>CM058239.1:14683796-15883796 GCA_030180135.1 Orychophragmus violaceus | reverse complement strand
ATCCCAAAATCATTCATCAAGCAAGCCATTGAAATGGCTCATGAACACGATGTGTATGTCAGCACTGGTGATTGGGCTGAACATATTCTTCGTAGTGGTGGTCCTTCAGCTTTCAAAGAGTATGTGGAGGTAAGTAAAGCTATTCTGGGAGATGACATCCATTACAAATAGGTAGAGTTTCGATCTTAATTGTCATTCTTATTGCAGGAGTGTAAGCAGCTGGGGTTCGACACTATTGAGCTGAATGCAAATTCGCTGGAGATTCCGGAGGACACTCTTCTACGATATGTACGTATGATCAAGAACGGTGGTCTCAGGGCCAAACCAATGTTTGCTGTGAAATTTAACAAGTCCGATATTCCTGGAAAGAATAGGGCATTTGGTTCCTATGTTGTTCCAGAGCCCCGATCAACCGGTAAGAAACACGGTGTTCTTCTTCAGATGAGCAGCAAGAGTTTTCAGATTTTACATGGCTATTAAGAGAATATCCTTTTTTCCAGAGTTTGTTGAGGACATTGATCTCTTGATCAGAAAGGCTGAAAGGTGTTTAGAAGCTGGGGCAGATACCATTATGATTGATGCAGATGATGTCTGCAAATACGCAGAGTCTCTCCGAGCAGACATAATTGCCAAAGTCATAGGACGTCTGGGAATAGAGAAGACTATGTTTGAAGCTTCTGATGCGAAGTTAGCTGAGTGGTTCATCAAACGTTACGGTCCAAATGTATCTGCTGATTCTCCTTTCTATCAATTTCTTAATTTCTGTTTAAATGGTGACCCTCTCAAGATTCCTGTCTCTTTGTTCTTGTTTTTTTTCCAGGTGAATCTCTATGTGGATCATTCTCAGATTATGGATCTCGAGTGTCTCCGTGGTCGTCATCTGGGTAAAGATCACCAATCTGTTCTCAGTTCCTCCTACTTCTTGTTTTAAAATTGATAGCTCTCCCACTACATCTTAAGCTGTGTGAATTTCTTATGTATTATGTCTTATGTGTCTGATGTTATGTGCTTCTTTGGTGCTGTAAGAATGAAAAATGGAGAATATCGTGAATCTTGGGATCTTTCGGTGATCTCATGATATCATGGGTTGATCTCCTAAATCTCTCAGAATGTAAACCTAATAAAGTAATGTACGTAAGTCGTAAGGCTCGTTTTGTCTTGTATGATTAAGAGTTTTCACTGGCTGAAACACTTATGAGCAATAAAATAAGTAGCTGATTATCCTTTAAGCTATGAATACATGACATTGTTTCTGTAACCATGCCCTTTACTATTTTGGTAGAAACTTCTATGTAATATCGTTTGATAAATATAGAAGAGACATAAATTTCTACCTACCATCATCAATAGCCTAATTTAACTAAATGTCGTTGTGTCCATAGACACTTAATTTGCATCTCACCACAATAGAATTTTTTTTTGTTCTCTCTCTGCCACCGCAACAAATGTCATGATTCTATTAATATTTTTTTTTCCAACTATTGTAACCATAGTTGTCATAATTATATTCTAATTTTAGCTTGTGCATAATAATCAGGACAATGACACCCATCTTCGTACTTCGTTTGTTTTTACTGTTAGTGGTTACAATGTTTATTTTCTGCAAGATACGATCAGTATGTGTATTGGTTGGTTTTCTGTCAGTTTTTGGAACCAAAGATTGTTAATCAATTTTGCTTAAACAAAATGGAGGTCTGTCTATAAAAAACAAGGAAAGGCTTGGGGGATGTTTTCAAAGCAGGGTTTGTCTAAATAATAAAGAAACACTTTCAGTGGAGAGTGAAAAACTCTGAAAATGGATCGTTCTTTTAGATTGTGTTTTGTTGCTATAGCATTTGGTTTTGTGTTAATCATAAATGGAAAGCTTAGCTTTGCAACAACACCCAACGAGGCCGATCCTCCACAGACATCAATCCTGGCTGACTCTCCTGCTATGCCGCCTTCTGGCCCCGAGTTCGGCGGCCCCGAGTTCAGTGTATGTAGTCCATTAGTTTTGGATATGTGAAGGAACCAAGATTGTTGTAATTGCTTATGTGTTCACTAATTGCTTATGTGTTCACCTACAGGCGCCTGAAGGTGATATATTATATGAGCCCCCCGTTGTGCCACTTTTCATCCCCGAGTTTCCGGTATGTAGTCTTAAGTGTTTCAGATATGGGAAGAAAAAAAGAAGATTGTTACAATTTCTTATGTGTTCGTTAATTGTCTGATAAAAAAACAGGTTTATATATTTTACTTGGGGGAAAGGAAGCACGATGATCCTAAGTTGGTGACTCAATCACATCTTGAAATCCTGAAATCGGTTCTTCGAAGGTAAAAGAGTGGTTGCATTGAAGATTCTCTTGTATATAACTTAGCTTATTGAGGTGGTTATAATTTAATTATATTTTGGGTTTGAATCTTATGTTACAGCGAAGAAGCAGCCAATAAGTCAATGGTCTACAGTTATCACCATGGATTTTCTGGCTTTGCAGCCAAGCTCAAACCAGCCGAGGCAGAGAAATTGAAAAGTATTATTTTTATTACATATTTCTCTCTTATTTACGAGTTCGTCAACATTCGAAACACTGAATATGTTTTTGTGAAACAATTTTCTGTATTTCTGTCTACCAGATCATCCTGAAGTTATTATTTTTCTGGAAAACCGAAAACTTTTGATGCAAACAACACGGACATGGGATTACTTGGGCCTTTTTTCAACCCCAGCTTCATCTAATGGTCTTCTCAATGAGACCAACATGGGCAGTGGTGCTATTATTGGCGTTATTGACTCTGGTATATTATCAATCTCTCCATCAGTTCGTTTTGTTCTGAACTTTTCTCAGCAGAACGATAACAATCTTGAGATTATATGAGCAGGGGTGTGGTCAGAATCAGGCGCCTTCGATGACAATGGATATGGACCGATACCAAAACATTGGAAGGGGCAATGCGTATCCGCGGACCAGTTCAGTGCTGCAGATTGCAACAAAAAGCTTATTGGAGCTAAATACTACATGGATGGTCTTAATGCAGACCTCGAAAGAAGTATCAACAGTAGTACAGAATATATATCTCCTAGAGATCATAATGGCCATGGGACTCAAGTTTCCTCAACGGTAGCTGGTTCTTTCGTTTCTAACGTAACTTTCCCAGGCCTCCCTTCTGGGTCAACCATGAGAGGTGGCGCTCCTAAGGCGCATATAGCAATGTATAAAGCATGTTGGGATGTGGAAGGAGGAATGTGTTCAGTTGCTGATGTCTGGAAAGCTTTTGATGACGCTATTCACGACGGTGTTGATGTTTTGTCGGTTTCTATCGGCAGCTCAGAAAAGATCAGATCACTTGATATTGAAATCGATATCGCAATTCCAGCATTACACGCCGTGAATAAAGGCATCCCTGTTGTTTCTCCAGCTGGTAACGGAGGACCCCGCAGTTCATCGGTTATTAACGTTTCTCCATGGATATTAACTGTGGCTGCGACTACCCTTGACCGCTCTTTCTCCACATTGGTCACACTCGAGAACAATAAAACGTTGCTGGTATACATTTTTAACTCTGGATATCCAACGATGCAAAGCTTGTGATTGATAGTTAAGTTTCTTTTGGTTGACCTGTTTTTCAGGGTCAGAGTATATACACAGGACCCGACATTGGCTTCACAGATCTGATGTATACTAGTGATCATCATGATGTTAATCAAACGAAGGGTAGAGTTGTGATGTACTTCGATTCAGAGGGAGGGGTGCCTATGCCAGACATTGTTCAGAAAAGTGGTGCTATTGGTGTAATTTATGTGAGACATATGAATGATCTTCTTGAATGTCCCGTAAACTTTCCCTGTATCTACATGGATTTCGACACTGCCTCCGAGATATTTTTCTACATGGAAACTACGACGAGGTTATCTTCGCAAACATCGCTCGATCAAGTTAAACATCTAATCTTCTTACATATGAGAATCTGAATTGTTGTTTTTGTTTGCAGCTCACCCAAGATTAAGATAAGCACATACAAGACAGTAATCGGTGAAAGTGTAGCAAGTAAAGTCGGAGTATCATCAGCGAGAGGGCCTAGCTCAATTTCACCCGCCATTCTTAAGGTTTTGTTTCGTTCATCTCTTATTCCGGGCCACACCAAATTCTAGATTTTTAATAGTAAACTTTATTTTTCCTTGTCGTGTAATGCAGCCAGATATAGCAGCCCCGGGTGTGACCTTACTAACACCTAAAATACCGACAGATGAAGACACCAGCGAATTTGCTTACTCAGGAACATCAATGGCAACTCCGGTTATCGCAGGAATAGTAGCACTCCTCAAGATTTCGCATCCTACTTGGTCTCCTGCTGCCATTAAATCAGCTATTGTCACAACAGGTTTGGTTTATATGTAATCTTTAAAACCCTCTCTTCTCAATACGAACTCAGCAGTTGACCAAACTCTCCATGTTTCAGCCATGAAAACCGATCCACACGGTGAGCCTCTAACTGCAGGTGGATCTACCAATAAGCTAGCCAATGCATTCGATTATGGAGGAGGTCTTGTGAATATGGAGAAAGCCACAAATCCCGGTCTTGTTTACGACATGGACATCAATGATTACGTACATTACTTATGCTCCGAAGCTCTTTACACAGACAAGAGAGTCTCTGCTCTAACCGGAAACGTCACTAACAAGTGTCCGAGCTCAGGTTCGTCGATTCTTGACCTCAACGTACCGTCTATTACCATCCCAAACCTCAAGGGAAATGTCACAGTAACCCGAACCGTGACCAACGTTGGCAACGTTGACTCGGTTTACAAGCCCGTGATCGAGGCTCCGCTTGGATTCACCGTCAAGGTTTCACCGGAGAAGCTAGTGTTTAACAAGGGAACCAACAAGGCTGCGTTTACAGTGAGTGTGTCTTCAGGCTCACACAGGACGAACACTGACTTTTACTTTGGGAGTTTGACTTGGAGTGATGGACTTCACAATGTCACAATCCCGGTTTCTGCTAGGACACGTTTCCTCGATAACTTTTTCCTGTAAATTGTTATAACCCAATTATTAATAGGGCTTTCAGCCATTTTATACCTAAACACTTTTCTACCGTTCCAATCGAAACCTATATTCATAAGCTGTGTTAATTTATACTTCAACTAGTCTAATATTTGAATTTGATACCTCAACTTATAAAATCTGGTTAAATTAATCATAATCGTTAACTCCGTTTAATAGCCGTTTGTTTTTTGATGACGTAAATATAACGCGTCATATTAAATTTATAAAATTTAAAACGACATCGTTTATACTATTTATCTCTGTTAAGAAACGTACTAGGCACTATACGCATGGCCGGCCCAGGTCTAGCGAGTTATCGAAAAAGCGGGATAAACTCGGAAAATATGCGGGACGGAATTTTTTAGACATTTTAGTATATAATACAACAAATTTAGATATTTGTATGTAATAACACAAACTTTTAAGTTTTTATACAAAGATTTGTATAATAGAAAAACTAAATTAGATAAAAAGATGATTGTAAAAAAAGAAGAAGATGATTTTCTAATCAAACAATGCAAATATAACTGTATAACCACTTATAAAAACATAAATGTTTAACTCGTTTTTTATGGTCAAGAAACACTCCATGCTGGGCCCAATAAAAACAACAAAATGGCCCAGTTAATTATGGACTAATAAACACACTAGCCCAATTTTGGTCGCAAAATCTTCATCTTCTTCGTCTACTCTGCTTCAGCATAAACCTGATTTTAAGATTATCTCCACTCGCCGTCAAACAACACAAGCAACAACGTCTTCACAGTCAGAGGACACAAATCGTTACTCCCAATTTTACTCTCAGCTTAAATCTACGAGCCATATACCTCAATGTGCCTCCGCTCACGGCGATCTATGTCAAACGGAGCTGGAGGATTTTGGATCAGATGCTTGGGATTTGAGTTATGAGGATTGTTATCAATGGAGGCGAATGGTTAGAGTCGATTGGGCTGAAAACATAAAAAATTGTAATTTTTGGGATGCGATTAATTTGGCAAAGGCGATTAATCCAATTACGCGGCCGAGTTACTAAAAGTGCGGACGCCTCACACTCAAAATCCAGCCACGGCTTTTTTCTCCCGCCTCGCCTATAATCGCATCGGCATGCCTCCGGCTCACGATTACTCGGCAGGGCTTTACCCGGTTACAATGATTTCATAGACATGAACAATTAAGTAGTGCCAGATTTGAACTATAAAAAGAAAGCTATGGATAAATGAACAATAATTGGGGCTTGTTAGAGTGGTTAAGTTATTGTTCCCACCCAGGTTCAATTTCACCAAAAAGAAATGGCTCTTAAACGGAGTTAACGATTATACTTCATTTGACCAGAATTTATAAGTTGAGGTATCAAATTCAAATATTAGACTAGTTGAAATATAAATTAACACAATTTATGAATATAGGTTTCGATTGGGACCGTAGAAAAGTGTTGAGGTATGAAATGGCCGAAAGCCCATTATTAATAAGTAGATTAGTAGTACTGCTAATCATGATCCATCTAATCAAATTAGATGCTAATCATGATCAAACGCACACGCTTCTCCCTTTCCTCGCTAGGGTTTCACCTAAAAAAAATCTCGTTGCAAAGGCTTTCTCCAGCTTTGGTGGCTATCGTCGGACAGCGGGAAGGCTTCCATGTGGTTCATGACTTGTGCTTCAACGGCGGAACGGTGGCTCGGTGAAGGCAAGGGTCGTACGCGCTTCTTCTCCGAGATGCTGAGGCGGGAACTCCGAGGAAAAGGACCTCCAGAGCTTTGATGGTAGGCGGCGTGAATCGGTGGAGGGAGTCTTCGCTGGAGGACGGCGGAGAGAACTCTCCGAGTTACAACGCTGCAACCAACGGAGTTCAGAGAGGCGGTTTCTCTTTCCTACGGATGGTAGGGATGCATCTTCCGTCAACGGAAGCCGCGGAGACGACGAGATTCCCAATGGAGATGGCGGTTCTCCAAAAGACTGCTATATGATGTTAAGGCGGTGGATTTTGACCGGATCGAAGTCGATGAGGTCGTGCGGTGGTGGGAGCGTATGAGGACGACGAGGCTGCGGCGGGATAGAGGGAAGAAGTGGATGGGGTCGGTTTCTCTGAGTAGCGATTCAATTTACGTGGCCGCGGGACACGTCTGGGAGTATAGATGGCTGATGTGGCGGCGATTAGATCGGAAAACCGGTTTCGGACCAACAAAAAAACAGGATCGGTCACTTAGCTGCGGAGGAATGCTAGCTCGGTCCGCCGGAAATATGAGCTTTTTGGGCTCCAGAGTCTTCTTCCCACCTCATATATGGTGTTTCTGTTTGATTCCGGTTTATAGTAGTTTTTATGAATTTGAGCTCTGTAATCTGCTGCTTTTTGCTCTTCGCCTTCATCTGAGTTGTATTGAGCCGATCCCCGAGTTAACTCGGGTCGTTTTTAATTAATAAAATATGTTATATAAAAAAATGGAATGATCTACAATACTAATAAAGTTCAACTAAAAATATACACGGGATACTGATAGAGTTAAATTATATCCCTATTCTACTGCAAGTGCACAGTTATGCGAATGTAGTATTCAGGGTATCGTATCCACAAGGACTCAAGTTTCACACGACAGATTGTATGTTCTTCAGTTAAGCCAACCAAGAGAAAGCGGTAAACAAATGCAAGTAAACTAAAGAGTGTATTCAATGGGAGAAAGGCGACAAACTTAGGAAGTTCTCGGGAATTATACAATGCTAGAAACTTAACTAACCGGATTCAGATTAAGCTCAAGTTCAAGAACTAGAAACACAATGCTAAACAATCCAACTCTCGTTGAGATTATTTCTATATCTAGCAACCTAGTGATCCAAATCTCTTTGTGATCCTAGAGTTCTAAACAAGCATTAGGAACATGTTCTTCGGTTCACAATTCTCCTAAACCAAATCTCTTTGTATCTAGTCAAATTGCTCACACTAAGTTTTTCAGATTATAACTCACACTCTCGTGCTAAGTTAATTATCTCATATCTAAATCCTAGGTGATCAGTCCAGAATTCAGTATTAAATGCAACTTAGGCGATGAACGAATATGTTTAAAATCCTAGTTAATCAGTTATCTAAACATGCATAAACCCTATGAGAATTCCTAAATCTAACTAGGTTATTACTCAGACATATTATCCGATAAACAATATATCATTGAATAGAAAAGCAAAGACTGAATAGATAGATAAAAAGGGGTTCGAAATCCTTCTCTCAAAGGTTACAAGTAGCAAGAACATTCCCTTGGCACCAAATCTCTCAATCCACAAAGCAAGAACAAAAGTAAGAACAAGATTAAATGATAATGAGTCTCAAAACCTAATTAAACTCTTAAACACGTTTTGGGGCTAGATTAGAATTACGAAAAACTTCTGAGCAACTTTGCAATTCTTCAAAAGATGTCTTCAACTCGGCGTATAGTGTTCTGTCACCCTCAATGTCGACCGACACTAAGGTGATGTCAGTCGACATCCAATCGTGGTCGAGACTCCAACTTCAGCTCATTGCACAGATCGCTAGAAACATCCTATACTCCAAACGCATGCCTATCTGTAGAAGACTCAATAGACTCAAAAAAACCAGGTCAAAGACTCAATATACACAACTATATCATAGTTGTAAACCTAGAAAAACCATGATATATCAGATACATCATCAATTAACAATTATTTTTTGTTAAATATCAATTGTCTCTTTAATGAGCTAATTAGCTCTAATAGTTTTTGTAGGGATTTTTTGTTCTTAATTTCCTTTTAGTTATTATCTCGACGTCATCATTAACCTAAGCAAGCTTCTGTTCTGTTCTTAATTTCATTTTAGTTATTATCTAGACGTCATCATTAACCTAAGCAAGCCTCTGTTCTTTTTCTAGTTTCCTCCCCTTTTTGTTACATTGAAGATTGCGAACCTAATTCTTTCCTCTTTTTTTGTACTATAGTTTCTTGTTGTATCTAATCCGTAAACGTGTTCAGTTCGTACTAAACCCTAATTGAATAATTGCTAGCTCCTACGCGTTCTTGTTTGGTATCTCGATGGGTACAATACCCTAAACCTAGAGACGAAAGAATCCCACAAACCGATTATATTAATATTCTCATTTTTCATAACTAGAGTCATCATAAAAGTCAAAACTAATTTACAAAATTTATAGAAATCCGGTTTTTTTATTGGAATTGAAAACGTTTATAGGTAATCAAGTAAATTTGTTAGATCATTTTACAATTGAATAAAATCGATCTAACCAATATGTAGGAACCAATATACTACAATCATTTGGTTATTAAGATAAATCATATCATCAATCTATACTATTAAAACAAACGACTCTTTTAAAAATTAACTTTTAGTCATGTGTTATATTACGATTTGTGTCATTGCATTTTATAAAGATTTTAGGTTTCATTAAGACTAATTTGTATTAGTAGATTTTGGACTATATGTGGGTCATACTAAATATTTTCTAATTAATGATTTTGTTCCAAAATATATTCATAATATTTTTTTAATATATTTTATTTTAAGTACATATATATATAATATTCTTTCGAGTTGTTAAGAAAATATATTTATTTTTTTGAAATTTTTACAAAAATAATTATTAATTTCTAACTTATTATAAAATAATTTTATTTATATTTTAATATAAATATTCTTAAATTTATGATTTTATTAAAAAAATTATATTCATAATATCTTTTATATCTTCTTTTTAATATTTTTTTACTATTATAATATCTTATAAAATATTTTAAACTTCTTGATTTTGAAGAAAAATAATTATTAAATTAAGATTTTTATTAAATTACTGAAAATAATTTTAATTATAATTTAATCTATTAAATTAGCATAAAATATTTATATTTAGACCATAAAAAGTAAAAGTATTGATAATTGATTAGCCGATTTCAACTATCTATACTATTAAAAATGAAATTAGACTACTCAAAAAGAGGTTAGAAAGATGTATTAACTAATTTTAATTGATATATTATTAATTTGATAAAATTTTAAAATTATTTAATAATTATATTATTAGAATATATGATAAGTTTGATTACGGTTGATTTTTTTCACGACCATAGTTTTAAAATGATTATTTTATAAAAAATTAAAATATTTTGACTACTATAAGATGAGTTGAAATATAAATTAATTTTTTATTCTAAAAATATTCAAAAGATTTATGTTAACTGGAAGACAAGTTAAAAAGATGAATTAACTAATTTTAGTTATAAAAACATTAAAAAGTTAAACGAATGTATTATCATATATTAGTTGCATTTTGATATATAAAATAAATATATTTTTTTATATATTTGGACCATTGTAAAACGGGTTGAAAAATATATTAACCAATTTTAATTAACTATACTATTAAAAACACTTTACATATTAGAATACAATTTAAAAATATATATTAATCATTTTCAATAGATATATTCTTAAATCTATAAAATATTAAAATTATTTATAAAATTCATAATCACACGTTAAAACTATTTATATATAACTAAATCGAAAACCTAGCATATTAAATCTAACAAATTATATATTATTAAGATTGCATTTTATACAAAAAATTATTGATTTCAAAGTGAAATTACGGGATGAAATAAATTAAAATTAGCTTAAATAAAAATATTAAATAAATATAAATACACTTTTGCAGCAAATAAGTTAAACTAAGCATTTACTGAAAATAACATTAAACCACAACTACTAAAACATAAGTTAAGAATATCAAAACAAAATTTATTAAATATCTTCTCACATTTCGTACCATATTATCATCATCATATTTTTCACTTAACATAGATTAGATTGGACTGTTAACAAAATTAATTTATAAAATTATAAATTGAAGATCAAATATATTTTTTTAAAAAATATAAACTCGCGTTTCTTTTAACACGTGTCAAAATCTAATTGGTTATTAAAATAAATCATATCATCACAAAATTCCATTTTTGTTTCTCAAATTTGGATGTGCAAATATAAAAATTACATAGATTAGAGATAAGATTTGTTGGAGAAAGCTGTTTTGAGTAACAGAAAAAAATTGAGACCATTTTGCAATGGAATAAAATAGATGTAATCATCCTCCCGGTCGGAAGGTGGTGGGGAGGGAGGAGGACATTGAGCGAAATCTATCAACAGCGAATTCCAGTAGAAATTAATAGACCACAACCATTTGGTTATTAAAATAATCATATCATCACTTGGTAGTCTTGGTTATTAAAATAAATCATATCATCACCAAATGAGCTGTTTTCAGTAACAGCAAAAACAAAACCCAAAATCAACAAAAAAACGAAATATAAAACTGTTCAAACTGTCTATGGAGAAAATGGATGTTGTGCCGTTTAAAATCTATTTGGACAAAAGCCACAATGGTTTGTTTATTGGTTTGTACTTTGTAGTTTGTTCGTTTAATTAAATTTGTTTTTAAATTTTGGTGATTGCTTTTAAACAACCGGCTAATTCATGTCTGTTTGTTGTTCTGTAAATATTTTGGAAGACTATTTAAGCCTAAAATGCAGACTCAATTTTAAAAATATCACAAAAGGAAGAAAAAAAACAGTTCTTCCCAAGCAAAACACAAACCCAATAATTATGGGATTTGTTTCTCCCAAAGCATGTCTTTTTATTGGGTTCTTGTTCCTTCTAAATTGCGCCTTTGCTCAAGAAAGCACAAACGAGGAGACAAAGGTCTGTAAATTGTTTTTTTTCTGGCTTTGTTCTTATTATGTTCGTCGACCTTGGTCATGTTATGTTTTGTCGACTGATGAAATTCTTCTTCTGGTTGAGCTAGGCTTATATAGTCTATTTAGGCGAGAGGCAACACGATGATCCTGAGTTGGTCTCTGAATCACACCACAGGATGTTGGAATCCGTTTTCGAAAGGTATATCATAAAAACCAGGTTCTTGATTTAGCTTTTCGGATGATGATAAGCTGATGGTTCTGTTGTTTGGTTTTGAATCGATGAAGTCCTGAAGCTGCTAGAGAGTCCATCATCTACAACTATCGCCATGGATTTTCCGGGTTTGCAGCCAGGCTTACAGAGTCACAAGCTAAGAAACTTTCAGGTTTGTTTTTTTGACTTATGAAACAAAATAGTTATGAATTCTTAGAGCTCTTGTGAAGAAATACTTTGCACACACATCTTCTAACACATTGTCTCGGTTTTGTTTCATGTCATTATCCAGACCGTCCTGATGTGTTCAGCGTTGCATCAAACCGAAAGCTTCCGTTGCAGACCACGCGGGTTTACGACTATTTGGGCCTTTCGCCGATTCTTCCCAAAGGAATCCTCCATGACAGCAACATGGGAAGTGATCTTGTCATTGGTTTTCTGGACTCAGGAGTATGGCCAGAGTCTCCAGCCTATAACGACCAAGGGCTTGGACCGATACCGAAACATTGGAAAGGGGAGTGTGTAGCCGGAGAAGACTTTGACCCAGCAAAGCATTGCAACAAGAAATTAGTAGGAGCAAAGTATTTCCTCGAAGGCAAGAATGCAAAACATAAAGAGTTTAAAATCAGCGAGGATGAGTATATGTCTCCTAGAGGTCTCCAAGGACATGGTGTGATAGTTTCATCGATAGCAGCCTCTTCATTCGTGCCTAACGCGTCATATATGGGTCTTGCACCTGGACTCATGAGAGGCGCGGCTCCAAAGGCTCGTATAGCTATGTACAAGGTTACCTGGGATGTTGAGCCTGCTGGTACTGCTATTGCGGATTGTGTCAAGGCATTTGATGAGGCCATCAAAGATGGAGTTGATGTGTTGTCGGTTTCACTCGGACCTGGTGATCCTCCTTACCGTCCATTTAACGCTAATGGGGAAGATCTTGAGATTGGTTCGTTCCATGCGGTGACAAAGGGGATTCCTGTTATAGTCGCCGCTGGTAATTCAGGACCTGAATCTTACACTGTGGCAAATGTAGCTCCGTGGTTATTCACTGTCGGTGCAACCAGCCTTGACCGTACTTATTATGTAGACATGACTCTTGGAAATAACATAACCATAATGGTATGTATAATGCTTCTTCTTTATCTTTTTTCATTGGTCTCGGAAAACTTACTCTGTCTTTCAGGGTCAAGCTGTGTATACAGGTGATGGAGTATCTGCTGATTTAGTGTACGTCGAAGACTGGGAAACCAACACATCTGACCGGCAGGGAAAAATTGCCCTAACGTTTGTGAAAAATGATTTGGATATGGTGACAGCTGCGGGCAAGCTCGGTGGGGAAGGGTCGATCATTGCACGAAGTTCTGATTATCTACCTGACGGTATCTTTAGAGTGCCAAACGTCGCAGTAGACTATGAAGTCGGAACTAAAATTCTACAATACATCCGCTCGTCAAGGTATTTCTTTTTGTCACATAGTATGTAAGAAAACTGATCATGTTCTTACTGCTCCTCTGTCTGTCCAGTTCACCAACGGTTAGAATAAGTGGTGGTAAAACGCTCGTGGGAAGCCCTAAATCAACTACTGTTGCAGGATTCTCATGTAGAGGCCCTAATTCAGTCTCTCCAGCCATTCTCAAGGTCTTTTTTCTTTTCTTTTAAAACAAAGTCTGGGATTTTATTTTTAAATAGAATTAGTCGGTTTAGCTAACTAATCATTTAGTCTGGAGAGTCCATGTGAAAGCTCCGGTGGTCAACCGGAATCGAACCCAAATTGGCAGAAGCCTACTAGACATCTTTTACCAACCGGACCAACACGGATTGGTTAAAAAAACCAAAAAAAAAGTCTGGGTCTTGACTGTTGTTTCCAAAGCATTTCTGTTGATGACTGATATTATTTTTAACTAATAAATGATGCAGCCTGATATCGTAGCCCCCGGTATGTTCCTTTTATCAGCTGACAGTGCAGTTGATCTCAAACATTCCCCAGACTTCGCCTTAGCTCAAGGAACATCCCTTGCTACTCCCGTTGTTGCTGGAATCGTCCTACTACTCAAATCTTTACACCCTGACTGGTCTCCTGCCGCTCTAAAATCCGCTATCATGACTACAGGTTCTTGAATTCGAAACCCTCTTTCTCATCATTCTTTAGCCTAACCTTGCGGTTTCTTGTTATTGTAGCGTGGAAGACCGATCCATTCGGGGAACCGATTTTCGCGGAAGGATTACCAAGGAAGCTGGCAGATCCATTCGACTACGGTGCAGGACTCGTGAACGCGGAAAGAGCCAAAGATCCAGGACTAGTTTACGACATGAACCTCGATGATTACATCCACTATTTCTGCGCCTCTGGTTACAACGATACAGCAATCACTGTACTCACCGGGAAACCAACGAAATGCTCGTCTCCTTTACCGTCTATATTCGATGTTAACTATCCAGCCATCACGATTCCCGACCTTAAAGAAGAAGTGACCGCCTCAAGAACGGTGACTAACGTTGGACCTGTGGATTCGGTTTACAGAGCCGTGGTTGAGCCTCCGCAAGGTGTGAAGATTGTTGTTGAACCGGAGACACTAGTGTTCAATTCTAGCACGAAGAAACTTGGGTTTAAAGTTAGGGTTTCGACTAGTCATAAGAGTGACACTGATTACTTCTTTGGTAGCTTCACTTGGACTGATGGGACACGAAATGTTACCATTCCTTTGTCTGTTAGGACTCGTGTTTCTAAGCCTTGATAAAGAAGATTCCTCAAATTCGTTATAAAATGTTATATATGAAAAATAAAAATAAATTATTAGAAAATTATAATTTTATTCTCTTTGTTTGACTCTAACTGAAATCACACCAATAATAACAGACTGAGACTAAGATTCTTTCTTTCTCTCTCTTCTCTTCTCTCTCCACCAACATGAGAAGCAACTATAAAACTCATGTCTTTTAACCATTATCACATAAACAATAAAAAAGGTTTTGTCTGAAAATTATCAGAGAAGAAGGAAAAATAATGGGCGGAGGAAACAAATTTCAAGAACCAGTAAAGATTAGCCGTAGGAGACAAGTAAGGAAAGAGAAGGAAGAAGATGAAGTCCATGAAAGCTTCAAATCTCCAAATCTTGAAGCTGAGAGACGTAGAAGAGAGAAGCTACATGGTCGGCTTATGGCTCTGCGATCTCATGTCCCAATTGTCACCAACGTAAATCTGTAATCTCAGTTCTTTTATTTTTTATTTTGTGTTTGTGTGTGTGTATTTTTATCATGTTGTTGTTTTTGTTTTCTGCAGATGACTAAAGCGAGTATTGTTGAAGATGCGATTACTTACATAGGAGAGCTTCAGAAGATAGTTCAGAATCTTACTGAGAATCTTCATGAATTGGAAGAAGCCCCTCTTGAGATTGATGAACAACAAACGGATCAGATTATAAAACCTGACGTCGAAACTATTGATTTGAAAGAGGAGATGAAGAAACTCGGGATCGAGGTTTTGTTTTTAATATCTCAATCGGTTCTTGATTTTCTTTTTATCTTTCTTGATGATTTGTTTCTTGTTATTTTGGACAGGAGAGTGTGCAGTTGTGTAAGATTGGGGAGAGGAATTTTTGGTTGAAGATCACAACAGAGAAGAAACCTGGGATATTTACTAAATTCATGGAGGTTATGAGGTTTATGGGACTGGAGATCATCGACATTACTCTAGCTTCTTCAAATGGAGCCATTCTTATTTGTTCCTCTGTTCAGATACTTGAGGGACTATGTGATGGTGATTCTGTTGATCTTCAACAGACAAAGGACTTTCTGTTGGAAGTCATGAGAAGCAATCCATGAGTAACACATCTTAAAGATTTTGGATCGAATAAGATTTCTATTGATTTGCATTGTTTAATTCCACTTTTATATGAAATGATTTGCATTTGTTTCGGCGAAATGTTGTTCATCATCCTCTGTCTCTGTCATCAGTCTCAGTCCAGTGTTGATTGAACCTTCTCGCTAATACAGAGGCTTCTCTTTTCCTTTTCATGTGATGCTGTGAACTGTGAGAAAACATAGATTGTTGCAATTTCTTAGAAACTTGAAGTGGTCTGTAATAACTCATGTATGATTTAGAGACCTAAATCTGGAATTAGTGAGAGTTTGAAATTTGATAGAGAGAGAATCATTTGTGGACAAACTTCGTAAAACAAGTGGGTCTTGACCAAAAATTATTGGGTTTTCCAGATTTATATAACAAAAGATGAGGAAAAAAGTAAATTCTGCTATTTGTTGAGGTTAGAAAAATAAATCACTAGATAATTTCTATTAGGATCCGACCCAACATGATTCGACTCTGACAAGGCTGAGCGCCTGAGCCTACAATAGAACGTTTTCGTAAATGGGCTTTCAATGGGCCAACTCTTGATTAGACCCCATAAGGTCGGAAGTTGAAACATAGCTTTTATATTAAATTAAATATACGATAGAGCCAAAATCAAAAGACAAATAGAATTTGTCTATTTGCACACAAAAAATAAATAAATAGAATTTGTCTACTGTTCCGCCCTTTAACAAACACTTCATCAATAAAATACTAAACTTTGATCCGTCAATAGAAACACGGATATATATTTCATTGAATTTTTAATATATTTTATAATATAATTTAAATATCAACAAACAAAATATTGGTTTAAGATTCGAGTAGTGATAATTATGGACGAAATGAAGATATGCATTATGTAGTATAAGTTGTTTGTGTTTGTTGACAAAAAAAAGTTGTTTATGTTTACTTCATGATTTATTATACTTGTAGTCATTTTTGGTTTTTAAAAACGTAAATTAGAAATAATATCCAAGTTTATAAATGTTATTTTTATTATTGGTTTTATACCAATTTACAGTTAACAATTTTATAACAAACTTTAAATTTTAAAATTTTAAATGTTTAAAAATTGTTGATTTGACATTTAAAACTATTAATATATTTTGTAATAATGTTCTTTCTTATCCTTTATATATATATACTCTCTAATACATATTCTCAAAGTTCTAAATCTATTAATTAAATGTTCATTAAAATTTTATATTTGATATTATTTTAATTATTTTTATTATATAAATTATTTAAGATAACTGAAAACAATAAAAACAAATTAAATCATTTAAAAATCAAAACACATATATTTCATATTTAATTTTTGAATTTTAAGGCTAGAAAAAACTGGTCTCATCTACCAAATATTGTTTATGCTAAATTCAGCCCATTTATTTTTTTGGACATGGACATATTTTCATATGGGCTTGCCTAATAATAATCTCTTGGCCCATTTCTTATTTTTTGGTTCAAACAAAAACCTTATTTTCTAATCCGACAAACCTTTCAAATTCTCTCTCTCTCTCTCTCTCTCTCATCTCTTCTGATTTCTCTCTCTGTCAGGCGATTTTTTATCGCCGAAAACTCTCTTTGCTACATTCATCGAGCTTTCCACCATGAAATCTGGTCATCTTAAGCTTAAGAACATTCAACCAAAACCCTTCCTCTCTTTGCGTTTAGATTTGATAGCCTTTCTCTGCAACTTTTCAAATTCCAGAGCTTTTAAGCTTCTCTGGTTTACTTCTGGAGCTTCGACAACCAATTTTAGCAGCTGCATGTCACCTTAGGTACACAATCGGACCCTATTTCCTTCGATTCTTGTTTATTCCTTGCGAGACCCTGACCGTGTCTCTTGTTGGTGTTTCAGTCGATTCACTGTTGAATCCCACGTTCTGTAACTTCACTAAGATAAGTCACTTTATCTTTTGCTTTATGAAAATTTGTTTTCATGTTCTTGACTAAGGTGAAAATTTAGCAGCTCCACGTTCTGTAACTTCAGCACCTTGTGATCTTTGAGAAGATCATTACGAGCCCTTTCCTAGAATGTTTTTGTAGATTCCGAAAATTCCAGAGTGGATCAGGACGAGAATGAATCCGGGAATCCAGGGCATACTCATCCTGGAGCTTCCGCTCTCCTCTGGGAAGGGCTTTTTTAACCATAACCCATTTGTTTTCTTTTTCAAGAACTTTGTGAAGATTGTTCGCGACTTCGAGATTGAGTCTCATTTGTAGTCTTTATCCGATTTGCATGTCTCTCTGGCGATTTCCAGATCTACTCCAACAACAATAAATTTCAAGGTATATAGATTTTCTACAAATTTATTTTTGAGTGTTTTACACATCTTTATCTGTATATAGATTTGATTTTTGTTATATTTTGTATAATAAATTTTTTAAATTGTTTATCTTCTTTATCTAATTTGCATGTCTCTATCTGGCGATTTCGAGATATTCTCCAACAACAAAGAAATTCTCGGTCTATTTTACTTTGTAATCTTCTCGAGATCGATTTCACATGCATGCAAGTTAGAACTATCTAATGATTGATCTATCATACTTCTCCTTATGTATAGTTATGAAATCAATTTGCATGATTTAATATCTGTAAAACAACTAAACCTCTTTTGATTTTATCGTCTACAGCCACTTCAACAAATAAGGTCTACAGCATCATTTATAAAATGTTAAAAAAACAATTGATGATAGTTAAAATCATTTATTAAAAATTGACATTAAATATGTGATTTTAGGTCATTTACAATAATTGATAGTATATTAAGATAATTAACATCATTTAAAATAAAACTGATAAAAATCAATATTAATTTACATCATTTTTAAGAACTAACACAAATATCTATATTTATATCAGTTGCCTAAATGAAACATTTGCTCAATTTTATTAGTATCATTTAACTAAAAGATATAAAATTAGCATCAATAATAAATGACATAACATATGTGGTTTAACATCAGTTATGATTATTGATACTTGCTTAACGTCAGTTCAATTAAATGATACAAATCTATAGTAATTTACTTTTGTCCCACATCGATTAGAAAAAGAAGAAGGAGCACAAGAATTTTACTATATAATGGAGTATCATGTCTTCATATATGTAGGACAATTAGTTATATTATTGACAACCAATAGAAATATTTTTATTTTAAAAATGTCTAAGTTGTCAGAAATAAATATTTTAGTTGATATTTATTTTATAAAAATATAAGGTTAATCTAGATTAAAAAAATCATGTTTACGAAAATGAAACAAATGAGGCTAATCTATATATTGATTTATATCATATATACAAACGACATATAAATTATCAATTTTGGTATCACTTTTTTATAATTGACATAACCATTATATCAATTAACATAAATGATATAAATACTTAAAATCAATTATTATAATTGAAACTAATGTTTATATCATTTATTTTGATTGATGCGAATTTTAAAATCACTTATAACAAGTGACAGAAATTAACGTCACTTAAACGAACTGATAAGAATAGTTGCATCAACCGATTTTAAATGATACAAACATTAGAGTCATCACTTCCAAAGTCATTTATATTAGTGATGCAAATGAATTTGTATCAATCAAAAAGTGATGTTAATAATTAAAACAAATGATGTAACACCTTCTATTTCTTGTAGTGAGCTCTCCATTGTGTCCGAGATCAAATTCTGTCCATCGATTCATAGATTCAGGTTCATAAAATCGATTTAAAATGTATATTTCAGTATGATCAAAATTTATTTTGTAATTATAGTATATCTTGATTAACTTTCATATTATTAAAAACATTTATATTTATCTATTTTCTTTCCATCTTAAAATCAATATATTTTTATAAATTTTAAATATTTTAACATAAATAATATTATAATTAATTTAACATAACTTCTTAGATCTAAATTAATTATTTTCTTTGGTTGCATCGATTTTAAATTATAGCTGTATATTATTGTTCCATTGATTATCAAATAACCTTTATTACATAAAATGAAAAAAAAAACAATTATAGAAGAATTTTCTTATTATTGATCGGTTCAAAATCTATTACCTTCTAATTATCAATTGTATTATTCTGTAGGTTTAATACAAATTTTAGGTCGTGTCCATATCTGAATCAGATCCCACCTCCTATGCAGTTTCAAAATTCTGCGGACTTCCATGCATATGTGTTGGGAACGCCATTGTGACCAAATTACATACCTAAAGAGGCTATCCCTGAACATTTACACATGGAAAATCCGCAGAATACTAACTGCTCATATTAAACAACCATTTAGACCAAATTCTCTCACGAAACATTGATGCACATAAGTCCGTAGGTTAACATCTCTTCTTAGATATAGCTATTTTATAAGGACATATATATTATTTAGTTTAATGTTTCATGAAGTGATAAAAGCTCAAACCTTTATCTTAATAAACTGAAATTTACTTGCAAGAGATAATGAGTGGATTTAGCATCGAAGGATAAATGGAACTAAAGCATCACATATTTCCATTGCAAAGGTTAAACTTCGTATAACTTGTATTTTTCCATTTTATTGATTAACATTATATGTAATGGCTAATGTTTAATGAAATACTAATATATATCTCTACTTCACACATGTATGAGCTGATACTATCAACATATAAGAAGGACAAGGAATTGAATATGTGATATACAAATTCGAAATCATGGGTAGATAAAAATCCATGGAAAAATTTAGTTTAGGCACTATTTAGATTATTTTTTACATCTTATTTGGTATCTTATGCAGCAAATATATGAATTTTTGAAAGAGGGATTTTAATTTTGTTAAGGTATGATATCAAAATCAAACTTTTATTATCTATTTCTTTTACTTATTAAATTCTATTGATTTTATACCTTTAATGGTGATTTCTTGTTATTTATAATGTCTATGGAGATGAGGTTTTACAAATAAATCGTTTCATGCAAAAAATTAAGTTATTATACTTTTCTATATATTTTGTAATATTGCTTTTCCTTTGTCATATGAAAATATCATTTCAAATTCTTATCTTCAAAGGATAAGGTTCCTCAAACTCTGTATGCACAAGATGGGAATCAACAACATCCATATAGTATCAAGGTTAAGAAAATATACAATTCATTAGAATTCATTCGATAGTTTCCACTTATAAACCATTCAAAACATATATACTGATACGCTTTTGAATTACTTATGTGCTTCAAACAGTGATAGAGATGGAGATGATCTTGTTAGTAAAGTTAAGTTAATCTGATTGTCTTCTGTCAACATTTAAAATATTTATCTTTATCAGCTAAAACAGTTATTTTTTTTTTAATAAAAGCTAATTTGTTTTTTCATAATTGTTCCAATTCACATTTACCTACTTTTAAGTTAATAACTGATATATCTTTTACTTTATTCACAAAAACATGTTTGCTAACTTCAAAAAGATAGCAACATTGGAAAGCTTGTAGCGTTTGGTGGTAGATCTCGCACATAACCAACAGTTCACATCCTATTTTTACTAAAATTAGTAATCTTTTTACTGGTAATAAATATTCCATGTTAGTTCGTTAGGAATGGAACCAATATGTGTTGGATATATATGTATTGAAAATCAGATATCATAGTTAAGTTGAATGAATTAGTAGATTGTGTTTTAGTAAGTTGATTGATTTAAAATGCATACTTTTTAGTGTGTGAATAAATTTCGTGTAAATATATCAATATTTATACAATTCACATTGTTTTTTTTTAATTGTATTAAAATCATAGAGTTGAGAAAAAAAGAATTCAAACCCAACCAGTTCTTAATCCCGCAGACCTTTTCATGTATACTGTAAAAGAGAAATAATTTTTTTCTAAAGTTTCAAAGAGATCCTAATTAAGTTTAAAAAACTTAGACATTTTGAAAAATCTCTTTAAAAATCACATTCTTCGCTTTTTAGGCCTTTTTTTATCCACAATCGATACTTTTAAACCCTTTTTAGAGGTTACTCTTGAAATAGCCACATAAAGCTACCCACGTGAAAATACCGGACGTGGTAGAAACAAACCCACTTCTGAAAGAGATTGCTCTTGACTCTTATTAATTGTCATCCCAAATGCCACTGCCAAAGGAAAGGAAGTTGTCGTCTTCTCATTTTGAATGGCAACTTGGCATCTGATGGAGTTATCGACAATCGAGGAATATGTATCATTTGCCCAACTTTTTCTCCTATGATAATCTATGCTCCCACCATAAAATCATACATCTCTGTAATCTGTAGTCTAGTACCGTTCATTAATCCGCCAGTAGGATTTATGTTTCTCAACAACATCACATGACATCCGATATTCAATTGCAGGGCATGATTCAGTAAACCAAACGTTTTAATATTGTTTAGAAAATCTGGTGTGAGAGCTTGGTCGTTTGCGGATGCTATATCAGACGTGTCTATATAATAATCAGAGCTTAAGTAGACCTTCTCCTCACCTGATTCAAATTAATTTGATATCAATACTAATAGCAAAACATAACGAACAATACCTATTTAATATATAAATATTCACTAACCTTTAAGCTTATCCGGCATGTGGTTGTTTATCATATTGACATCCTCGTTCGTAGGACAAAGAATTGCTCTTTTTTGAAAAACATTTGGATCATTCTTTTCGTGCAGAACCGAACCATCTCCATAAACTTTCATACAAATACTCTTTATTATCTCTTCAGCATCAGTTATGAGAAACTCATCAGAAATAGTGATTACAGCATCAACATTATTTTCTCCACCAACTTTCCATCTCCAACATCTAAAATCCATTCTGAAAAGAGAGGAGTATTTATAGAACAACATGAGAGTTTTTCGAGAAAGGAGGCATCTTTAAACCTATGTGACTCTTCAACTTCTGGCGGTTATAGGTCATTATTACATCTACATGGCCTTTCAACTTCTTTTTGTCTCCTTCAAGAAACCTTTTTTTCTTCCTAAGGATCGAAACAACAATTGAAAAACGAGTAGACACAAGCAATGCCAATCAAAGCCCCAACCAAACAGGTTTCGACCCAATCAAACAAAGGCAATCCGCTGACTTCAACAAGTTTAAGATCGACAAACGGGGGGGGGGGAGAGCTTACTGTTATATATGGGTTTAGCACCCATCTTTGTCCGGCCCAAACCTACTCTTTGGACTATGATCGGCCCAATAAGCAACAAGTCGGTCGGCCCATAATCAAAACATACCCTCACTTGAAGGACGCTCGGCTCGGCTCACGTATAGTCCTGCTCGGCTCGGCTCAACTTGACATCTATGTTCAGCTCGGCTTACTAGTCATGACGTGATCGGCTTGGCCCATTTTTCACCTGAAGATTACGACTCATTCGTCACAGTTCGACATAAGGTCAACGGTCCATACAAAATATGATCATATTTACTATAAATAGGCTGCTCTTCTGTTCATAAAGATAACTTTTTGGGATTTGTGCATTTCATTATTTTCTCTCTCTAGAAATTAGCACGTCTCGAATTGTAAGGGAGCTCGTCTATCGACGATCTCGCATCTTCTTGTTTATTCGTCAATCTTAGTCTGCTTTCTAATAAAAAAAAATTAATCCATAAATTTTCACCGAACACATTTATTCTAACCGGACAAAAGACGAGCAAACACATTTGTGACGAGTTTAGTAATCACACGACTTGATCCTTTTGGATCGGGATCTGCCTTTGCTAACACTTTATAAAATAGTGTAAATCATTCTTTCCACAGAAAATCGTATAAAGAGTACAATAAGACCAACCTATGTGTTTAACCATTAACCCAAGTTTTTTTTTTCAGCACCATTAACCCAAACTTTTCTGTCGTTTTATTTTTTTTGTAACAACAAACAAATTGAATTTATTCCTAGAAATTATTCTGTCGTTTTATCTGTAGAAAATCATATATGCGTTGATTTTACTGTTAAATTATATTTTTCTCTTTTTCACAATTTCGTGATTCCACGACAAATCTATACTATTAAAGCAGAAGTACAAAATATAAACTATTCATTCTTTTTAGTTTATTTACAAACAATGCCATTGGTTTCTTTCTTAATTTTAAAGTTAAATAATTTTAAATAGGCTATTTAAAAGGAAAGTTATTTATTGCCATTTAATTTCGGTAAGCAAATTTTACAAATAAATCTTTTTAAATTAAATGTCAAATTATTTCAAAAAATATTTATAGTTAAGATATTTTGGTTAATCATTATATATTTATTTTTAGAAATTAATTAATTCGAAATTAACTAATAATATTAATAAATACTATTTCTTTTTAGAAAATATTTAATCTTGTAGAAATAAATTATGAACTAACATAACTGGAAAAAAATTATTTAAGATATCAATTACTATTATTCAATTTCATAAAGTTTTAGTTAGTTAATATTCAAAATTTTAATATCATAAATGAGGTTTACATATTAATAAATCAAATATATTTTTACATAAATATTTTTAGATTAATTAAATAAATATTAATTATATTAGTTAATATTGAAAAATATTAATATCATAAATGGGGTTTACATATTAATAAACCAAATTATATTTTACATACATATTTTGTATTAATTAAATATTATATTCCCAAAATAAAAAGTTTCCCACGTTAAAGTAAACCATTACAAGTGTTTAAATAATATTTGTGGATCTGACGAATAACCTTCAAATTTAAGTGATACTTGTGCGTATATAATGTCTTTCTTTCACGAGTTATGCGAGACGAGTTTTGTTGATCGAAAACAGATCGTAGCAGGTGGATCAAACGGGCGGGGTTGACCCACCTCTCAACTACGTTATTAGTAATATCTGAACTTTTAATATAAGATTTATATATTCGATTTTTTGTTGTTAAGTATAACTATTATTATTTGCCTAGATTTAATCAAACAATTGAAATTAAAATTAAAATTTTAACTGAATATATTTATAATTTAAAAGTTCAAGTTAAAATAATAGTTTACATTCATCAACGGGTCTACCGGAGACCCGTTCGGATATCCAAATAACCCAAAAATATTAAATATATTATTTATTTTTGAGTTTTACGGGTATTATTTTAGTATTTTGGATTTTTTTAGTTTTCAAAATTTTAAATATATTTTTATATATTTCAGTTATATTATAGTTTACAGATATTTTCACGGATTTTAGTATTTTTAGGCTTTTATGTGTTTTTGGATTTTAAATATTTTCATGTGTTTGGGTAATATTCGAACCCAAGTGAACTCGATTTTTCGGATATTTAAAGATTCTTAATATTAAGAGCGAACTAACATGTATCCATATAGAAATGGCTCGAAAATCTGACTAGAACTCTAGTGGTTTTTATATAGATCCATAAATTTTGCCGAAAAAACATATATTTCAATAGAACCAATATGAACCTATCACTAAGACATGAATGCATAGACATACACTATATGAGAATGTGTACATACAAAAATAAATTTTGAAAAAAACCATAAAAAATGTTTTGCTAACAATATTTTTTATTAAAAGAAAAATTTTCCGGTTAAATAGTATATTTAATAGTATTATTTATTTTTCACATTCTGTGTCCGTGATACCAGTTAAAATCTATAAGGTGATGTTTTTCTTATTTAGTGATTTAAGCATTAATTATAAAATTAGTTCTGTAATAAAGCAGCTCCTTTTCATGATCCTCAAAGGACACGGCTCTGTTTTGTTTTGTTTGTGTGCCCTCAAATCAAGGCATATGATTGAATAAAAAAACATACAACAATCATCTTTAAGCACCGTTTTCGAAGAGAAAATCAAGAGTCAACAGATAAAGACATAAATCATCTTTCTTTTTTGAGTAAAATGAAATCATTGTAGACCATACACTTTTGTTACAAGCACGCCACAATTGAAATTAAAAAAACCCTAATTTGAGTAGACAGGAATCATCAAGTACACTAACTGGTTTGTCTCAGTGACTGTTGCAGTACAAAGACAGGTTTGTCTTATGGAATCATCAAAGTTTCTTAGAATACTAAAGACAATTACAACAAAAGTTCGGAGAATTTAATTTCTTGAATCCATGAATGCTTACACAATCAAATAGATCAATCAAGATCTTAGAACATATTGATTTGTAAGCAGTGATTCTCACTGTTTCTGCATATACCAACACAGTGATTCAACTAGAACAGTATACATCTAAAACCAACCAAAGTGCTATTCATTAGAAATGATGGAAAATTTTAGGCATGAAGATATGAGATTATTACGCGTACCTGAACTTCACTGTTTACAGGCACTCTCTAATTTGTTTCCGAATCGGTTCATCTTACAAACAAATGGTTAGATTCAACAGAGTAAGGGACTAAACGCTATGAAAATGAAATGTTTGATTGATTAAAAGATTACAATTCTGTTTATCTGTATGATTCTTTTATTTCTTTATATGTACAGAAAACAAAAACCCGAAAAAGCATTTGCATTTTGCTCTGTTGAAAACCTAAACCTTTTTGTTTTGTTCTTCCTTTCATTTGTACATGAACTACAAGAGGGGAATCCAACACAGCAACAACCAAAACTTACCTCCATATCTAGCCCAGATAAACAAAAACAACAGAACAGAACTATAATCCCCAAAACAAAACACCGATCCTTTTAAACTTCCATTTTTGCACATTCCCAAAATCAAGAATCGGTTGGATTCCCAAGTAAAGTATGGACTAAGTTAGTAGCATTCCTCCTGATTTTCTCACTCTCATTACCCTCCAAACCAAAGCATATCTCTATCACTCCTTCTCTCGTAACCTTATCAACAATCTCTCTGCTACAGCAACACAAGCAATTGAGGATAAACAGAGAATACTGAATCCCTTTCAAACTCCCATTCCTCAATACGTTAACCAAAACCTCAACAAAGCCACTTACTTTGCTCATTTCTTCTCTTCCTCCTCTACACTTAACCAAAAGCCCCAACACTTCCACTGCTCTCTCTAGCCCAGAATCAGCTGCTTCAACCAGAATTGGCACCGACCCACAATCCACAACCCGTTTTCGATTATCCGGAAACGAGCAGAGAGCGTAAAGAGCTGTCGCTGATTCCTTTCTTTCTCGGTCATTTCCATGCCGGAGAAGAGAAACAAGAGCAGAGATTGCATCAGGGTATGAACCAATTGTGGCTTTGTTCACTTCCACAACAGCTAAACTCGTTAACAGAGTAGCAGCAATCGCTTTGCAATCGGGTGACCCGATTCTTAAAACAGCCACGATTCGTCTTATCACTCCATCAGCGACTAAACCCACTTTGTTATCATCTTCTAAACTGAGATTCAGAAGCAAAGAGAGAGACTTTTCTTGTAGAACCTGATTACCCGAGTCAACACAATCCAGAGCCGCACGAACCGCGCCTGACTCTGTGATTTTCCTCCGGATTGACGAGTCTCGCTTCGTGAGACGGACTAAGCGGGTGAGTGACTCGAGCCTTGACTCGTAAGACGACGATCGGGAAACGAGAGTGGAGATTAAGGCTTGAGATTGAGACTGAGAGTGTTCTTGTTGAGCTCGAGGTCGTGATTCCTCAGGGCTTACATGGGCAAAGTTTGAAATTAAGCTCCGTAAGGCGTGATTGGGAATCAGAGAAGGGTTTTCTGACAGAGGGAGCTTGGTGATTGGACAAGTCCGATTACCGGAGTCAATCCACCGTTGGATAGAGACCCGGTCGAAAGTATGACCCGACTGGATGATAACCGGGTCGGACATAATCTCGAGGGAGATCGGGCACCTGAAATCGTTTGGCAACTCAAACGCCATTTCAAGATAAAGTATTTCAGGGTGTCGAATGAGAGAAATAGATAAGGTTGAAAACAAAGAGAAGAGACAGAGAAGGTTTTATAAGATTCCTGCAGGAGCAGAGAGAGAGAGAGAGAGGACCGTGAAGCTTTTTGCAGCAATGGCTTTTGTTTGAGTTGACGAAATTGCCCCTTGTGTTTCGTGGACCTCCGGTCGAGGGGATTTTTGACAAAATAATCACTTTAGGTGTTTCGGTGAAAGATTTGGGGAATTTGTTTTCCGGTCAAAAATTTAGGCACATCACATAAAAGCAGAGACCTTTTTTTCTCAAGCTATATACTATACATTAATATATAGGTAAGACTTGTAAGCATTTTCATTTATGTTAGTCAAAATTATAAAAAACTTGACTAAGTAAAAAAAAAAAATCAAGCTCCAAAATTAATAATTTTGTAATTATAACTCAGACCATTATATTTTAATTAAAAACTTTGTTAAATTTAAGAAAATCTAAAACGAATTTAAATTATCAAAAAACTAAGAAACAATCTCTCTAAAAGGATAAGAGGATTTAAAAAATATATTTCAGTCCTTGAATAATTGAACATTAAATTTAATTGATAAATAAACACAATTCTTTTTTGTTAAAATATATTACTAAATTTATAAAAGGTTAACTATTATACAACATATCTTTATAATTTTATTATTTATTATATTAGTTTTAAAAGTTAGTTTATATTTTATTTTAGAGATATAGATCATCCGACTAAAAAATAAATAAAAACATAAGACAATAAATACAAAATATTTTTAAATTATGAGTTTTTAATATTGATAACTATGACTGTTGTGAATAATATAAATTTATATAGTAAATTTGTATTAATTATATAAATTTTAAATTTGGATAAATATAAACGATAAAATACTTTCATAAAAGTTATAATATTTATACATATATAATTATATTTTATTTTAATTTTATTTATAAGATATACATAACTTTGGATAGAAAATAAAAAATAAGATGATAAATATGAAAATATTTATAAAGATCTTTAAATATTATTAAATATGGTTGTTATAGATAATAAAATTTTATAAATTTATATTATTTATATAAATTTTGAATTTATATATAAACGATAAAATATTTTTAATAAAAAAATTATATATTGATGTTAATACATATAAATATATAATTATAATTTACTTTGTTGCTATTAATTTTATTTTATAATAAACTATAGAATATTTTAATAAGGTGTTAAATATAATAATGTTTATATCTATATTTAATTACAAATAGTTTGATATAGATTTTGTTTAATATTATTGTTGTTAAATTAAATTGATGAATTTTTATTTTAAAAAATATGTGTATTAATAATGTTTGTGTTCACGACCCAAGTGAATCATTCTAGTTTGTTGTAAAAAAAAACATATTTGTTGTTACATAGTCACAAAGACAGAAATATATATAAAAATTATCATACTTCTATCCCCGTGAAAAGGTTGAAGGTGCGGATCTTTAGCCCAATGTCATGTCCATATATAGGAGGATAGATTGATTTGCTTTCCAGCGCTCTAATCAACCCTACGTTCGTTGTTATTCCCAAACCATTCCCATAAAAAAAAATATTTAACAATTTGGAAAATACTAAGTCCCACCAAACATCGGTTAAAAATAAGAAACTTCAAAGGGGTCATTTTTACCGAGTATGAAACTTCCACACCCGAAATAGAAATAGTTTGATGTTAAAATCAGAAATAGAATAACACATGACGCTAAATGAAGAACGGAATAAGGAGAGATCACACACAAAATTTTAGTAGTTCATGCCCTCATTAACAGGTTATTACATCTCTCTAAGACTACAACTCGGAATCCATTAGATATAAGAGTTATAAAAGAGATCCACGAATCTCCAAAAACCCTTTACAATGCTTTCATTCGGTTCTCACTCTTTACACCTAAAAACATTTAAACAAGCTTATATTTTGTGTAATTTTGTGTAATGTTTTTACTCTCTATCTGCCTTAGCTACATTGTGTAGTCACTCTCTTACACATCTAGAGCTTTTTTATAGTAGAGAAACCGCTAACCTAACTCACAAGAGAACAAATTTGAGAGACACCTCCCTGTGGTTCCAAAAGAAACTTAACGACACTTTATCTCACCTTAAACAAAGTTGCGGATTGTATTACTTTTGAACTGCATTTGCTTAGTCAACAAGTTCTCACCTTCACAAGAGGGTAATAATTTTCATAAATTTTTGGTCGTTTAACATTATTACTAATTATGAAAATCTGGGATACTTCAACAATTAGTTCTCACTCCTACATTAATTATAACACTATTCATTTACAATAGATCAATAATGCTTTTATATTTTAATGATATTTTACATCTTTATTTTTTCTATCTTCTCACCATTTTGAGCAAATGAAGAATGAGGAGGAAGATTAGAGAATAAAGAGGAGGAGAAGAGAAAAAATTTGCGGTTAAAGAAAAGGTATATCTAACATTTATTTTACGGTAATGAATAATAAACACAATCATCTGATTAGAAAGTGTATAGTAATTGCGGTGAACTGTGTTTAAGAAGGAAAAGTAAAATGATAACAAAGTTACCATAACGGTATCCATATAATTACATGTAATATGTTGGATAACAAAATGTGCATTAATTAAGTTATCAATATAATTTGTATAATTTTGTTTCGATAACAAAATTATCCATGCAACAACACACATAATTTTACGATATGATAACTAAGTTGGCACAATAATTTATATTTGTATATTTTATAATAAGATAATTGAGTTGCACGATTATTTAACTGATAATCTAGTTATCAAATGAACAATGTTTGACTAACACTGCTTATGTAGGAGATAACTCAGTTACACGATAAGTTAACATATATTTGAGTTAACCACATGAATAATGTTTAACGAACACTAATTTTTGTATCATAAAATAACACAAATGAGTTAACTGATAATTGAGTTAAAAGATGAACAATGTTTAACAAACACTGATTTTGTAGTATAAGATAATTGAGTTACACGATGAGTTAACTGATAATTGAGTTTACGAGATTAACATTAATTATGTAGGATAAAATAACTGGGTTACATGATGAATTTCGACCAAGTCGGCCGGGTTTTGCCTCGAGAGACCTGGGGGTCTGAGGCGAACATGATCTTTGAGTTCCAGATCCGCTTCCAAGTGTTGGAATGTTATCAGTTCTGGTCCGGACCCAATTCATGAATGTTCGTTGACCCCTGACAAAGTAGTTGTTGGGATCGGACTCGTCGTTGTCGTTTGAACGACAGAGCCTGTTGGAGCTGACGCTGCAGGGTTTCGGAATGGCTCCGTCCCTGCGTTGTCAGTCTGACCCGTGGTACTGCTCACTCCGGTGGTGCTCTGTGGAACGACGCTGATCACTTGATCGCGATCGACCGGAGGAGGACTGACATTAATTTCGGGTGTAGTAGGATTCATATCGATCTATCGAATCTTGTATCAGATTCTTGTGACAGAAAGATCTATGGTGGTCCCCACAGACGGCCCCAATTGTGAGTTCAGAGATTTCACACCAAGGATTTATATTGAAATGTGGTTTCAGGACTTTAGGAAATGAGATATAGATTTTATGTGAATCAAGGACGTTGTAAAAATTGAATGTTGAGATAGAACTTATACAAAGAACATGTCAAATGTATACAAATGAATTCGAGCTAATTTAGTCGAAGATTTTAGAGCTATAAAGCTAGGGTTGTGATTTTGTGTGAAGTCTTTGAATGACTTCTTCTTCCTTTATATCTTCGATATCCCTTCGTCCGTTGCGATCTTCTCTTTCGCATTATCCTCAACGTCCCGAGATTCGCGGAGAACGTTACAACGATCTATGACTTGTTCTTTATCAAACTCGAGCTCTGAGGATAAGGTTGATGACTTATGTCTCCTTTTGGGCTTGGGCTTCGGCACTTCGTCACCTTTACTAGGCCAGGTCGAGTTTGACATATTCTATGGGGTTCTCTTTTGGATGGGACTTATATTCTCCAAATTATCCGGATTTAAATGTGTGAAATCCAACACCAACAGTATGCAACAAGGCATTCTTCATGTTCGCTACTTAGGAGTCTCTTTGTGTACAAATAAGCTATATATTGTGGATTGTGTTCCCTTGATTCGGCAGGTAAATGATAAGATATCGTCTTGGAGTGCCTGCTATTTATCGTTTGATGGTAGGCTTCAGTTGCTGAAGATGATATTCGCGGGAATAGCTAATTTTTGGTGCTCATCTCTTACTCTCCCTAAGGTTGTCATCAATATGCTTAACTCCCTTTACAACACTTTGATGGAACTTCGAGCCAATTCTACCGTATTCATCATCCTCGCGAGTTCCAGATAGCCTAGGATCTAGGGTCTAGTTAATTGAATCATGGATAGATCTAGCGTTTACCTTGTTCTGGCAGCGGAATAGGGTCAGGCAAACGAGATCTCTGGAGCGCCTCAGATGCTGCGCCTCTACTGATAGTCCACATGCACACAAGCTGGAATCTGCCGGGATGCTAGTACCGGGGCTCAGATCTCTCCTGGGAACTCAGTTTCTAGAGGTTTCTGTGTTTTCTCTCTGAGAAAACACTCTAGGCGGCGCACTGTTCATCGTTACCCGTCGAGTCTATAAACACGTTTATATATATTGACCTCGAGGTGAACCGAAACTTCAGTTTCGGTTTTGCCCTTGTGTCGACCGACACACTTAGTGGTGTCGATCGACACACGTCCTGTATCGACCGACGCACCCAATGGTGTCGATCGATACACCTCTTTGAAACTTATATTCGATGTGCATTCAATACACATCGACCAGACCATTTGCCAATGATCAATCCCATATGGACTATGTCCAACTTGCTTAGGTGTGTGACCCTGTAGGTTCACACGATACTGGAAATGAGTTACAACTCATTTGTCATAAGCGGTTTCTAGCAAAACGTTATGATTACCCAGTATCACATGAATTGTCCGATCTCGACAATACAACTATCTCTAGAGTGAGTACAATGTGATTTCAGGACATAATCCCAACAATCTCCCACTTGTACTGGAATCATCTATTCCTATAATCCCTTCGTCTCTATATCTCGATATGGCATAAGGCAAGAGACTGTGTCATCCTTATTATAGCCAACATCATGTTCATCGAACTCCTGATCTATACTGATAAAACAAACGACTGACAATCACCTCGTTTGAGCACGGCCATGCATTTTCTCAGTATCAAATCTTCGATGGGCCCTGAGATATTTATCTCCTGTTATCCAGGAGGGACAAATCCCATCTTGTTCCATCCCTGTTTCTACACATACTTCATGATACGCCTAAGCAATGCCGTTATAGCCGCCAGTTACGGAACGACGTTTGACAAGGTCAAAACGCACCAATTCATATGCTAGAAAGCATGATGAACTCAGGTCTACGGACTATACTCTATAGTCGTAATGAGAACCTCCCATGACACTGATATAACTATCATGTGGAGTTCTCATTAAGCGGGTCATGTCCGATCATATGTTCACCAACATATATCTATGTGACTGACTGTGATAATCATATCATTGACTCCATGAAACTTAGTCAAGCAGTCACCTCACATACTAGTCTCGCGCGGTTATTGGTGTCCCACTTCAATAACCTCGACTAGGGACAATCATAATTTATGTCATCCTTTACTTATAGGGTTTCATGATCAAGTCCTCAACTTGATGACCTATATGATGACCATAAAGTATTTTGGGACTATTACTTAATTATCCAAAAATTAAATAATACCGATGTCAGTTTGACTTTCATAAACACTACCATAGTATGTCTATGTAAAGTTTATAACATAACTAAAATAACTCCCACTGGAATCAAGATTATCTCTTCAGATATCTTATACCTACAGCAACAGAATGAATTTCGTGCTTATGTTGTGGGAGAGACTGCGGTGTTATTGCTTGAAACAATTCCAACAAACCACCCATTCAGATAAAATCACTATTCTACGGTCCACTGCTTGGAGCCTTTCCAACAGATAGCACCGCTATTCAGACAAAGAGACATAACCAGGTGGGAACCGGGAATCGTCTTTGTCTGTCTAACTACTTTCAACTGGTTCGTCACTTCCTCAGTTCACCACGAACCTATCCTTAGTGTTTTTCAAACACTTGGGATATTTCTGGTAACTGTTCAGTGACTATTATCGGAACATATTCGTATTTTCTCGTCATCCTATATGCGTAAGCTGCATCTAGATGAGCGCAAAATATGGCATTCATGATGGATTCTATTGCAGCAGCATTAGCAATCACACTCATTAATAATAGCTCAGCTAGTGTTCAAAAACACTTCATCTTGCTAATATTGTCACTAGCTCAGCCAGTGTCTAAGACAATGCATCTCTCTTAGATTATCGCCATAAGACCTTTGGTATGAAGCCATTCTTGGAATTAAGCACACAAGAACTGTCCAATACCTTATCAACATAAGGATTTTGACATTATCCAATTGGCCCTTTTGATCCATTCCAATGGATCCTTATTCCAAGAACTTTTACGGCCTTCTCCCATGTCCATTGTTAAACTTGACTTCCGACCCAAATCTTGACAAGACTTTTAGCGTCGGAACGTCGTTTATGAGATTTAAGTATGTTATCTACATACATTGTGAGAATTGCCATTACGCTCCCATTAGTCTTCTTGTAAACGCATGATTTCATTTCTTTCTGATCAAGTCAAAACTTTTGACCACATTATCAGAATGTTGATCCCAACTCCAAGATGTTTGCTTCAATCCAGAAATGGATCGGTGAAGCTAACATGCATACCCAGCCAATTTTCGGAGTTGGGGCTCACCATCGCTTCTTTGAATTTCACATGCTCGTCACTTTTCAATGATCAACAGATCATGACAATCAGCTACGAGAAATCACTCTCGAGTTAGTGACGGATCCTTTCGGATCTGCGAATTTCAGGCTCCACAGATGCATATCCTACAGTACTTTGTAGATCTCACCGCTGCTCTCCCTCAACAGGCTGAGCAACCTCCTGTGTTTATCGAATTTCTTCGATGTGTACTTTTACTCCCACTGTTCTTTTGGAAAGTATGATCTTTCTTAAAAGACACAGTTCCGGACAACAAAAGTATTAAGCCTTGGTTTCCTTAGGACAACCAGCGAGGTAGAACTTATCAGATTTGGGTTCAAGTTTGTTTATTGACTACTGTCTTACACAAACCTTGCAGTCCCAATTAATCAGAAAAACAAATTTTTGGAAATCACCCAGTCCACATCCAATGTGGTGTTTTTCACTGATTCTGATAGAAACTTATTTAGCGTAAACATAGACATTTTAGAACGTATTCTTAAATGATTATGGAAGATTCCTGTGATTCATCATTAATCGGAGCATATCTAATAAGATCCGATTCATTCTGTTTAGATGATCACCCAATTTTTGACTCAAGTATTTTCCTCCGCGATTCAATCGAGGATCTTAATACTTCTGTCAAATCGGTTCTACACTTCATCTTGGAACTCCTCAAGGGATTCCTGCTCGTGTCTCATCAAATGAACACAGCCATACTTATTGATGTCATCAATAAGGTAATGAAGTACAGAAGATTTCCTCTTGCACTAATGCTCATCGGGCCGCATACATCAGTATGTGTAAGGCCCAATAAGCCTCTGGCCCGTTTCCTTTAGCTCCGCTAAAAGGGCCTTAGTCATTTGGCCCAGTGAGCATAATTCATATCTCAAATGATTAATAATCAAATGAGTCCAAAACTATAGAACTTCTGAATCCGCTTCACTTTGTGTGGTTAAATGACTAAGCTAATGAAAAATCGACTTCAAGTCATCAGACTTAAAGTGTTTGGTATTTATGGTATGTGTACAAGCGTACATTGGTTCAAGATATAAAAACCCATTCCAAATGGGGTGCTACCATAGAATATTTCATTAAGATCTAAAGAACAAAACTTGTCTTTTATCAAAATGAAAAACATCCAAATTCTTACAAGAAAATGAAAGACATTTCTGCACAAGGCAGATACATAGTAGCAATTACTTAATTTCTAAAACCAAGTATGAAAGGCTCCTACAAGTGGAGAATCTCTACGGCTCATGCAGCAACCATTGCTTCATACCAGACACGCAATTTCACTTGTCCTTTCTTCAACGTTCTACTGTCGCTTAGGTCCTGCATATTTCCAAAATATCAGTACCACAACTAGTATCCAATACTAATGTAGAACTTGAATTAATAACACAATACCTGAAGAAGAAGTACCATACATCTTCTTCATCTCTTGTGAATCTTCCAAGAATTTAATGCAATCTCTCTTCCAATGCCCTGACTCATTGCAGTATAAGCATTTTCTAACACCAGATGGGCCCGACTTGGGCTTATAAGATGACACATGCTTATCCTGATTCCAAATCTGGACGGCCCTGCCTCTACCCTTTATGATGTTTTGCTCTGCTGTTTTGAGCATGCCATGCAGCTCAGTCAACGTCTTCGTCAAGCCTTTCTTGATATAGTTCTTAATGAACTTGTCATAGCTTGACGGCAGTGACTGTAGAATGATGTCAGTGGCCAACTCTAAGCTGACAGGACATTCCAGTCTCCCCAGGTTATCAATGTAACCCATCAGTTTAATGACATGAGGACTTACTGGAGCATCCTCTGGTAGCTTGCACTCAGTTAGAGACTTCACCATCTGGAATCTCTCAACTCGTGCCAGATCATGAAACTTCAGTTTCAGGCTGGTGATCATCTCTATTGGCGACTCCATGTTCTCATACTGACTCTTCAAGTCTGAGTTCATGGTAGCCAACATCAGATCACGCACATCTACCACATCAATATAATGCTTATTCCAAGTATTATATGCTGCATGCGAGCGATTGGTCCCAAGCCTTTCTGGAAGAGCCTTTTCAAGGACATAGTCCTTGCTCTCCTGCTTGAGAATGAATCTCAGATTCCGATACCAATCCAGGAAGTTGGATCCATTTAACATGTCCTTCTCAAGGACGGATCGCAACGAGAAAGTAGTCATAGACATAAGCTGAAATCCAAGAAAAACAAAGATTTAGTTATGTATATGATGAGAAATCTTATCTAATAAGAAAACTCGCATTATATTCAAACAATGTTTCCTCTATGAATATAATGATACAAGATCCATACTTCACTAAAATCTGAGTGGGCGACTCGCCATCACCCAAACTTTAGTTATCTAGGTAAGCAAATCATTGCTAATTGTACCCAGTACAACTCTTGGTCGTGGATGAGACAAATTATGTCTAATCCACTCTGATGTCTCTGGGCCCAGAACTTCTGATAGCCCAGTCAAGTAAACCAATCTCTTTAGTCTTGTGATCATTGACAGTCGCACTTCAAGTCTATCAATGATCACCTGCCTTACTCATGTAGCAGTGGATACCAAGGACTCCAAGACTATCCAACAAACGAAACAAGTCTTGACAGTAGACAAGATTGGGCAAGACATCAAGGTTACTTGATATTTAGTTGAGGAAACTAAACCCAAAAGTTTAGCAAATCAATCTCTTAGATCATGTAATTGTTGATGTTCATCACTGCAAATCCATCAACATAACTACCTGCCTTACTCACGTAATTGTGGACACCAAGCTCTTGGCTAGACCATCACACAACGAAATGAGTCTTGACAGTTGACCATATTGAAGCTAAGCTTTGATCAAGGTTTAGGTCGAGTTTGGCTTCTGCAAATTCAAGGTTCAATAACCAGAATTTCGAGCACTGTATCGATCGACGCAGACTATGTCTGTCGATCGACACCACCAAACAAAACCGGACTTCAATAACCGGTTAATCCAATTAACCCGGTTCATCGAACCGGTCATGTCGATCGACACAACCCGTGTGTGACGGTCGACATAGACCTTAACCGAAGACAGTTTTGATAACCGGTTCAATCCAATTGAACCGACTTATCAGATCAAACTGATCTTAACCAATCGGTTTATATTAATTGGGATAATTAGTTCAATTCAATTGAACCAATTCATCCAATTCAAACCGTTTAAACCAGTTTCAACTGATTGCGATAACCGGTCCAATTCAATTGAACCGTATTATCCAATCAAACTGATTTAACCCATCGGTTCATGCTAATTGAGATAATCAGTTCAATCCAATTGAACCAATTCATCCAATTTAAACCGATCTATTCGGACTTAACCAAGCATGACAACCGGTCCAATCCAATTGAATCGATTAACCATTCGCTTGGTCTGTGTCGATCGACACTAACCTGTGTCGATCGACATTCGACCGAATTTGTTCTGTGTCGACCGATACACAACCTGTGTCGATCGACACAGTAGGCTTTCGGTTTTTCTTCGCGAAAAACCCTAGCCGCCGAATCTGTCGAATTCGCCACTCTGTGTTACTGTCGACTGACACACCCAGTGTGTCGATCGACACTGTGCGAAATCACATATTCTTTGTTTCGATTCACAGACAAAAACAGACGAGTTTTTCTTGAACAAAACATAGAACAGCAAGCATAAATCTATTCAAATACATCAGTTTCGAATTATATGCTTCAGATTCAATGATTAAACCCTAAGGCTCTGATACCACTGAAGGAACTTCGAGCCAATTATACCGTATTCATCATCCTCGCGAGTTCCAGATAGCCTAGGATCTAGGGTCTAGTTAATTGAATCATGGATAGATCTAGCGTTTACCTTATTCTGGCAGCGGAATAGGGTCAGGCAAACGAGATCTCTGGAGCGCCTCAGATGCTGCGCCTCTACTGATAGTCCACACGCACACAAGCTGGAGTCTGCCGGGATGCTAGTACCGGGGCTCAGATCTCCTGGGAACTCAGTTTCTAGAGGTTTCTGTGTTTTCTCTCTGAGAAAACACTCTAGGCGGCGCACTGTTCATCGTTACCCGTCGAGTCTATAAACACATTTATATATATTGACCTCGAGGTGAACCGAAACTTCAGTTTCGGTTTCGCCCTTGTGTCGACCGACACACTTAGTGGTGTCGATCGACACACGTCATGTATCGACCGACGCACCCAATGGTGTCGATCGATACACCTCTTTGAAACTTATATTCGATGTGTATTCAATACACATCGACCAGACCATTTGCCAATGATCAATCCCATATGGACTATGTCCAACTTGCTTAGGTGTGTGACCCTGTAGGTTCACACGATACTGGAAATGAGTTACAACTCATTTGTCATAAGCGGTTTCTAGCAAAACGTTATGATTACCCAGTATCACATGAATTGTCCGATCTCGACAATACAACTATCTCTAGAGTGAGTACAATGTGAATTCAGGACATAATCCCAACACACTTACCTTTGGAAAGGTAAGGCTGGCGGTTATAATAGTGCTAAAGTGGCTTGGGCTACTGTTACTAAACCTAAGGAGGCTGGAGGTTTAGGGATAAAAAATCTCCTCATTTGGAATAAGACATGCTCTTTCAGATTGGTTAGGTTACTCTTCTTTCGAGGGGGATCAATATGAGTGGTTTGGTTCAGGAATGAAGCACTAAGTGGATGTATTAACAACTTTTGGATTAAAAAAACCAGTACTAGATTCTCTTGGTTGGATAATAATTTTTTTATATAGTTTAAAGGTGAGACTTTTACATGGATTAAGATCAGGGTTGGAAATGGCAGGTCCTGCAAATTTTGGACATGTATTGGACAGACTTTAGTGCACTTGAAATTTTCTTCTCATCAAGTGCCGATTCACTACTCGGAATCGCAAAGAAAGCTAAAGTATCGGATCTGTAGCGTGATGGTAGCTGGCATTTACCACTTGCGAGATCAAATAATCAACTCTTCAAGTTTATCTCACTACTCTCAACCTCACTCAGCATGATGACTATTATGAATGGCAACCATAAGGAAAGGTAAATATTAGATTCAGCAGTGGTCAAGTCTATTCAATTCTTAGAGGAGAGAGTGTATCTTTACCATGGACAAAAACTGTTTGGATAAAAGGTAGTATCCCTAAACATAGCTTCTTGACGTGGCTGATGGTTTTGATTCAGTGTCCAACTCGCGACAGACTTCGTAATTGGGGGTTAAACAGAAGCGATGACTCCTTATTATGCGGAACTGGTGTTGAATCCCGATATCATCTCTTCTACTACTACCCCTACTCTTGGAACATCTGATCAGCTGTGGTAAGGAAATGTGAACATCAACCTCATAGAGAATGGGATTCACAACTGAATTCGCTACTTGCTATCTTGGGAAGTTCTCATAAGAAAAGACATATTCTTCTCGGTTGGCAGTGTGTGATCCATGCGATTTAGAGAGAACGAAACAACAAATTCCACCTATTGATATTCTCCTTAACAGGCTCACTCTTCAAATCAATTGATCAGATTATCAAGAACATGATTGCAAGTTTCTGTGATTTTAATCCAGCTCTGTCTTCTGCAATGCTACAACTCTGGTATAACTAATCCACTATGGCGCGTTAGTAGATCGTCCTCCTTTCTTCTTTACCTTGAGTCCTAGATCATCCAATCATCCCCACTATCACTTGACTTCTTCACTTCTTTTGTGATCATCAATTGTCAGTACAATGATTTTTGTTTATTTGTGGGTTCAATATGCTCTTTTGTTATTGAGTTACATAAAACTTTGGGGAAATTAAATGTGAAAGGCCATATGTAAGAGCATTTGCTCCGTGGTCTAGGCTAGGCATGTAAACATTTTGTAGTTCTTATTCATTTTAATAGAAAGCCTTTTTATATTAAAAAAAAGATTGGTTTCGTTCTGAACCAAAAAATCTCCATTGATATTTGTTGGCTAATGGTTCAACTCTTCTGGGCCTTATGGGCTGAGTATCGCTGAGCTAAGTGAAGAAGGAGCTGGATTGAGTTGTTGGGCCAAGTTATTCCGTTGAGCCCATCTCATCTGGTCCGTTTATAAAACACGCGGTCAACAAATTCGTTGGAGGTCATCGAACAACCTTCGTCATCTTCCTTCTTCTACTACGATCGCCATTGTTGATTATAGAGAGAGCTTGAGAACTTTGTAACTCCAAATCTAGTGAATTCCAGGCTCGCACCTGAAGAGAGAAGTTCCCAGCATTAGTGGAACTCTATAATCTTGTGTCTTTCTTGTTTTCTTTCTTTCGCTTACTTTCTAATACACACAAACAAACGAGAGCGTTAAAGATAGCAAATCGGAGAGAGAGAGAGATACCTTGAGTAATTGTGGCGAGCGGAACGTCGGAGTATCTCCTACAAATGGTATCAGAGCTAACCAGGTTTAGATTATCTTGGCGGTGATAATCAACAAAGAAAAGGAATTAGGAGTCTTACGATCTTCAAGATCATAACCGGTGATCTTCTGGTGAATCAAGAGATCGATCGGATCAAAATCTCAAAGTACATTGCGAACTTGAAACCAAAAGGGAGTATTACTGATCTTTGTTAGTTGACAACTTCAACAATTAAATTCATAAAATTGAATACATACCTCAAGTCTTGTAAGTGTTCTCGTTGATCTGTGTGCTTCTTTCTTCTCTATGTCTATTTGCAGGTGGAGTTACAGGAGAAATAACAAAGACAAGATCCAATGGAGCCAACACGGGGAAAGTTTGAGATGAGTATGTTCGACGGGAAAGGAGATTTCGAAATGTGGAAGTTCAGGTTACTTGGACAGTTGGAAAAATAGGGACTGGGATCAGTGTTGCAAGATTCAAGAGTTCTAAAGTCTGAAGGTGAAGAGGGAAAGGACGAGAAGACTGAGGAAAAGGTGTTGGAATTGTGTCCAGTAATCTCGGTACTGTCTCTAGAAAGTAAGAGTATGTCAAAGATCAGACATAAGTCATATAATGCTGGGGATCATGATGGCTTGCTAGAGTCCGCTCATGATCTATAAGTCTTGGACTTATTGCCTTTATTATATGATCCCATATGGGTCACACGCCTAAGCTAACAGGAAAATGTGTTGGAACGGCTTAGCAGAAGTACGACAAAAGTGCCAGGCATTTGTCGTACTAAGAGAGAAAGATTAATGGGTCTGATTAAATGGGATTTAATCAGATTGGGCCCAAAAGCCCATTAGGGAAAAGAGAAGGCTTTTAATGACTAAAAACCAAGTCTTTTCTCCCTAACCCTAGTAACCCAGCCGCGAATCCTCTCTCCCTCTGCGCCTCTCTTCCTCGTGGTCTAGCAGCCATTCCTGTGATCGCGTGTGTGAACCTCTGGAGGATTCATCCCTCGGTGCATCTATCTGATCTCTGACCTGTTCTATTCCTTCCGCTGCAACAAACAGGTAAAAGGTGAGATCATCTAATGTTTCTAATCAAGAGAACCTAGATCTGTATGTTTAGGTTGAGATGAATCTGTGAATTACATCAGGATCAACTAAACGAACCCCAACAGTGGTATCAGAGCCATTGGTTCTTAGGATTTCTTGTTTAGATTCATTGTTTAGGTTGTTTATTCTGTTTAGAAGTGTTTTGAATCCATTACTGATAAGAAAAACACTTAAGAAACTGAATTAAATCCTGAACAAACATTCGAAATCACAAAAACCGAGCTATATGACTCGAGTTTTGGTGATCGGCCATGGGTCGGACGGTTCGGGATGGCCGGTTGAGTCGATCGGCCGAGTGATCGCACGGCGATCGCGTCCGGATCGATCGGCCGAGTGGATCGCACGGCGATCGCGTCTCGGCTGTGCGTCGTCCCGATCGCGTCTCGGCTTCGTCTCGGCTGTGCGTCGCGTCCCGATCGCTCGGCGATCGTGGAGCGTCCGTCCGAGCATCCCGTCCCACGATCGTCCCGCCTGACCCGAGCTCGTCCGACCGTCCCGATCACACGCAAGCGTCCCGTCCGGCAATCCGAGCGTCTCGATCTCGGATCGAGCATGCGGCTTGCGGCTGGACGGCTCTTGCTCGACCGGTTAGGGTTTTGGGTGTAATTGGGCCGGTTCGATTTCGGTTAGGTGGTTCGGTTCAAAACTTAATTAAAATCAATCGTTCTGGTTTAATAAACAGATTTTAATAATTTTATTAAATCTGGTTAAACCGGGATAAGAAATCCAATGTCGAAAGAAATATTGGATTTAGTGCCTAAACCAGGAATTTCTAATTTGATTTGGTTGGACCAAATAAATTGAGAAATTCCGGTTTAGTAAATAACCGGTTGACAATTGTGGTCATCGTAGTAATTAAAACTTGGTTAGACCAGTTTTAATGAACCAGACCGGTTATGTCAATTAATTGGACAATTGGGTCATGTCTTGGACATGGACCAATTCTTGGGCCTCGGGCCAAGAAGTTAAAACAATTGGGCCAATTATTTGAGTCTTTCTTCAGATAAATTTAAAATTTATTTTATAATATTATAAAGTCGATTTTAAATTAAAGTTTCCGAAATTTTGAAATTAGAAAGTTTCTTAATATAGAAGTTTCTGAATTTGCGGGTTTTGGATTTTAAAGAAATTTCTAAAGTTAGAAAATTTCCGGTTTTAGAAAGTTTCCAATTTTAGAAAGTTTCCAAAAATAGTAGGTTTCCATAAATAGAAAGTTTCCCGAAATAGTAATCTTCTATTTTGGGAATGATTTTAATAAACCTACGAACCTCAAATAATATCAAGCGTTGGATGTCTTGTCCAGGCTATGTCAGCTGTCAAAGCCCATTCAATTGCATTCATGGCCTTACAGTGTGAGGATGTCTGCTTTTGCGTGAGTAAGACGGTTTGTGATTCATAAATGTCATTGGGAGTCCCAGACATTAATGATTACATGACTGTATAGTCTGGTTTTCTTGACTAGGCCATCGGGAGTCCCGGGCCTTGAGACATCAGAGTGGATTGGGCCTCGGGCCCAGATTCACAAACAAGAGTTATATCACGGATATAATTAGCCGATATAGGGCTTACCGATATAAGCTAAGGTTGGGTGACGGCCAGTGGCCCACTTTAATTTTAGTTATAGGTGGATCTTGGAATCATTATATTCTATTGAGGGTAACTTAGGTTATTGAATATAATGCGTGATTAATCATATCATATTAATTTTTTTAATACGAGATTAGTCATTTTGAACATAATAACTAATAACCTTTTTATTTATATATTTCAGATATGACTACTACAAGCACACAAAACACATTCTCGATCCGGTCTGTTCTCGAGAAGGAGAAGCTGACTGGAACGAACTTCCTGACATGGTCAAGGAACTTGAGGCTGGTCCTCAAGCAGGAGAAGAAGGATTATGTCCTTCGAGATCCCCTCCCCGAGAGGCCTCTTGCCAATGCTGCCAGGACTCTGCACAATGCTTGGGAAAAGCATTCGTCAGATGAAAATGATGTCTATTGCCTGATGTTGGTGACAATGACTCCTGAGCTGCAAAAACAGTTCGAAAGTGTATTGTCTCCCATCGAGATAATGGCAAGCCTGAAATCGCTTTTTCAGGAGCAGGCTAGGACCGAGAGGTTCCAGACAGTTAAGAACCTCTTGGACTGTAAGTTGGCTGCGAATGCGGCAGTGAGTCCTCATGTCTTGAAGATGATGGGTTATCTCGATCATCTTCAGAAACTCGACTGCCCAATCAGCCAGGAACTTGCCTGCGACATCATTCTGCAGTCTTTACCTGCAAGCTATGATCAGTTCATTCTGAACTTTAACATGCATGGCTTGAGTAAGACACTACCTGAGCTTCACGGAATGCTCAAGACTGCAGAGCCCAACTTGAGGAAAACCGCCAAGGACCCCAATGTGCTTATGGTGCAAAAGGGCAAGGGGTTTAAGAAATCCTCTGCTAAGGATAAGGGAGCGGCCAAGGCTGTCCAAGTCGCGGACAAGGACACGCCAAAGCCCAAGCCCAAGTCCAAGGCTGGGCCAACTGACATGTGCAGGTTCTGCAAAGAACTGGGGCATTGGAGAAGAGATTGTAAGAAATTCCAGGAAGGTCTAAAGGAATTAAAGAAGAAGACTTTCGAGACTTCTTCATCAGGTATTTTTGTTATAGAAGTTAATACAACTACTTCTGATAATACCTCATGGGTCATGGATACTGGTTGTGGGGCTCATATTTGTACTAATATGCAGGCACTCAGCAACAGTAGAAGGCTGAAGCAAGGACAAGTGGAGCTACGAGTTGGGAATGGAGCGAAAGTTTCAGCACTAGCTGTAGGCACATACTTGTTGTCTTTACCTTCGGGATTGATTTTAGAACTTAATAATTGTTATTTTGTACCTGCTATAAGCAGAAATATTATTTCAATTTCTTTGTTGAATTTGGAAGGTTATGATTTTTCAGTTAAGAATAAATTATGTTCCTTCAATCGCAACAATTTGTTCTATGGTTCTGCCCCTCTTACGAATGGGCTTTACATACTCGATCAATCCGCGCCAATTTATAACATTAATACAAAACGGTTTAAACCTAATGAGGAAAACCGAACGTTTCTATGGCATTGTCGTTTAGGGCACATCAGCGAGAAACGCATCAAGAGGCTCCATTCAAATGGACTTCTTGGCTCATTTGACTTTGAGTCATGTGAGAAATGCGAATCCTGCATGATGGGCAAAATGACACGGGCCCCCTTTAATAAACCTAACGAGAGGGCCAGTGACTTATTGGGCCTGATACACACTGATGTGTGTGGCCCAATGTCCACAAATGCAAGAGGAAACTATCAGTACTTCATTACCTTCACTGATGATTTCAGTAGGTATGGATATGTTTATTTGATGAAACATAAGTCTGAATCTTTTGAGAAGTTCAGAGAATTCCAAAATGAAGTACAGAACCAACTTGGCAAAAGCATTAAGGCTCTTCGGTCCGACCGAGGAGGAGAATACTTAAGCCAGGAATTCAGTGATCATCTGAGAGAGTGTGGGATCGTATCCCAACTCACTCCTCCTGGAACACCTCAATGGAATGGTGTGTCTGAGAGGAGAAATCGGACCTTATTGGATATGGTTCGATCTATGATGAGTCACACAGACCTTCCAATATCCCTTTGGGGATATGCTCTGCTAACAGCAGTGTTCACACTAAACAGAGCGCCATCAAAAGCAGTAGCAAAGACACCATATGAATTATGGACTGGAGAAGCTCCAGTGCTGTCTTATCTAAGAATTTGGGGTTGTGAAGCCTATGTTAAGAGATTAATCTCAGACAAGCTTACACCAAAATCTGACAAATGCTATTTCATTGGTTATCCACGGGAAACCAAGGCTTATTACTTCTATCTACGTTCCGAGAACAAGATCTTTGTTGCTCGGGATTGTAATTTTCTTGAGAGAGAGTTTCTCTCTAAGAAAGACAGTGGGAGTAAGGTACTGCTTGAAGAAATTCAAGATGAACAGGATACTGCTCAACCTAATGAGGAAGAGCAGCAGGAGGACCTACAAGAAATTGTAGAGCCTGAACCTGTAGTACCTGAAGTTCGAAGATCCGGGAGGATCCGTCACGAACCCGAGAGATATCAAGGATTCCTCGTGACTAACTGTCATGATCTTCTGATCATTGATGGTGATGAACCATCGAACTTCAATCAAGCCATGATGGGCCCAGATTCCTCTAAGTGGCGCAAGGCCACTGATTCCGAAATGGACTCCATGTCGGTCAACCAAGTGTTTTCGTTGGTTGACTTACCCGCTGGTGTAAAAGCCATCGAGTGCAAATGGATCTTCAAGAAGAAGATTGACGTGGATGGAAATGTCCAGATTTATAAAGCCAGGTTGGTGGCAAAAGGTTTCAGACAAGTTCACGGTGTGGACTACGATGAAACCTATTCACCAGTGGCTATGATGAAATCTATTCGGATTCTACTAGCAACTGCAGCTTTTCATGATTATGAAATTTGGCAGATGGACGTGAAAACCGCCTTCCTGAATGGTATTCTGGAAGAGGATGTGTATATGACACAACCTGACGGTTACATAGATCCAAAGAATGCTGGGAAAGTATGCAAGCTTCACAAATCCATTTATGGATTGAAGCAAGCATCGAGGAGCTGGAATCTTCGTTTTGATGAAGCGATCAAGCAATTTGACTTCATCAGAAACGAAGAAGAACAATGCGTGTATAAGAAATCTAGTGGGAGCAATATTGTATTTCTTATTCTGTATGTCGATGACATACTGCTTCTCGGAAACGACGTTCCAATGCTGAAGTCTGTAAAGGACTGGCTTGGAAGTTGTTTTTCCATGAAAGACATGGGTGAAGCCGCATACGTTCTTGGAATTAGGATCTATCGGGATAGACCTAAGAGGCTGATAGGCTTGTGTCAAGACTCATACATTGACAAAGTCCTACAAAGATTCAGCATGAAAGATTCCAAGAAGGGCTTCACGCCAATGGTACATGGCACAACGCTAAGCAAGAAGCAGAGCCCTACGTCGGCTGCTGAGCTTGAACGCATGAAGAATATTCCTTATGCATCTGCAATAGGATCTGTCATGTATGCCATGATCTGTACTCGTCCTGATGTTGCTTATGCATTGAGCATGACGAGTAGATACCAGTCAAATCCAGGTGAAAACCATTGGATTGCCGTAAAGAATATCTTGAAGTATCTAAGACATACTAAGGATAAGTTCTTAGTGTACGGTGGAAGTGATGTGCTTAAAGTCAGTGGATTCACGGACGCAAGTTTCCAGACAGACACAGATGATTTCCGGTCACAGTCCGGTTATGTCTTTTGTCTGAATGGCGGTGCAGTAAGTTGGAGAAGCTCCAAGCAGGACACCGTTGCTGATTCCACTACAGAAGCTGAATATATCGCCGCCTCGGAAGCAGCGAAGGAAGCTGTTTGGATACGAAAGTTCATTATGGAACTAGGTGTGATACCAGATGCGGCTGAGCCTCTGGCACTGTTTTGTGACAACAATGGTGCTATAGCTCAGGCAAAGGAACCAAGATCACACCAGAAATCCAAGCATGTTCAAAGAAGATATCACTTGATACGTGACATCATTAATAGAAAGGAAGTCAAGATCAGCCGAGTTCCGACAGATGATAATGTCGCTGATCCGTTGACAAAGCCACTCCCAAGGCCTAAGCTCGAGTTCCTAACTGAAGCTGTAGGCATTAGAAACATTGAAATGTAATCTAAATTTGAGTGGGAGTTTTGTGAGCTTTATTTTAGTTATTTGATATGTTCTTGTAAAACATTATTTTATGTTTTAATGAAATTATTATTTCAAGATTATTTTAACTGTGATGAAATAATCGTTCCAAAATGATATGAACCATTTTATAGGTCATCGAAGTAAATGACTTGATCTTGAGTCATCGAAGTCATTTAGCTTGATCATGAGACCCTATATTTGATAGATGTATTATATCATCCCGTCCCCAGTCGAAGGTTGTTGAAATTGGAACATCAACGACCGTGTGAGACTGGATTGGTACGTGACTTATGACAAAGTCTCGGTGTGTCATAGATGCGCGGCATCAAAGTCAGTACATAGGTGTATGTTGGGAACATACGACCGGACAAGACCCGCTTATAAGAACTCTTCAGGATATTTATATCTGTGTCATAAGAGATTCTTACTACGACTATAGAGTATAGTCCTTAGACCTGAGTTCACATGCATGTGACTGCACATGGACTGATGTACTTTGATCATTGTCTAACGCTATCATTCTGTGATAGCTATAAGGACCTTGTTTGGGTACATCATGAAATGAGTAGTTTACAGTGATGGAACAAGATGGGATTTGTCCCTCCAATATAAATGGAGTGAATATCTCTAGGCCAATCGGAGATTTGAATACTGGAAAACGCATGGCCATGCTCAAACGGACTTTCCCGAGTCGTTTGGATTGTCAGTATCAAATCAGAGTCCGATGAACAAGATTAGGCTTTATAAGGATGACACCAATCTTGCCTTATGACTAATCGAGATATTGAGACAAAAGGATTATGAATACAGAGATTCCAGTACAAGTGGGAGATTGTTGGAATTGTGTCCAGTAATCTCGGTACTGTCTCTAGAAAGTAAGAGTATGTCAAAGATCAGACATAAGTCATATAATGCTGGGGATCATGATGGCTTGCTAGAGTCCGCTCATGATCTATAAGTCTTGGACTTATTGCCTTTATTATATGATCCCATATGGGTCACACGCCTAAGCTAACAGGAAAATGTGTTGGAACGGCTTAGCAGAAGTACGACAAAAGTGCCAGGCATTTGTCGTACTAAGAGAGAAAGATTAATGGGTCTGATTAAATGGGATTTAATCAGATTGGGCCCAAAAGCCCATTAGGGAAAAGAGAAGGCTTTTAATGACTAAAAACCAAGTCTTTTCTCCCTAACCCTAGTAACCCAGCCGCGAATCCTCTCTCCCTCTGCGCCTCTCTTCCTCGTGGTCTAGCAGCCATTCCTGTGATCGCGTGTGTGAACCTCTGGAGGATTCATCCCTCGGTGCATCTATCTGATCTCTGACCTGTTCTATTCCTTCCGCTGCAACAAACAGGTAAAAGGTGAGATCATCTAATGTTTCTAATCAAGAGAACCTAGATCTGTATGTTTAGGTTGAGATGAATCTGTGAATTACATCAGGATCAACTAAACGAACCCCAACAAAAGGATGACCCAAAGAAGGCAGAAAAATATTTAAGAGTAAGAAATATGTTTAGTTCTTGCCTCTCGGACCTGATATTGAGAAAGATTATGCATGAGATAACAGCGCTGGGTATGTGGAAAGCTTTAGAAGCAGACTACCAAACCAAGTCTCTGCCGAAAAGGATATATCTCAAGCAAATGTTCGCAAGCTTCAAGATGGAGGAACAAAAATCTATTGAAGAAAACCTGGATAGATTTCTGAAGCTGATAGCTGACTTGGCAAGCTTAAAGATAGAAGTTAGTGACGAGGATCAGGCTATCCAACTTCTAACAAGCGTTCCTCCTCTCTACGAACCTATTGCTCACACACTGAAGTATGGAACATGGAAAGAAACCTTGACGGTGAATGAAGTGGTGACGTCTGCCTATACCAAGGAAGCTGAACTAAGGCAGAAGGGTCTTCTAAACAAAGGTAAGGGAACATCTGAAGGTTTGTTTGTTGAAAACAGAGGAAGGTCAGATAAAAGAACTGACAGGAGCAATAATGGGAAACACAGAGGAAATAACAAACCCAGAGCTAAGTCCAAGGACCCAAAGTCAAAGGCGTGTTGGATATGTGGTGATGAAAATCATTGGAAGAGGGATTGTCCACAGAGAAATGGAAAGGGTCAGCAGAACAAGGGTCAAAAGTCTGCAAATGTAGCTTCTACATTACCAGATATGGTGGCACTAACAGACAGTCTTGTGGCATTCGAGTATCAATGGGTTCTAGATTCGGGATGCACGTTTCACATCACACCAAGGAAAGAGTTACTGACAAACTTTAATGAGTTTGAAGGAAACAGGGTATTGATGGGAAACAACACGTACTGCATGGTCAAAGGAACTGGAACAATCACCATTGATAATGAAGATGGACCAGTTGTTACCCTCATCATTGTCAGGTACATTCCGGAAATGGGAATAAACCTAATATCTTATGGACAATTGGAACAATCAGGATGCATGTACCAAGGACATAATCATACTGTTCAATTCTTCAAAGGGGATAAGAAAGTTCTGACAGGAAAATATCAGCAAGGATTATACTACCTCTAAGGAAAGGTCAGAGATGCTCAGGCAAACACATCACATGAATCAAATGAGATTAGTAAAGTTTGGCACAGGAGACTAGCTCAGATGAATCAAAGGTCTATGGAGACATTGGGCAGGAAAGGATATCCGAAGATGGAAGAGGTTAAGGGCGTAGGTTTTTGTGAAGCCTGTACACTTAGAAAATCTCATAAACAGAGTTTTCCAAAGGCCAAACACAACACCAAGGAAATTTTGAACTACGTCCATTCTGACTTATGGGGTTCACCAAATGTTACCCCAAGTCTGTCATGATCCCAATATTTCCTCACCTTAACAGATGATTACTCTAATAAGGTGTGGATATACTTCTTAAAAACAAAGGATGAGGCATTTATGAAGTTTGAAGAATGGAAGGTACTGGTGGAAAATCAAACCGGAAAGAAGCTCAAGTGCCTAAGAACAGAAAATGGACTAGAGTTTTGCAATGCAAAATTTGACAAGCTATGCTCAGAAACTAGGGTCAAAAGACACAAGACATGTCCTTATACACCACAACAGAACAGTGTCTCAGAGAGAATGAATAGGACAATAATGGATAAGGTCAGAAGCATGTTAGCAGAATCATGATTGAAAGAAAGGTTTTGGGCTGAGGTGGCTTCTACTGCAGTCCATATCATCAACAGATCACCATCAGCATCCATTGGGTTTGATTTCCCAGAACAAAGGTGGACAGGAAATGATCCTGAATAGAAGCACTTAAAGAGCTTTGGATGTATAGCCTATGTCCACACCATAAGAGATAAAATAAGCCTAAGAGCAACAAAAGGGGTGTTTATCAGATATGTACAAGGGACAAAAGGCTATAGAGCCTGGTTGATTGAGGAACAGAAGGTAGTAATCAGTAAGGATGTCATCTTCCAAGAAGATATGATGTTTAAGGATCTTCAAGATAGGAAGAACCGAGATGAAAAGAGTAAAGGAAAGGGTTCAACACGAAGGGTGACATTCAGGAATGACTTAGAGGAGATTTTGGGTTCAGTAACGGCTACAGGGAATACTCCAGGAACAGGTGGAGCTGATTGGGAACAAGAGATCTCAGAAGACTCTTAATCATCAGAAGATGAAACAGGGATAGGGTCTGGAAGTGAATCAGATTCATCCAGAAACTGAATAGGGAGCAAGCATTGGAACAGCTGAGGACCAAGAAGAAGCCAGAGAGTATCTTCTAGTCAGAGACAGGGTTATCAAGGAAAGAAAGCCACCTTCTAGATTTGATGATGCAGACTACCTTGCATATGCTTTATCAAGTGCTGAAATGATAAGCTTTGACGAGCCTAAGTTCTTTACAGAGGCTCAAAGATGCAAGGAGAAAGATCTATGGAATGAGGCAAGCCATGAAGAGATTGACTTTCTCATGAAAAATGAAACATTGATCTTGACTAACAGACCAGAAAAGCAAAAGTTAATTGGGTGTAAATGGATTTACAAACTCAAACCAGGTATCCCAGGTGTCGAGGCACCTAGGTACAAGGCGAGACTAGTAGCAAAGGGATTTTCTCAAACGGAGGGGATTGACTATAATGAAGTGTTTGCACTAGTGGTGAAACATGTGTCAATAAGAATACTGTTGTCAGCTGTTGTATATGGGAACATGGAGTTAGAACAGATGGACGTCAAGACAGCTTTTCTGCACGGGGTTCTTAAGGAAAGGATCTACATGAATCAGCCAGAAGGGTATGTTCAGAAGGGTAAGGAGGATCATATATGATTACTGAAGAAGTCCATATACAGACTAAAACAGTCACCTAGGGAATGGAACTACAGATTTCATACATTCATGAGCAAACAGAACTATAAGAGGAGCGAGTATGATCCGTGTGTTTATCTAAAAGGAACATATATCAACGATACGGTCTACTTACAACTCTACGTGGATGATATGTTAATTGCTTATAAGAGCATGAAACAAATAAACAAGTTAAAGATACTCCTAAGATCAGAATTCGAGATGAAAGATCTCGGAGCAGCAAAGAAGATACTTGGAATGGACATTCTCATAAACAGAGATAAAGGAATTCTAAAGCTATCACAGAATGACTATCTTGCTAAGGTCCTAAAGACATTCAACATGTGGGAATGCAAACCAGTTCAGACACCATTAGGTTCACACTTCAAGCTACGAAGTCTAACTGAAAAGGAAGAAATGCAACATGCAAAAGAGATGGACAACATACCATTTTCAGCGCAGTAGGCAGCCTCATGTACGCCATGGTTGGCTCTCGTCGTGACCTTGCTTACGTATTTGGTATAGTCTGCAGATACATGAGCAGACCGGGTAAAGAACATTGGTTAGCAGCTCAGTGGATTATGAGATATGTAAAAGAGGCATTAAACGTGAACTTAACTTTCGGAAAGGATGAAGACTTCATGATAGTGTATTACTGCGATTCAGATTACGCATCAGACCCGGATAAATGCAGATCGATTACAGGCTACGTCTTCACCGTGGGAGGTAACACGGGAAGTCAAATCTCCAGAAAGTGGTCGCCTTATCTACAACAGTGTCGGAATACATCTCGTAGAAATAAATTGTGATTCGCAAAGCGCAATCTATCTATCTAAGAACTACATGCATCATGGAAGAACGAAGCATGTAGCATGGAAATATCATTTCATTAGAGACCACATAAGCGATGGAGAGATAAGCGTTAAGAAGATCCATACCTCAGTGAATCCGGTGGATATGTTGACTAAGGTGTTGCCTGGAGAAAAGTTCCTCGGTTTTCTGACCAAACTGAGGGTGATCGACGGCTAAAAGAGCTATCGGTGGTCACTTTCGGACCCAGGAGGTGACGAGGTCATCTTCGGATCTAGAAGATGAACCGGCTTCGTCTTCAAAGAAAGTGAAGAGGAGAAGGTTCCAGGTGCGAGAAATCGATGGTCCCAGTTCTTGGATCATTGAGGAGAACAAATCTCTAGCTAAAGGTGGAGTCTTTAGCAGAACTTCTGATCAGAAAAAGGATCAAGGAGAAGAGATCGGAAAACTCGGAGGCTGTCCGAGAAGAAAGAAGTCGCTAGGGTTTGTCGGAAGAGGCTTGAACCAAGGTGGAGTTTGTTGGCTAATGGTTCAACTCTTCTGGGCCTTATGGGCTGAATATCGCTGAATATTCGGTTGAGCCCATCTCAACTGCTCCGTTAATAAAAGACGCGGTCAACAGAGTCGTTGGTGGACCATCAAACAACCTTCGTCGTCTTCCTTCTTCTACTACGATCGCCATTGTTGATTGTAGAGAGAGCTTGAGAACTCTGTAACTCCAAATCTAGTGAATTACAGGCTTGCACCTGAAGAGAGAAGTACCCAGTATTAGAGGAACTCTATAATCTTGTGTCTTTCTTGTTTTCTTTCTTTCGCTTACTTTCTAATACACACAAACAAACGAGAGCATTAAAGATAGCAAATCGGAGAGAGAGATACCTTGAGTGATTGTGGCGAGCGGAACGTCGAAGTATCTCCTACAATATTCCTTGCTCTGTTTTGAGTTGTACTCTTCTTCAGTTAGTGGATTGTCGGATTGAATGGGCCCCGTACGTTAGGCTTAGTCACATCAACTTGGTTGAACGGGGTTAAAAGTGTCTCTTGTTCTTTAATTTCTGCAATCGCTTTATTTTTTTTGATCCAAAATCAATTCGTGCGTGAGAGATCGGAGGTTAATAGCAATGTATAGAATATTGGTTGAACTTAGGAAAATCGGATCATGCAGTAAACCTTTCCTAGGGAGACATACATAGAAATGATATGCACATTTCAAAACATCTTTCACAGTTGAGACTTGTATCACTCATTTTAATCATTTTAACATAATAGATCGACTCAGTGATGCTCACATCACCGAGGGTCAATGACCGATACAGTCATTTGGTTGACAGACCAAGATTCGTCATTCCGCTGATTAGTGGATGATGAATCAGTGTCAAGAGGACTTCTCCCAACGCAATAACCTGGCGGTTCAGGCTGAGGAATAGCCGTTGTTTCACTTCCAAGCATCAAAACCACCGACGACATCATTGGTCTGTCGTCTGCACGTTCTTGAACACATAAGAGGCCTATTTTTATGCATCTTAAGATTTCATCTGGACGGAACGTTGATGATGAAGAATCTAAGATGATCGGATCTACGATTTCTAGCCCTTTCCCTTTTTTCCAATTCCTCCAAACCTGTACACAAAGATTCAATCTTTTGTCTTTAGTTTATCTTCAGATTTTGAGTGCAAAAGAAAGATCGAATTCTAGGATGTTTTAAGCTTACACAACCAAGAAGATTTAGGTCCTGGTCAGAGTTGTAGAATCCTTTGTTCCTCTTGCCACTTATGATCTCAAGAAGCAAAACCCCGAAGCTGAAAACATCAGATTTTGTAGAGAATATTCCATCCATCGCATATTCCGGGGACATGTAGCCGCTGCATAACAAAGATTACATTCAAATTTTTATTTTTCTAAAAAACTGGTTATAAGACAAAATCTCTTTGTTGTTAAGAGAATGATTGCTTACTAAGTTCCCACCACCCTCCTCGTATAAACTTGTGTCTCGTCTCGTCCAAAGATCCTAGCCATCCCAAAATCCGAGATTTTTGGAGTCATATCTTTATCAAGCAATACATTGCTCGCTTTCAAGTCTCTATGGATAATCCTAAACCGTGAGTCTTGGTGAAGATATAGAAGTCCTCTAGCAATACCATTCGTAATATCAAATCTCTTCTGCCAATTTAGCTTACAGCATCGACTCTTGTCTACAACCAATCATGCATAACCTATATCAAAAGATATTCAATTGTTCGAACGGAGCATTAAGATATCGAGGCACTAACCAAAGAGATGAGAATCGAGACTTAGATTCTCCAAGTACTCGTAGATCAACATCTTCTCGCCTTCATCGACGCAACATCCAAGAAGACGAACAAGGTTTATGTGCTGAAGCCTTGCAATGAGTCTCACCTCATTCTTGAACTCATCCGTCCCTTGTACTGACATTTTCGACAGTCTTTTTACAGCGACTTCTTGACCGTCAAGTAACCTCCCCTACTACCACATATTCTAATAAACGACAAAGTCTTTTTCATTGGTAGATTATGAATTAAGTTTTCAACCATTTTTACCTTGTAAACTATACCGAATCCACCTTGACCGAGCTTGTTGGCGTTGGAGAAATTGTCAGTGGCAATGGCAACAGCTTCGAACTCCATTAATGGCAATTCAAGATCCTCTGTTTTGTTTTCTCTAGATGTATGTCTCCTACTGGATATTACCACGTCGTTCATCAGAAAATCTTGGCTCCTCAGTTGATCAACTGTTTCATTCACACACAGAAGCAATCATATATATGATTATTAAAAAAAAACATACAAAAATAAAAGGAATTGAAAAAGTTACTGATTTACCAAAATGTGTTGCAATTGATAATGATCGCTTCTGCTTCCTTTTCCAAAAGATGAAGATGATGAAACTTAGAAGAAGTAAAACGATAACTCCAATACATGAACCTATAATTTTTGCACTTCTGTTCCCCTTGTCCTCTGAAGTAGTCAAATAGATTATATTGTTAATATCCTACTAGGCAGCTGAAGTGGATTTATGAGTCACATCAACACTTGTTTAACCACATAAAAAATCATATTTTAGGACCTCGACCAAAGGAAATTAATTTTGCATCTTCAAAAAACTTTATGTTATTTTCTATCTTAGGTAGTTACAAAAATAATCCTCCTAATTAAAATGACGTCATACTTTTGTACTTTAGTTTATATAACAATGTTCAAAAAACCTAGCTAAAAGCAGTTCTTTTTGGTATTGAATCTATTAAACCATACTTGTTATAGTATTGAGAAAGATAAGCTTTTTGTGAATATAGCTTAAACAGTTATTATAATATCGATATTTTAAAAGATGGTTATTAACAATATCGATATTTTAAAAGATGATTAAAGTCCAGTGGACTCAGATTTCTTATTTATCAAAAATATATTACTATATATGTAGTGAACAAAATGCGGGAACATATATTTTTTGTTCTGTGAAATATTATATGGAATCTTAAGTTTTCGCATATAATAAGACGTCAACATCTCTAACGAGTTTAAAAAAGAGGGGAAGAAAATTCTCAAGTCTGTTCCCTAAACAATAACAATGTAACTTAGCAATATTCAACGTCAGAATCACGTTTTACCGAACAAAGTACGAAAAACACATTATTTCTTCACAAGACAGGTTAATATTCCATCTATCCGTGTAGAAAACGCTTTCTTGTTTCGGGGCCTCAAAAGTCTAAAGTGAAAATATAAATTTTTAAAAAGGATATGTGCAAATTTTTTTCTCTTATGAAAGTATAAATTCAATTTTCTTCATTTTAGCAAATGGGTGGGAAAATTCTTTTACTACATTGATTGGTAATATCATCTACAATGTATATATTTACACTTTAAATAGAATAACTCTAAAATATAATTTAATATTACTTCATTTTCGCTTTATAAATTAAATATTATGAGTATATTTTATTTTTATTTTATTTAGAAAATTACAATTTAGCCTCTTTTTATTATTTTAAAAACCTCCCTAAACTATTATATTATTTAAGTTAAACACTTATAAACTAAAAAAACAATGTTATATCATATAAAATAATAAAACATAATAGACATAAGTTTAAATATCATCATTATTGTATTTTCTTCTATAAATGATTAATTGACTAAGAGTTAAATTATAATAAAACGATTTAAAAGTTTATCTAAAACAAAGTTTTAATTAAATGTTAAAGAACTATGTTATCCCTCAAAAAAATCTAATTGTAAATCATTAGTATAGCTATTTATTTTAGTATAAAAAGATGTAAAGTTGTAAAAAATTATAAAAAAGTTTAATACTAAAATAAAATAAGAAATAAGTTTACTCTAATATATAATAAGATATAAGTTTACAATATGTTTGAATGACAAATAAAATGGGAATAGAGTTTAGTGTAAGATATAAAGTTGGAGATACTCTAAAATTGAAAACTTAGAATTATTTGTGTACTCTTTTCCTATATATATATTTTGACATCATACTCTTTTCCTAAATAGTTTATATAAATTCTCGAACACTGTATTATACTATTATTCATCATGATGTATTATTTCCTTTAAACTTTTTACCCAACATCTATTTAGATAAAGGAGAAGGAACTAACCGAGATCAGTAGCAGCCAATCTAACGTAAAGATCCTGACCTCCCCTAGCATAATTCCGGATATCCGAAATCTCTCCGGTCCAAATCACACAACCCGATCCGCCATCTCGGATATCCGTATTCGCAAACGCCGTACAATTACAATCCTTCTTGCACTTCTCTTCGCATTCTCTAGTCCCAATTCCTCTGTCCACATTCGTCGCCGCAGTATCCGGCAATTTCATTTTCTTTAACCGCACAAACCCATCATCTCCACCGTCACAACTCAGCTCCGTCTTCCTCACGCAACCATCCCTCCCATCTCTTAAACCCCACACCTGCGGATTCTTTGGCTCAAACCCTTTGATACAATTGCAAACCGGTGATGTATTCGAATCACAATAACCGTAATTTCCACACTCTTTGTACTGATCGCATTGGTCTTTCGGTGCGTACCAGAACTGGTTCCAGTTCTGTACTGTCTCAATCCAAGTGAATCTTTGCAGTAGCCCCGTGGAGCTTAGGCTTAATCTCGAGTACATGTTGTTTTTGGTGACTCGGAATGAGTAAGTCACTTCGTCATTACTAACCGTAAAATTGAAAACCATGTAATCGAACGGTTGCATTTCCGGTACACCGCTAAACCGGATTCCATTCCACGGACCGCTCCGGTACACTCGTGACTTTCTGTTCCATAGAAAACTCTCCGGAAACCCTCTAGTTTCGAGTTTGAACGAGAAATGGCCGCTTGAGGGATCATCTGGTGTTTTCCAGGATCTTAAGAATCTGTTGTATCCAGTTTTGAGATCCCAACCGAGTTTCATCTCCGGGAGTAAAGTATCCGTCGGAAAATCAAAACTCTGCCAGAAAATTCCATCCGGATTGTTGTTGTTAGAGTCTCTAAGTATGAAATTACCGTTATCTAGAAGCTCTGCTACCACTGGAGATCTCACATCTCCCCTGGTCAGATTCGTAGACCAAACAATTGTATCGGAATGATCGACGATGACGAGGTTATTGTCGGAGATTTTAAGAGTTCCGATGGAAGAAGAGAGAGGATGGTCTCTGTTTGCAACCCATGCGTAGGTTCTCTTAGAGATTGCCTTGTACCAAATCCCGAGATACCAACGAGAAGTCGAAGAGGGTTTGAAGAAACCAAGCTCGAAGATATTACCGGGAGATGAAATGGTCTTACTGCTTGCGATTGTGAGAGATTCTGTAGCCGACAAAGTGTTGGTAGAGAACGAGAACGCAGGGAACAGAATTAAGACGGAGAAGAATATGTAAGAATGGTGGAAGTTTTGTACACCTCTCATGTCTCTACACCACTTTCTTGTGTTTTTGAGATTTTCTTTTTCTGACTCTCTCTTTCTTTGAGAATTTTTGTCTTTGGAGGTATCGGTCGGAGATGTTTTGTGTGAAATGCATGAACTTTTATTCCTCTCCAGCTTTTTTTTTATTATTATTATTTTATTGGTCTTCTAGTAATCTAGTTCGCATTTGAAGTTTGAACATATCTATATGTAGTTGTACTAGTATTGTCCAGTCGAACTTCAGAGTTGACCTACGTGATAAAAAATCTTGTTTTTCCTTTTGTCAGACTTCTTTTCATTTTCTACGCGTCGTTTTGCTTAACAAGCAAAATGAGTTTCCTTTCTTTTTGATTATTTTTCCTAATCAACCGTTTCTTTTTTTTTTTGGGTCAACGAATCAACCGTTTCTATATTTATGTATGACAGTATGAGAGTTATATAGTAAAAGAGTATCAGTGACGTCAAGAAAACAAATTGTATAAAAATCAGTGTTTTTCGTAATCAATAACTATTTTTTTAATTTTTGTTTCCTTCCCAATGACTAACTTCCAATCACCAAACAAACTCAACTTTAATTTATTTCCGCATTCCACGAAGACAAAATAGAAGGGTGTCTTTCCACGTTAACTTTGACTATTCTTCTCTCAACTCTAGTTTATTCCTTCCAACTAATTTACCAAGAGAAAAAGCATAAAATAGTACAAAAACACATCTTATCATAAATATAGCACCAAGAAAAATAATTGATTTTTAACATTATTTTAATTATAAAGACTTTTATAACATTATATAGTTTAAGGTTTATGATTAATTATTTAGGGTTTAGGGTTTATTATTTAAGGTTTAGGGTTTAATATTTAGGTTTTAGGGTTTATTATTTAGGGTTTAAAGTTTAGTATTTAGTGTTTAGGCTTTATTATTTAAGGTTTAGGGTTAGTGCTAATTTAGTGACAAAACATATTTTTATGCTATTTTTATGATTTTTCTTCATTGATGCTATATTTGTGACAAGACATGTTTTTTGTGTCATTTTTGCGATTTGCCCATTTAACAATTAGATTTGCCAGTCAAATACTTAATAATAAATATATATATATGAATTACTTATTTATTAACAAGAATCACCATTGTTCTTTGCTTTTTGTTAAATGATTTACAGAATCGTTGGGTTTGAGCTTTGATGAGAGAAAACTTATGATAAGCCGGTTTTAGGTTTATTTATCTAAATCTATATACAGATATCAAGATTCAGCTTTCTATCATTTGTAAATGTTCACTAACCAAGTCATTTTTTTTCAAAATAATGTGTCCAAAAACTAATTATCAAAGTCAGGCGTTACAAAGTCTTGGCTTTTATTGCAAAAAAAGAAGAAGAAAGTCTTGGCTTTGAACGGCCTCATGAATCTTTATTCCCCTACAGTAAAAATGTGATTTAAATATATATAGGGCAAATCGCATTAATAGCACAAAAAACATAACTCGTCAAAAATATAGCACCAAGGAAAAAAAATCACAAAAATAGCACAAACACATGTTTTGTCACTAAATTAGCCCTAACCCTAAATCTTAAATACTAAACCCTACACCCTAAATACTAAACCCTAATCTTGAATAATAAACCCTAAACCCTAAATACTAAACTCTAAACCCTAAATAATAAACCCTAAACCCTAAATAATTAATCCTAAACCCTAAATTATATAATGCTATAAAAGTCTTTGTAATTAAAATAATGCTAAAAATGTGAATTATTTTCCTTGGTGCTATATTTATGATAAGGTATGTTTTTGTGCTATTTTATGACTTTTCTCATATATATATCACATTTTTAATCAAAAACAGAAGAACCCTACTATATGTCTAGAGAATAGATATTTAGTCACATGGTTATGTCCGCGCTTCATCTTGAATTAGAAAGCCTGCCTAGTATATATTGATAAGGCAGAGCCTACTTACTACAACACCAACGATATGCTCACACTTTGTTATTAGGGAAGGCGAACCTGGTTGAAATGGTTTCTCGCTTGGAGGAAGCTCTTCTCTGCCGGGTGGCTTATTTGGAATTGATCAGATGGTGTAATGTAACACAACAAAATATAATTAAAAAAATATAAAGCATTATTTTTATTAAGAAAAAAATACTTTGTATTTAGTTTAACATATGTGTTCATGCTCGTTGTTTAAGAAGTCTATCAAATTAAATGGTTTAGTTATCATATTTAATGACAAAAAGTTGGTCAAAACTCAAATATGTGAACATGAGTAACAAAAGAATGGAAAATTACGTCTTATAATTTCTGCATTATCAATCTTTTTATTATTATTACTGTTTTATATGTTTTGAAACAGTATTATATTTTAGTTACTTTAGTTTTAAAATTATTAACATGCGTTACATTTTTAACTATATTTTCGTTGTGAAATCTAATGTTGACTATGTTCAACTAAAATCATCATACAAATAAATCAAAACATATTTAGTTTTAAAATTTCTTATCAATTCTTAAATTACTATGGTTTTCCACATCTTGAGACATAAATTTCTTAAACTACTTTCATTTCTATAATATGGTTCACACTTCACATTTTCTAAATTTGTTTGGAATCTTTGAAGACATAGACAGGTTTGGTCACATTCTTCTTCTAAATCTGATATTGACTAGGATCATACAAAATTATCAAACAACTCCAAATACATTTTTCAAATTTTCTATATTATTTACATTTAATATTATTTTTTAAAATATTATGATTTTCCTAAACTACTTTTATTTCAATAATAACGGTTACACTTTTTAATCTTAATCTCTATTATATATATATATATATATATATATATATATATATATATATATATATATATATACATAGCACTGGTTTGGTCACATTCTCGTTCTAAATTCTGATGTTGACTTGGATCATACAAAATTATCAAATAATTCCAAAAACATTTTTCAAAATTCTATATTATTGTTTTCAATCAATGTTATTTTTACGTTTAAAGAAATTACTAATCATTTCCTTAAACTACTTTTATTTCAATAATAATGGTTACATTTTTAAATTTATCTCATATATATATGGCATTGGTTTGGTCACATTCTCATTCTAAATTATGATGTTGACTCGGATCATACAAAATTATCAAATAATTCCAAAAAGGTTTTTCAAAATTTATATATTATTATTTTCGATTAATGTTATTTTTACGTTTCAAGAAATTACTATAATTTTCTTTAACTACTTTTATTTCAATAATAATGGTTATATTTTTTTAATTTATCTTAAATCTCTCTCTCTATATATATATACGTGGTACTGATTTGATCACATCTTGTTCTAAATTTTGATGCTAACTCGGATCATACAAAGTTATCAAATAATTCCAAAAACATTTTTCAAAATTTATATATTATTGTTTCCAATTAATGTTGTTTTTACGTTTCAAGAAATTACTATCATTTCTTTAAACTATTTTTATTTCAATAATAATGGCTACATTTCTTTAAACTATTTTTATTTCAAAAATAATGGCTATAATTTACCTTTAAATCTCTCTCTCTCTCTCTCTCTCTCTCTCTCTCTCTCTCTCTCTCTCTCTTTCTCTCTCTCTCTCTCTCTCTCTCTATATATATATATATATATATATATATATGTGTGTGTGTGTGTATGGGGCACTGGTTTGATCATAATCTCGTACTAAATTATGATGTTGACGCTGATTATCAAATAATTCCAAAGACGTTTCTCAAAATTTATATATTATTGTTTTTTTATTAGATACAAGTCTCGTTAGCTTACTCAACGTCTAAGCATCCAGGGGTAGCGACTAAGTGCGCCCTACCGAATACTTCTCCCAGGCCCATCTTCCAAGGTTGTCGTGGCCGTTTGCTCAAGAGCCAAGATGAAGCTCCACCGCCGTTGCTCCGCCATCCCGTCTTCCGATTAAGCAGGTTTGTCTCCCCAATTACTCCATAGATCTGTTATCGTTTGATTCCGCTGGCTCCTCTTTGCCAGTGTGTGATGTATTGTATTTTTAAGTGTGTTTAATCATGATTTTCATTTTATTTTAGCTTTAGGATATGCATTTAGAAATCATTAGGTTGCATTTGCCTTCTTTTTCTTTTGCCTTAAGTGATGGAAGATCATGATGGTGCATCAAGGTGATAATGGAACAAGTAGAGACTGAAAAACACCAAAACCAAGTGGAAAAACAGCTAAGGATCACGAGCATACATCACAGCGGGTTCAAGCAGCGGCCTACCCAAGACGCAGTGAAAGAGAATGGTGCGGAGCGGCCTTGTGTAGCGGCTTGCAGAAGCCACTGTGAGGAGAATAGGTGCAGAGCGGCCTTGGACAGCGACTGCCTAATGTCGATGTGAACTTTCGAGCACAATAGCATTTTACAGTGACCTTGGCAGCTGCTTCATAATGCCGTTGTGATGCATAGCTTGCACATCGGCTTGTCACAGCGACCTGCAAAGGCCGCTGTGAGACAAACTTTTTCCCACATGTCAGTTTACTTTTGCTTTTGGCTTGTAAACCCTCCTATGTGTTTTGGTCGACAAAGCCACTTGATTTTCTTCCACTTAAGGGATCTTGATGTGTTAGAATAGCTATCACTCATTCTTGTAAACATATACTTCTAAACATTTAATTTTCTTTAATTTTTTATGCAATTTAAGTTTGTTCTTGAGTTCTTCTTTAAGTTCTTCTTATTTCTTTCATACTTGCTTATCTTAATCATGTCTTGCTTTGTTTTTTTTATGGCTAGTTAGTAGTTTTACCATAAGTTTTTGGGTTTGAGTAGGTGAGGGTGATCTAATAATGATTTAGGATGTTTAAATCTTGAAAATATTGTTTTCTTACTTGTTAGAAGTTCTTAATGCTAGGATTGAGGTTGCAAATCAATTACTTGATCTGAAATGTTTTTATCACTGAGAAGTGAAGATTAATGTTTGAAACTCTATCAAGTGCGTTACATGCTTAACCATTGAGAATTGATGTTTAAGATGTTTAGTGGTAATAAGAAGTTGTTCATAATGCATATTTATCTAGAAATTGCCAATGAGAATTGCTGTTAATGCTTGATAGCTATATGGCTATTATCATGAGAATGGAGTGGCTTGGTATGTTGCTCTTGGCCTAAGAAATGATTATATTGTTATTAAACATTTTTAGATTAGTTGTTGATCACCTGAACCGAAATCTCAACCCACGAAACTTAGTCTTTAAATCAATTGTCTTAATTATCAACTTGCCATATTTTTTACTCTGGTTTCACCACTCTTGAATATTGCTAAAGTTGTGTTTTTGTTTTGTGATCTTGTTTTGAATTTGGTTACCTTGTTACTTATTGCAAAGATTAGTTACAAAATCCGTGAATTATTTTGGTTGCATTTAGTTTAAGTGGATACTTGTATTCTTAGTGTGTTTGATCACCCAAGTGGATTGACAACCCAAAAACTACAAACACTAGGCTGTATACTTGCAGTTGCAGCTGAAGTGGTTGAAAGGGATAACTTTTTATCTTATCAAGTTTGGCGTTGTTGCCATCTTGGGAGGAAATTGAGCCACTACGATTTCGTTTTTGCTTGAGACTAAGTCTTTCGGTTACAATGAGATCTCACATTCTCTAATTTGTTTTCCTTTGTTTTGCAGGTGAATGAACTTGAGGAGCAGAGGACCAACAAATTTAATACCTCGAGTGGACGATATAAGAGCATTGGAAAGAGGAATATCAAGGGAGAGAAGAGAACAAGTGAGGTTGGCAAACATACAAGAAGATATGGCTGACCTGGAGCTACAACAACATGATGGTGACGTCTATGAAGAAGCTAGGACATGAAGGAAACAGACCGGTCCATCAACCAAGGGTGCTTAGAGCCATTGAGACATTTGACGAGCCAAGCATTCATGGCAACCGTACTGGAATTATCACACCACCAGCGGAGAACAACAACTTTGAGATCAAAGCCAACCTTATTAACATGGTGCAAGGCAGCAAGTTTCATCGACTACCAATGTAGGATCCACTAGACCACCTAGACAACTTCGACAAGCTCTGTAGGATCGTCAAAATCGATGGAATTTCTGAGGACGTATCACGGAGGAGATTAGCGATTCTCTTTGTGCGATTCTGGATAACGATAAAATCCGCAAGGATGTCTTTAGTATCCATTCGTACAAAGCTTCGGGCCCGAATGGTTTCTCAGATGGGTTTTACCAAACTTTTGGTGTATTTTGGGAAATGATATTTTTCAAGAAGTCCGAAATTTTTTCACTTCAGGAAGGATGGAGCAGTGGCTTAATGAAACACATGTATGTCTTATTCCAAAGATCACCGCCCCAAAAGCTCCAGAGGATTATAGACCGATAACTCTATGTAATGTCCGTTACAAGATCATAGCAAAAATTCTCACTCAACGGCTGCAACCTTGTTGAATCGGTTAATCTCTAAGCATCAGTCGGATTTTGTTCCGAGGAGAGCTATAGCGGATAACATGTTGATTATACACGAGACACTTCATTTTCTCAAATATATGAAGCTTCCAAACGCTACTCGATGGAGGTGAAGACGGACATGAGTAAGGCCTATTACCTCATCGAATGGTCTTTCCTCGAAAGATTCCTTACATGCCTTGGTTTCCATCCCACTTGGATCCAATGGGTGATGGAATGTGTTACTACAGTCTCTTACTCCTTCCTCATCAATGGAGCGTCTCACGAATCATACATACCTTCTCGAGGTTTACGATAGGGCGACCCCCTCTCCCCATATCTCTTCATCCTTTGCACATAGGTACTTTCGGGCCTTTGCTTTAAACCTCAAAAGGAGGGGAAGTTGAAGGGGATTCAAGTCGGTAGAAGATCTCCGCATATCAATCATTTTCTCTTTGCGGGTGATACAATTTCTTCTGTAGAACAAATGAGAGAAGTTGTCTTGCCTTGATGGATATTCTAAGGAAATATGAAAGCAGTTTGGGACAGTGTATCAATGCTGCAAAGTCCCCTGTCACTTTTTCTTCCAAGACGCCACCCGAAACACGCTCCCGAGTTAAATCGTCTCTTGGTATAGAGAAAGAAGGCGGAACAGGGAAATATTTGGGGCTCCCGGAGAATTTTGGTAGAAGAAAGAAGGATGTTTTTGCGGGTCCAGTGGACAAGATCCGTCAACGCTCCCATAGTTGGACTACGAAATTCCTCTTCGGAGCTGGGAAACAAATCCTTCTCAAGGCTGTTCTCTCCTCTCTCCCGACATACTCTATGCCATTCTTTAAGCTACCAATCTCCTTATGTAAAAATATTCAGTCCATTCTCACCCGCTTTTGGTGGGACGCTACTCCGGAGAAGAAGAAAATGGTGTGGGTAGCATGGGACAAACTTACACTTCCTAAAAGTGAAGCGGGACTTGGTTTTCGGGAGATCGAGACTTTTAATGTTGCCCTTCTAGCCAAACTGAGGTGGTGAATTCTTCAAGACCCGGACTCTCTCTTAGCCCAAGTCCTACTCGAAAATACTGCCACTCAGCTCAGTTCATAGATTTCACTCCTTGCCCGAACATCTCTCATGGTTGGAAAAGGATTCTTGAGAGTCTAAAATTGCTGAAAAGGGCTGAGTTGGACGATTGGCGACGGAAAATAAGTGAGGGTTTAGAGGGATGCTTGGCTGTCAACCTCCCAAGTGTTTTCCCCGATAGGACCTCCTCTAATTGGTGATGACAATCTTATGGTGGCGGACCTTCTTAACCCCGCAAACAACGACTGGAACGTGCAAGCTATCCAGTCACATTTACCTCTTTATGAGGACTCTATTCGGGCTATTATCCCGAGCTCTCTCAAACCTTTGGATCACAGAATTTGGACATATGAGAAATCTGGCTCGTACTCGGCCAATTCGGGATATAACATGGCTAAGCGACACACTCAGGCCACTACTGCTTCGGAATTCAATTGGTTTAGTAATATTTGGAATCTTCACAATTCTCCAAAATTGCTTCATCTTCTTTGGAGGGAAGCTAACAACGCTATCTCCATAGGCTCCCTACTTAGCTTCAGAAGAGTCCGAATTGTGGCTAATGGAGCCTCTGTGATGAACCTGAATCGATTGACCATATTTTTTTATCTCGTGTCTCTTTGCCACTCAAGTGTGGTTTGCTGCTCCAGTTGCTGGTTCAACTAATGTCTTTCGCGAATGTGAGGACATGAGAAAACTCCTTACGGCCTGCAAAAGATGGACCGCTCTACTACCAATCGGCCTCTCCTCTGCTCCCCTAAGTTCATGGATTATCTGGAACATTTGGACAGCTCGTAACGAGAGGGTTTTGAGGATAAATTCTATTCAGTCTCATAGACGATCCTCAAAGCCACTGTGGACGCAAAAGCATGGGAGCTGGCGATGGAGAATTCAAAGACTACAGTTCTCCGGCGAGTTCTTCCTCCACCACCGTGCGACCCTTCAGCCCCAAACTCTATGCTGGCGGATCATGGCTCGAAGAATCGAAAATATGTGGTATGGGCTGGTCGGTTTTGAACTCTGAATCTGATTCGCTTCTGCAGGGATCTACAGCTAGAAAATTTGTTAGCTCGGCTTTAGTTTCTGAAGCTCTTGCTGTTAAGGAAGGTTTGTCTATGGCTGCGGCAGCAGGACTTAAAACTCTCCAAGTGTGTTCAGATTCGAACCTTTATTACGGCCCTTCGCTCGGGATAAGAAATTACGGAAATTGCAGACATCTATGGGACATTAGACATCTTGCTCTATCTTTTCTCTACTATCTTTTCATGCCATTCCTCGTTTAGAGAACTTTGCTTGTGATCGGCTAGCTAAAGAAGTCGGCTCTTTTGATTGATCATGTAACTGAATATGTTTAAGTGAATGAATCAATCGTTGACAAAAAAAACCATGGAGTAGAGAGTCCCATATCATAGTCGATTATTGGCAGGAAAAGAAGAGATGATCTCTTGATTCTTGATGACCTGAACATAATGTGCAACAAGCATCAACACTATTGTTCCATAACAACACTCTGTCACATGCACAATAATTTTTAGTATGCAATGTAAACATCATTTTAACATAATCAATAAAAAGATATTTTTGTTGTTAAAAATAGTCGAATGGTGTAGTTCGAACGGGGACACCATAATAAAACCCACCCATGCATTTCAATTTATCAACATTTCAAACATCAGTATACCATTATCCTAATTAACCCCAAAAAAAACTATACGTTTTCACAATAATTATAAGAAACTTTACATATTTGAAAGAAAAAAAACAAAGAAATCTATCGTCCAAGAACAACAGTGGAAGTGATTTCATTAGAAGAAACAATATATTGTTGGCTAGAATCAAGAGCAAAGTTGACATCAATGGAGTTCCTTCTGGTGGAAGTAGTAAACGTTGGCTGTCTTGGCACAGCGAGCGTCGATGTATCACTCTCTAACATTAGCAAAACTGCAGCCATGTTCGGTCTCTCCGCAGCCGAATCTTGAACACAAAGCATCGCCACATGTATACATCTCAAAGCCTCACGCTTATTGCACGTGACCCTGATCTTTGGATCCACAAGTTCCACTGATCTTCCATGTGTATACAAATACCAAGCCTGCATCAATTTCAGTTTCCACCATCAAGACCATATTATACCAAACCAAAATATAAATACCGGTCGTTACATTATACTTTAGTTACAAGTGTACCAAGAAGAGTCTATACTATATGGATTTGGGAAACTTACATAACCAATGAGACTTCCATGTTCAGAAGATCGAAGACTTGTGTTCCTCTTCCCACTTACAATCTCTAACAACAAGACACCGAAGCTGTAAACATCGGACTTCACCGAGAAAAGACCTTCCATTGCGTATTCTGGAGACATGTATCCGCTATTAATTGCAGAGACCAATCAAAGCAAAAGTGTCAGCAACATTATTCCCCTGTTGTCACATTTGATCTGTTTTTTTTCATGAGTTGTTTGATTTTACTTACTAAGTTCCAACGACCCGAACCGTGTTAGCTTCATTTTGGTTACCACCAAAGATCCTCGCCATACCAAAATCTGAGATCTTTGGATTCATCTCCGCATCTAACAACACATTGCTAACCTTCAAATCTCTGTGAATGATTCTCAATCTTGAATCTCTGTGAAGATAAAGCAATCCTCTCGCAATCCCTTCGATGATCGCAAACCGCAGTTTCCAGTCTACCAACTCTTGTTTCGTTTCATCTGTACATTCACAAGAACAATGTTAAGAATAACATTTAGATAAATGACTCTATCTGTTTTCGATCTTGAAAGTTAAACGTACCGAAGATGAAGAAATCTAAGCTTTTATTAGGCATATACTCGTATACAAGCATTTTCTCTTCGCCCTCGAAGCAACAACCAAGTAATCTCACAAGATTCCGATGTTGAAGCTTGGCTATGAGAATGATCTCATTCTTGAATTCATCAACTCCTTGTCCAGATTTACCAGACAATCTCTTCACAGCTATCTCTTGTCCATCTTCAAGAACGCCCTGATCACATTTCAATCATCAACATAAACATCATAAATCTGAAACACAAAGACTGCGTCTAGAAACAGCTGTAAGAACCAACCTTGTAGACTGGTCCGAATCCACCTCTTCCGAGCTCATTCTCTCTGCAGAAGTCATTAGTAGCTTTCACTATAGCGTTCAGACAGAAAACAGGTAACTCGGATGTGTTAACTGCTTTTCCTTCAATCATTATGTCGACTGATCCTGTAAACGCCGTAGTTGTGTCCTTGGCCGTCTTGGTCATATCAACAACAACAACCGATGTCTCGGCGTCCTTACCACAATATGTTCCTGAAACATCTGCAAGTAAAATCAAGATCTAATCTTTTGGTAACAAAACTAAGAAACCTGAGTAAAGAACAGAAGTTAGTACCTTTCTTTCTCTTGAATCTCCATAGAAGCAGAGCAACTAATCCTAACAAAATCACACCAACAAGAACAGCAACAATCACCACAATCTTGGATTTTTTGCTGTTCCCTACTTCCGAATCAGCAAGACGGATATGAATCGAAGATCCACCAGCTTCAAACTGCTGTAAATCGACTAGATCTTGGTTCCAAATCATGCATCCAATACCATTAACAAAAGTAAAAGCAGTACAAGAACAATTGTTGAGGCATCTATCCTTGCAATCCTCAGGATCAACAAGATTATGTTCAGGAGTTTCGAAATCAGGCAACTTCACAGATTTCAAAGTCAAGAACTCATCCTCTCCAACACTAATGTTCCTCTGACACTTCAACGGAGTTCTTCTTCTACAACCTCTACTCCAATTCCCTATAGAAACTGGCTCATAACCTTGAATACAGCTACAGATTTCATTAGATCCTTTCATATCACAGATACCGAAATTCCCACAACGATTATACTTATCACACTCACTATCTGGCTCAGATTGAAACTTAGTCCATCTCTTCGAAGTCTCGTTCCATCTCAATTCCTCTTCAGTTCCATTAGGGAGGACCTTAAACCTAAGCAAAACAGATGAATCCGAAGGAACATACGTGAAGTACACGCTACCTGTTTCATCTGGAGGAGACGAAAGCTTAAACCCGTAAAGATAATTCGTCAACAGAGCCATATTCGGAATCCCCGTGAAAATCGCAGAGTTCCATTGCCCGCTTCTCCATTTCCTCGTCTTGTTTATTCCCCAAAGTACAATCTCTGGTGCTCCTGAGGGATCAATCCCTAAAGTGTAGTTACCAGGAGAAGGATCGTCCTCTGATCTCCATGAGACGAAAGCAAGATTATCTCCGGTTTGGGGATTCACACGAACTCTCATGTGAGGCAAAAACGTATCCGTTGGGTTGTTGAAACTCTCCCAGATAACTCTCTCTGAGCTAACTTCAATCAATTCGAAGTTCCCTGTATCCCTTATAGCTCCGATTCTGTTGTTGTTATTGCTCGATTCGATGTCTGAAGACCAGACAGTGATGTTTTGCCCGTTTAGTAACACGAGATTACCGTCGTTGCTTACCGTGAGAACTCCAGATTGGTCTGAAATCGGATTTTCTCTGTTTGCTACCCAAACCACAGCTTTATCTTCGATGTTTCCGTACCAGATTCCTAGATAACGACTTGTGGATGCCCCGGGACTGAAGAAACCGAGCTCGAATGTCTTCTGTGGAGAGACTAAAGGTATGTGATTGGAACCGTCTCTAAGGAACTCGCCTCTTTTAATTGTATCTGCAGCCATGGAAGATTCGTAGAGGAAGAGGAAGAAGAAGAGAGAAAGTGAAAGTGGGATTTTGCGAAAGATTCTCATTTTAAAACTGGGTTTTAGTGAAAGACACAAGTGAGGATGTTTGTAATAAAGGATTGGTTTTGAGAATTGCTTAAAGAAGAAAGAAGAAGAAGAACAGAGGAATGAGCATAACAATGGCGGAAGCTTCGCTAAGGGTTAAAAGTAAGAGAGGTGACAAAGAAGAATAATACAAGAAAGGACGGTTGCTGTTTATGACTTTACTGTTTGGGAAGTTTCTTTATTTCGTTTTCAAAGTTGGAACGTTGGACCAGAGAATTAAAATCAGGACTTTTGATCTATTTATATATTGGTGGAAACAATATAAAAAAGTCAAATTGTTTGGATTAAAAGTCACATTTTATAAGTTATTTTTGCATTTCAATTCTCTGTTTTTCAACATTATACAACGTGGACACATGTGTTTGGGGTATGCGTATGACCTAATTACAAAACAATGACATCTAAGATTTCTAAACATTGCAGTTTAGGAGACTGATTAGAGTTCTTAGGGGTTTGACATCTATGAAGTTTAGATATATGAAACTAGCCTTGGACATTCAATTTTTTGGATCGGATTATGGTCGGTTTTTTGACATGTGTCGGGTCCAAAAATATAAAAATTAAGAACTTATAGATTTTCGAGTCGGTTTTCCTCGAGTCCGGATTGGTTTAGGTGTAAGTATAGAAATAGAATACCTATAAAACCTAATTTTTTCATGTACTAAACGATCGCATATTTTTAGTCTAATTATAACTAAACATGTTAGTTTATGTGAAAATAAAACAATACATAGAAGAAAATGCAAGTGGAGAGTTCGCCCTAGTTCTCTCTCTGGACCAGAAATCGAGGTCTCGCCGCCTTCTTAGTCTCGCTGCCTTTGGGCCTTCCCGGTGACCGGAGGTCGTTGCCGGTGCCGGGGAGGAGTTCGTTTAGTCTGTAGATGCTTTATGTTCTGTTTCTGCGACGAGATCTGCTTCACCTTCTCCTGCTGGTAGATTGACGACGGGGCTGGTAGATCGACAACGGTGGGGCTTGTTTTACTCCGGTGGTGTGTCTTCGGTGGGCCAGTGGTGGTGGTGGAGGGCGTATGTCGTCTCTCTCTCGCTGGTGGGTTTGGTGTGGCTGGGAAGGTGGTATTCATCCGGTCTTCTCGCCTGTTCGGTGGTCTTGTACCGGAGTTGTTCCTGGTGGTCAATCCGACGGAGGTTTGAGTGGTGGTTGTCGAGATCCGGTTGTCTCTTGCGTGAGGTTTGCTTGCTCCATTGTTGTGTTCCGGTTGGTCTCTGGTTTGTTGTAGTGTTAGGCGGTCTCGTTTCTAGTAGTTAGTCATGCTTTTAGGCGTGTTGGGTTAGATGTGGCTGTTAGACAGTGCTTGTTATTCCCAGCTTTGTTGAAGCGTTGGTCAGATCCTTGTTAGAGTTTCAGCTTCTTGGATGGAGTCTTCGTTTCTAGCGTTTTTGGTTAGTGCGGCAGGCTGGTGTTCTGCGTTTGCTGATGTGCTTTTGATTTAGTGTGCATTGGGTGGTGATTTGCTTGGCCTCGAGAGTGTGCTCTTCCTTTCTATTGTTTGCAACGGCATAGTTCCTGCGGTTTTTCTTCTTATCATATGCATTTGGTCTCCTATCTCTGGCAAGGGTTCTCCGGCTTAATTTTAAGGAATTGGGGCTTCGGCTCTCTTCGCATCTAGTCGCTGGTTGACGAATGGTAAACGGTTTGGTCCTTCGTCTCCTTGGTCTCGATCTGCATACGGCTTGCTCGTGGCTCCTATTGTGGAACAATATAATGAGTGTCGGTGGGTCTGCCTCAATAATGTCGACTTCAGGTGTTTCACTACCTTTCTCTCTCGGTGTTTGGTGGTCACTGCCTCTTCGATGTCCTACATGCTTGTTCTCGATCTGTCTTCTGCTGCGTATTGGTTGTTGATAGCTTGCACTGTTTAACGATTTTATGGTTTTAAGTTTGATAGTTGATCTCAGTTTACCATCTTGTGTTTTTTATGTCTCCGAGGATGTCCTTTTAATCCGTCGGCTTTTGGTTCCGGTATCGGGTTGTGATAGCCGGCTTTAAACTCGTCAGTTTGTATTCTAAAAATGTATCCGATCTTAGTAATGGAATGAAAAACTTTCTAGTGAAAAAAAAAAAGAAGAAAACAACGAATCTTATTAAGTCCTCTCAAGTTCTATCAGATTCATTCGGATCATATTAAATTTTATCGGATCGGTTACATCGTATACATAGTATATACTATATAGAATATACAAATAGATATTATTTTTTGTATATGAATACAAAATTTTGGATATTCAAACGAGTCTTGAATAATAATCGGTTCCGATCTGCGTGGATAATGTTAGAATAGTAGAATCAAGAAGTATAATCAGAGAGAATCATGAGAGAACTTAGGGAGAATTAAGAGAGAGAGGTGTGGAACCAACTAGGGTTCTTAGCCGCCAAAGAGAGATAAGAAAGATGAGAGTTTTGCTTTTAGGGAAAAATAAATCCCAATATCTTCATAAAATGGTTTTACAAAGGTTTAAATACACTAGCTATTAGGGCAACCACTAGAATAAACAAAGAATAAAAAAAATAGGACAAAAGACAACTCATAATAGGAATAAAAGGAGGCTCAACGGTTATAAAGATGGATGACAGCTTTTGGACAACTTTGTTGGAATTGTGTCCAGTAATCTCGGTACTGTCTCTAGAAAGTAAGAGTATGTCGAGATCAGACATAAGTCATATAATACTGGGGATCATGATGGCTTGCTAGAGTCCGCTCATGATCTATAAGTCTTGGACTTATTGCCTTTATTATATGATCCCATATGGGTCACACGCCTAAGCTAACAGGAAAATGTGTTGGAACGGCTTAGCAGAAGTACGACAAAAGTGCTAGGCATTTGTCGTACTAAGAGAGAAAGACTAATGGGTCTGATTAAATGGGATTTAATCAGATTGGGCCCAAAAGCCCAAAAGGGAAAGAGAAGGCTTTTAATGACTAAAAGCCAAGTCTTTTCTGCCCAACCCTAACACCCAGCCGCGGCTACTCCTCTCTCTCTGCGCCTCTGTTCCTTGTGGTCTAGCAGCCATTTCCTTGTGAAGCGTGTGTGAACCTTTGGAGGATTCATCCCTCGGTGCATCTATCTGATCTCTGACCTGTTCTATTCCTTCCGCTGCAACAAACAGGTAAAAGGTGAGATCATGTTATGTTTCTAAATAAGAACACCTAGATCTGATGCATGTTTAGGTTGATATCAATATGAGAATTGAATCAGGATCAACTGAACTATCCAACAGTGGTATCAGAGCCATTGGTTCTTAGGTTTCTTGTTTTAGATTCATGTTTAGGTTGTTTAATCTGTTTAGAATTGTTTTTGAATCAATTACTGATAAGATAAAACAGTTAAGAAACATAATTGAACCCTAAACACACAAGAAAAATCGCAAAACATGAGCTATATGACTCAGATTTGCGATCGGCCGAGTGAGGCATTGACCGGCATGGCCGGTTGGCAATCACGGCCGAGTGTTGGCCGGATGAATCGCGACCGATCGCGATGGATGGACCAATCGCATGGATCGCACGAACGCGATCGCATGGATCACGTCCTGTCGCGCCTCGGCTTCGTCCAGCTCGCGTGTTGTCGTCCCGATCGCTTGGCGATCGTGGGAAGCGATCGACCCGAGCATCACGATCGCGGCTATCCCGTCCCGAGCTGCCGAGCGAACGTCCCGATCATGCAGCCCAAACCGTCCCGATCGCGGATCAAACGCGGCTGGCCTGCGGCTATCGCTTTTTGCGTGAGGCTTACGGCTGGCCGGTTAGGGTTTTGGGTGTAATTGGGCCGGTTCGATTTCGGTTAGGTGGTTCGGTTCAAAACTTAATTAAAATCAATCGTTCTGGTTTAATAAACAGATTTAATAAGTTTATTAAATCTGGTTAAACCGGGATAAGAAATCCAATGTCGAAAGAAATATTGGATTTAGTGCCTAAACCAGGAATTTCTAATTTGATTTGGTTGGACCAAATAAATTGAGAAATTCCGGTTTAGTAAATAACCGGTTGACAATTGTGGTCATCGTAGTAATTAAAACTTGGTTAGACCAGTTTTAATGAACCAGACCGGTTATGTCAATTAATTGGACAATTGGGTCATGTCTTGGACATGGACAAATTCTTGGGCCTCGGGCCAAGAAGTTAAAACAATTGGGCCAATTATTTGAGTCTTTCTTCAGATCAATTTAAAATTTATTTTATAAATTATAAAGTCGATTTTGAATTAAAGTTTCCGAAATTTTGAAATTAGAAAGTTTCTTAAAATAGAATTTTCTGGATTTGCGGGTTTTGGATTTTAAGAAATTTCTAAATTTAGAAAGTTTCCAATTTTAGAAAGTTTCCTAAAATAGTAGGTTTCCAAAAATAGAAAGTTTCCCGAAATAGTAATCTTCTATTTTGGGAATGAAACTTTAATAAACCTACGAACCTCATATAATATCAAGCGTTGGATGTCTTGTCCAAGCTATGTCAGCTGTCAAAGCCCATTCAATTGTATTCATGGCCTTACAGTGTGAGGGTGTCTGCTTTTGCGTGGGTAAGACGGTTTGTGATTCATAAATGTCATTGGGAGTCCCAGACATTAATGATTACATGACTCTATAGTCTGGTTTTCTTGACTAGGCCATCGGGAGTCCCGGGCCTTGAGACATCAGAGTGGATTGGGCCTCGGGCCCAGATTCACAACCAAGAGTTATATCATGGATATAATTAGCCGATATAGGGCTTACCGATATAAGCTAAGGTTGGGTGACGGCCAGTGGCCCACTTTAATCTTAGTTATATGTGGATCTTGGAATCATTATATTCTATTGAGGGTAACTTATGTTATTGAATATAATGCATGATTAATCATATTAAATATAATACGAGATTAATCATATTGAACATATTAACTAAAATCCTTTTATCTTAAATTTCAGTTATGACTAGCACAAACAATCAAAACACTCTCTCGATCCGGTCTATCCTTGGGATGGACAAGCTGAACGGATCAAACTTCTTGACTTGGTCGCGGAACCTGAGGCTAGTCCTCAGGCAGGAGAGAAAGGACTATGTTCTTGAGAGAGCTCTCCCCGTAAGGATCGGGTCCAATGCCTCCCATGCAGTATATGATGCTTGGAATAAGCATTATAATGATGCGGTAGATGTGCATGGTCTGATATTGGCTACCATGGACTCTGACTTGCGGGAGCAATATGAGAACATGGAGTCACCAATAGAGATGATCAGCAGCCTGAAATTGAAATTTCAGGAGCAGATAAGAGTGGAGAGATACCAGTTGGTTAAGTCTCTCACTAGCTGCAAGCTACCAAATGATAATCCGGTGAGTCCTCATGTCAGTAAAATGATAGGTTATATTGATAACCTGAGGAAACTGGATTATCCAGTTAGCCAAGAATTGGCAACTGAGATCATTCTGCAGTCACTGCCGTCAAGCTATGATAAGTTCAGGAAGAACTATATCAAGAAAGGCTTAACGAAGACGCTGACTGAACTGCATAATATGCTCAAGACGGTTGAGCCAAACGTGAAGGGTAGGTTTATGAAACCTAGTACTGACAAGGGTGAAGACAAAGTTGTCCAGATTTTGAATCATGGCAAGCGTGTGTCTTCTGAGCTCAAGTCAGATACCTCTTACGTTGGTAAGTGCTGCTACTGTAAGGAGACAGGGCATTGGAAGAGAAATTGCATTAAATTCATGGAAGATGATGAGGAGTTAAAGTCGATGTATGAGACTACTTCCTCAGGTATTCATGTTATTACTTCAAGTTCTACCTTAAAGGTATTGGATACTGGTTGTGGCACTGATATTTGTGATAATATGCAGAGCCTAAGCAACAGTAGAACGTTGAAGGAAGGGCAAGTGAAACTACATGTCTGGAAGGAGCTTGGGATGCTGCCTCAGCCGTAGGGTTTTCACTTATAGATCCCTTTTAGGCTTGGTTTTGTATTAAGTAATTGCTACAATGTACCTGCTTTAAGCAGAATTGTCTTTCACTTTCTTGTAAGAATTTGAATGTTTTTCATTTTGATAAAAGACAAGTTTTGTTCTTTTGATCTTAATGAAATATTAATTGTAGCACCCCATTCATGGAATGGGTTTTATATCTTAAACCAAAGAGTGCCTAAATGTAACATAAATACCGAATTGGTTTAAATCTGATGAATTAAACCTGATTTTCCTTGGCATAAAGTCTTGGTCACATAGAGTAAGTCGGATTCAGAAATCCCATAGTCATGGACTGTTGGGCTCATTTGATAAAATATCTTATGAGACTTGAATTCTGTTTAGTGGACCAAAAGGAAAAAGGGCCTATCTTAGCCGAGCTAGAGAAAGGCCCAAAGGCTTATTGGACCTAGAACATACTGATGTATGTGGCCCAATGAGCAGTAATGCCAGAGAAAATTTCCTGTACTTCATTGTCTCTACTGATTACTTCAGTGAGTGTGACTGTGTTCATAAGATGAGACACAAGTCGGAATTCTTTGACATGGTCGAAAGAGTTCCAGAATGAAGTATAGGATCTGAATGACAAAAGTATTAAGACTCTGGATTAAATCACGAGTGAGAATACTTAAGTCATTGATTGTGTGATCATCTTAATGAGTGTGAAATCGTTTCACAGCTCATTTCTCCTGAAAACCTGAAGGTGTTTCTGTGAGAAAGAATCAGATCTTATTAGAAATGATTAAAGATGAGTCACACGAATCTTCCATGATATTATTTAAGAATAACGCTCTAAAATATCTAAGTTTACGCTGAAATAGTTCCACAAATATCAGTTGAAAGACACCACGTTAATGTGGATTGGAATCGATCCAAATTTGTCTTTACTGAGTATTTGTAGTTGTGCTACTTCGCTGGTTGTCCTAGAGAAACTAAGGCTTGTTACTTTTACGTCCAATCTGTTTTCTAAGAAGGGAAGTTATTTTCCAAGAAGAACAGTGGGAGTAAAAGTATAACTCGAAGTTTTCTCAGGGAAACCAAGGCTCGGTACTTTTACGACCATTCTGTTTTCTAAGAAGGAAATTACTTTCCAAGAAGAACAGTGGGAGTAAAAGTACAACTCGAAGAAATTCGAGAAATACAGGAGGCTGCTTAACCTATTGAGGGAGAGCAGCGGAAGGATTTACAGACTTCTGTAGAATCTACACCTGTGGAGCCTGAAGTTCGCAGATATGAAAGAATCAGTCACTAATCCGAGAGTGAATTCTCGTCATTAGTTCAGCCTGATGATCATTGAATGTTCGCATGATCTGATGATCATTGAAAGCGACAAATCTGCGAAATCCTAGGAAGCGAAAGTGAGCCCAGACTCCGAAGAATTACATTTTGTGTAAGTTGGCTTCATCGATCCATTCATGGATGGAAGCAAACATATCGGAGTTGGAATCTTCGTTCTGTTGAAGTAGTCAAGGTTTTGACTTAAGCAGGAACGAAATGGAACTGTGCGTTTACTAATAGATAAGTGGGAGCAATATTGCATTTCTCAAAGTGTATGTCGATGACATACTGATTCTCGGATATAACGTCCCAACGCTGTAGTCGGTAAAGGACTAGCTTGGGAGTTGGTTTTATGATTGACATGGGTAAAGCCACGTAGCTCTTGGATTTTGGATCTAAAGATAGAGATCCAAAAGAGCTGGTAGGACAAAGTCAGGATTCTTAAATTGACAAAGTCCTACACGTTTTGAGCAATCCAAGAAGGGTTTTATGCCAATGTCACATGGCATTAAGTTAAGCAAGATACAGTATCCTACGATAACTGCTGAGCTTAAATGCATGGATGAGATTCCATATGCGTCGGCAATTGGATCTATCATGTATGCCATGAAACATACTTGTTTGATGTTGCTTTAATGTTAAGCAAGACAAATAAAGACCAGTCAAATCCAGCAAAGAATCAAGTTTCCTAAAGTATGTCCTAAAGTATTTGAGGAATACTAAGGATAAGTTCTTGATTTACGGAGAAAGTAAGGTGCTATAAGTCGATAGAGTCTGAAAGGCAAGTTTCCAACAGACAAAGATGATTTCCGGTCACAGTCCGGTTATATCTTGTGTTTGTTTTGGCGGTGCACGGCACTGTTGCTGACTCCATGACTTAAGCTGAATCTTTCGCAGCTTGGGAAGCGGCGAAAGAGGTTGTTTGGAAAGAAGAGTTCATCACTGAACCTGATGTGATTCCAGCATAGATGAAACTAGCTGCACATCAGAGGTCCAAACACCTTGAGGATAGGTATAACCTATTCCGTGAGATAAATGACAGAGATGTTAAGTAGATCAGCAAGTTTCAACGAATGAGAACGTTGCTAATCTATTAACGAAGCCACTCCTTAGGCCTAAGCACGAGTCGCGGACTGTTGCTGTAGGATAAGTGAAATTAAGATGTAGTCTTAATTTCAGTGGGAGTTATTAAAGGGCTTTATTCAGTTATTGATATGTTCTTGTAAAACATTTGAGATGTTTAAATAATGAAATTATTATTTCAAGATTATTTTAACTGTGATGAAATAATCGTTCCAAAATGATATGAACCATTTTATAGGTCATCGAAGTAAATGACTTGATCTTGAATCATCGAAGTCATTTAGCTTGATCATGAGACCCTATATTTGATAGATGGCTTATATCATCCTGTCCCTAGTCGAAGGTTGTTGAAATTGGAACACCAACAACCGTGTGAGACTGGATTGGTACGTGACTTATGACAAAGTCTCAGTGTGTCATAGATGCGCGGCATCAAAGTCAGTACATAGGTGTATGTTTGGGAACATACGACCGGACAAGACCCGCTCATAAGAACTCTTCAGGATATTTATATCTGTGTCATAAGAGATTCTTACTACGACTATAGAGTATAGTCCTTAGACCTGAGTTCACATGCATGTGACTGCACATGGACTGGTGTACTTTGATCATTGTCTAACGCTATCGTTCTGCGATAACTATAAGGACCTTGTTTGGGTACATCATGAAATGAGTAGTTTACAGTGATGGAACAAGATGGGATTTGTCCCTCCAATATAAATGGAGTGAATATCTCTAGGCCAATCGGAGATTTGAATACTGGAAAACGCATGGCCATGCTCAAACGGACTTTCCCGAGTCGTTTGGATTGTCAGTATCAAATCAGAGTCCGATGAACAAGATTAGGCTTTATAAGGATGACACCAATCTTGCCTTATGACTAATCGAGATATTGTGACAAAAGGATTATGAATACAGAGATTCCAGTACAAGTGGGAGATTGTTGGAATTGTGTCCAGTAATCTCGGTACTGTCTCTAGAAAGTAAGAGTATGTCGAGATCAGACATAAGTCATATAATACTGGGGATCATGATGGCTTGCTAGAGTCCGCTCATGATCTATAAGTCTTGGACTTATTGCCTTTATTATATGATCCCATATGGGTCACACGCCTAAGCTAACAGGAAAATGTGTTGGAACGGCTTAGCAGAAGTACGACAAAAGTGCTAGGCATTTGTCGTACTAAGAGAGAAAGACTAATGGGTCTGATTAAATGGGATTTAATCAGATTGGGCCCAAAAGCCCAAAAGGGAAAGAGAAGGCTTTTAATGACTAAAAGCCAAGTCTTTTCTGCCCAACCCTAACACCCAGCCGCGGCTACTCCTCTCTCTCTGCGCCTCTGTTCCTTGTGGTCTAGCAGCCATTTCCTTGTGAAGCGTGTGTGAACCTTTGGAGGATTCATCCCTCGGTGCATCTATCTGATCTCTGACCTGTTCTATTCCTTCCGCTGCAACAAACAGGTAAAAGGTGAGATCATGTTATGTTTCTAAATAAGAACACCTAGATCTGATGCATGTTTAGGTTGATATCAATATGAGAATTGAATCAGGATCAACTGAACTATCCAACAAACTTTTCTCCGTGTCGCCGACACGGTCACTGACACAACTAGTTCATAATCTTTTCCAGCCTCCGTGTCGCCGACATCGACGCTGACACAACTAGTTCAGAATCTTTTCCAGCCTCCGTGTCGCCGACATCGACGCTGACACACCTAGTTCAGACTTAAGAAATCCTATGATCTCCAATCCAATACTCCCCCTCAAGCTTGAAGTCAAGGGTTGAATCAAGCTTGGAATGTCAATGGAGATCCACCTCATTAAAAACCTTCATGAAGAAAACGTCATGGGATAAAACTTCATGAAGGAAAAAAGAGTGTATATCCCATGGCCTTAGGGGGTTCAGGAAGCTCCTTGAGTCCAAGCTTAGTGTAAATGGACTCACACACCTTCAAGCTAGCAGCCTTTGTGAAGACATCAGCAAGTTGTTCTTCACTCCTTGTAAAGCAAGGCAACACAACTCCTTGCTCTATCATCTGCCTCACTTTGTGACAATCCACTTCTATATGTTTGGTCCTTTCATGGAAGACTGGGTTTGAAGCAATGTGAATGGCTGCTTGGTTATCACAATGCATAGTGATTAGCTTTGAAGTCTCAATCCCCAAATCCACAAGAAGACCTTTGATCCATGCCAATTCTGTTGCTAGCTTCCTCATTGCTCTGTATTCCGCTTCAGCACTTGAACATGACACTATCTTCTGCTTCTTGCTCTTCCAAGTAACAAGGTTTCCTCCAATGAATGTGCAATATCCAGTAGTAGACCTCCTGTCCACTCTATCTCCTGCCCAATCAGCATCACAATACCCAACTATCTCTGTGCTTTGATTGCAACCCATCCAAATGCCTTGACCAGGAGCACCACTTAGGTATCTAAGTATCCTTTCAACCATGTTCCAATGATGCATCTTGGGTGCTTGCATATGCTGTCTTACTTGGTTCACTGCATAACACAAATCAGGTCTAGTTATGGTTAAGTAAATGAGCTTACCAACCATCCTTCTATACTGAGTAATGTCCTCAAATGGTCTATCCTCAAGCTCCCCCTCTCTTATGACTTTGTAGCCTTCCTCAAGAGGTGTCTTAGCTGGTTTTGCTCCTATCTTTCCTGCTTCAGATAACAAATCAAGTGTGTACTTCCTTTGAGATAAGAAGAGTCCATCATTAGATCGACAAACTTCTATCCCAAGGAAGTACTTTAGAGCACCAAAGTCTTCAATATCAAAAACAGATTTGAGATAAGCCTTAGTGTCTTGTATACCTGCCTTGTTGCTCCCTGATATGATAATGTCATCAACATAAACAAGGATGACAATGATACCTTCCTGATCTTGAAGAATAAACAGGGTGTGATCTCCTTCAGACCTCTTGAATCCTCTTTGCATAAGTGTTGAGCTCAGTTTATGATACCAAGCTCTAGGTGATTGCTTTAATCCATAAATAGCCTTCTTGAGTCTTAACACCTTCCCTGGTTTCACAATGCTTTCAATACCAGAAGGTGGTGTCATGTATACCTCATCTTCAAGCTCCCCTTGAAGGAATGCATTCTTGACATCCATTTTCCAAAGTTCCCAATCAAGATTTGTTGCTAAAGACAAGATGATCCTAACTGTGTGAAGCTTAGCTACTGGTGCAAAGGTATCCAAGTAATCCTTTCCATAGGTTTGAGTGAAGCCTCTTGCAACCAACCTTGCTTTGTATCTCTCAACTTCTCCATTACTTTTATACTTGATGGTGAAAACCCACTTATAAGTCACTGCCTTCTTTCCTCTAGGAAGTTCAGCTTCATACCAAGTCTCATTGTTTTCCATTGCTTTGGTTTCTTCATTCACAGCTTGCATCCACCTCTCATCTCCTTTAGCTTCTTCATAGGTTGTTGGTACATGTTCTTGATCCAACTTCCCAATGAACACTTGATATTCCAAAGGTACATGAGCTAAAGTGCACACTGCTTGATTGGGATGAGCTACTGCATTGCTGTTGAAATAGATGAAATCCTTCTTCCATTTGGATGGTTCCTTTTTCTCCCTTGTGCTTCTCCTTAACACTTGAACTGGCTGCTCATTCAGAACCGGTTGTTCAGTCTCTCCATTTCGATGATCCAACTCCTCAGTTTCTATCTCATGTTCCTCATGCTCCTCAACACCAGTTTGATCATGTGTACTTGAATCATATTCTTGTGGTTCTTGTTCTGATTCTCGAGTGTCCCCCTCATGATCAGGATGGAGTTGTTGTGGAGCTTCTGAAGGTAAATCAGAGACTGAAGGAGCATGACTTGCTTTGGCCGGTTTCTGAGGCAGATTAATACCAAGGCCTTCCATGATTATCCTTAGGTTAGTAGCTCGGTCTGATTGAGAAGTGGGAAGATCTCTCAAGCTTTCCCAATTCTTCTCATCATAGAAACTTCTTGTCTCCATAAATTTCACATCTCTTGAGATCAAAACCTTCCTTGTTTCAGGCACATAACACTTGTACCCTCTTTGTGTTGTGGAATATCCAATGAACATGGCCTTGGTCCTCTTTGCATCCAACTTATCCCTTTGTTCACCTGGTATTAACACAAAGCAAATACACCCAAACACACGTAAGTGATCAAGTATTGGATTGGTTTTGTTTAATACCTGAAATGGAGATTGATCATTAAGAACTCTTGTGGGAGTTCTATTGATCAAGTAGCATGCAGTCATGACTGCATCTCCCCAAAACTTCTTAGGAACATTCTTGTAGAACATCATGGACCTCGCCACCTCCATTAAGTGTCTGTTCTTTCTCTCAGCCACTCCATTTTGTTGTGGAGTGTAAGGACAGCTTGTTTGATGAAGAATCCCATGTTTGGACAAGTGTTGTTTGAAAGCATTGCTTGTATACTCACCACCATTATCTGATCTAAAATTTTTGATCTTAGCATTGAAATGGTTAGTAACATGATTTTGGAAGTTCATAAAAGCTTCTAACACTCTATCCTTAGTTTGCATCAAAGTTATCCAAGTATACTTAGATTTTTCATCAATGAAAGTGACAAAGTACTTATGATTCTCTCTAGACATACAAGGAGCAGTCCACACATCATAATGAACAAGATCAAAGCAACTTTCATAAATAGTTTTAGAAGTTGGAAAAACAGATTTGCAATGTTTCCCAAGAATACAAGCCTCACAATCATCATTCTTAAAAGAAACATTAGGTAATAAGAGTCCTAAAGCCCTAGAGTGTGGATGTCCTAGTCTAGCATGCCAAATAGAATCAACCACACCAACACAAGTAGATAAAACAGTAGATAAAGCAGAAGATAATTCAGAAGAAGGATTGGTGTCTTCAACCATGTAGAGCGCATCCTTTGTCACACCTTTCCCAATCAACTTACTTGTCTTAATATCCTGAAACACAACATCATTAGGACTAAAAAAAACATTGCAATTTAGGTCAGTGGCTATTCTTTTCACAGATACTAAGTTGGAAGTGAAACTAGGCATATAGAAAGCTTTAGATTCTTTGTCAAACAATTTCAGATTTCCTATGCCTTGTATTGGAATCCTATCACCATTTGCAATCACTACGCTTCCTAAAGCAGGTTCAACATTGTTTATCAACCTAGGATCACTTATCATATGATGATAGGCTCCTGAATCAATGATCAAAGGTTTCAGTTTGTTTGAAGCAAAGAGTGAAGTGCCAAGAACCATACCAGAGTTCTCCTTGAGAGCTTTGATGAGAGCCTCAAGGTCTGAACTCCTTACCACATCACTCTGAGCAGTCACAGCTGGTGCTTGATGGACCACCATTGCTCTCCCTTCATCACATTGCTGCATTGAAGAAGAACCTGGTCCAGCTGCACCATAGGAATAGTTTGCCCTTTGATCTTTGAACCGGTTATTGTGAGATGAGGGTCTGAGGTTTGGGTGAAGGCGCCAGCATCTATCCTTCAAATGCCCACTCTTCTTACAAAAATCACACATCAAGACTCCTCTCTTGTCACCTCCATAGTTCAGTCTCTCCTCAGCCTTGTACATGACTTTGTTGGCGGTTACAAGCTCACCTTTTCCCTTGAATAGTCCAAATGAGCCTTGCTCTTTCTGAATTTGTCCACACACATCATCCAAGTCAGGTAGAGTGTCTGCTCTTAGGATGTGCTTGATCAACCCATTGTAAGATGAGTTCAAGGTGAGCAGAAGAGCAAAGACTTTATCCTGCTCTCTTCTTTCTTGTAACACCAATGGATTACTGCTTGGTGGTCTCAACATCTCTAGCTCTGCCCACAGTGAGCTAAACTTTCCAAAATGAGCTTTAAACTCCATATCTTCTTGCTGGAGATTGTTTATGGCCAACTTAACCTCAAAGACTCTGCTCAGGTTTGATTTGTTCCCATAAACCTTCTCAATAGTATCCCACAGCTCCTTGGAAGTCACACAATAAGAGTAGGCTTCCAATAGGTGATGGTCCAGTGAGCTTTGGAGTATAGAGAACACATTTTGGTCCCCTTGTATCCAAGCTTCTTCATTAGCTTCAGTAGCCTCTTCATGAGACTCACCACCACTTTTAGTCTCTGCCTCAGCTCCACTCTTGGCTTCAGCTTCAGACCTGACTTTAAACACCTTCTGTGGAGCATTGCTACTCAAGATATACTTCCACAGACCTCTGCCTCCAAGTGCAGACTTCACCATCCTGGCCCAAACAATGTAGTTGGTGCCTTTGAGAATCACAGGGATAACAACTCTTGAGTTCTCCATTGCTAAGACTGTTTTGAAGCAAGGAGGGAGTATTCAAGATGAAATGAAGAGTTCTCAACTCACAGAGAACACAAACAGTAGAGAAAGAGGTAAAAGAAATGCGCTTAAGAGCTAAAGAACTTGTAAGAACCAGAACAAACTTTAAGAGCTCAAGAACAGGTTTTAGAATGAGTTTTGCGGAAGTAAAGAAGGTACAAGAGCTTATAACTCTGATACCATGTTAGAATAGTGGAATCAAGAAGTAGAATCAGAGAGAATCAGGAGAGAACTTAGGGAGAATTAAGAGAGAGAGGTGTGGAACCAACTAGGGTTCTTAGCCGCCAAAGAGAGATAAGAGAGATGAGAGTTTTGCTTTTAGGGAATAATAAATCCCAATATCTTCATAAAATGGCTTTACAAAGGTTTAAATACACTAGCTATTAGGGCAACCACTAGAATAAACAAAGAATAAGAAGAATAGGACAAAAGACAACTCATAATAGGAATAAAAAGAGGTCCAACGGTCATAAAAATGGATGACAGCTTTTGGACAGCTTTTCTCCGTGTCGCCGACACGGTCACTGACACAACTAGTTCAGAATCTTTTCCAGCCTCCGTGTCGCCGACATCGACGCTGACACAACTAGTTCAGAATCTTTTCCAACCTCTGTGTCGCCGACATCGACGCTGACACACCTAGTTCAGACTTAAGAAATCCTATGATCTCCAATCCAATAGATAATCTATGTATCTACACAATGAGATAAAATGTTAATACTCAAACCCGATATAAACTGATTTTTTTGTTCGATTCCGGATCATATACTTAGTGCACATAAAAATGTCCAAACCTATGATTTTTGTTTGTTTGTTGTAACCTATGAATAACATTATACATTTGGTAGTCGATAAATTTGAAGTGTCACACAAGTGGAGCAGGTATGCTTTGTATATTAGTTTAGTATAATATTGCTTTCTGATATTTTATTTAAAGAGGCTTATTGCCGTTGGCCGCCACATTGACCCATGTGGTCAAATTGTCGCACTTCGGATTCGGATTTGGATGGTCTTCTCTTTATTTTATTGCACGTGAAATAAATATTTTACATGTATTTATGTTCTTATAAGTGTTGTTTCATCGCCTAAAATCCAATAATTACCCAAGACTAAATATATTTATTTTGCATGATGTTAACTTATTTCTACAAAAGAATATTGATGAAGCCAAACCTCAAGTGGATGCGCACTGGCAAGCATATAATGATACAATGCCAGATCGATTTTGGAGTTTAGATTATTGATTAATTTAGTAGATTAGCTGAATCAAAAGTGAAATTTATTCGAAGAACTTGATTTAATTGAGAGAAAGTTGTTGGCAAAAAAAAAAAAACTTTAGTTTAATTGAGAGAATGTGTCTACTAGGCTCCAAGTTTCCAACTATGTAATAAAGAATACTCCAAGAAGGGTCCACCGTCCTCAATGCAGAGTCAAATATTCTATCGTTACGTTATTTAGGAAGTTAGGACAAAGACGAGTTAAACTCACCAACAATATTTTGTCATCTGAGATAGACTTCTACTAACCAAAACGTTATTTCACACGTGATACAATTATGTATGCTGTTCACTTTTTAACTATATATTTGATTCGTTAATACGTATTCGTAAATACGTACTCTTTCCTTTTTCTTAAGTTAGATGTTATATTTTTTGGCCAAAAAAAAGTTAATGTTATATAATATTTCAAACATATTAGAAATATCATCTGAAAAAAAGAAAAAAAAAAAGAAATATCATCTGTAATTACAATTCTATTATTTTCCTCCTTTTCTTATCTTTTTATTAAATAATGTCTAGGTTGTTTGAACAACTGATGACATATGTGTTGTGAATTTACCTCACAAATCACTCCGATTAGGACTTTAACACTCTCAAGAACTAAGAACAAATATGAATCACGAAATCGAATGAAAGCAAGAAATGAACACAGAGAGATTGTTTTCCCAGTTCAAGTCTCGGAAGAGATCCCTACGTTTGGGGCTCGACGGCACAAGCAACTGATTTCACTATGATCAAAGAGTTTACAAGAGTGAATCCGATTAGAAAGAAGAATGATCTCTAGTTTGATGAAGAACACCTTCGATCTAATCTTCACTCTCTTCTCTCTCTCTCTAATCAGCTCGCAACAAGAATGACGATAGATTTAACCTTCTTCTTCTTATATGTAGAAGAAGCCGGTACACTTGATGAGATGAACCGGATTCTAATAACCTCATGTTATTAACCAGTTCATATCCTGTACCAAGACTACTAAACCATTGTGGTTTTCATCTTATGCTTGAGTGTTGAGAGTCACAAGATCAACAATCTCCACCTTGACTTCAACACTCCAAGTCTATCCTGTTGCACCGTCGAGCGTAGCCATTTTCCTTAGCACCTGGCTACTTTGAGCAAAGCAAGAGCTTGCTCAAACTTCTGTACTGGAATTACCTTAGTAAGCATATCAGCTGGATTCCTTGAGGTTGGTATCTTCTGAACGTTGATGACCTGGTCTTCAATCATATCTCTAATGAAGTGGTTCTTTGTTGCAACGTGTTTGGTCCTCTCATGGAAAACGTTATTCTTTGCCAAACAAATTGCTGACTGCGAGTCACACCATACCACAACTGGATCTTGAACAAAGCCAAGTTCTTCTGTCAGTCCCTTAAGCCAAATTGCCTCCTTTACAGCTTCTGATAGTGCTATGTATTCGGTTTCAGTCGTTGACAATGCCACCACTGGTTGAAGATTTGACTTCCAGCTTACAACATTACCACCCACTGTGAATACATAACCAGTAATGGACCTTCTACGATCCAAGTCTGCACCATGATAAGAGTCTGAATAACCTTCCACTCTGAACCCTGAACTCTTTGTAAACCTCAGCTTCTTATCTTGTGCTCCCTTCAAATACCTCAAAATCCATTGAATTGCTGTCCAATATACTGCTCCTGGATTACTCATGAATCTGTTGACAAGTCCAATAGCGTAAGCCACATCCGGTCTTGTCCCAATCATAGCGTACATGATGCTACCTACTGCATTACAATACGGTACATCACCAGCTGCTTCCTCTATGTCTTTAACTGATGATAGCTTAAAATGTGCTCCAATAGGTGTAGAGACACTTCTAGCTTCATCCATTCCAAATACTTGTAAGATTTTCTTGATGTAAGCTGACTGAGACAGAGTAAGAACTCCACCTACTCTATCTCTCTCGATATCCATCCCTAGAATACGTTTAGCTGGACCTAAATCCTTCATGTCGAATTCTCCACTTAACATATTCTTAACCTTCTTGATCTCATCAATACTCTGAGACGCCAGCAGCATATCGTCAACATATAACAGCAGATACACACAACCAGTTTCAATCTTTCTGAAATAAACGCAATGATCAAACTAACTCTTGATGAATCCTTGTTTTACCATAACCTGATCAAAACATTTATTCCACTGTCGAGGAGCTTGTCTCAAACCGTATAGAGACTTTCTCAGATGGCAAACATAATCTTCCTTGCCTCTTGTCTTGAAACCCTCTGGTTGATCCATAAAGATATCTTCTTCAAGAACGCCATGTAGGAAGGCTGTTTTTACGTCAAGTTGTTCCAACTCAAGATCAAAATTCACAGTCATTGATAGGAGAAGCCTGATTGAAACGTGCTTGACAATTGGGGAGAAGATCTCTTGAAAATCTACACCCTCTCTTTGTGAGTAACCTTTGGCGACAAGTCGTGCTTTAAACCTTGGTTTCTCCACACCAAGAATCCCTGGTTTCTTTGTTAGAACCCATCTGCATCCTATGATTTTCTGATCTTTAGGACGCTTGACTAAGTCCCATGTGTGATTCTTCTTGTGTGAATCCATATCATCTTGAAAGGCTTCTTTCCACTTAGGCCAGCTCTTACTTTTCAGAGCCTCATTGTAGTCTATGGGTTCATCAAAGTCAAGAACCTCTGCAACAGACATAGCAAAGGCCAAGACATCATCATCATCATCTCTATATCTCTTAGGTATCTTGATAGTTCTTCTGAACCTATCCCTTGCTAGTTTGAAGTTACTCAAACTCTCTGATGTTTCCTCATCACCTTCTTGGTTATCCTGCAAAGATCCATCATCTCCACCTTCAGCAGCTGTTTCCTGATCTGAATCTGTATCAACTGTGTTTCTTGGAGATTCTCTTGAATATTTGCTTCACTCCTCTGATGATTCCTTCTAATGTCAGTTTTTTCTTTACCCTGACCTTCATCAAACTCCACCTCTGTCTGAGCTTCCTCTGAGTTGTTATTACCAGACTTTTCTGAATTCCCATTATTCAGTAGATCCTTGTAGAGTTTGTCCTCAGTGAAGACTGCATTTCTACTAATGATGCATTTCTTGTCCTGTAGAAGCCATATCTTGTATCCTTTAACTCCAGGAGGATAGCCAATGAAGATCCCTTTCACTGCTCTCGGCTTTAATTTACCTTGGTCAACGTGAACATAGACAACTGACCCAAACCTTCTTAAATGAGCATATCCATGTTCTTTACCCAGCCATACTTGTTCTGGAACATTTCCATCATTTGCAGATGAAGGTGTCATGTTGATGACATAGACTGAAGTAGCCACTGCTTCTGCCCAGAACTTCTCTTCTAAACCTGATTCATTCAAGAGACATCTGACCTTCTCCATGATGGTCCTGTTCATACGTTCCCACACCATTTTGTTGTGGAGTGTATGAACAGGTCCTATGTCTCTCAATCCCATGCTTCCTGCAGTAGTTATCAAACTCTGTGTTGCAGAACTCTGAGCAATTATCTGTACGCAAGCATCTCACCTTCTTGTTCACTTGATTCTCCACAAGCTGTTTCCACTCGCAGAACTTACAAAACGCTTCATCTTTGGTGGCCAGAAAGTATGTCCATACTTTCCTTGAGTGATTGTCAATGATTGACAGGAAGTATTGCTTCCTGGATATGGAGAAGTGAACGTTTGGAGACCCCCATAGATCAGCGTGACCATACTTGAGAACCTCTTCTGAAGTATGCTTCCCAATGCTGAAACTTAGTCTCTTGTTTTTCCCCATTATGCAGCTTTCACAGAATTCCAAGTTCCCAATTCTCTTCTTATCCAGAAGACCTTTCTCCACTAGAATCTTGAGATTCTTCATGCTCATATGGCCAAGTCTGCTATGCCATAATGCTGTCTCATCTTTTGAAATAGTTGCACAGGCCTCTGTAGGAACAGTTTCCCCATCCAACAAGTATAAACTCCCAACTAAGGTACCCTGGAGAGTTAGATTCCCATTCTTGTAGAACCTTGTTTTTCCAGCTCCACCTACCTGTTTGTAACCCTGCAAATCCAGAGAACTAACCGAGATTAGAGTCCTTTTAAGATTTGGTACATACCTGACGTTGATGAGTTTCTTGATTGATCCTCCTTTGATGTTCACTCTGATGGAACCTAACCGTGATGCTGCGATCATCTGCAAGTAGTACTTGCCCTCCTGTGAGCGCCTCAAAATCGCAAAACCACTCTCTTCTGGATGTCATGTGATATGAACATCTTGAGTCTATGATCCACTTCTCCTTTGGATCTTGATCTGAGATTGTCAGAGCATCTACTTCCACCAACTTATCTACCATGACAGCAGCTTCTCCATTTTCACTTTCAAATTTCTTCTTGCGGGCATAACAATCCTTCTTGACATGCCCTTCCTTCTTGCAGAACCAGCAAGTAACTCTAGAGCTTGACTTAGACCTTGACCGGTTCTTGTTCTTGCCATTGTGTTGATCTTTCTTTTCAGATCGTCCAAGAGTGACATAGGCTTCACCACTCTTCTGTGATGCATTTGCTTCCTTAGCCTCCATTAGCTCAGTTTCTTTTGATTTTGCTGAAGTTGTAACTTCTTCCAATGACAAAGAATCCCTCCCGTATTTCAAGGTCTCCTTTAGCTGATTATATTGAGTTGGTAGTGAATTCAGCAACACAATAGCCTGCACTTCATCAGAAACAGTGACATTTACACTACCTAGATCCGATACTAACTTCAAGAAATCATCAATATTCTGGTCTATTGATTTAGCTTCAGTCATCTTGAACGTATAGAACCTATGTTGTAAATGAATACGATTAGGAAGAGTTTTAGAAAAATACAACCTCTCAAGTGTAGACCATACAGACGCTGTCGTCGTACAGTTGCAAGCATCCAATTTCCTTAGTACATGATCTCCAAGGTTGAGAGTCAGCATATCCATCGCCTTCTCCGCTTTCTCCTGTCGCTCCGTTTCTTCTTGTTGTGAATTTACCTCACAAATCACTCCGATTAGGACTTTAACACTCTCAAGAACTAAGAAAAAATATGAATCACGAAATCGAACGAAAGCAAGAAATGAACACATAGAGATTGTTTTTCCAGTTCAGATCTCGGAAGAGATCCTTATGTCTGGGGCTCGACGGCACAAGCAAATGATTTCACTATGATCAAAAAGTGTTTACAAAAGTGAATCCGATTAGAAAGAAGAATGCTCTCTAGTTTGATGAAGAACACCTTCGATCTAATCTTCACTCTCTTCTCTCTCTCTCTAATCAGCTCGCAACAAGAATGACGATAGACTTAACCTTCTTCTTCTTATATGTAGAAGAAGCCGGTACACTTGATGAGATGAACCGGATTCAAATAACCTCATGTTATTAACCAGTTCATATCTTGTACCAAGACTAAACCAATGTGGTTTTCATCTTATGCTTGAGTGTTGAGAGTCACAAGATCAACAATATGTGTAGTAGCTTGTAGCCCTATTGATTTTTTCGTGTGAATGATACTTATATTAGACATTCTGAAACCAAAATTTACAACAGTATCGGAGCTCCACCAATAATTAGAGATCACACTTCTCATTTTTAAACATACTATTTTTGGTAAAAGGTAACATGACATTACATAATTCGGAACCACTTGGGATTTAATAAGAACTTCTTTTCCTCCTTGAGACAAGAATTTTGTTGACCATGTGTTAGCCCTATTATGCACGCTATCTTTGACGAAAGCAAAAACTTGTGCCTTCGAGCCAATGATCTGCTCTGGGAGGCCAAGATAAGAGCCCATCCCTCCTTGTGAAATACCTATAATTCTCTTGATTTCACTTTTCATCTCCTAAGAGACATCATTACCAAACATGATGGAAGATTTGAAGAAATTAATTTGCTGCCCAAGTGCTTCTCCATACGTTCTAATGATATATATAAGATCCTTAGTCTCCTGTAAATCCGCTTTATAGAAGAATAGACTGTCATCCGCAAAAAGGTGTGAAGTAAGTGGGAAAGGTGTGAAGTAAGTGGGCTAGCCCTAGCAATTCTTAAATCATGAATCCTTTCATTGGCTTCTACTTTACGAATCAGAAAAATGAGGCCTTCAGTACATCATATTTCTTTTTAAAAATCCAGGTTAGTGGCTTTGTTCCAACATATATATTATTTGATAGTGTTCGAGGACCTTACTCTTTGGTACTTAAGAAAATTTAAGGTAATTAATTTTAATTGATATGATAGAATCAAGCCAGGCTGTCTGAAAATTCACACAAACAATACCCATCAAAACACTTGTAGAAAACTTTAAAAAAAATATTTACAGATTAAGCTCCCTAACGAGGAGATAACTCAGAAACAGTGACATCATTCGACGACATTTGTAACCCTTCGGCCGAAGAAGAAACATTCGAAGGTATCACATTCTCTAACACAAAAGCGGGCCGCGAAGGTGTCGGGAGGGTAAAGGAATTGCTATTGAGCATAAGAGCAACCGAAGCCATGGTTGGTCTAGTCGCAGCATTTTCTTGAACACATAAGAGACCAATGTGTATGCATCTCAAGATGTCGTTTCTTGACCCCGTGGTTAGACTCGGATCGATCACGCTTAGTATAACGTCTTCTCTCCAGCTTCTCCATACCTGAGAAGACAAATCAGAAGCACATATTCAGTTAACATGATGACCAATACCTGAGTTAACGGTTTGGTTCTTTGTACTTACCCAACTAAGCAGATCTTCTGCATCATCATTGGCTCGACCATTGTTTGTTCTCTTACCTGTAATGATCTCAATGACTAATACACCGAAGCTGAAAACGTCTGTTTTCACTGAGAATTGTCCGTGCATTGCGTATTCTGGAGGCATGTAACCGCTACAAGATGAAATGAAATAAACGGTTTGTACCAGTGTGTTCTTGGATTTGATAAGTTAGTAAGATGAATTTACTTACTAAGTTCCAGCAATTCTGTTTGTGAATCGATGTGTCATGGTTTGGCCTGCGTCAAAGAGTTTAGCTAATCCAAAATCTGCGATTTTCGGATTCATATCTTGGTCCAAAAGAATGTTGCTAGCTTTAAGATCACGGTGAATTATCCGGACACGAGAGTCTTCATGGAGATAAAGAAGTCCTCTAGCAACTCCTCCAATCATTTTGTATCGCAGACCCCAATCCAAAAGTTGACGTTTCTCAAGATCTGAAACATGGCAAATATCAACAGAGACCGGAAAATAATGGTAGGATCATATGAAGCACAAGGCGGAGAAAAGTTACCAAAGATGAAATGGTCAAGACTAGCGTTCTTGATGAACTCATAAACAAGGAGTCTTTCTTGTCCATGTATGCAGAAACCTAAGAGCCTAACCAAGTTCCTATGTTGAAGTTTTGCAAGTAGTAAAATTTCGTTCTTGAATTCCATGTCTCCTTGTCCAGAGGTACCGGACAATCTTTTCACCGCGATTTCTTGTCCATGAGAGAACACACCCTGAGACATACAGAATGCCAAAGTTTATAAATCTTTTAAATAAACAAAACCAAAGTTATTGGTCGAAGAAAATTTACCTTATAAACTGAACCAAAGCCACCACGTCCGAGTTCGTTTTCGGGAGAAAAGTTATTTGTTGCGGACTTCAGATTTTCGAAGTCAACTAACAGCGAATCTGTGTTAGAGAACTCATCCTCAGCAACTGATCCCGACAAAGGTGAATTCCCAAGAACTGAATATACGGACAGTAGTTCTCAGGATCAGTATTGTTTACTTTTTAACAGCATAAGAGTAGTAACAAAAAGAAGAAGATTGACACTGTGTTACCTTTGACTCTATCTCTAGACTTGCTCTTCTTGCACTTCAAGACCAAGCATAGACATATCGCAAATAAGGCAACAAGAACTATTGGAATGACTATGGCAATAACGATTTTAGATCCACCTTTGCCCTTTCCTGCAATAAAACATTCACTTTCTTACTCTTATAGACACAACAGTTAACAAAAGACGCAATCAAACAGTTCTATGTACCTGTTTTCTCAGTTTTTGCAGCTGATGTTGGTGAATCAGCAGGCTGAATTGCAGGTGGATCAGGCTCCAGGTCGGCGTCAAGCTCATAGAATCGCCACGTCTCAAACCGGAAGCTACAACTAGGACAAAACCACCTAAGACCAATCTCAGCTTCACAACAACCTGGGATACTCTCAAATCCATAAATTAGACAATCATTACAATCTTCTTCAGACAAATCCGGCGTACACTGTGCACTTCCATAGAATCTCCGGTACCCTGTAGAAGCCGAACTGTTCCCTTGAGCGTATTTTCTATTCGGCCCACCAGCCGCCGCAATCCCTTTGAGCCTATTCAATAGCCCTCTCTGCAGACGCTCAAACTCATCTCTGTTTGATGATATCGTTTCGCCGGCACGAAGAGCCATTGTTGGGTCTGTTTCTTTTCTACCAACGATTGTCCTGTTCGTGTAACGAAACATACAGTGCGTGTACCACACAACAGCTTGTTTTGCCAGCGGACACTGCTCGGTGAGGTTTCTTGCAGCTGTCTGAATACAGCCGAGACAATCATCTCTTTTGACTTCTCTTCTACAAAGACCAATTGCATAAGCTCTTTCTCCAGAAGAGCCTCCAGAGGAGAGGTTGTAGACGCCATAAGCTTTGGATGTTAGTGAAGAGAGAGAGGTGACAAGGCGGTTGAGATTTCCGGCAAAAGTGCTGTTGGCCGTGAAGTTGCCTCGATCTAAACAGTTGAAATCTGGATCAAACTCATAGGTATCTACCTGGGCGAAGGCCTGAAATGGAACAAACGTTAGGACACAAGCAAAGAAGAAGATGATAACTCTGATATGTTCCATGGAAGATTGCAGCTTTTCTCTTCTTCTCCAATCTAAATTTGTTCCAAGCAAATGTGTTCTTTTAACTAATTCAAAATCTGACAGCAGAAGAAAAAAAACACAACTTGCTGCTCAAAAACAATAATTAAATTCAGTAGAAGACACACACAAGTGGACAACCTTTGTGAGGTTGTTGGGTCCCCGCATGATGATAAAGATTCATAGAACTACAATATAAAACTAACGATTTGGTGCAGTGGAATCAGGTCAACTCTGTGAAAAAGTCATTTAAGAAGTGTTTATTATTGCTCACTATACCATCCACTTAAGTACCAGTGCGAACTGAGAAAAAAAACTGACACTTTGAAATATTTTCAAACCAGCTAGGAATTCAAACTAATCTTACATTGATATAAAACAAGCCCCCCATAGACTCCATTAGTTTCTTCCCCTTCTCTCCTCCTCTATTTGAATTTATAACCATGAAGAATCTTACTCGCTGAATGACTTATCTTTCAAAATTTTATGAAGGTGACTGAAGACAAATGTGTGTACTTTACTACAATGTTAACCGCGTGTGTTTGATGGAACATCTATGTTATCCCATTTTGGAACCAAAAAAAAAAAAAGAGTTGTCATGCTAAAAATTTGAAGGCTCGTTGCATAGGAAATTACCTGCCGTGGTATGAATTTTTGAATCGATAGCCAAACAAAAAACACAAGTTGCTGCTCAAAAACAATAGTTAAAGTCTATAGCAGACACAAATGGACAACTTTTGTGAGGTTGTTGGGTCCCTGCATGATGATAGAATTACAATATAAAACTAACGACTCGATGCAGCGGATTCAGGTCAACGGTGTGAAAAACAGAATTATTTAAATAAGAAGTGTTCATTGCGTACTTCTTTCCTCTCAAGTACCAATATGAACTGGAAAAGAAAAAAACTTTGAATAGTTATCAAACCCAAGTATTCAATCGTGAAGATAAAGAAGTGCTCTACCAACAACATTTCATTCAGCCAGTCCGGTCAACTGTGTGGATAACGTGATTTTAAGAAGTGTTTATTATTGCTCACTATACTATCTTCTCAAGTAGCAGTGTGAACTGAGAAAAAAACTGACACTCTGAATACTTTTGAAACCAGCTAGGGATTCAAACTAATCTTACATTAAATATCAAACAAGCCCATAGACTCCATTAGTTTCTTCCCCTTCTCTCTTGCTCTATTTGAATTTATAACCATGAAGAATCTTACTCGCTGAATGACTTATCTTTCAAGATTTTATGAATGCGACTCAAGACAAATGAGTGTACTTTACTACAAAAGTAACCGCATATGTTTGATGGAACACCTATGTTATCCCATTTTGGAGAAGAAAAAAAGAGTTGTCAAGCTCAAAATTTGAAGGCTCATTGCATTAGAAATTACCTGCCGTGCTATGAATATTTGAATATCGAGAGCCAAACCAAAAAACTTCTTCAACTAAAAACCTACAAAAAGTCAGAAACCATCAAGGCTTTTATATATATTCAGCACATAAATCTCCGCGGATGAATTTGTTTGATGAATTTCGACTCACAGGATAACAAAGGCATGTACTTGAATAAAGGAAAACAGGAGGAATAGCTGAGTAACTCAATCCTCGAGTTAGAATCCGATTCACATGGCGCAAGTGGAAAATCTCTGAGGTAGTGACATATAGCTCTATCAATAAATGGATTTGTAGAGCCCTATACCTCCGGAAGCATTTATATGGAATCTCAAGGTCCGGCCAGCACAACGATGAGGGATCGAAACCACTTGCGCCATGTAAATCGGATTTTCAATTAAGGCGGTGACGGTGAGGAAACAGAGATGGAACCGACAGCGGATTAAAATGCTGAGAGAGTCGCCGGGGAAAACCAACTATTAAACCCGTTCCGGATCGAACACATTGAAACATACAATAACCGGGATAAACCGAACCGAAAACTTATTTGTTCACGAGATTATTTCATGTTTTAAGGCTTCGAATGGTAACAGCGGATCAGGTGGTGCAGATCAAGCGGATCGAAAGAGCGGTACAATTCAAGTGCGGTTTGTACGAAAGAAACGCCTTATGCAGAACAAGTGCGGTTAGTGGGAACAAGCGGTACGGAACAATTTTTGAATGGTGAAAAAACGCAGTGTACGATACAATATAAATTTTATAAATGAAAAAATGACAAAATGATGATATTAATATATAAATTATCTTAAAATTATGTGCAAAATTATTTATTTAAAGTTTTATTATAATATTGGCACTGTTTTATGTATATTAATTTTGTTAATTCAGTTATTTGGGTCAAAATTGATTCGGATAGTTGATTCTACGATTAGTCTGGTTATCCAAAATCGAAAGTTTATTGGTTTTCTTGTAAAAAACTAAAACTAACAAGATTTTTATTTAAATAAAAAAAATTGGGTAAATTTTGAATAATCCTGAATTTTTCGTTAAATTTGGATAATTCAATTATTTGGATAATTCAGTTCAATTCGGTTTGGTTGAAAATATTTAATGTATTTTGGTTAAAACAAATTTATATTAGTTTATAAATAATAAAAATAAAAATAATAAAATTTGATTTAAATCAAACTTAACCAAACCAATAATTTAATAAATTTGAAAATTCTACGAGTTATATTAATGATTCCAACGTCAATGTATTATTAATATATATATATATATTTGTTTCAATCTAGAATTTTCTAGTTTTTTCAAATATATATATAAACACTAAACACACCAAAAATGTAGCTTGTTAACCGCTATGTGCGGGTAAGGTAAAAGATGGACCGCAGTAATTTTTTCTTTTATTTTTTAATTATTTTTAAAAACACAACCACACATAACAATTTTATGTGAATGGTGACAAGTTTTTAAAACACACCTGCGTTACCAAGAGCCGCATCAAACATTCATTGCCTAAGTAGAAAGTATTTAGCAATGTCCGCTTGTCGCATTATTCACTGTTTGGCCCAATTTCCTTCTAGCAAAATTAGCAGGATAATGTCGTATCTTGGGCCTAAGAACAAGGTCCATATGCAACATAACAAGGCTCGATCAACTAGAGAAGGGACCGGATCTTCAATCGAGCGGCCCAGATACGGAACTCCGACGCTAAAGTGCGGCTTGGCAGGTGACGGCATAAACTACCTACGATCCGCCAGCTGAGGAGGAGGAGATCGAGTCCAACAGAATATCCTGAAGATCATGTTGATCGTTGGAGGCGATCCCAGAGATTAAGGAAGACGGTTGACAGGAGATAGACTATAAAAGGCAAGCTCCAAGGATTTGCAAAGGGATCCGATTCTTTATACATTTTCAACCTAGCACTAAGTTCTTGTAATCGCTTTATAATTCGAGTTCTTTGTGTTCTTATATCCAGATAAATACAAATCCACTTTTCACCATTCTTAGCTTGTTTTGGTTACGGTTTACTTAAGAGTCTAGCCCACCTTTTCATAAATCAATAAACACTCTGAAACTTGAGTGTGGGTGTTAGGATCCACATTTTAGTGCCGTTTGTGGGGATGATTCATAGATATCATTTACACACGAACATGATCAACAACCTATTAGTCTGGAAATGGATCCCAACGCAACCGCTCCGATCGGATCACCGAGATCGCAAGATCTCGACCAGACGGACGTAAACGTTCAAGCCGGGAATACCGGATCAGAGTCGGCTGTAACTTAAGCAGGATCCGGAGCAGTGGATCGCATCCCTGCTTCCCAGCCATCAGGGGTTGCGCCTCCGGGCTCGACTTCACAGACAACCGAGAGAATCAACTCTCGAACCTAGATACGGTCTGAGGATCGCCCCGAAGGGGATGTGCAAGCTCCTCAGATCAATCCGCAAACACGACCCGACTAGCCATGCTTGACGAGATCCGTCACCGAAGGCATGGCGGAGCTCCGCAAAATGCTAGCGGTCCTGATTGACATATCACACGATCAAGAAGTCACCCAGCGAACCGTACTAGATCAGCTAGATCAGTACGACAAGAGTCTGCTGAATCTTGGAAACATGCCGCGGCCCGTTACGAGAGCTGCGAAAGATGGCTCCGCAAGGAGTCCGTTACCTCGCATGCGTCTGGACTTTGAGGAGGAATATGTAACCCCCAAAGCTCCGCGACATACGTCCGTGCCAGGAAACAGTGGCTACCCGGTGTTTAGCTCGATCTCAGGACCCATACGTCCCAGCGCAAACGTCGTGGCTTCAACCTCGACGGGCATTGTATCCCCTGAAGGAGCGCAATTACCGACACCCCTACCCATGCCTACGAGCTACGAACCAAGCAGACATCGGGTGTTGGGAGCATCAGTCTTTGCCTCCAGCTCAAGACCTCCGAGAACGGAACCTGGAACTAACACCGCTCGGTCTCCCCCGAGCGAGATGGCTCAGCAAGCCGGAACTCGGGGACCGAGCAGCACGCGTCCGCGGAGCACGCAGCTCCCCATGTTCTAACACCAAACCGATGCGGATGACGAAGGCATATACGCCAGGCTCCAACGTCTGCAGGCCGCAGTCCATTCAGCAACAAGTGCGGCTCCAGACATCGATCAGGTTATCGAGGAGATCCGTCGGACTCCGTTCACGGATAGAATCGCTAGCACGAGTATCCAGAACATCGGGAAAATCAAAATCTTAGAATACGCGGGAACCACCGACCCGAAAGCCCATGCCAGAGCTTTCAGACTCGCGGTTTCCCGAGCCCACCTCACCGATGAAGAAAAGGAAGCAGGTTATTGCAGACTTTTCACCGAGAACCTCACTAGTACCGCACTAGAGTGGTTTGCCAGTCTAGAGGGAAACTCGATCGATAACTTCACACAACTCGTATTGATATTCCTGAAACAATACTCGATTTTCATCGAAGAAAAAACGTCGGAAGCCGATCTTTGAGCTCTGAAACAGGGATCCGATGAGACTCTCAGAGCCTACATCGCCAGGTTCTAGGAATTCAAATCGCGTATTGCATATCCGAATGAAACCATAGCGATCGCAGCTCTGGAGAACGGACTCTTATACACACCAAAGTTCAGAAAAGAGCTTGCGGTTCGGCCCTGCACGTCCCTAGACGATGCGCTGCACAAGGCTACATATTACGTAAAGTATGAAGAGACGATAGCCGCGGCAAAAGAAGAATCAAGCCAGAAGAAAACCGGCAAAAAGGAATCCTCAGGCAAAGGGAAGCATTGCCTCACAGTAGACGGCAAGCCTCAATGGCGTAAGACTTACGAAGAGAACTAGTATTGCAAATACCACGACAAGAGGGGACATTCCTCCGAGGAGTGCTAGTCCAAAGACCGTCTGCTAGCAGCTAAAAACGATAGCGACGAAACGGAAACTCCAGAACCGGAGGAAAAAGAACAAGAAAAGAAAAACAAAGGAAAGGGTAAGTCAAAAAGCAGAAAAAATTCGCAAGCCAATCGTGAGAGGATGCCAGAGAACGAGGAGTCAGCTTCCCCACCTCCCTCTAGCGTTAAGCGTATCGGGATGATTTTCGATTTAGCTCGCTGCGGGGGATCGATGAAATCGGTCATCACGCCACCCCCGGCTCCTAAAAAGCCAGCCAACCATTGCTTGCCCAAGCTCGGGCTGTGGAGCTCTCACCTCCCAAAAACAATAAACTTCATATCAGGAGGTTCGAAACTGTGTCGAGATTCAGTTAACTCGATCACAGCCCACCAGAGGCGAGTCGAGACTGAAGCCAGAGAAATGGTCCCCATCGAGGGACCCGACACCCACATAACGTTCTCTGAGAGCGAAACCTTCAAGCTCGACAAACCGCACGATGATGCCCTAGTAATCCGACTCGAAGTAGCCGGATTCGAGCTATCAAGGGTCATGATCGATACATTGATCTCTGTAGATCTCCTTTTCTACGATGCTTTCAAGAAAATGGGCTTAAAAGACTTGATGCTAACCGGCTGTAAGACTCCCCTGACCGGATTCGTCGGTGAAACCACCTATTCGATGGGAAATATAAAGCTCCCGTCAATCGCCGGGGGGGGGGGGGGGGGCAATAGGAAATTCTAGAGTTTGTCTTGGTCAACAAACCAGCCCCATACAACACCATATTAGGCAGACCGTGGATCTACACCATGAAGACAATGTCTTTCACTTATCACCAATGCGTGAAGTTTCCAACCCCTACGGGGATAAAAACGATCCACGACAACCAAAAGGCCGCAAGGTCGTGCTACTTAACGTTTTTCAAGCAACTGGAAATATCACCCGTATAGAAATTACATAAAGAGGAAGAGCTCGCGTCTCGGACTGCGAAGCGTAACAACGACCCGACAGTTCGAGGTTCGCCTAAGGATCTAGTCGTTTTGGTCTGCATCGACGACAAAAATCCAGAAAGGTGTGTAAACATCGGCTCAGAGCTCCTAAGTTCCACCAGAAATTAGCTCATCGACTTCCTCAAAGAAAACATGGATACATTTGCATGGTCCACCAAAGACATGAAAGGGATCGACATCGACGTCACCTCGCATGAGCTAAACGTAGATCCCACGTTTAAACCTGTCAAACAGAAATGCCGTAAGCTCGGGCTGGACCGAGCCAAAGCCGTCAATGACGTGGTCGATAGAATGCTAAAGGTCGAATCAATCAGGGAGGTGAAATACCCCGACTGGTTAGCCAACCCGGTCATCGTCAAAAAGAAAAACGGGAAGTGGGGGGGAGTCTGCATAGACTTCACAGACCTGAATAAGGCATGCCCAAAGGATAGCTTTACACTCCCGCATTTAGATTGTCTGGTGGAATCCACCGCCGGACACGAACTATTGTCCTTCATAGACGCTTTATCTGGGTATAACCAAATCCTCATGAACCCAGAGGACAAAGAAAAAATAACCTTCATAACCGATCGCGGAACCTACTGCTATAAGGTGATGCTTTCAGACTAAAGAACGCCAGAGCTGTAGGAATTTCTAGCAGTTCTAATCAGATTAGCAACCCTATGTATAATTCCAAGCCTAGGATCCAAGGTCTAGGTATATTGAATCTACATCAGATCTCGAATTACCTGGAGTTTAGCAGCGGAAGATTATCAAGTATTCGAGATCCTTAAGCGCCTCAAGTGCTGCGCCTCTACTGGTATCCACACGCACACAAACTGGAATCCGTCGGGATGCTAGTGTCGGGAGATCGGATCTCTTTAGGATTCACGTGTTTGTTTCTGAGTTTTTTTAGGTTCTTTGTTACAGCTGACGGCTATTCAACTTGTGTCTCATATATCTCGTATATATAGGCACGAGTAAAACCTAATTAAGTCAATCGATCGACTATTGTGTCGACCGACACAGGTATGTGTCGATCGACACACCCCGATTAGACTCTTGTGTCGATCGACACTACTTTAGCGTCGGTCGACACACTCTCAAAACACGCATATATAAACGTGTATCAAATACACATTTATTGTTCACTACATTAATGATCATTCCCTCATGAAGCACATCCAGTTTGCTTAGGTGTGTGACCCTGTAGGTTCATATAATACTAGTAATGAGTTCACAACTCACATATCACAAGTGGTTTCTAGCAAAACATTATGACCATCTAGTATTGTATGAATGTCTAATCTCGACAATACAACTATCTCTAGAGTGCTTACAAGTGTGATTTCAGGACATTCCCAACAATCTCCCACCTGTACTGGAATCATCTATTCCCATAATCCCTTCGTCTCTATATCTCGATTTGGCATAAGGCAAGATCCGTGTCATCCTTATTGAGCCAAAATCATGTTCATCGAACTCCGATTTATACTGACAAGACAAACGACTGACAATCACCTCGTTTGAGTGTGGCCACACATTTCTCAGTATCAAATCTTCGATGGGCCCTGAGATACTTATCTCCTGTTATATAGAAGGGACAAATCCCATCTTGTTCCATCCCTGTTCCTTCACACGCTTCATGATACGCTCAATCAATGTCTTTATAATCACCAGTTACGGCTGACGTTTGACAAAGTCAAAGCGGACTAATTCACATGTAAAAAAACATGATGAACTCAGGTCTAAGGACTATACTCTATAGTCGTAATGAAAACTCTCATGACACTTATATAACTATCCTGTAGAGTTCTCATTAGCGGGTCATGTCCGATCATGTGTTCTCCAACACATATCTATGTGATTGACTTTAATACTCTTATTAATGACTCCATGAAACTTAGTCATCAGTCACCTCACATACTAGTCTCACGCGGTTGTTAATGTCCCACTTTAACAACCTTGACCAAGGACCAACATTATTTATGTCATTTATCATTTATAGGGTTTCATGATCAAGTCACATACTAGATGACCTATAAAATGTCATAAATTACTTTGGAACTATTATTTAATAACATAATTAAATAATAATGATGTCCGAGTTCATTATAATAATCAAATTATGTTTATATGAACATCATATCACAACTAAAATTAACAATAACAACTCCCACTAAAATTAAGATCACATCTTAAGACATCTAATGCCTATAGCAGTTGTATGAACCTCATGCGGTCTCGCTCAGCATGCGTCGAATGACACTGCGTCTTGCTAAGAGTAATGCCAAGAGTCATTTGCATGAAGCCCTTCTTGGAATCATGCATACTGGACCTGTGCAAGACCTTATCAATATAAGTATCTTGACACAATCCAATTAGCTTGTCCAATATATCTCTATAGATTCTTATTCCAAGAATGTTTACGGTTTCTCCCACATTTTGCATCGAAAAACAACTTTCGAGTCAAGTCTTAACAGACTGTAACAATGGAATTTCATTTCCGAGAAGCAATATGTTATCAACATACAATACTAGAAATGCAACTGCGCTCCCACTAGTCTTCTTGTAAACACACGGTTCCTCTTCGTTCCTGATGAAGTCAAACCTTTTGACCGCTTTATCAAAACGAAGACTCTAACTCCGAGATGCTTGCTTCAATCCATAAATGGATCGATGAAGCTTGCATATCTTCCTAGCAGTATTAGGATTAATGAAACCTTCAGGTTATGTCATGTACACATCCTTTTCAGAATTCCATTTTCGGAGTCAGGGCTCATCATTGCTTCTTCAAAATTCGCAGGCCCGTCACTTTCAATGATCAACAGATCATGGCAATTGGTTACGAGAAATCCACATTTCTCGGGTTCGTGACGGATCCTTTCGGATCTGTGAGCTTCAGGTTTGTTTAAAAGTCGCGCATATATCTCATATATAGACTTTTACCACGACCTAATCAACCAAGATTTAAACCGTAGTTAATTAAGTCATAAACCAAAATCAATATTTTGGTTCGCGATCTGTGTCGATCGATACACCTTTGTGTCGATCGACACTTCCTCAGAAACTCGCCATATGAATGTATATCAAATATACATTCACCAGATCCTTTGCAAACTTCAGGCACCACAGGTGCAGGTTCTACAACTATTTGTAGATCCACCTGCTGTTCTTCCTCATCAGGTTGAGCAGCCTCCTGTGATTTTCGAATTTCTTCGAGTTGTACTTTTACTCCTACTGTTCTTCCTGGAAAGAAATCTTTCTCAAGAAAACCACAATTTCGAGCAACAAACATTTTGTTCTCGGACCGGTTGTAACAGTAACATGCCTTGGTCTCCTAAGATAACCAATGAAGTAGCACTTCTCGGATTTGGGTGAGAGCTTATCAGAGATTAAAAACGTTTTTCATAAGCCTCACAACCCCAAATCTTCATGAAAGACAAATTAGGAACATTTCCAGTCCACATCTCAAGTGGTGTCTTTGCAATTAATTTTATGGAACCCTATTTAGTGTAAACGCAGACGTTTTCTAGAGCGTATTCTTAGAAGGATAATGGAAGATCTAAGTGACTCATCATTGATCGAACCATATCTAATATAGTCCAATTCAGGAGGAGTGAATTGTGAAACAATTTCACAATCTCTCAGATGATCACTAAATTCTTGACTTAAGTATTCACCTCCATGATCTCATCATAGAGCTTTAATACTTTTGCCAAATTGATTTTGTACTTCAATTTGGAACTCTTTGAACTTTTCAAAAGATTCCGACTTATGTCTCATTAATAAGACATAACCGTACCTACTGAAATATCAGTAAAGGTAATGAAGTACTGAAAATTACCCTTAGCACTAGCGCTCATCGGGCCATACACATCCGTATGTATAAAGCCCAATAAGCCTCTGGCCCTTACATTTTATTCGTTCGTTCGCAACCTGTGTCGATCGTTGCATACATGCATCGATCGACACTACCTTTGTTGAAAGGGGCCTTTCTCGTTTTTCCAATAAACAAGGTTCGCATTTCTCTCATGATTCATAATCAAATGAGCCCAAAAGTCCATCACTATGGAGCTTCTGAATCCGTTCTTATTTATGTGACCCAAACGACAATGCCAGAGAAAAGCTTGATTCTTATCATTCGATTTGAATCTTTTGGTACTAATGTTATAGTTAGGCACATTTTGGTTTAGAGCATAAGGTCCATTCTCTAATGGACTGCTTTTATAAAATATATCATTGTGATCAAATGAATAACACTTATTCTTAATTTGAAAACTGATATCCTTCCATATCCAAACAAGGAATAGAAATAATATTTCTGCTCATAGCAGGTACATAGTAGCAATTATTAAGTTCTAAACTATGCCAGAAGATAAAGACAAACAAATGTTCCTGCGGCCAATATAGCAACTCTTGCTCCATTTCTACGCGCAGGTCCACTTGTCCTTTCTCCATAGTCCTACTGTTGCTCAGGCCCTGCATATTTTCACAAAATATGAGTACCATAGGCGGTATCCAATACCCAATAAGTAGAACCATAAGAAGTAACATTTACTTCTATAACATAAATACCTGAAGAAGAAGTCTCGTACGTCTTCTTCAGCTTCTCATAATCTTACAGGAATTTCTTGCAGTTTCTTTTCAAATACCCATAACCATTATAATAATGGCACTTATCATCTTTAGAAGGACCAGGTTTAACCTTAGGAGCATGGTTAGACTCGCTTGGATTCACAATCGAGCTCGTCTTGCCATCACCTTTGTTCTTACCAAGTTTATTAAACTTATTACCCTTTTGTACCATAAGGACATTTGGGGTGTCCTTCTTGATGTTGGGTTCAGCAGTTTTGAGCATCCCATGCAACTCAGTCAAAGTCTTTGTCAAGTTGTTCATGTTATAGTTCATAACAAACTGATCATAGCTTGACGGTGAAACCGAGTTTTCCGCCAAAACCGTGAAATTGACTTTTCCCGCTAAAACCGTAAAATTGTCATTTTCCGCCAAAAGCGTAAAATCGAGTTTTACCGCTAAATCGCAAAATCGAGTTTTAAGTAGTATTGAGAACAAATTTTAGATTATAGTAAAATGGGATGTCCATGGTCATGTCCAAATGTGCATGGTCTTTATTGGGCATGGACATTTTTTTTTTGGACCATTGCCCATTTCAGACCGACCAATTGTGGCCCAAAATGAAACTGTCATTCTGGACAAGCCCAAATGGGCGCTGGACGGACCATTTGACAATACTAGGAGCAATCCGGAGATGGAAACAGAAACGCAGCCTAGAAACGAACCCTAGAAACGAACCCTAGAAACAAGAGTAGGTGAATGAGGATTTTGTTTTCATTGTGGACGAGAAAATGAGGATTTTTTCATAAATGGGGTTTTATTTGTTTTTTTCTCACAAAAGAGATAATGATTTGAGCGCAAATTATCTAATACTTTCTAAGGGTTGGCGCTCATTTTTTATAAGTGGCGCTCGTTTTTCCATAGCAAATATTGGGCTCCAAAACATATTTTGGTTTCCCGCTTATTGAAATAATGAGACAGTGTTGATATATTGCTATGATAGAACACTTTGTCCCAGCACATATTCTACAACAACATTTTACAAAATCGTGCTATCTTCATGTGCTATAAATACTCATATTTCTTGAAGTGACAACTCCTAGTCTGTCTCAGAAGCAGTATTTCCTGTCAATAATTGATGACTATACAAGAAAGGTATGGGTTTAATTTTTGGCTACAAAGAATGAAGCATTTGAAAGATTCTGTGAATGGAAGAAGCTGGTTGAGAATCAAGTCAATAAGAAAGTGTAATGTTTGAGAACATACAATGGCCTAGAGTTCTGCAATAAAGAATTTGATGGATTATGTAAGTTACTAAGCGTATGAATAGAACAATAATGGAGAAAGTGAGGTGCATCCTTGATGAATCATTTTGGGCAAAAGCTGTATCAACAATTGTTTATCAGATCAACATAAGCCCGTCCTCAGCCATTGACAGTAACATTCCTGAACAGATTTGGTTAGGAAAGAAACCAGGGTACAAACACATGAGAAGGTTTGGCCCAGTTGTTTATGTTCATACATATCAAGGTAAACTGAAACCTAGAGCTTTGAAAGGTATTTTCATCGGTTATCCACGTGGAGTGAAAGGTTTCAAAGTGTGTCTCTTAGAGGGAGAGAAATGTGTAATCAGCCGGAATGCAGTGTTTGTAGAAGACAAAGTCTTCAAAAATCTGAAAGAAGAGAAAGAAAAACAGGAATCTATAGGAAATGAATCTGAAGGAAATGTCATTCTGGAAATTGCAGAGTTATTAAAGAAAAAGAAAATTGAAGCCTCAGATGCAGACAACTCTGTCAGAACACTCACACAAGCTAGTGACACAGAGTCTGATCAAGATGTAGATGCTGAAACAACAAAAGATCAGGGAACAGATCTAGTAGTCATCAAATAGCAAATGATAGAGAAAGAATAGAAATAGTCTTACCAAGAAGATTATAAGACTATGATCTATCTGCATTTGCTTTAATAGCTGCAGCAGAGGTAAGTACAGAAGAACCTAGAGACTACAATGAAGCAATTAGAAGCAAGGATAAAGACTTATGGGATGTAGGTATGAATGAAGAAATGGACTCTTTGGCACAAGAACAAGACATGGAACCTAGTAAAGAAACTTGAGAACATGAAAATCATAGGCTGCAAATGGGTATACAGATTGAAACCATGGATTCCAAGTGTGGAGAAGCCAAGATATAAAGCAAGATTAGTAGCAAAAGGCTACTCACAAAGAGAAGGTATTGGCTACCAAGATGTTTTCTCCCCATTAGTAAAGCATGTGTCAATAAGGTTTTTTCTCGCAGTTAGAACAATTAGATGTAAAAACCGCTTTTCTACATGGGTAATTGAAGAAGAGCTATACATGGAACAACCAGAAGGCCATCAGGTTAAAGGAAAGGATAAGTATATATGCAAGCTAGAGAAAGCTTTATATGGTTTAAAGCAAGCACTTAGGCAATGGAATAGGTGCTTTGATCACTTTGTACTCAGTCATGGATTTGAGAAAAGCGAGTATGCCCATTGTGTGTATCTCAAGAAACTGAATCAAGGAGAATATGTCTATCTACTTCTCTACGTAGATGATATGTTAGTAGCATCAAAGGACATAACTGAGATAAATCAAGTTAAGAAGCTTCTAAGTGGCAGGTTTGAGATGAAAGGCTTAGGTCCGGCTAGAAGAATCATGGGAGTGGACATACAAAGGGACCGTGAAGGTGGAGTTCTTACTATGTCACAGTCAAGCTACATCAGAAAGGTTTTAGAGGTGTTTAACATGAAAGACTCAAAGGCTGTTGCAACACCAATAGGAGCTCAATTCAAATTATTTGCACTAAATGATAATGAAGCAGAGACAGTCATGGATGATATTCCTTACTCAAATGCCATAGGAAGTATCATGTATGCCATGATAGGAACTAGGTGTGATCTAGCCTATGTTTTTGGATTAGTGAGCAGGTACATGAGTAAGCATGGTCTAATGCACTATTTTCAAAAAGAAAGAGAAGTTCAGAGTTGAAGGTTTTGTGATTCAGACTTATGTTCAGACCTGGATAAGAGAAGATCAATTACTTGTTATGTATTCACTGCAAGTGGTAACACTATCAGCTGGAAATCTAGTCTACAACATGTGGTTGAATTGTCGACGACAAAAGCTGAGTATATAGCACTTGTAGAAGCAGTGAAGGAGGGTATTTGGCTAAAAGGATTAACTGAAGAGTTCGGGTTCAAACAAGATTCTATTGATATATGGTGTGACTCGCAAAGTGTTCTTTGTCTTGCAAAGAATAATGTTCATCACGAAAGAACAAAGCACATCAGTAGGAAGATGCATTTTATCAGAGATATCATTGCACAAGGTGATGTGAAAGTGCTGAAGATAGCTACTGAGAAGAACCTTGTAGATATGTTGACAAAGTCCTCCCTGTCAACAAGTTCGGGCAAGCTTTAAGCTTTCTCGGAATCGTTGAACACTAATGTGCTTCAACGCGCCTGGCATTGCACAAGTACGCAAGTGATATTAAGTAGGTAAGCATGATTGTCATCAAGGTGGAGTTTGTTGTAACTTGGTGATTGAAAATCATACTTATCATTAGCTTAAATCTTAGTTTTGTAAAGATAAGATGTTGGACAATGTATGGATGGTTTAGTCCGGTTAAAGCGCCAATGTTATTCTTATCTAGGGTGGTTTAAGTTGGTTAACATATCACTTGTGTTTGATCCCACCTATATAAGGGATGTGGTCATTCTCTCTTTGGTTGATTGTTGTTAGAGAGAGATTGACGATCTTCTAACCCTCAAAAATAGTGGATTGCTGCATTGTGTCAGGCCCAAACGTAGGGACTCATTCCGAATCTTGAACTGGTTAATATCGCGTGTCCATCTTCTTCCTCTGTTCTCTACTATGTTTCTTCTTCATTCTGCTTTCTGTTACAACTTCATCTTCTCGAGAGAGCGATTGCTCGGCTTGCAAGAAACACAGTCAACTCGAGTGTGATCAAGAAATGGTTTGTGATATCTAATCGGAGTGATCAGAATTGGATTTGAGTGTAATCGTAACAGTTGTTTGAACCATTGACGACATCGACTTATGCGTAGTAGTCCTATTGATTTTACAAACACTTCTGTCTACCTTTTTTTTAATTAAAAGGGATGAGAACCAATGGCTAAAGATCAATTATAAAGATGAGCACCTTATACCGGCTATCAACACGGAAACATGAAAATAAAGACGAAGTCTAATAGAAAAATAGAAATCCTTAACCAGTAGAAAATACTTTTCCGAAAGAAAATAATTTTAAAACGAGATCATCGGCTTAAAACTTTCAAGAATGCGAGAAAGCGATAAAGGAAAACAGACGCGGAACTAAAACTCCTTACACAAAGCTAAACAGAAACTACCGAAACCAAAAGAAACTCGGACAAAGGCAAACCGCGAAATCTAATCCCAACTACAACAAATAGAAAACACATGTATCGGAAACGCGAGTCTACCTCTTTTACACCTAATATTAATCTAATCCCAACTATAATGAATAGACACTTTACATGGTGTTGACTTAATGATCTCCTCACTCCTCAGTACTTATAAGAAAATAAGGTAATTTAATTTTAATTGATATGGAATCAAGCCAGGCTGTCTGAAAATTCACACAAACAAAACTCATCAAAAGAAAGAAAACATTACAATAAAAATTTACAGATTAAGCTCTCTAACGAGGACTGGAGATTGCTCGGAAACAGTGACATCATTCGACGACATTTGTAATCCTTCAGTCGAAGAAGTAACGTTCGAAGGTATCACATTCTCTAACAAAAAAGCAGGCAGCGAAGGCGTCGGGAGAGTAAGGGAATTGCTATTGAGCATGAGATCAACCGAAGCCATGGTTGGTCTAGTCGCAGCATTTTCTTGAACACATAAGAGACCAATGTGTATGCATCTCAAGATATCGTTTCTTGACCCCGTGGTTAAACTCGGATCGATCACGCTTAGTATAACGTCTTCTCTCCAGCTTCTCCATACCTGAGAAGATAAATCAGTAGCACAAATTCATTTTACTTGATGACCAAAACCCAAATAAACGGTTTGGTTCTGTGTACTTACCCAACTAAGAAGATCTTCTGCATCTTCATCATCATTGGCTCGACCATTGTTGTTTCTCTTACCTGTAATGATCTCAATGACTAATACACCGAAGCTGAAAACGTCTGTTTTCACTGAGAATTGTCCATGCATTGCGTATTCTGGAGCCATGTAACCGCTACAAGATAAAATGAAATAAACAGTTTATACATGTGTTTCTTTGATTTAATAAGTTAGTAAGATGAGTTTACTTACTAAGTTCCTGCAATTTTGCTAGTGAATCGAGTGGTGGTTTGGCCTGTGTCAAAGAGTTTAGCTAATCCAAAATCTGCGATTTTCGGATTCATATCTTGGTCCAAAAGAATGTTGCTAGCTTTAAGATCACGGTGAATTATCCGGACACGAGAGTCTTCATGGAGATAAAGAAGTCCTCTAGCAACTCCTCCAATCATTTTGTATCGCAGACCCCAATCCAAAAGTTGACGCTTCTCAAGATCTGAAACAGGGCAAAGATCAACATAGACCGGAAAATAATGGTAGGATCATATGGAGCACAAGTCAGAGAAAAGTTACCAAAGATGAAATGGTCAAGACTAGCGTTCTTGATGAACTCATAAACAAGGAGTCTTTCTTGTCCATGTATGCAGAAACCTAAGAGCCTAACCAAGTTCCTATGTTGAAGCTTTGCAAGTAGTAAAATTTCGTTCTTGAATTCGATGTCTCCTTGTCCAGAGTTACCGGATAATCTTTTCACCGCTATTTCTTGCCCATGAGAGAACACACCCTGAGACATACAAAATGCAAAGTTTATAAATCTTTTAAATAAACAAAACCAAAGTTATTCGTAAGAAGTTTAGTCGAATAAGCTTTCACCTTATAAACTGAACCAAACCCACCACGTCCAAGTTCGTTTTCAGGAGAAAAGTTATTTGTTGCGGACTTTATATTTTCGAAGTCAACTAACAGTGAATCTGTGTTCGAGAACTCATCCTCGACGACTGATCCAGACAAAGGCGAATTCCCAAGAACTGAATATGCAGACAGTAGTGTTCAGGATCAAGATTTTTACTTTTTAACAGCATAAGAGTAACAAAAAGAAGAACATTGAGATTGTGCTACCTTTGACTCTATCTCCAGACTTGCTCTTCTTCCACTTCAAGACCAAGCATAGACATATCGAAAATAAGGTAACAAGAACTATTGGAATGACTATCACAATAACGATTTTATATCCACCTTTGCCCTTTTCTGTAATAAAACACTCACTTTCTTACTCTTATAGACATGACAGTTGCAGTAAATCACACAAAAGACACATCCAAGCATTTATAAGTACCTGTTCTCTCAGTTTTTGCAGCTGATGTTGGTGAATCAGCAGGCTGAATTGCAGGTGGATCAGGCTCTAGGTCGCCATCAAGCTCATAGAATCGCCACGTCTCAAACCGGAAGTTACAACTAGGACAAAACCACCTAAGACCAATCTCACCATCACAACACCTTTGGATACTCTCAAACCCAAAAATTAGACAGTCATTACAATCCTGTTCAGACAAATCCGGCGTACACTGTGCACTTCCATAGAATCTCCGGTACCCTGTAGAAGCTGAACTGTTCCCTTGAGCGTATTTTCTATTCGGCCCACCAGCCGCCGCAGTCCCTTTGAGCCTATTCAATAGCCCTCTCTGCAGACGCTCAAACTCGTCTCTGTTTGATGATATCGTTTCGCCGGCACGAAGAGCCATTGTTGGGTCTGTTTCTTTTCTACCAACGACTGTCCTGTTCGTGTAACGAAACATACAGTGCGTGTACCACACAACAGCTTGTTTTGCCAGCGGACACTGCTCGGTGAGGTTTCTTGCAGCTGTCTGAATACAGCCGAGACAATCATCTCTTTTGACTTCTCTTCTACACGTACCAATTGCATAAGCTCTTTCTCCAGAAGAGCCTCCAGAGGAGAAGTTATAGAAGCCATAAGCTGTGGATGTTAGTGAGGAGAGAGAGGAGACAAGGCGGTTGAGATTTCCGGCAAAAGTGCTGTTGGCCGTGAAGTTGCCTCGATCTAGACAGTAGAAATATGGATCAAACTCATAGGTATCTACCTGAGCGAAGCCCCGAAATGGAACAAATGTAAGGACACTAGCAAAGAAGAAGATGATAACTTTGACACATTCCATGGAATCATAAAACAGAAAAAAGCAGTGTGTTTTTTAAACTGTTTCAAAATCTGACAGCAGAAATAACACAAGTTGCTGCTCAACAACAATAGTTAAATTCTGTAGCAGACACAAGTGGATAACCTTTGTGAGGTTGTTGGATCCCTGCATTTAGATCCATAGAATCACAATATAAAACTAACGACCTGGTGCAGAGTAATCAGGTCAACCGTGTAAAAAACGTTTATTTAAAGAAGAAGTGTTTGTTGCTTACTTTTTTCCTCTCAACTGGAAAGAAAAAAACTGACACTTTGAATACTTTTCAAACCATGACGAATCTTACTCGCTGAATGTCTTATCTTTTCAAACCAGCTTGGAAATCAAACTAATCTTACATTAATATCATAACCATGACGAATCTTACTCGCTGAATGACTTATCTTTCAAGATTTTATGAAGGTGAATCGAGACAAATGTGTGTACTTTACTACAAAATTAACCGCTGTGTTTGATGGAACATCTATGTTATCCCATTTTGGAAGAAAAAAAGAGTTGTCAAGCTCAAAATTTGAAGGCTCGTTGCTTTAGAAATTACCTGCCGTGCTATGAATATTTGAATATCGAGAGCCAAACCAAAAAACTTTTTCAACTAAAAACCTGCAAAAATCGGAAACCATCAAGGGTTTTATATATATTCAGCACATAAAATCTCCGCGGATGAATTTGTTTGATGAATTTCGACTCACAGGATAACAAAGGCATGTACTTGAATAAAGGAAGATCATATACCTATTCACATCTCTTTTACTGAAAATAGAATAGCAGCACAGAAAAACAGAAGGAATAGCCCAGAGCTGAGTAACTTACTCCTCGAGTTAGAATCCGATTCACATGGCGCAAGTGGAAAATCTCTGAGGTAGTACATGTAGCTCCATCATTGAACTATCAATGTGGCTGAGAGCCCTCACAACCCAGGCACACCAACGCAATTATCAGGGACGCGCTCTACGACTGAGCTAATAGCTTGTCGTGCTGGCCTCCTTCTGGGGGCCCGCTATGCCAAGCCTAAAGCGAGAGAACCCAATTAACGTAAGAGCCCTAAACCTCCGGAAACAAGTATGGAATCTCGAGGTCCGGCCCAGCACAACAAGGAGTTTGAAAATCCTTGGTTTTGTCGAACGATGAGGGACCAAAACGATAATTTCGGGTCTTGAATCTTACAATCTGCTTCGAAACCACTTGTGCCATGTAAATCGGATTTTCCGTGATGGCGGTGATGGTGAGGAAACAGAGATGGAACCGACGGCGGATTTAAAAGCTGAGAGAAAAAGAAGGGAGTCGCCGGAGAGAATTGTGAGAGGGAAAGCTCGGTTAATGAACCAACTATTAAACCCGTCCCGGGTCGAAACAGATTAAAAACTAATACAGAAAACTATGAATCCAAAGAACTTTATTCAACTCAATCAACAAGAATCCAATGTTCATGAAACAAAGAACTCTCTAGCTCAACTTCAGAAATCCATGGAAGAAGAAAGGATTTCCTGAGAGGAAGAACTAAGCAATCACACACAGAAAAGAGAGAGAAGGAAGAGATTCAGGATCTCAATTTCATCAACACTAAAATCTGCCTTCCTCGATCTTATTTTCTGCTTCTTATTGATGTAAACTCAGTCTGTTGACTTGATTAAATCACAGCCCTTGATTTAATCTTGCACTCTGAGCCATCCACGTGTCTTGATCACTTCTATTATTGCTTTCCTATATCAAATCCTCCCTCCTTAAACAACCATGTCCTCATGGTTGATAAGAAAATGCTCGACACCCTCTGCTGCCAACAGTTCCACCTTTGTCATCATCAACAATTATTGAAAACCACCAGGATCCCAAAGTCTCCTAGTTTTTGACCAATGAACAATTCCTCGCAGTCTGCTCGTCGTTGTCACCACCGTAATGTTGTCCGTCATGTTGTGCAACTCTTCAACTGAAATCTGTTCACTAACAAGCATTTCTTGCAATGTAAACTTATCTTCACTACCCACATCCATTGACAGTTCCTCAGCTATTGCACTTGGTAATAAGAGAGTGTTAATGCTCCTAGAACATGACCCATCAGTCTGATTTTGCTTCTGCTGATGTGACTCATCAAATCCCCCAATCACCTCCTTTGTGGTTTCACTACTCAACACCAGTGGTTCTTCATTTGTGTTAGCCAGTGCCCAATCATTATCCTTGTGAAACATAGAAGGAATAGATGTGTCTTTTGACCTCCATTTATACTTCAAGTGAGAATTTGGCTGTACCAAAACCTCAGACATTGCAAACAACATATTAACTGCAGATTTCAGGTCTGATTGTTTGACCAAAACAGAAGCATTCGCCACCTCAATCCCCTGAAGATGAAACACATTCTCACTATCTTCCTTCATTTGCAACAACTTGTCATCATCCATCAGTGTCTTAAGTGACTGAACTATCTCTCCTTCCGAGTTGTTCACATGTGTAACAACAACAACTTTATCAGTGTTCTGTTGATCAGATTCATCATTCGTTAGGACAACAATTTCATGTGTTTGACTCAGTTCCGCTTCGTCCGAGATGTCTGCAGTGTTGTCTCCACTTAGCATCACTTCTTTAGCTGCGGAAACTGATACTCCTTCGTCCACAGGCACAATAGCTCCTTCTACAACAGGTTTGTCCTCAACTCCCATCACTGCCTCAGCTGCTGCAACGGATCCAGCATCTTCCACAGTCACAATAGCTCCGTCAATTGGTGCATTGCTGACGTTGGAGCTCTGCGCATAGTAAGAATCAGAGTTTTTGGAGTGAAGAATCTCATGAAGACGTCCAAAACATCGACATGCTTTCACTGTCTGTGGCTGAAACCTTCTGACATACATCCAAGTGTCAAATCTTAAGCCAGCGAGATAAGCATGCACCAAATAATCTTCAGGCAAACTCACTCTAGCACATAACAACTCAAACTTCTCATGATAAGCCAATATTCCTTCAGTTTCTTTCAATCTATGTAACTCGGCTACGGAAGTATCAAATTGTTCTTGCAACGAGATCTTGTATGTCTCCCAATCGTTCACAGAATGCCATAACGACCTATGCCACTGTTTCGCTAAATCATCCAAATGCATCGATACAAGCCATACTTTGTATTTCTCTGGTGTTTTTTCAATTTCGAAATACTGTTCTACCTGAACCAGCCATTCTTGTATCTGAACTCGAGTAAACCTAGGAAATTCGAGCTTCTTATGCATATCAATCGCAACAGAATCGATTGTACCTGGTTCAGAGACTTTGGCCGAGCCATATCGCTTCGTTCGCAAAGGTGAGGCATCGAATTGATTCTCCTTCACAGGATCACTATCGCGAGGTCGCAGCTCTTGATTCCGCAGTTCGATCGAAGAAAAACGCTTCCCGATCTTGTCTGTAACAACCCCAAATCGCTTCTCAAACCTTGAATCGATGGATTGTAGAGTCGATTGCATTGCTTCGACGGCTTCTTGACAGACGGATTCACGCTTCACACAATTGAATCCGAGGTTCGATGGCTCTGATACCTTTAATACAGAAAACTATGAATCCAAAGAACTTTATTCAACTCAATCAACAAGAATCCAATGTTCATGAAACAAAGAACTCTCTAGCTCAACTTCAGAAATCCATGGAAGAAGAAAGGATTTCCTGAGAGGAAGAACTAAGCAATCACACACAGAAAAGAGAGAGAAGGAAGAGATTCAGGATCTCAATTTCATCAACACTAAAATCTGCCTTCCTCGATCTTATTTTCTGCTTCTTATTGATGTAAACTCAGTCTGTTGACTTGATTAAATCACAGCCCTTGATTTAATCTTGCACTCTGAGCCATCCACGTGTCTTGATCACTTCTATTATTGCTTTCCTATATCAAAAACCGGGATAAACCGAACCGAAAACTTTGTTCGAGATTATTTCAAGCAGAAACAAAGCAAGTATTTAGCAATGTCCGTCTGTCGCACTGTTCGCTATCTTTCGTTATGTCGTGTTATCTGAAGGGATCGCGAGCATAATGGAATATGATATCATCAACTGTTTTCCAATATATATACTTTTTAGTTCCAAGTTACAATATTTTTCTTATTGGTTTGATCTGCTATGAGTCTCTTAGTATATGTAAACATAACCAAAACGAATCATAAATCCGTGTAGAAAAACTAATGTTTCCGGAAAATGTAGGTAACTCTGTTTTCCTCTGTTCTATAATTCTTTCTTTGCTTGCAAGTTTCTAAACCAGAGAGTAAGAAAGAGAGAGATCCACCTGAAATTTTGGAGAGACGCCCAGTTATTTTAGGCATAAGACAAAAGTAGTCATTACTGTTTCAGGTTTCTCAAGGTTTTCATCATAAAAACCTCCTCTCCTTAAATCTCCATTGAACCAGATCATGTTTTTCCTGAACATTCAATCTGACAAAACCACCCTGATCAATTTCCAACTTTACAAAGTTCTGCAATTTTTCATTCCCTTTCCCTTCATTGCAAGGATCATTTCACTAACAAACCCTTACTTTACATCTTTCTACTCCTCAGTTCCAGACACCAACAATGATCAGCTTATGCGACACTCATGCAGATTAGAGCAGAAATAACAAAATTCGATTCACCAACATTTCTTAAAATTTATTGTGGATCAACAACTTAACACACACAATGTTAGCTTTCTCAAAGATGGCTAGATTCCCAAGGTTGCTTCGAACTCGAGCTACCATATTCTTAATCAGACACTACCATAAACAACCTATCCAAGTTGTCTGGGAGAAACCAGAAATCGGATGGACAAAGCTAAACTTTGATGGGTCAAGAAGACAAGGACAAGCCAGCATCGGAGGAATATTCAGGAACCACAAAGCCGAGTTCCTTCTCGGATACTCAGAATCCATAGGGGAAGCCACAAGCACCGTTGCAGAATTTGCAGCCCTCAAAAGAGGGCTAGAACTTGTTCTGGAAAACGGATGGACGGACCTATGGCTTGAAGGAGATGCCAAGATCATAGTCGATATCATCGCCAAGAGAGGGAGATTGAGATGTGAAGAAGCAAAAAAGCATGTCCATTACATCAACGTGGTTATGCCTGGTCTTAGCAACTGCGTTTTGAGCCATGTTTACAGAGAAGGGAATCGAGCCGCTGATAAATTGGCTAAGTTAGGACATCAGTTTCAGGATCCTAAAGTCTGGAGGCTTCAGCCCCCAGACACAGTCCTACCGATTATGCATGAAGATGCACAAGGTAAGATTGTTCTCAGAACAAAATGAGCCCAAACGAGTAAATATTTGTATATATATATATTGGACATGTATCAGACGATTTTGTCAATAATAAGCTATGTAAATAGTTATTAACTTTTGTAACATATGTAAAATTGCGTATGTATATCATTAGATTTTGTTGATAACAAGCTAACAAATGTGTAAATGAAAGAAAAAAAAAATGCTTAGTTGCAATGCTTCTTTATTATTCCTTACCCCACAACAATCTGAATGCAAAAGAATCCCCTTTTGCTTCTCTGTGTTCTTATTTCCATATATTTTTACATTCTGCTAGTCCTTGAAACTGTAACTCAACAACTGAATCTTTCCCCGAAGAATGGTCTAATTCTCAATGGTCAAGAATAAAGTTTCTGGTACCTCTAGTTCTAGCTATAATGCAGCAGTTGAATCTGAAGATGTGAGCTCCCGGATTTCCTTTATAGCTTCGCTGACTTTATGGATCGCCATTTTCTTCACCTGGATTTCATACATAAACAATACTTCTTTTTTTATTCAATCTTGTTTAAAAGCAAGGGATCTTACCTCAATCCTGTTTGCTTTCGTTTTGACGCTCTCAGGAAGTTGATTAAGCTCGTCCACTCGTTTGATAGACTCAGTAACGTGCTCAGGTGAAAGAAAATTCAGGACCGCATTTACGCAAGACTAGCAAAAATATATGCAAAAGTTATGTTTATAAGAACTTTGCGATTATAAATCAAGGTAAGAGCGTGTTGAGTGATAAAAAAGTTACCTTAGTCTTTCTACTTTGATATGGACATCCAGCAGGGACGATGACTGCTTCCCCAACACATTGATCAAAACTCCATGGTTCAACGTCTGAAGAAACAGAATAAGCGGCTTGAAACTGAGTATGTAATAACGCAATGGTAAGATAAACTTAGAAGATTTGAGTATATGATACTTACCAAACTCTTCCTTAAGCCTTTCTTTGTGATGCTCATCAAGATAGTAACTCTGCTCAAGTAATGGATGACTCACCTACAACAATGAAACACATTAAAGAAGGGAACACATCGATGATTGTTATCTAGTAGAAGTGTTCAAACTATCAACCCAAAACTTACTTGTTCTTTGCTAGAATTCATGTGTACTAGCTCGAGACAGTGGTTCTTAATATACTCAAGAAGTTTAGAAACATCTTGTATCTGGAATACATCCCATTGAGCACCACAAGAGTTGCTTAGGCTTTCTTCTTCACAAGAGCCAGTGCAACTTTCTCTTTCCTCTACTTGAAACGCATTGCCTAAACAGAGTTGTGAAGATTCTGAGTCACAACTGGAATAGTCATCCAACCGATCCCTCTGAACATATGAAGCTTCAATCCTATCTTGTCTCTTTCCCCTACCAAATCTGCTCTCCTTCACCTTTTCTGGGTTTTTAGTTCTTACTCTTCCGATATTTTTCATAAGATTTCTTATTCTGCAAATCTGTTTTGCGGACACTTGTGTTTCTGTGACATGCAACAAGATGTCAACCTGCAGAGACAATCAAAAGCTTGAGCAAAATACAACTAGATCTGGAAAGGTAAACAAGAAAAGTCAAAGAAAATATAGCTGACAACAGTTTTACTTCTTTAGCTAACAATGTGTAAATCTTTATGTAAAATTAGGAATTGCGAAATAAAGGAAACCTCTGCCAGAAATGATGACTCAGAAAACTTACCCTGTCACAAGTTTCAAAACCTAACTTCTTCACAGCATCCGGCTTTGCATATTCTTCACCACTCCAACAAGAAATATTGAGGCATGGACCTAGATTGGGTGTTTGGATAACGTCCGGTAGGTCGGCAGCGATGTTTAGTAGACCATGTTTCGGATCCATGTAATGAGGAATTGGTAAAATTCTCAGTATTTCAGCATAATGATTTGGGAACTGGTCTTTAAACAAAGAAGACGAAAGCCACCCATCCACCTTCAGCTTCTCTTGACAAGTATTAGTCTCAGCCTTTCCTCTCAGTGACCCCAAAAATACTTGCTTCACCCCAATTTCTACCTGTCATTGAATAAGAAACATACCAATTAAAGACAAAAAAAGTGAAAGGGAAAGCGCAGCGTTAACATGACCAAACACATCACCTCAAACCAATCCATGCAATCGGTTGTATCATTGGTTTTGCTATTGATGTTCATTAGATAGCGACAGAACATGGCTACTGGATCCCAGTTCAGGCTTGAACCTCCCTTTAACACACTACGAACTATAACAGGATGCCCTTTGCTCCAGTGTGTCTGAAAGTGTTCGAGGTTGTTTTGTTGAAAATCTATCACTTTGGGGTAGTATAAAAAGTTACTAGTTGCATCTTCTATTCTTCTGGATGCTTCTTTCAAATGGCTGTCACTACTACTACTACTACTACTACTAGATTGCCTTTCCCTTCCAAGACAAAACGAACATCCCAAGTTTCTATCTAAGATTTCAGGCAACTCATAGCAACTGACTATTTCCTCTGCACTGATCTCTAACTTGCTTGTCAATTCCAGAGGGAAAAGACTTCTCAAAGAAAGGTTATCGCTGCAGCCTCTGACTTCTTTCAGCTTACAATCCGTTAAAGATTGGTCCCCAGCGAAACATAAGGGCGGCTTGAAAGATTCTATACCATTTGAGCATTTGACTAACCCAACCTTTCTATATAAGCTCCCTTGGCTCCGATCTAGGTCAGAACTTAGCCTGAGAATAGAGGAGCTGCAGGTGTCATGACTGCTGCAATTCGAACAGATACTAGATTAATTTGTAAGAGAAAAACTCAAAGCATATAACATAATGACAAATTTAAAACAGTAGAAGAGAACAGGGTAAAAGCGTGAGCACCAGAGCTGTTGATCATCAGAGGTTAATTCAGAGCTATGGATTTGCAGTTCAGCTAGATTAAGCCCTATCACAAACGTGAAACAGGAAAATCAAAAGATATGAGCGAGTCTAACTTAACAGAACCGGGGGATCCAGAATAAGAGTCTAATTATTGGTAATTATAACAAGAAAACTATCAAACTATTAAACACCTTTCTCTCCTGCATCCTTTTCGACCTCTACTTTGTCTTTTGCATTTATTTCTTTTAATACTGGAAGAAGCATGCAAACAGCATAATGTAGATGCAAAACCCTGTCAATGTCACTCCTTACATTCCGAGAATCCTGAAACATGTTACAGAAATAAACAACTTTGTGTTACAGAACTATCTAAAGAAAGAAGAAGAAAAAACATGTAAAATTTTAAGGCTAAAGAACTATCAGATAGTCAGACCTTACATTCAGTGACACCAGATATAGTGGCTGAGCAAGCCTTGCACCTACATGATCCACAGCATACAGGGCATTTTTTCTCAACTTCTTCATTTGATCCCTTGTTCCTAGTTTATTCCAAGCCAAAATTCAATAAGATGACTGCCTCTAGCAAAACTAGAAACAAGGAAATTCCAGAAACAAGTGAAGTTATTGAAGCTGGGAATTGGGTAAGTAGAGACGAAATCTAAGAACCTGGAAGTAAAATACTCTGAATGCACATAGAAACAGATGAAATATGGCAATGAAGTGTGCTACCATAGGTGAATGATTAAGCTTCTCTATATCCTAGGTCCACAAAACTATTGAGTCTAGTGAGATTATTCCTACTTATAACTATTCTCTAATGCTGCTTATAAGTTATAATGAGAAAGACTAAGGTTTCAAATAAACAAAATAAGTAAGAAAGCAAACATAACTCAAGGTACCTTTTCTCTATACAGTCTATGCAAAAGAACTCTTTTTCACAACTCAGACAACAAATCAAATCCTCAAATCCTCTGGTTCCACACCAATGGCACCTCTTCTTTGCATTAACCAGTTTTCCCTTGAAAGGAACCACCTTTACAGAAATCACACAAAACCGAAATGATAAATATAGATAGACAAAATAAAGAACCTAAATATGTACACACAGTGTTAGAATTTAAGCTGTTTTCAGTTACCTGCATCTTCCTAATTGGTAAAGGTTCAACATTCTTAGACCTGAATCTTCTTTTAGTCATCGAAATCGGTCCTTCTTCTACTTTAACATCAATATTCTTAGACCTGAATCTTCTTTTAGTCATCGAAATCGGTTCTTCATCTATTTTAACATCAATATTCTTAGACCTGAATCTTCTATTAGTCATCGGAATCTGTTCTTCATCTACTTTGAGATCAATATTCTTAGACCTGAATCTTCTATTAGTCATCGGAATCTGTTCTTCATCTACTTTGAGATCAATATTCTTAGACCTGAATCTTCTTTGAGTCATCGGAATCTGTTCTTCATCTACTTTAACATCACAAGGAGATGACACATTGCTTGTAGTCGGAGAAGGTGGAGAAATTACCATAATGCCATTAGGAAGAACCTTCGTTAGCTCTTCCCTAATGAAATCACCAAACCCTTTGTTAATACTAATTTCCTTCTTCTTCTTTTTGTTTGGTAATCTCTTCTTCTTCTTCTCGACTTCTCTTTTCAATGTCATCTTTATCAAATCAAGCTGCAAATCCTCTCTCTTCAACTTCATCTTCCTCACCCCTTCATCAACAGCCTCTGCTTCTCCCATCACTCGCTTCCTCTTGTTCGATTTCCCCAATTCCTTAGCCCTAATTCCACTTGCGTTTGGCTCGATCTCTGAAGCCGTCGCTTCGTCTTCTTTTCTTGATCTAGCGAGCTTCATCGACTCGGAAGCTTTCTGCCTACTCCGCTTTTGGGTAAGCTGCGAGGTATGAGTTTCGCACAGCTTCTTCCCTTCTAAAGCCCGTCTCTTGCACCGCCATTGCTTCCCGTCGGAGCGGTTGCAACGAAACTCGTCCGGGATAACCTCGTTCTCCGACATTCTCTGAGTTTCAGATGAGAAATTCCGCCGGAATATCTCCTGAGTTAGTGATCTGAAACCAGAGAAGAAGGAGCTTTGTAGTGAGAGATAGAAAGAGGTGACTGTAGAGAGAGAGCGTAAAAAGGACGAGTTTTATGCAGAGTGAAAGGAGTGGCAGTCTTGTAATTTTGTGAAGAACGAGAGTCTTGTTTTTGGTAACGTAAGAGATCGCAAATATCGAGAGGATCTTCGGCTTTTCAGTTACCTTCTCAATCTCTTTTTTTTTTTTTTTGGCAACAGATTATATTGATGGACCTAAACATGTCAAGTACAAGATAACAAAGATACAAAATAAAATTTATACATCCCATTGGGCCTAAGAAAGCCCGTAATGACAAAACCGAAAGTTTGTATCGGACACGACGATACAGAGAGACTGCCACGTATGGATGAAGCTGCCACGCGTCAAGCATTCGAGAAGGTCGACATGCAAATCGTTGGTAGCGAATTCCGGCTTCTACGTCACGGGACACCGCTGCATTTTCATAGTCTTGCTGATCAAATCCACCCGAATACATCTCCAAAGAGCACCGCTTTAGAATCAGATCCTCTTAATCTGCCTTCACTATCGCCGAATCATCTCGCGCTTCATAGATAGACATCCAAAGGATGTGAATCGTGTAGATCTGAATAGTCGGACACGTTCAACTCGATCGGGCTTCGGCATCCCGACTCCAAACGCACAGAAACACGAGGAAGAGCAAGAGCTGTCGACGGTAATATGGGAAAGAAGCGTCGTAGATGAGATCAATGAGCCTTCCGGGAACCAAAACCGACAGAAACGTCGGGAGTAACCGGGTATTAATCCAGAGTTATTCGCAAACATAACAAAACAAGAAGAAATCGACGAATATCACAGTATAGAACAAGAAAAAAGAATCGTCGATAGAGAGAATAAAAGTAATTGTTATGCCGGTGCGGCGGAATCGCTACCGGCGCGGCGGAACCGCTACCGGCGGCCGGAACGGAAATCGAGTCACTGAAAACTAGAGAGAGGGCAGAGAGAAAGGAGAGAGAAAAGGTTGTGTTCTCAATCTCTTCTTAATATTATACGTTTATATATTTGACTAGTTTTTATTCTTCTCTTATTTTTATAAAGAATGGAAGTGTGCTTCAGATTACAGGATTGTTTACATATTTCATCTTTTTAACAGGTTTATATATTGAGAAAATGGTCATTTTGATTACGAATTTAAAGAAATTCGCCAAAAAAATACAAAATTTTCACTAATCTAAAAAAATCACAAACTTTGTTTTTGTTTGACCGGTTGATTTAGATATACGTTTAGTGAACTATAATCACCGTTTTATTATAACATTTAGCAAAACGACGTCGTTTGTAAACATAACAGAAAAAAAACAAAAAATCTAATCCATGATTGAAGAGTAAAAAAGATGATCCCCTCTTAATCCCTAAAAAAAAACAGTCATGACCCCCACCCTAAATCCCTTGATTTCAAACTACCAAGCCCTTAAATCTCTTCTTTTCTTCTAATAATTGGGTCGAATTCCAAAGATGGTGAGAAGGAAGAAGCTTATCGTTCGCCGACGGCAAGAAAGGGATCCTAAAACCATTGGTGATGACGACGAAATTGATGTAGGTGAGCGTGTAAATGTAGTAGAGATGATTGTGGGGCAACTGTTGATGATATTGTGGATGAAACAAAGGACAACGAATTCGAAGATGAAGGGTGCGACGAACAGGGAAATGAAGTCGGAGATGAAATGTGCAGAGAAGAGGGAGGTGAAGAAAGAGTTGAAGAAGAACAATGCACAATCTTACCAAATTAGTTCACAGACATTAACGACGAAGCTGAGAGTGATGATAGTGGCGATGGCGATTTATGGAATGAGGATAACATATTTGATCCTTTATCATCAGACGATAAGGAAGAAGATGCCGAAAGAGACGCCCGTGAAGATGCAGCATCAGCGGATGAAATTTTCAAGGTTTTAGTTAAAGTTGTTCACAACAAGCTTCCATAGGTAGAACATTGAATGTGTGCTCGCCACATCCTCAAATATTGAAAAAGAGACAGCCATGATCCAGAACTTGAGCAATTTTCTGGAGAATTCCCCGCAATTACATTATAGAAGATTTCAATGAACACATGGAGGCATTAAGGAGCTACAACCAACACGTTTATCAAACTTTACAAGTGACCAATCCGAAAACATGGTCACGAGCATTCTTTAAGGTTGGTAGATGCTGCAATAACAACTTGAATAACTTGTGTGAATCTTTCAATAAGACCATACGTGAGACTATAAGAAAACCGCTACTTGATATGCTAGAATATATTATGAGACAATGCATCGTACGCACTGAAAAATGTCCATTGTTGCTAATATATTGAAGACTAGATTCACTAAGCAGGCTCAATCTGCGATTGGTTTAACTATAAATAAGGCACATGATTGCATTAGATAATGGTTACTGGTTATGTGCACGAAGTAGACTATCATGACTGCTATAATCGAGCAGAAAACTTGTGGTTGTGGGATGTGGAAACTGAATGGAATTCCATGTCACCATGTTGCGTGTGTTATTACGACTTAGAAGAAAAAAGTGGATGATTATGTCTCAGATTACTACACCACACTAACATGGCGTATAACATATCAGCACAGTATTCAACCAGTTGAAGGTATGAAATTTTGCCCACGAGTAAGCAAATTTCAGGTCTTACCTCCACCAAACCTTTTAGGAAACCCGGGTAGACCGAGCAATTACACTAGGCGTAAAAGCCTTGGTGAAGCTTCTAATAAGGATAAGACTAAACTGAGCCATGAAAAGCGGGTAATGATATGTTCAAATTGTCGAGAGGAAGGGCATAATAAGGTATCATGTTCAAAACCGTATGTTGAGGCGGAACCTAAACGACCAAGAAAAGACCACCAGGTAATTTAAATGTGTTATCTTATTTATGTTAACTTATAATTTGATCTAAAAGTTTTTGTTTCCTATTTTTGGTGTAGGATGGATCACATGGAGGATCACAAAGTGGTTCGCAAAGAATTTCACAAGGAGGATCGCAAAGAGACACTCAAGTTTAATTTTGTTGCTCTTGTCGCTTGTAAAGCGACTTATGTTCGTTGTTGTTTTTGATCAAAGTCTTGTTTTTTGTTGCTAAACAACTTATTCTTCTTTTTGTTGCTTTGAGAGTCACATACACTTAAAGTTTTCTATTTATTTTCGCTGTGATTTGCATATGAATTTCAATGTTTTGTAGTGTATTTTACTTTGTTTGTCACATACACTTAAAAAGTGTATATGTCGGTTATCTTGAACTTGAAACATTAACTTGTCAAAATTGTTAAATTTCTAGAGAGAGTATGTTAAATGACATACGTTCAAACAGCTAAATGCAAAAACTTGGTGCATGTTTGGTCTTTGAACAATCAAGTAGTGATTGTGTTCTCTATGTGAACAAGTGTTTGAAAAGCACTTCTAGATATATGAAAAGAGTTTGCAGATATATGTTGTCACAGCTATTCATCGAACATGAACTAAGAACAAACATATACCATAGCTGATTTGGAAAAATCTCCAAATTATACTTAACAGAATATCACTTAAAAGATGGTGAAATTGCAGATATACAATTGCACCTTCCTCTTCGTCTATGATTTCTTAAAAAAGTTCTAACAACCACAATTGTAATTTAAGATACAACATAAAGGACTACCACTACAACAAGCATAAAGACCAAACATTTGAAAACAATCTTGTTAAAAACCTTCAACTTCCTCAACTCGTTTTTGGTACACAAAACCTCTTGTTTGAAGTTATGAATAACAATCTTCAAGCCTTCAATCTCTGCAATCAGATTACTAATCTCATTTTCAGTTCTCTCGATTTTTGGTAATGCATCTTCAACTTCTTCAAACACTGATTTTTCTACCCACTTGAATAGATGATCATGTTTTCATTTGCAACAGTTATATTGACAATTTGAAACTTAAAATAAAAGAGAATCAAACAAAGGTTAAGAGCCTTACATTTTTCTACGTCACACATCTGTAAAAAGGGCATCATGGATTGTCTTGAGTCTTTGAGAGGTAAATCAAGACATCTTCACCACAAGAACATTTCGTCGGAAAGCCTTGTCGCTTAAAAAGTTCACGATTTTTATAAGAACTAGTACCCATCTTCTTCTACAATCCAATTTAGTCTCAAAAATCACAATAATAGACAATAAACATAGTAAGAGATGAAACTAAAATTAGAATCAATCGAAGCTGAGATTGAAATCAGAATCAATGCTTACCAATCAATTTTTCTCTTGGTTGGCGCCAACAAGATGCAGCTTTTGTCTGCTTAGGTTTGCCTCAAAAAATTATGGGTCTAGAGAGGGACTTACACGAGGACAGCGTCTGTTTTTGAGGTTTTTTGTTATGTTACAAAACAACGGCATTTTGTTGAACGCTATAACTAAACGGTGATTATATGGTTATTATATTTAACTAAATGTATACTTAAATCAACTCGGTTAGACAAAGTTTGTGATTTTTTTGAATTAACGAAAAGTCTGTACTTTTTAGGCAAATTTCTATAAGTTCGTAATACAAATGATTGTTTTCTCGTTTATATATAATGATTTCTAATTTTACATAATTTTTCAGTTGTTTGAATATAGATTTAGTATTCAAATCGAAAAAATGTATCTTTAAATTTATGATGATATATTAAAACAATAGTATCAGATTATTGTACTGGACACCTAGTTTATAAGATTATTTAAATGTGAAATAGAAAGAAAGAGACAGAACTTCCTAAATCCTTGTGCTCGGGTTGTATCATGGCATGGTTGTATCACTCTTGGATAATTGCAAGGGTAGGACTTTGTAAATAGGGGACTTGACATGCTTGTTGTGTTCTTCTGCGATTGAGAACATGTCACATATGTTTTTTTCTTGCTCGTTCTCTCGTGAGTTATGCTTTCATTTTTTGTTGAGTCGGGACTTTCACCTCCAAACTCGTTTGATGATGTCCTAACTTTGGGTTCGTGGATCATTTCTGAATCAAAAAAAATCAGAATCATTTGTCATTTAATCCATCAAACAGTGGTTTACTTCATTTAGAAGGAAAGGAATTCGAAACTACACAACAATTCAGTCAAGAATAAATTAAGTTGGTTCTACGCGCTAAGCTAGCATGTCACTCTTTCAATCCATTTTCCAATAAGAGCTTTCTCAATTGGTATCATTATATTCAACAGGTTTAAGAGCTTTTTATTTTGCTTCACATGAATTTTACGACTGTATTTTTATAATTTCTTATCTTTGTTGTATGTTCATTTTTTTAAATGAATAAAAAGGCCGTTAAAAAGAGTTTTGAATGTATTTACATGTTCTTGTTTAATATTGTACTAGCTGTAATGTAATAAATTTAAGATTGAAAATTATTAAACTTTGATCAAAACGGTTTTTGTAAAAAGTCACTTTTAATTTTTCAAAGTTGTTTTTTAATATAGTACTATCTATATTCTAACTAAGATTGAAAATTGCTAACTTTGATCAAAGCTGTTTTTTTTCAAAACGACATTGTAAGTATATAAAACGTACTCATGATGCTATTTATTTATTTGGTTCTAGTAATTAACAAACAACTTTATGTATAAAATGTCTGGTTTAATTGGTGAACAAATGCATAACAGGTATAGTAGTTGTTAGCGGAAATTAAAAACGGTTAAATAGTGTAAAACTGTAATAAAAAGCCGTTAGTGAAAACGGAAACTAAAAAACTAAGAATAACCATTTTTACTGTAATTTTTTTAGGAAAATACTTAGGTTCACTCTTAGAGGTGAACCCATTTGTTCACCTCCTCTTTTTTAACCAATAAACATATGCCATGTAATATTATTTTTAAATAAAATTATAAAATTAAAATTAGGGAATTAAAGACATTCAAATATTTTAAGGACCCTTTGAATGTAAACCTTTGAGGTTTAAGGTTTAGGGATTAGGGTTTATGGTATAGAGTTTAAGCTCTTTGGGTTTAGGGTTTAAGCTCTTTGGATTAGGGTTTAGGGTTTAGGGATTAGGGTTTAGTTTTTTATTTTTTAAAATTTACATGTTGGGTTTAGGGATTAGGGTTTATGGTATAGGGTTTAAGCTCTTTGGGTTTTGAGTTTATGGATTAGGGTTTAAGCTCTTTGGATTAGGGTTTAGGGATTAGGGTTTAGTTTTTTATTTTTTAAGATTTACATATTGGGTTTAGGGATTAGGGTTTATGGTATAGGGTTTAAGCTCTTTGGGTTTAGAGTTTATGGATTAGGGTTTAAGCTCTTTGGATTAGGGTTTAGGGTTTAGGGATTAGGGTTTAGTTTTTTATTTTTTAAGATTTACATATTGGATTTAGTTTTAATTTTAATATTTTAGGTTTAAATTATCGTTTAGGGTTTAGGGTTTAGAATTTAAGGTTTATAGATTAAGATTTAGGTTTTAGTATTTTTTATTAAAAAAATTATTTTTAAGTTTTGTCCGAAATAATATATATTTTCTTTTCTTTTATTTTCGTTTTTATTTTTTTATTCTTAAACATTTTTAAAATTTTAGTTATTTTTAATATTAGATTATGTGGAATTATTTGATTGGTTAGAAAAGGTGTACGTGAACAAAATGGTTCACCTCTAGAGGTGAACCCAAATATTACTCAATTTTTTAATACCGTTTTGTGATTAATAACAATTAAAGTGGTATAGCTCTAACCACAACGATTAGAAATTACTAATCAGAGTCGTGAACTAAGGATTTCCAGCTAGTTAAGTAAAAAGATGGAAAGTATGACACTTTTTGCTAAACATTATTATTGCAAAGTCACTTTAAAAGTACTTCTCAAAACTAAAACTTTTATACATTCGGATTTACACATATATAATTGGGTTTATCCGTGAGTATTAGGCATTTGGTTTCCATAATTAAAAAAAAAAAACATTTTGGCACAGAACTATCAATCATATTCATATGATACAAATATATATGCTATACTTGGTAATCTTATTTACTGATACTTGCTTGCAATTAGAAAATTTCTCAGAAGTGCTATCTTTGTGTTTTTTTTTTTTGATTAAAAGCTATATTTGTGTTTATCTCAATATATATATATGATTTTAATAATTTTGTCCACTAACACATATTTTAAATTCATTTTATATTAACTAACAATATAAACCTGATTTTACTTTGGGAACCGGTACCGTTACAACTCTGGCCGACCCCCCCCCCCCCCCCCCCGAAAATATCAAAAACAAAAATTGAACCAACTAACTGAGATCGAAAAAATTTAGATTCCAAAGTAGGAATAAGACCAACGAAGCCCAAAAGCATCATCCTACGACAAACATGGAAAGCCTATGTTCGTCCACAACACGATTCAGCTAGTATTTCTCGATTTTTCCTTAACCAGTATTTGACCCACCGATGATGTCGCTTCAGTAAGGCGCTGCTCCCAAAGATGTCCCAAGGAAACTTACGCCAACTACTTGAAGAAGCAATTGATCCCTTTACCTTCCTCCACCAACTTCGTCGCAACATAGATGTCATGTTAAATCTCCGCGCACAACCAACTTGTGTTTGATCTTGCGACTCTCCACTGCGGATTCCAAAAAATAACAAACCTTTAAAGAGTACTACCATCTCCATTTGGAGTCTCGCCATCATCATAGTTATGTGACTAGAAGACGCAAACCCCACCAATCGGAGGAAAGAGAAAACACGTCTCTAAACATGAAGAATCACCGAGAAACAAAGAGTCCAAATGGTTGTGCATATAAAGGAACAAAATCCAGCAAAATAGTTAATTATACTATGTTTCTCTAAAACCCATCCATTTAATACTTTTGTAGTTTTAGTAGAATAGTATGGGATCCCCTTTTTATTGAAAAAATAAAGAGTTCCACTGAATTTTGTTCATCTCCTCTTTAGTAAATAAAAAATTCAGCGTAACTTAATCCAATTCCACCAAGCTAATTCCACTAATATCTATTCTATTTATTCCACTAGTGATTTACTATTTGCACCCAAAAAGATTTCTCCCCACCGTCCTCCTAGACAGTGGCGGAGCTAGAATTTTTTTCACTAGAGTCAACATATTATTTAACAATGTTAAAATTATATATTTTTAAAATATTTATTTTAAAATTGATTTTAAACAGTATAAATATAATTTTTTTTAAAAACTATAACACAAAATAATGTTATTATTGTTATAAACCTCATAAACTATAATTATTTTCTATAAAATATTACATAATATGAATTTTAATTTTTTGTATAAAATATGTAAAAAAAATTTCATATCATTCATTACAAATTTAATTTTAGTTTTAAATGTAAAATGAATAAAAATTGGTATGTTTTGGTTTTTTCTTAAATTAGTTATTTAGGTAAATACACAAGTATCCAATTTAGTTGATTGTTGTGTTTATTGAAAAAAACTATTTCGTTAAAGCAATTTTAAAAAGATAATACTTACACTACAAGAAAAACTGTAAATAGCCATGACCCAGCCAATGATTGGTCGTGGCTATTTTTTTTTTTTTGAAATTCGTTGCTATTTCGTAGCTATTCATGGCTATTTAGCCATAAAATTGCATTCATGGCTATCTGTGGAAGAACATAACCACGACTAGACACAAAAGTTTTTGTGGCTATTTAACCACGATCTGAAATCGTGGCTATTTGTGGCTAATTTAGCCACAATAGCCACGAAATTATCGTGGAAGAGTTTAGCTACGAACTGTTACGACCACAATTTTATTTGTGGCTATTCAAAACTCTAAACCCTAAATATACCTTAAAATCTTAAACTCTAAACCTTAAACTCTTAATCATAAAATATAAAATCTAAATACAAATCATTAATTATATACATAAAACTATTATTTTCAAATCCAATACCACAATATTCATATCCTAAATTAAATAAACCATATATATATATATATATATATATATATATATATATATATATATATATATATATAACCTTAATATATATCTAAAATGCTAAAACTCTAAACACTAGTATATCTAAAATTATGATTCAAAACTTATAAAACAATTATTCTCAAATCTACTATTTTCAAACTTTAAACTTAAAACCTTAAATATAACCCTTCAAACCCTATACCCTAACCTATAATCAAACTCTAAACCTTAAATTTCTAATCATAAACTATAAAATTAAAATACAATCCATTAATTATATATACATAAAACTACTATTTCAAACCCAATGCCACAATATTCATATCTGAAACAACCCATAAACCCTAAACAAACCCTGAAACCCTAAATTACAAACAAAAATCTAACAAAACTCTAATTCCTATAATATATCCACAACTACAAATTCAATACTTACAAAATTCATAACTCTAAACCCTAAACAAACTAAAACAATACATTAAAAGTCTAGTGATTTTTCAAATTTACTAATCTTTTAATACAAATAATAAACTAAAAAGTCTTAAACAACAATTTAATTATTATATATACTCAAAATAAAATTTAACACTTTTAAATAAATAAAATTAATGAAAACCAAAATTAAAATCAAATTTAATCATTTTAGTTATTATATATACTTTTATTATTTTAAAATTATTTATAAAATTCAAAAATTAAATGTTTTATAACTTAAAATTTTAAATTTTAAATTTTTAAAAATTTATTTAACCATTTATATTAATTTTAAATTATTTTTTGATTTTTAGATATTAATTATACTTTAAAAAAATTCTATTAGTCAAAAGTCTATCACACGGATCACTCTTGTGAACCACTGATTAAACTATATCTACGGTTAAGATTTATTTCAGTAAGCATTAAGATCACTATTGTCAACCGTTAGATCTCTAACCCTTTTAAATCTCAGCCATTGATTTATTTAATCTAATTAATTATTGTGTCTTTCGTCTTTGCGCCGTCTTCACGCTTCCTCTTCACTTTTTTATTCTGGATCAACCAATGAGTTGAGGAATCGTCAGTGATGTGAGGTTGATGAAGATGGAGTGAGGCTGTGAGAGATAGACGAAGATGATGTCGAGGCGGCTACGGGTCACGGCTTGTCGATGTGGGTTGTCGAGGCTGCTTTGGGTCAAGTCTCTCGTCGCCGTAGCTTCAGGGGTGAACAAATGCTAGGGGTGAACCCAAGTATTTTTCTATAGAATCTAAGAAGTACGTAAGACTCATTTAGTTACGGTATATTTGTAAACGTTTTGCGAGGTGTAAAATTGTTGTAATACTATAAGGCTTTGTACTTCTCTGTTTTATAATGGCTTTTGTTGGGCTTATAGTGCGATTTTATAAACTTGACCAAGTCGGGCTCCAAATTAATTGGCAACTTTAAATTATAAAAATGCTAGATTCTTTTGTCCTACACACATGCTTTGCTGGCATTGGCAGCTTTTGATCGAGAGATTTTCTTATTGGGAAAAGGGTCGATAGCCTTGATGTATTAGTCTTATAATTGAACATTGTAATTCTAGATTTGGTAATCAATAAAATATATATTCTCCCTCATTTCATGTAGTTGTACACAAAACATTAGATCATAACAAACATTTTGAGTATTAACAACAGTCGTGACGGATTTGGTTTACCATTCTTTTTTTTTTCATCTGAAGTTATATATTTAAACCAAGGTAAGATGCGTTTTTGAGATACAAAAACCGGCAGAAAACAGAACTTTCTCCGGAAACAAATCCCATAAAGGGAAACTAAGCCGGCGGAAAACAAGTATATCCCCGGAAACAAAACCTACAACTAAAACAGAAAGCAATCGATACAATCCAAGACCATACAAAAGCAAACCCAAACTGCAAATCTTCATCCGTGCGGAGATGCTTGAGCAAGATTTACCGTTGTTGCCCACGGCCCACCAACGATAACATCAACTTCCCAAACAGTTGCTGAAAGACCCTCTCTCAGACTCAAAGAAACAAGACTTCAAAACCCGACAAGAAGAACTCCTAAGAAAGAATTCTAAGACACTTTCGGATACGGTTGCGACACACTTCTATGCGCCCATAAACCACCTAGATAGAAGCCTAAAAAGAATCCAAATCTCCACAGATTTGGAACCACCGAAGCCAAACCAACCCAAACTACCCCGACAAACTCGGAAATAAACAAGGGAAAGAAAGCACCCAAAACAATCATCTGCAACAAATCAAGACAAAGCAACAACGCAAGACAAGTCTGGATCTTGAATCAACTACGGTCCATAAAGCAGAGGTACCTACAAATTTCATAGACGGAAACCAACAGACCACATCTCAAACCCGACTTACGAACCGGAAACAACACAAACCAAATCTTAACCTAACAAGAACCCACAACCCAGACCAAAAACTACGACACCAACACCAAATCAATCGCCATCTACAAGACCAAGGAAGCTAAGATCGGACGAGAAGGCACAGACTCACCGCAACGGCAAGCTAGATCTCCGGCGCAAGTAGACGAGTCGGTGGAGACAACACCACGACGGCGCATAGTACGAACCAGACGGAGGCAAAGGAGACCGGCGACGAGCAAAGGAAGAGGCAGGGGCCGGATGGAGGAAGAGGGCGCTAACCGTCGTTCTGAAGGCGGACATGAGACAGGACGAGCAAAGGGACGGCGGCGAGACCCTCTCCGGCAACGGCATAAGGCACCGGCCGGGAAGAAAGCGCAAATCAAACCGGAGGCGGCTCCTCGATTAGCGGGCTTGGAAGCTTTTTTGGTTTACCATTCACATTATTTGATTCAGTGATATGAAAAAAAAAATAATAATATATTGTGTACATATCATTTTTATGTACAAATAAATTTGGTTGGTAGTAAACTATTCTCCGCTTTAAAAATAGAATGGTTTTGTCTGTTCCTAAATTGGTTCATTGCTCTTGCCATACAAATCCTAATGTTTTGTCCTCTTCTTTTATACATAAATATAAAACGACATGTGTATCTATTACCACAATTATTTAGTTAATTGCAGAGCACCGATGTCGTAAAACTCATGCTGATCTCGGGAATGGACAATCACTGTCAAGTCACATTGGAAAATGAAAAGATATATATACTGCAGCGGATGTTGAACTTGATCTAAAGGCTAAAGCCATCATTACTTATATATTAGTTTCGATAATAGTTGTAATGCATTATATAAACAAACTCAAAGTCACATTGCTTTAAATCAAGTATGAAAACACAAGAATGCCGACGCTATGCGTGCAAAAGACACATATTCTTATTTTTGAAATGGACTTTATCCCGATTCTTTTTCCTTTCCCTATGGACGGCTGAGACTTTCTGTCCATGCGTGACTAAATTGGTCTATAAACTTTACGTAAGAACTTAAATTTGTTGCTTTCTTTATAAAGGCTTTGAAATTGAGTTTTTGTTGTTTTGCTTTTCATATAAGAAAACATATTTTATATATATTATGGGCCAACCATGATAGGATAATTAATGCTTAGTTTTATCTGACTTTAAAGATCTAAGTTCAGGAATCGATAGCAGAAGGTAGACAAATATTTGTCTCGCAGTTCTTAACCCGGTTCACAATAAGTATATGTAATATGTGTTTGCATTTCTTATACATATTGATAGGTTTTCAAGTACATTCATATGCTTCGATGTTATACACAAACTAGTAATAAAATATACTAATTTAATTTCAGTTTAACTTTTTTTTTTTTTTTTTGAAATATGTAAAATTATATATAAAAAAAACTGTTTACATTTTTATGTTTTTATCCTATGAAAAAATGAATCGAATAGAACTCAGTTGGTTGAATTGTTCCTTGTGGAGAACCAAAAAATAAGGGCATCTTCATGCTTCCTATCTCCCATATCTTTGAGTATACTGAACTTATTTCGGATCATCTTGTCAATTTGCTTGCATAATATTGTGGCAGGGATTCCATGCTCACCATTTCTCCCTTTGTTTCTTTCTCTCCAGATGGTGTGGATGCAGGTTTGAAACCTATACCGCAAGATGAAGAGAGGTATGCAACTTGCTTCTGCGTCCGTCAAGAGGAGAACCACTTCTGACCATGTTTCTGTGAATTTGTCTCCAAGTATTCCCTTCATAAGAGAGCTCCAAATCGTCCTTGTTGTGTAGCTACACTCAAAAAATAGATGTGCTCTTGTTTCTAAACTATCAGGGCAGAAAATACAAGCAGTGTCGACCACTGCTCCCCAGTTCTGCATTCTCTCCCCCATCGCCAGTCTATTTCTAACAGCCAACCAAGATATGAATGCGAATTTAGGCGTAGCTTTACTGAACCATATTCCCTTATACCAGTCACACTTCGGGACTGATACTCGAATTAAGTTCCAGGTACCTTTTGAACTGAAGAGAGGTTTGAATATATGCCCCCCTTGTATCGCCAAATGGGCGTGTCCTCTTGTACCAGTCGTGGACTCTCTCTTAGCCTGAGAAGGATGTCCTCAACCTGCTGCAAAACTTCAGTCCTATGACGTCGACCTGGTACTTTTCTCATGGCCTGACCAACCGTAGCTTCGCTAGGAATGCCCAGGTCAATGTAGCCACATGGGCCAAGGAGATCGTATAATGTCCCTATCTCGCTCCAGTTAAGGATGTACTGTTACCATTGCCTACTTTCACCTTGTAAAACTGTTTTGCCACTGATCTGTACTTAAGCATTTTTTTTCCAGATCCATGATCCAACAGTAGTATTCTCTTGTATTGCCCAGAAAGATTTTCGCTTGAGGTTGTTTTCTCTGATCCATTGAGCCCATAAAGATGGTACTGTGTGCAGTCGCCATATAAGCTTAAGTACACATACTCTGTTTGCTTCATCCAGTAACTTGAGACCAAGTCTTCCTTCATCCTTTGGCTTGCATATATCTCGCCACGCCACCTTTGCTTTGTTTGATTTTAAATCCGAACCTGACCATAGGAAAGCCGCACAGAGTTTCTCAACCTCCATGATGTAGGCCTTAGGTAATCTGAAAGCACCAATCCAGAAGTTTGTCAGACTATTTAGGACAGATCGCACCAGCTGTAACCTCCTTGCGTATGATAAAAATCTTCCTTTCCAAAAGCTAATCCTCATCCTGATCTTCTCCAATAAAGGGTTATAGTCATTTTGGGACATTCTCTTAGTTAAGAAAGGAAGTCCTAGATAGCGTACCGGTAAGGAGCCAATCTCAAAACCAAAGCTGCGACGAATTTCCTCCTTTTGGTCATCTTTTACACCAGACATGAAGATGGTCGACTTCTCCAAGCTTATTCTTAACCCTGAGTGTTTGCCATAAACTTCAAAGACCCGCAAAACTCCTTCCAAAGATCGAAAGGTGCCATCTGTGAAAATCATCAAGTCGTCCGCGAAACACAAATGTGTTAGCCTGATGTTGTTACACTTTGGGTGTTATCCAATTCTCATGTCCATTGCCTCATGGTCTATACGCTTGGATAGAACATTCATACACATAACGAACAAGTATGGGGAGAGAGAGCAACCTTGTCTCAACCCTTTTCTGCTTCTGAAAAAACCCGCCAACTCGCCATTAACTTGGACAAAAAAAGAAGGAGTTGTGACACATATCAAGATCCATTTAATAAACTTATCCGGCAGCTTGAAAGCCCTTAGAGTTCTTTCCAGAAAAGACCATTCCACAGAGTCGAAAGCCTTTGAAATGTCAATATGGATAACACTCCTTGATGGGGACAAATCCTTATGGTGATCCTTTACAACCTTTGTAGCAAGTAACAAATTTTCCATAAGCAGTCGGTTTTTAACAAACGCAGATTGGTTCATGGCGATGAAACGAGGCAGAATATCCTTTAGTCTGGTTGCTAACAACTTGGATATTACTTTATAAATGACGTTACATCAAGAGATTGGTCTGTAGTTCTTCATTGTGATTGCTTGCGTCTTCTTAGGTATGAGAGCCAAGATTGTCGAATTCAAACCCTTATGAAGAAATCCAGTGTTGGAAAAAAGCCTTAACTGCTGTTACAAAGTCTTTCCCTAGAATCTGCCATGTTGAGATGAAGAACTCACATGTGTAGCCGTCTGGCCCAGGAGATTTACCTCTTGGCATGGAGAAGAGAGCCTCCATGATTTCCTCATTGGTGACGGTGGTAATCAGTTTCTGGTTTTCACTATCCGTACTGCAATACTGCATAACATTCCTTAGCTCCTCTTCCGATGTGTCCATGAGATCATCTGGCTTGAAATTAAGAAAGTCCTAAAAAAAACCATGAGCTTCCTTCTTTATTTCCTCTCTATCAGATACGACTCTGCCATCTCGACACTGAATTTCTCTAATGGAATTTCGCAGTTCTCTTGTTTTTATAGTATTGTAATAGGCTCTATTGTTTCCATCACCGACTCGGAGCCAGAATAACTTCGATTTCTGGTCCAGGTATTTCTCCTCAATATCTGCAAGTTTCTGCCATTTCGTATAAGCTTCTCCTTCCCTTTGCATATTCTCTGAACTTGTAGTGTGGAGAGTTGCTTCCTGGTATCCACATATAGTTTCAAAAGCCTGCTTTGTTCTACTTGACAAATCCCCTAGAAGATCCCTACCCAAAGATTGGAGAATTGGTTTGAGGTCCTTTAGCTTTTTGGTCAAGCGATGAAGAGCTGAGGTCGATTCAAAAAGAGGCATGGTGTTTCCCCAATAGTTCCCCACTTCTTCCTGGAACTTCGGATGAGTTGATATGGCATTAACAAACTTGAAAGGTTTCCTTGGTCTGATTGTCTCCTCCTTGATGTAAAATCTGCAGCGAAGGTGGTCTGAACAGCCTCCCGGTTCAAATACACAGTATGATTGGTTATACTTCCTGATCCAGGCATCATTTACCATGGTTCTGTCAAGCTTTTTGCAGATAAGAGCCTCCTTACGCTTGTTATTCCAGGTGAATAAAGGACCGTGAGAAGGTAAGTTTATGAGACCACAATAACCAACCAGCTGCTGAAAATCTCTCATTCCCTGTGGAGTAATGCCCGTGTGTTCAAATGTTGAGTGTTCCTCTGCTTCAAGAATCTCATTGAAGTCGCCTTTAACAATCCACAGCTTCCCTCTTATTAAACTTGAGTCATGGTGTGATCTTAAGTCCTCCCAAAGTTGACTTCTTTCTTCCCTACAGTTCGAAGCATAGATAAATGAAGAGAAAAATTCTTCCCTTCCTCCATCTAAAGAGACAGCTATCGTCATAAGCTGAGCTGATTTATACACCGGAGTGACCTGAACATTTTGTCTCCAAAAAGTCCAAATACAACCTAGTTTGTGCTCCTCATAGTTTGATAAGAAGCTCCAATCCCTGAAAACTGAATGTGCAATCCGAGCGGCTTTATCTTCCTTTACTTTTGTTTCTAGCAAACCTCCAAAGTCAAACCTATTTTTAGATAACCAGTTTCTCATTACTATTTTCTTCTCCTCCTTGTTGAATCCACGAATATTCTAGAAGAATCCAGACATATTAATGAGTTAGTTTAGAGGGACCCTTGATATACCATGGATTTTAGGGATTTTAACCATGGTATATGTGTCATTTATCGAGTCTTTTACTATGGTTTAGAGTCTTTTCAGGTGTTTATTAGGTACAAGCACATTTGGAGCATATTTGGTGATTTTGGCACTTTCTGGAGCTAATTGGAGTATTTGGCCGAGAGATAGAGTTCACTGTCCGAAACAGAGGAATGCGTCGATCGTTGCACACCTGCAACGGTCGTTGCACCAGCGAGATGGGCCAAACGACGGTTTAATAAAGAATGATGAAATTGCAGTTTTGCCCAGAAGTTCCTGATATTCACAAAGAAGCTCCAAAACGTGTTTTAGGATTATAATTAGGTTTTACAGCCACTTGTTAGGGGAGAGCTTTTTTTACGCTAAGTTTTACTCAGAGAGAGTTGAGGGGCTGATCCTGATCTCGAAAGAGACTTGATTTTGAACCCCAATTCCTATTTGATTATATGATATTTGGTTTTCTACTTATGATATCTTCTGTCTCGATGAATATGTCTGAGTAGTTTACCTGTTAGGTTGAAGGATTCTCATTAAGGATTTCAGAGAATTATAGTTTAATTAATCTGTAGAGATTCATATCTGCTAGTTCTTTGTCTAAGTTGTTCTTAATGCTTAATCTGAAGTAGCTAATCAGAATTATGATGTTAGGTTGATTAATTCAGCGGAAGTTGGTTAATTTGGCTAGAAAGAACCTAGATAAGCAATTAAACTATTCGCAAACGGAAGTTTGGTTCAGGTTAATTGTGAACATATCAAACTTGGGAATAATGCTAGTTTAATATGTTAGTTCTCGCAAACGAAAGTTTGGTTTGCTGCACTTAGACTTAGAGAATTATCGCAAAGGAATTTGGTTAATTCTATATCCGTGTTTGAGTTCTAGAAAAGTTATTGATTAGATCTAGATAGATTGATTGCTTGCGTTCCTGATTTCCTGAGAACTCCTGAAACCTAACGCTTTGCTCTTTTGCTTACAAACTCACTTGATTTACTTTGCTGTTTCGTTTACTGTTTTCATACCTGCTTCGCTTAATTTAATCTGAACTACTAATAATCTATTGTGTGACTGAGAGTCCTTGTGGGATTCGATACCTTATATACTACGATTGCATTGACTGTGCACTTGCAGTAGAATAGGGATAAAACTATACAACCTATCAAGTTTTTGGCGCCGTTGCCGGAGACTCTTTGAGTTCACCGATAGATTTAGTACTAAGATTTAGACTAGGCATTCTTTTTAATTTTCTTGTTTACTCACGTTTTTGATTTTTGGATTTGCAGGGATTCGCACTGCATCGATCGTTGCTGCCTTGCACCGATCGACACAAGGCGAGAACAGCAATGCTGAGATCTGAGACGTTCAATAGGTTCCACTCTATGGAACCTGTGATTCTGATTCGCGGTGAAAACGGCGTTCTACGAGACCAAGAGGGTCATATATGCAACGCAAAAGGTCAGAAACTAGATGGGGAAGGAAACCCCATCTTGCCAGATTACCATGTATTGGTTAGGCAAGTAGCTGAGATGAGAAATAAGATAGATGACATCCACAACGTCCTATTAAGGGAGAGACAGTTCCGAGCTGATACAGAAACTGAAGGATTTACAGAGGCAAAATATATGGATGGAGCTGATTTTTGTGGACAGACATTTGGACATCAGCAAAGACAAGGTTCTAGGCATGCTCAAGGATCAAGAGATTATGGTTATTTATCCTGCCTAGCATCTTCTGTACCTGCACAGAGGAGCAGATTAGAGATCATGATGGAGCAGTCCATTGCGAAACAACAACAAAACACAGCGTCTTTCAGCTCGAAGCTTGAGGGCTTGTACACTAATCTGAATGAGAAATTTGAGTCCTTGAACACTCATATGAAGCTGCTGGATACACAGATGGATCAGATTTCAAGTCCTACCACAAGGAAGGATACTCAAGAAACCCATGTCGTTACTAATCAGGTTGACCACAAGATGGATCATAGACCATATCTAGCAGTTAAGGCTATGGAATCTGTGAAAAACAGAGAGGAGTCTGATATTGAATTCCCTGAGTTTGAGAGCTTCGACGGACCTGACTCAACAGAGATTGACATGGATCTTTTGGCTTGGATAGTTCAGACTGATACTGGACCAAGTCAAGAGGAGAAATTTGAGTTTGAGATTGCTGAATTAGACCAGGAAGCTGATGGACCCGAGACTATAGTGGAAACTCGAGCTGAAGCAACCGCGTCGATCGTTGCACCAAATGCATCGATCGTTGCACCCCGTAAAAAACCAGTTTCACTTATACCTCGTGGAGTTGCTAAGGAAAGGATCTACAAACCTCCAATACCATTCCTGAAGGCTCCTGTAAGGTCTAAAGATGTTGTTCAGTGCACAGTAGTGTTTGATAAGAAGATGGTGGCTCCACAAGAGTCTACTCTAACATCTTCAGAACCTAAAGCTGCTTCTAAGTAGAAAGCTCCGAACATCAAATCTCTGCCAAAGGTAAAGCATAAATCTTCTAAGATTAAAACTCCTGACTCCACTGTTTTGAATGCATGAAAAAGCTTTGAAACACCCAAGTGTCAATCCCACCCCACATTCTTTCCTACGTTCCTTGGACGACATCATGCTGCTACTGCTTACACACCACCATAGATGATAAGGCATTCACAGAGACACTCAAAGTCTCTGTTGAAACCTCCATGATTCTGACCTCATTTCCAAAAGTCAAGCTAATGACTTAAAACAAGCGCTGAGTGGGAGGCAACCCACTGCTAGGTTTAATTATTTTTCCTTTTCATTTTTGGTGTTTTTCCTAAGATTTCACGTTTTTATTTGTTTTTGCTAAGTTTTAGATACAGAACCCAGTCTGGAGATGTGTGACGATCGTTGCTCACATGGGTAACGGTTTCCTTGATTCAAATCACTATTTCACTAATTTTTGCATTCCCCAATCTATTTCTCCTACCCATTTCTCACGAAATCAAGGAAATGCACTTCTATTTGATAATTTTCGGATTTCACTTTTAGGGTTTTAGAAATTGGAAATTTTAGATGGAATTGATGAATGCATGTTGAAATGATTATGCTTTAGGTTGTTTAGTGATGGATTGTTGTAGATTTTGTGGTTGATAACACGATTTAGAACGATTATGCTAACTGTTGATTGCGGCCAGAATCGCTGAGCACCGATCGTTGCACTAAGGCAACGGTCGTTGCTCTGCGATTCTGGGGAAATGTTCGAGTATTAGAAATCGCCTTGCAACGATCGCTGCCTTAGTGCAACGGTCGTTGCACGACGATTCCACAGAGAGTTGCCGAGACTGATTTGTTCAAATTTTTTGTTTTGCAGATGGCAACTCAGAATCAACCCCGCAAGAAACGAGCAACAGCCGCAAGCGCCTCACGACAATACATTCCACCACCGGAATGGTTGCACAGGGATTCTGATCCTCCACAGCCGTATCATTTGGTTCATGCGACCATAGGACCACCATGGCCAAGGGCAGAGAAACTTCTGATCCAGAGTGATCGCAACTGGAGTGGTTCTATTAAGAGGATGCTCGGTACGGACGATTTCACAGAGAGGCCGCTACACGGGTACTGGGACGAATACGACACGTTGCTGTATAACGGTTGGTGTGGTATGGAGATAGCGCCAACCAAGTTCGCTGATTACTCAACCTGCAAGAGTCTCGGCATAGACACGCAGGTTATGGAGCTGTGCAGAGGCATTGGTCTGGGGACAATGCCGATGCAGCCTTACGATTTATACCCAGAGCTGGTGAGACAGTTGCTTGCCACATGCAGGGTTTTCTACCCGAACCCGGACATCATGGATGCTCGAGGAGGCACTTTCACTTTCATGTGTCTCGGCGCCAGGTATCGAGTACCCCTTCTCGATATCTGTAGGATTTATGGGTTTAGCATTGAGCAGCCACACACCGACATGACCCTTCCATGGGAACCAGCAGAGGCAGTGCAGTTCTGGCAGTACATTGGTGGTGGACGGTATCACTCACGGACTACGCCTGTTATTCAGGTTAGGCATCCGGTTCTCAGGTATGTCTTGCGTATCTTGGGACGCACTCTATTGTGCAAGCATGAGGCCAACAAGATGCGCAAGAACGAGTTGGAGTTTCTATTTAGAGGACTGACAGAGCAGTTCAGGAGTACTGATGTGAGAAACCCGGCTAGGAAAGTCAACCTGGGAGCCGTATTTGCTCATCATCTTTGCGAGCTGCAGAAGAAGCCTTATGAAGGCGCGCGCAAGGAGACAGTAGGGAGTCTTCTCACTCCTATTTTCAGACACTGCGGGATCCCTATGAGGGATACAGATTGCGTTACTGAGCGCGAGTTCTTGGACCTCAGTCACTTGCAGAGTGCTACGTGGCTGAAGGAGGGGCGAGTGTGGGTCTACCACGACCCTGAGGATACACAGTATGGCATCGATCTTCCTGCTGCCAGGTATACTCGGATCGATACCATTGATGCTTTGAGTTTCCACCCTCCCGCTAGCGCTCGACGTGCAGTGCCTACTATGGCTCATCCGCTGGGAGAGCCTTCCACACGAGCTTCGACTTCTGCTGCCCCTGCGCCTGCTGCTGCTCCGGTTGATATCGGCCCTTATCCTGAGATGACAGTACCCTACGGTGGTATGTCTGAGGCTGAGTGGAGAGAGCGTATTGATGGGATATGGAAGACTATGTGGGAGTGGATGCGTGGTTGCACTTGCAGGAGACAACCACCAGTTCATCAGCCCGTACCCGTTTCTCGACGCAGACGACGATCCCCGACTCCTCCTCCCCCGACTGATACTGATCCCGCAGCTGAGGCAGCCGATGACGATGCACTGTATGGTGGGATAGATGATGACAGCGAGTGAGATTTCTCTCCATTTTCAGACTTTCGGTTCTGTATGCTGACTTTTTCTTTTCTTTTGCACTTTTCTCCTTTTGATTTTTAGGAGTCTACTATGTTTGGATGATTTGTACTTTATTTGGTACATCTTTTGCTTCGATTTTACTATGTTTCTAGTGTTTTCAGCCTGCAGATTTTTTAAAAAATGACATAAACCGACGGACTAATCTGCTAACTAGCTGTCTGATCCGATATGCACATTGCAACGATCGTTGCTGCTTTGAGCAACGATCGACACCCAACAAAATCGCCTAGCAACGATCGACGCACTTAGTGCAACGATCGGTGCTTGAGCGACAGAGGTAAACCCGACAGAACTAAAACATCCATTAACAATTTTTCTTTCTTTTTACCGATCCTTCGCTTGACACTACTGGGGACAGTGTGTCTTAAGTGTGGGGGAGGTGCTACTGACTTTTGTTTTCTGTTTTCTTAAGAGTCAGTCCGTTTTTCAAAAAAAATTTGTTTTATTGAGTCAAAATTGTTTAAGTAAGAAACTATGATTTTCTGAGAAGATTTACAAGACTTGCAGGAACTTAAGTAATCATTGGGATGAAGTTGCAGGATCTATCTCTGACTATTAGAAAACCCCATCACAGATCAACCTACTGGGAACACCCACATCACTTCAGGTATCAGAGGATCCTTTTACTGACTTCAATTTAATATTGACTTAGATTTCTCACCTAAGAGCTTGGTATACTTTGTGTCGGATTCCCTTGTTAGTTCTGACACAGCCTGTCAACCTATCCTATTTAGTTCCCTTCTCCCCTTCTATAAAGTAAAAAAAAAAAAAGATAATAAACTGAGGATGAGTTAGTAACTCCGAAGTGGTCATGGGAATGGTAGCAAACACTATTTTCTCTCATGTGATCCATGGAATGTGTCCAAAGTACACCCCATAACGGGAAGAACACTGATAAAAAAAAAAATGATATCCAATGGGGAAAAATCAGTTGTTAAAGAAGGGAAAGAGAAGAAAGGGACTAGAGAAAGATAGTATGGTGGTCTAGAGCTGATAAGGTAAGAATCCATGTGCCCTTTGATCGATACTCCTTAGGTGAGACCGCACTTAAATACTTGCAGAAGTCAGTAGGGAGAATTTGAATGCTTGAATGTGATTGTGGAGTTTACTTAGGACAGTTGCTAAGTGTGGGGGAAGTACATGTTGGTCTTGATATTCTGTGATTGATTCTTGCAGTGGTTTACTAAGGGGAATCTGAGTGTTGTTGCTTCTATGATGAAAAGAGTCTGAAGAGTTTTCAAACCTCTTGACTACATTTAGTTCTTTGTCTTGCTTGAGGACAAGCAAGAGCTAAGTGTGGGGGGGTTGATATACCATGGATTTTAGGGATTTTAACCATGGTATATGTGTCATTTATCGAGTCTTTTACTATGTTTTAGAGTCTTTTCAGGTGTTTATTAGGTACAAGCACATTTGGAGCATATTTGGTGATTTTGGCACTTTCTGGAGCTAATTGGAGTATTTGGCCGAGAGATAGAGTTCACTGTCCGAAACAGAGGAATGCGTCGATCGTTGCACACCTGCAACGGTCGTTGCACCAGCGAGATGGGCCAAACGACGGTTTAATAAAGAATGATGAAATTGCAGTTTTGCCCAGAAGTTCCTGATATTCACAAAGAAGCCCCAAAACGTGTTTTAGGATTATAATTAGGTTTTACAGCCACTTGTTAGGGGAGAGCTTTTTTACGTTAAGTTTTACTCAGAGAGAGTTGAGGGGCTGATCCTGATCTCGAAAGAGACTTGATTTTGAACCCCAGTTCCTATTTGATTATATGATATTTGGTTTTCTACTTATGATATCTTCTGTCTCGATGAATATGTCTGAGTAGTTTACCTGTTAGGTTGAAGGATTCTCATTAAGGATTTCAGAGAATTATAGTTTAATTAATCTGTAGAGATTCATATCTGCTAGTTCTTTGTCTAAGTTGTTCTTAATGCTTAATCTGAAGTAGCTAATCAGAATTATGATGTTAGGTTGATTAATTCAGCGGAAGTTGGTTAATTTGGCTAGAAAGAACCTAGATAAGCAATTAAACTATTCGCAAACGGAAGTTTGGTTCAGGTTAATTGTGAACATATCAAACTTGGGAATAATGCTAGTTTAATCTGTTAGTTCTCGCAAACGAAAGTTTGGTTTGCTGCACTTAGACTTAGAGAATTATCGCAAAGGAATTTGGTTAATTCTATATCCGTTTTTGAGTTCTAGAACAGTTATTGATTAGATCTAGATAGATTGATTGCTTGCGTTCCTGATTTCCTGAGAACTCCTGAAACCTAACGCTTTGCTCTTTTGCTTACAAACTCACTTGATTTACTTTGCTGTTCCGTTTACTGTTTTCATACCTGCTTCGCTTAATTTAATTTGAACTACTAATAATCTATTGTGTGACTGAGAGTCCTTGTGGGATTCGATACCTTATATACTAAGATTGCATTGACTGTGCACTTGCAGTAGAATAAGGATAAAACTATACAACCTATCAACCCTTTTTTGGAACTCTTGTTGGAATAACGCTCGCCGTATTACCAGTCCTGATTACTTTGTGAGCATCTTTCGTTGCTCGTCGTAGGGATTGGCGTGTGCCTCCTCCACCTCCTCCCTGGTCCACCTGTTTTGAGGTAGTACCAAACTGGTTTCTGTGTATCTAAATTGCTCAGATCATTTCCATCTTTCTCAACTTCAGACCCCTTATCTTCTTCTTCGTCTACTTTATTCTCGACGACCAGGGGAATTTCTCCTTCCTCTGTTTCCTCCTCTGATTCCTCGGTGTCCAGACCATCTTCACCTTTATCACTCAAAGCTGAATATTTAGATCTTGCAAGAAGACTCACTTCTCCATATTTCAGATTAGACTTATCTTTCTCAGGCGTTTTTGCGGTCTTAGTTGGTGTTAGCCATCCCGCTTCATCCTTTTTCCCATTTTCCATGTCATGAGAGTGTTCTATACTTGTCTGCTTTCCTTCATCCACCTGTCTTTGTTCTTGTGATCCACTGTTTTCCTCTACGTTCACCGAATTTTCTGTATCCAATTTGGCCTTCTCCTTTGTTTCCCTTTTCTCCGGATCTTTTGTATTCACGTTTGTTTTCCTTACACATTCATCTACGAGATGTCCCCAAGTTGATCATCCTGTGCAGCGTGGGGGAAGCCACGAATATGCATAAGAGATCAACACTTTCTCACCATCCTGTAGTTCAAACTGATGTTGAGTGGGCAATGGCTTGGTGAGATTAACTTCCACAAAAACTTTGCCTTCCTCAAAACTTTTACACTGCTCAGTATCAGGATGTAAACGAATTGGTTTCCCTATTGGGCTTGTTAGACAAGATAACCTCTTCCATGCAAACATTGTAGCTGGAACATTCTTCACGATAACCCAGAGTGAAATAGATTTCATGGCTGGTTGCATCTCCTCAACATTTGGTGACCACTTTGTAACTATCATCGATATATCACACAGGTTCCACATACCTCGGCGAAGGACCCTATTTCGGACCAATCTATCCGTGATTCTGAATTTGATGGTCGTTTTGTTGACCACAAACACATCGATCTTTATAGATTTATCCCCTAGCGTCCATATTCTGTTTACAATAGCATGAATTTTTCCAACATATGGGGCAGTGGAGAGAAATTTCCCGATAAGAAGATCTTCCCATAAAGGTGGTGAGTCTTCAAATACCTCTATTAGAACTTTGAAGGTTTGAACTCCATCCATGTCAACTACATCCATCTCATATTTCTGTAAATTCTGCTTGTTCCCAATGATCCCTGCCCATGAACCTTCTCCCTTTTTACTTGCATCCTTGATCTCAACTGTTTTCAATTGTGTTGATTCCAGACCAGTGCTTTTCTGTGCCACTTTTCCTCTCAAAATCGATTCAGATCCTTCCTCCGTACTGGCCCTTGTCTCGCCCCCTAGCTTCTGCTCATTATCCCCGACTTCCAAAGCAGTCCGATCCGGCGGAGATTCCGCCGCCCGCATCATGCCGTAAGAAGTAGAAGAAAAACCTAGTTTGTTTGTATCGCACAAAAAACCGCTCTTTCTCCTAAAACGCAACGTTTTTCTCCTTTTCAGTTTAACTAGCTATGGGTAAATGCTAGATCAGGCATTCTTTATTCTTTTATTAAAAGATATTAATTTGAAAATTGTATGGTCACTGTTCATTTATACAAGGCCTTCAAAATTATTTTATTTTATTTATCAGCATCTATACTCTCTACTTGTCTAATTTGTAATGTTTTATTGCTTTACTATAATTGATGATTCTAAGCAACCTGATAGTAGTGCAAAGTAGTTAGTTTTTTGTGTTCCTGTTTCAAATTTTGTTATGTAAAAATATTATTTTTAAATCGGAGTATCTAAATGCTAAATTTTAGTTTGTAAAAGACTATGAATCTAAGATCCAAAAAAACCACTATATGTAAAAAAAACTTTTCTTGATTTGTTTCATTTTTTATCAAGTTCTTTTTCTTTGTATTAGTATGGGAAATAAGTGGACAACCCATATTGATGTATAAATGACGTATGAAATACGTGGCCATCGACCATTATAACTAAACATGTGATTATAGAAGCTTCTGGCCGTACGGACGACAATAATTAACTATCAAAGTCCAGTAAGTCCAACTTTTTGTCAACAATAACGTAATTGTTCGCAATTAATGCATAGATAGCTCTGGGGGAAATTTTGACTAGTGAATCATGCAATGAAATATCACAAATTGGATAGGGATGACACATATCACAGATTTCAAACCCGACATATTTCTTGATATGATTATTATTGGGCGGTACGTACTACGTATGATCTACAATTCTACATTGCCCAAAAATTTCAACTTGTTAACCATTTAGTGAAGAAATGGTGAATACCCAAAAAAATAATTATGTTCTTATTTCCCTTTCTTGTTATTTAGACAAAAGTAATTTATTTATGTCAATTTATATATGATTAATATTATATTATTGACCAAACCATACTGGCAATCTATAGGAAACGTAACAGGTATACATTCTAACCAAATTGTTGTACTTGATTTGGTTTGTGTGTATTGTGGAGGTTTGCGACCGATTTCAACTAATTTTATATATTGCTGGAAAGTTGACTGGATATTGATGAATTAACATGCATTCTTGTGTTTATTATAACCAATGTTTTACAGTAAGTGCATACATACTTGAAAAACGAAAAAAAAACTATTTTAATTCATCAATTTAATTATTATTACAATTTAATACACAAACTATTCTCATTTTTAACTTAATACTCAAACCAAATTTTCTTTCTACAAGAATATTAACTTTTTAAATTGTACACAATTAACACCATGCTTAATCAAGAGTTAATTTTGTTAATTTTTATTTTTCTTATTATAGGAAATTTTTTAAAATTTCAAAAATCAGAAAAATCTAAAATAATATTTTTAAAGGTACAAATTTAATATTTAAGATTAAAACAAGAATAACTTTTAGTTGTAAATAAAAATAAAAATATGAATAAAAAGATCAATCCATTTGTTTAGTTAAAATTTATATTTAAATGTATAAAGTAATATTTAAATAATTAAACAGTATATGATAAATTATCAACTACACTTTTCTTTTAAGGAATGCTATTTTATATTGAACAAATAAATATTATCCACCATATCTCACTTCATATTCACCACAAATTCATCTCTGAGTTTACTTATGACTTGCAAACCAGTGGAAAATGTTTGGTATGACAAAATTGTGGTTGATCTGAAGTCCCGAAATACGCAAACATATAAATGAGCTCATGGTAGGAGTCGTGATTGATTTTTTTCATATAACTAAAACATCATATGATTATTTTTTTCTTTCCAAATGAGACATAATTGATAACTAATCATATGATGTTTAATTATTTAAATACTAAAATATAAAATTCTAGCTATACAAATGGATTACGTATATTAATTGTATTTTATTTTAATTTTTCCTTCAATTTATTTAGTTTATCTAAATTTTAATATTAATATGTAATTTTAAAAAACTATTTTAGATTTTTCGTATTTTTGGATGTTTTCTGAATTCTGTAGGATCTTCCCTATGATTTTTAGAAATTTATTATGATTAGTTATAAAAATATTAATATTTTCAAGTAAAAAACAAATTGAAAAGGTTAAAAATGATTCGATAGTATTAATTAGATACGATTTTTAAATTTAATTGAAAAAACAAACAAATCAAGTTCATGTATTAAATTGGAAATAGGAAAAGTTTGTGTATTAAATTTGTAAATAATAATTAAATTGGTGTATTAAAATAGAATTTTTTTTAAAAAAAAACTGTTTACGAATGGGCGGATCTAGGTGCAAGGGAGGTGGGGCAAGTGCCACATAAATTTTAGTGTAGCACATGTTGTCACATTTTAGTAGCTCTTTTTCCCTAATGTCCACGGTTCAACGCTCAGATCTTTTGCTTTTCTGTTTTCCTTTTTTCATTTAATTCTTTAGTAAAATTATGTATTACCTAAAATCTTGGATATTTTTTATTTACACTACTTTGATTTAATTCTTTCATTTACTCTTTCGTTAGCTCTGTTGGGCTTTTTCTATTTATACTGCTATGATTAATTCTATATTTTATTCCTTCATTTCTTAGTTAGATCTCTTTTTATTGTTCGTCTTCTTGGTTTTATTTTTTATAAACAAAAATTGATTTATCTAATTTTCTATTGTTTTTGTCTGTGTTGTTATATTTGTTATTTTGTGAAATGAGAAAAAATGTTTTAATATAACTATATCAAACAGAAATTAGTAAAAAATTCGTATTAAAAATTATTACATTGTGCCTCATACAAACATATGTTCTGGATTCGCCCCTGAATTTACGATATTATTATAATTATTAAAGTAGTAATACAATATTTTCTATTTATATGAATGAATAATTGAGTATACTATTTTTGCATACAATCGAAACAATTTTTGGTCTTCACCAGGATTAATACGAAACATATACTGTTATAACTTTTTCTAAAGAAAAAGACATTTAAATTTTAGTGTTACTCCAATTACCAAGAAAACTTAGTAGAAATAATTAGATATTGAATTTAAGAGGATATTAAATTAGGTTAACTCTATGATCCTCCAAATTTGACCACAAGTTTTTGTTTTTATGATCAAGTGGCTACACATAAACACAACACGAATTGTATACGAGAAAAAACACGTTTTGTTACCCAGGGAACACAAACGGGAGCATGTAAAACAAAATTCACCTTTTTGATTTGGGTCTGAAATTCATATACGCAACCGCCCAAATTTGTATAAATTTTGTTGGTAAACTTTCCTTCTTTTTTTGAGAAACAAATAACTCTTTGCTTTTTTTTTGAACAAATAACTCTTTGCTTTGAAGTCAAAAGATTACACTTTTTTATCCTTGATGCTAAATGGGTAAGTATATATGTAATGGACTTATTGGACAAATTGTGATTTTGTATAAGTAAGCCTATTGGCTTATGAATAATATTGAGAGAAACTATTATATTTCAAAGGTTTCATCCAAAATTATAAAATGATGTATTATGGGTTTCTACTCTAGACTCTGTCTTGTAAAGCTGTATTAGATTAATTTTTATTATTTTAACACAACATAAGATATTGCCTTTATAAACTAAATGTAAAGTGATAAGAAAATCATTAGGGTTTTTAGATTAATTTTTTATAATTTTAACATAAAAAATCACAAGAGCTTGCTTTATAATCTAGAAGAAGGATGGACCCGCCAAAAAAGTCATCGTCTAAAATACAGCAATAAATAGTTGACAGAGAGAAATGTATAACTTTTGGAAGGTCCATTGAAAAACAATACATATGAGAAAGAAAACAAATACCATGTGTCAAAATCACATCATTTATTCAACACATGCTATTTGAGTCTAATCAATTATTATACTTTTTTTTTTTTGTGGTCAACTATTTATTAAAGCCCAATGGGCAAATATTACATGCGAAAGATACAACTCAAATCGACAACATTTGCAACCATGATTAAGATAAGTACAGTTTAATTAACCCAATCTATTGATTAATTAAGAACAGATGGTGCTGCCTCCACCGAACACGTGTTAACACGTGTAGAAGCAAGAAGTCAAGATGAAACAAACGGTTCTCCGACGATCTACGATCTTCGAGAGCCACCACTGCCGGGAAGAAGCTCCGTATGTAAACCCTCTATCGTCAACCACCGTAGCAAGTTCCGATCAGATCTCCCTTCTCTTTAACAACAAAGCACAAAGGAAACTCATTTTTCTCATCTCGATCTCTCCGACAGATGAAATCTCCGCCTAAAAGCCATGACTAAGGCCCCGACATAACGGACATCAAAGATATTCTTTCCACCTGCAAAAAAATCAAGCCATGGAAGATAGAGATTCAATCGAGTTACATGCATCCGGGATAGAGAAGAAGCTTTCAATGGAAGGGAAGGGGCGAAATCCATATTTGAAGAGACAAACACAGAAGAAAAGTCCAATCTTTCAAAGGAGGAGAAGAGATCGGAATCCAAAAGAAAATCCGACACATAATCGGAAGAGATATATAACAAAAGGTAAATCCGACATATAATCGGAAGATTTATATAGAAATACAAAAGTAACCAGACCGCCGGCTACCGTCGACGGCCGGAACTGAAATCGTATCGAGGAAGCTTAGTAGAGAGAGGTTGGAGAGAACTGTGGAAGAGAGAGAGAAAATTATTATACCTTTTTTGTCCACAAACTATATTATACCTAAAATCAGAAGAGAAATTAAGCTGGATGACCACAAACCGGTCCATAATTAAATCAATGATCATGCTTCTTTTTACATATTCATAATATCCATAGTGCCCCTACTCCTCTACCGATGCTAGGGTCTTAGAAAAGATTTTTCTGTCTGAGTAATTCACATCGTGTGGCCTGTATTACGTGTGTCACTGTTCATAATTTTTGGGTTCTACGTTTCGATGATTAATGCTCTGAAAAACTATCCAATTTTCTTACCGTTATTTTTTCATTGTTATTATCGTCAAACTTCTCTCTCACTTCCTAACTCAACTGTTTTTGTCTAAAACTGTAAGTGTTCATTGAATTTTTTTTGTTTTCAATCGTCTCTTGTTTCAATTTTTGAGTGTGCGTTCTCATACATTTGTTCAAGTTTTCTTCTTTATTTCTCAGAAGCATGGATTTTGAAGATATTTCCGAGCTTCTTCCTCGAATTAGCCACGGGCCAAGAACCAAACGGTTAGAGAGTAAATTTTTATGTCAAACCCGGTCGGATTCGGTTGATTTTGAACGCTCTCGAGGTTGACGAAGCCAATCAAATCAAAGAATCTTCCTTCGGTAAACTCTTGGCCACTGCTGATAAACCAACCTTCTATGGTGCATTTGGTCAGTTCATGATAACGCGGATGCTTTTTGTTAAGAAGAAGCATGAACTCTGGTTTTTATTCGTGGGCTGGCCAATTCGTGTATCTTTAAGGGAATTTGCCATCGTTACGGGTCTTCCATGTGGTAAATATCCAAAGATGAACAAGAAGAAAAAGCGTAATTTGGTCAAGGACCAAAAAGATTTTGGAGAGATGTTTGGATGTATGGATCCTCATACCTTAATTGTTGAAAAATTTATAAAGCTTCTTAAGAAGAGGATTGTTCGCGATAGAGACATGAGGATCAAATATGCATACTTAGCGTTGACTGCCTCTGTTCTTTGCCTGACAAGCCATTTTACCAAAATTATTGACGAGCATGTGAAGTTGATTAGAGACCTTGATTACTTCCTTGCATATCCGTGGGGTCGTGTTTCTTTCCAAATGATTGTTAAATGCAGAAAGTCGAAAGATGAAGTCGCTCTAGCGCATAGATTTGTAGCTGTCAAGGGATTTTTTCATGCCTTCCAGCTTGTATTGGTTGAAGCTGTTCCGGCCTTACTTGAGGTTGTTGAAGTTGGACAATCTTCTTCATCGTTTGAATCTGATAGTGATATGGAAGATGAGACCAAGAACCAATTTGTTTTGTCATTGGGTGAACATAATGACGAGCCCGAAGGTGAAACTAATACGAATAAATTACCTGACAATATCTCCAAGGCCACAACCCACAAAGTGTCTCTCAGTCCTGGTCTTGCTCGAGATGTTGATGAGAAGTGCCATGTATGTTCAATGGCGGTTGTTCAGATAACCTTTAGCATTGTTATATTCTGGTTTAGCTTGATGTAAACATGTTTTAGTCAAGAGTGGTCTAGTCTAATATCAACTTCTATTGTTTTGCTTGCTTAGCTTATTGTATTGTTACCTAATAATGTTATGCGTTGTTAAGCTAATTTTCTGGTTGGTTAGCTAATTGGATGTAAGTGGTTGTATATCAGTCAATAATGTCTTCTTGTGATTGTGGTTTTTTGTGTTATTACAGGCTTCTGTTAAGTGCATAATCTATGCTGATCCTTTGACCATGTTATTGGATGATGATTTGTTTCATTGTGTGACGATTAAGAAGATCTGAAGGTTGATAATATGGTGAAACTTATAGTTGAAGGTTTCTCTTTTGAGAAAAAAGTTTTTTTTAAGGGTGGTGTCACTGCAGTTGATCTTCAAAGGATTAGGCACAAGAAGAAAGTAGGAAAGGATAAAAAAAGATAAGGAAAAAACTACCCAACTTCCTCTAGTTGGCGATTTTCTTGACGCAATCCAAGTTTCTGAGATTGTTGCACAAAGAGTGAGGGTTGAACTGAGTGGTGTTGAAGCGAAAGTCTCATCATGCCTAAGTGAGATTGAGAAGGTTGGATGCGCTGTAAAGGCTTCCGACGAGCACTTTGATTTAGCAGTTAATAATTTGAAGGATTCTCTGTTTGAGGCTATAACCAAGTTACTAGAGAAACCCCCAAATACTCCAACCAATGTTAGTCTAACGAGACAACAACACAATGATTTTACTGGTGGTGGACGTAATTCTTTGAGTTCGGAGCATAGGAGAAATGGAGGTGGTATGCTGCATGTACAAATAATTCTTGATGTGGTTCTTGGTAAGGTGCTGGATGACCTTAGAAAATCTGCCTAGGAGGTAAGCTACAAGAAGGTTATAAGATTTGATAGACATTAACATTTCTGTTATACGGTTAATTATATGTTTATAATGCTAACATTATATAGGATAAATAGGACAAAGATAACAGTGGTCCACCTGCTGAAAACTCTAGAATCAGAGTCAATTTGGAGACCAGTTAACCTTCTTTTAATAACCTAGTTCAGCCGGTTAGTCTACATTGTTATTTTCATGTTATTTATCTTGTATTCTTTTTGGCATTTGTCTCTATAATTGTAACTTTGTGTTACACAAGGTTGAGGAGCAGAAGAACGACAATGTTGCTAATAGTCATTTGAATGAGGCTGAAGTGATTGGTGTGGGTGTTGAGCAACGGCAGAGGAAGAGCAAGCGCCTGAAAACACAATCTCGTGCCCTTCAAATATTTGAATGCACCAATTTAGTTAGCATGCGCATGGCTATTTTACCCCTCATCTCGGGCACATCTCCTGATGTAGACTATGAATTGAAGTTCACCAAGCTTGTAAAGAAGCTTAAATCGAATAGGTACTTGTTTTCTGACTTACATTTATATGTATAATTATCGTGTTAGCATCTGAAACTTGTATGTTAGTTGTCCTACATACTCTTATCAACTATCTTTTGTGTGCAGGCTAATAAATGTAAGCAATGGCAGCCAAGTGTGTGGCAAAGACATTCTTGAGATTTAAGAGAGAACCAAGGTTATGACCCCCAAGGTTTGTTACAATTATACTTCTAGTTGTACAAGTTTAAGATACATTTTGTGAACTTTTGACTTATTACCTTTCTAAATAGGTTGTGGATGCCCTTATACATTTCTCTCGGATCCTCTTCATGATGGTTGTTCCTGGCTCTGATTCCTTCAAATATTGTTTCTTTGAACCAAGTTCTTGCTCCTTTTCTGAAACATTATCTAAAGTTCACCAAAATATCTGCTAAGGATCATGGAAGATTTGTGTTTCAAGCGTCTTTGATGGAGGGTATTAGACCTTTGTTTGAGGTCAACCCCACGCCTGAGAGGTTCTACTTTCCTTTTTTAGTTGATAAGTCTTATTGGGTAGGTGTTTGTGTTGACATTCATGCAAGGTTCATTCAAGTTCTGGACCGTAATACCTCGCTTCACAGCGATAGCCTAATGAAGAAGGGCCTTGAACCAGTTGCTGTCATGCTGTCTTACCTAATCAAAGTTGTTACTGTTGACCCTAGTTCTTTTATTGAAGGTTCTTTCTCCCTTGATCGTGCCAGAGGCGTACTCCATAACCCTGTTGCAGCAGTCTCTGTCGTTACAAAAATGCTACTTCTTGGTGTCACTTAATGGTGGGGTTTGAAGGCTGTAAGTGCATAATTCATGAGACTCTTCCTTTGGAGTGTAAGAGGCTTGCCGTTGTGTTATATGAGGAATATGGTGGTTCTCTTTGATTCTATCCCCTAACCAATCTATATTTGATGTTATTTCGTACTCTCTTCCGAATCAGTTCGTGTTTGTAAGACATTTTTCTGTGATTTTATTGTGTATTGAATACTATGATGTGCCCGAATTTAGCAGACGTTATCTTCTCATGAATCTCGTTATCAATATTTGTAGCATTGCTATTTTAACTGTTATCAAACTTTATGCTATCTCGTTTTGTTCTTGTTCGTTTTTTTCTAGTCCAGTAATCACATCAAATGTTTACACATTGGTTTTAACCGCTAATAATAAGTTTATTTCGACTAATATTATTCTTAGTAATAACGCAAACTATTCACAATAGAATAGTGAAATGCAATAGATAGTATATAATAATAGAATATATCTCAATTTGTCCCCCACTGTAAAGCACAATCAATAAACAAACAAAATATAATAACTGGTTACATTTATCTTTAGTTGTTTAAACTCTAGGCCTAGTTGCGATATCTTGCACAATCCTGCATAAAATGAAACTTTCTATTATCCAAAAACATTTATCACACATATTCTGTTGCTTCCATCCATCATTATAATAATAAAGTGATTCATTGATTCTTGCACAGTTGCATGTAATGACTGGGAGTAGATCTAACTCTTCTTTGTAACAATATCACACATGGTTGTTCCCTCCATGAATGCACAGCTCTTTTTATTATTGCTAGTCGCACATTTCTGGCTAGTTCTCGTGATAGCAACAACCCCCATTTTTCAACTTCTTTTTGTCCATATAACACATGAATAACCATAGAATAAATGTATAGTCTTGTCTTCCAACCTTCCTCACACGATCGCTTCAGCATTGATTCTCATTCTAGTTTCTGATTATTATATATGTAATTTGATATCCCTTTTAAAACAAGTGCCATTGGATTACCTTGGCTTAAGAAACTCTCCACTAATGTGTTTGTTTCCCCTTTCGGGAATAAATTGATATGATGGTAGAAGAAATCAATGTTTTGTAGAACTGATTACTTTCCGCCACATCACGTAAGGTCTTGCATGTCGCTTTTTCCCGTATGAATTCACCGTATCCATGTCGTAAAGCATTTTCAAGTATTTCTACCAAGACATCATCCGGTAGCATCAACATTTTTCTGTTAGGGAAACAATTTTTCGGTTAGAAGTTAACAATGTTGTTTTCGGACCAATATTTGTAGTAGTTCTTCCACCCATTCACAACAGTCAAATTGTGTAATGGTTTTATGTCCTTCTTAACCGTTTTATCTCGTAGAGTCTCTATCTTGTAAACTGTCTATCTATGTGCCTATATTAGTTTTATATTTCATTTTTCTAATGGTTGTGGGACATGATCCTACTATCCTTCTTAGCGTTCAATATTAAATATTTACAGAGTAAATAATTTAAATGTCTTGCTACCGATAAAGTTAACACATGTTCTTATCCAAACATATGGTAGATTATATTTCACATTAAAAGGGGCAGGATTATTGACTCATGCCATACATTGTTCTTCAACTACGACATGGGATGTTGGGGTTTTCCGTCATAATATAATACAAAAAGATGAAAATAGGTAGACCCAACTCCGACTTATAGCTCAAAACCATCATCAAAAGACTGCCCCTTTGTCCAACCTTGTCATTGTCTTATATAGGATTTTTGCACGTTGCACGGTTATGGCCAACTCCCCGGCAACGGGTACATACCTTCATTTTTCGATGTCTTGATCCCTGAAATATTAGTGTCCAACTATTCAATGAACTGTGGAATATAATGTAATGCAAGGCTAGATAGTTTTAAGGCATCTAAGTAATGTTTTACCATTATTTCTCTCCTTGACAAGAATCTCTTCTTGTGTGGCCTCCTTGGTCGTCTTGTCAGTGGGGGAAGTAACTCAGCAAATTTCCCATCATTTCCTTGCCCAAGATCTTCGTTATTAGGTGGCATTGGGTATATACTACCAGCGTATCTGTTTCGCCAAAACATTGTATGAAACTCTGCAGCGATAAGTGATTCTATTTCAACCTCTGCCTTCATTGTTGCTGCAACGGCATGTGTACATGGAATGTATAACATATGGAACTCATAGCAGCTACATGTTTTCATGCTTAAGTCAACATGGTAGGAGACTCCTTCCTTTGTACGAACTTCAAATTCAAACGAGTTAATATTGCGAACATCAAAACTTGTTGATACCTCAAATTTCTTTGAAACAATGTTCTGAATTCTTGGTGTGAGAGTGGTAGGGAATTTCTGTGCAATATCTCTCCGAACATGAAACCATCCCATCATTAATGCTCTTATAAACTCGACTAGCGGTACGATTGGATAGTCCCTTGCTTCGGCTAGAGCGGCATTCAAAGACTCTGTAATATTGATAGTCATGTGATTGTATCTTTTCCCGGTTGAATGTGAGCGTGTCCAACTGTGTAAGCCTATGTTAGCAAGATATTATGCACATTCACAGTCGATGTTAGCAATTTCGTTGAAGTGTTCCACAAACTCAGGCACACGATAAGCATGTCCTGCCCTTGAATTTGGGTAATAGAGATGTCTATTTTTGAAGATTGTATGTATGTTATGTTGGAATTGTGTCCAGTAATCTCGGTACTGTCTCTAGAAAGTAAGAGTATGTCAATGATCAGACATAAGTCATATAATACTGGGGGTCATGATGGCTTGCTAGAGTCCGCTCATGATCTATAAGTCTTGGACTTATTGCCTTTATTATATGATCCCATATGGGTCACACGCCTAAGCTAACGGGAAAATACGAAAAGAACGGTTTAGCAGAAGTACGGTAAAAGTGCTAGGCATTTACTGTGCTTAGAGAGACTAAAGGGCCTGATTAAATCCAAGGGATTTAATCAGATTGGGAATTGGGCCTAAAAGCCCAATAGAGTTAAAGAAGGGTTTTATAAACTAAAACCAAGTCTTTTCTCCTCTAACCCTTCTCCCCTGCGCCGCCAACTCTCTCTCTCTGCGCCTCCTTCTTGCTCGGTCTAGCAGCCAAATTCCCGGTGTGCGTGTGTGAGCCTTTGGAGGATCCATCTCTTGGTGGTTCTGCTGATCTCTGACCCATACCTTCTCTTTCCGCTGCATAAACAGGTATAAGGTGAGATCTATTATGTTTCTAAATTAGAGAACCTAGATCTGCATGTTTAGTAGGATGAATCAATGGAGAATTGAATCAGGAAACACTAAACGATCCAACAGTGGTATCAGAGCCATTGGTTCTGTGGTTTTTCTTGTTTAGAATCATGTTTAGGATTGTTTAAGAAGTGTTTTTGAATCAACCTACTGATAAGGAAAAACACTTAAGAAACAAAGAAATAAAACCTAAACAAACAAGAAATCGCATGATCCAATCTATATGAATTGGTATGCGTCGGAGTGTTGATCGCCAAAGGATCACGCGTCCGGATCGTTAGACACACAACCGATCACGGATCGGGTTGTATCGTCGACACGATCGACGACACGGACGAGCGCATGATCGCGTGGTCGGATCGGATCGGATCGTCCGATCGTACGATCGATCGCGATGGATCGTCCCACATCGTCCCGTCGCGCCCAACCTCGCGTCCCGATCGTCCCGATCGACCCGTCCAGCTCCCGTCCTGATCGCGTGAGGCTCTCGGCCGTCCGGATCGTGGATCGCACGGCTTGCGGCTGGGCGATGGTGATCGTGGAGCTAGGTCACAACCATGATTGGTTCGTGACCAATTCGGTTCGGTTCGGTTTAAAATTTTATTAAATTTAAACGTCGCGGTTTAATAAACAGATTTAATAATTTTATTAAGTTCTGGTTAAACCGGGATAAGAAATCCAAAGTCGAAAATTGGATTTTGTGCCTAAACCAGTGATTTTCTAATTTGATTTGGTTGGACCAAATAAATTGAGAAAATCCGGTTTAGTAAATAACCGGTTGACAATTGTGGTCATCGTAGTAATTAATTTTGGTTAAGACCAATTTTAATGAACCAGTCCGGTTATGTCATTTAATTGGGCAATTGGGTTATGTCTTGGACATGAACCAATTCTTGGGCCTCGGGCCAAGAAGTTAAAACAATTGGGCCAATTATTTGAGTCTTTTCTTCAGATTAATTTAAAATTTATTTTTATAAAATAATTATAAAAATCGATTTTTAAAAATTAATAAGTTTCCAAAATTTTGAAATTAGAAAGTTTCTTAAATTAGAATTTTCTAGATTTGCATGTTTTGGATTTTAGGAAATTTCCATTATTAGAAAGTTTCCAATTTTAGGAAGTTTCCAATTTTAGAAAGTTTCCAAAATTAGTAGGTTTCCCAAAAAGGAAAGTTTCCAAAATAGTAATCTTCTATTTTGGGATGAATTTTTAATAAACCTACAAACCTCAAATAATATCAAGCGTTGGATGTCTTGTCCAGTCTATGTCAGCTGTCGAAGCCCATTCAATTGTATTCATGGCCTTACAGTGTGAGGGTGTCTACTTTTGCGTGGATAAGACGGTTTGTGATTCATAAATGTCATTGGGAGTCCAAGACATTAATGATTATATGACTGTATAGTCTGGTTTTCTTGACTGGGCCATCGGGAGTCCCGGGCCTTGAGACATCAGAGTGGATTGGGCCTCGGGCCCAGATTCACAACCAAGAGTTATATCACGGATATAATTAGCCGATATAGGGCTTACCGATATAAGCTAAGGTTGGGTGACGGCCAGTGGTCCACTTTGATCTTAGTTATATGTGGATCTTGGAATCATTATATTCTATTGAGGGTAACTTATGTTATTGAATATAATGCGTGATTAATCATATTAAGTATAATATAAGATTAATCATATTGAACATATTAACTAATAACCTTTTATCTTATATTTCAGCTATGACTACTACAAGCACTCAAAACACATTCTCAATCCGGTCTGTTCTCGAGAAGGAGAAGCTGACTGGAACGAACTTACTGACGTGGTCAAGGAACTTGAGGCTAGTCCTCAAGCAGGAGAAGAAGGATTATGTCCTTCGTGATCCCCTCCCCGAGAGGCCTCCTGCCAATGCCGCCAGGACTCTGCATAATGCTTGGGAAAAGCATTCGTCAGATGAAAATGATGTCTATTGCCTGATGTTGGCGACAATGACAGCTGAGCTGCAAATGCAGTTCGAGAGTGTGTTGTCACCCATCGAGATAATGGCAAGCCTGAAATCGCTTTTTCAGGAGCAAGCAAGGACTGAGAGGTTTCAGACAGTTAAGAACCTCTTAGACTGTAAGTTGGCTGCAAATGCGGCAGTGAGTCCTCATGTCTTGAAGATGATGGGTTATCTCGATCATCTTCAGAAACTCGACTGCCCTATCAGCCAGGAACTTGCCTGCGACATTGTTCTGCAGTCTTTACCTGCAAGCTATGATCAGTTCATTCTGAACTTTAATATGCATGGCTTGAGTAAGACATTGCATGAGCTTCACGGAATGCTCAAGACTGCAGAGCCCAACTTGAGGAAAACCGCCAAGGACCCCAATGTGCTTATGGTGCAAAAGGGCAAGGGCTTTAAGAAATCCTCTACTAAGGATAAGGGAAAGGCTAAGGCTGTCCAAGTCTCGGACAAGGACACGCCAAAGCCCAAGCCCAAGTCTAAGGCTGGGCCTACTGACATCTGCAGGTTCTGTAAAGAACCAGGGCATTGGAGGAGAGAATGTAAGAAATTCCAAGAAGGTCTAAAGGAATTGAAGAAGAAGACTCTCGAGACTTCTTCATCAGGTATTTTTGTTATAGAAGTTAATACAACTACTTCTGATAATACCTCATGGGTTATGGATACTGGTTGTGGGGCTCATATTTGTACTAATATGCAGGCACTCAGCAACAGTAGAAGGCTGAAGCAAGGACAAGTGGAGCTACGAGTTGGGAATGGAGCGAAAGTTCCTGCACTAGCTGTAGGAACATACTTGTTGTCTTTACCTTCGGGATTGGTTTTAGAACTCAATAATTGTTATTTTGTACCTGCGATAAGCAGAAATATTATTTCAATTTCTTTGTTGGATTTGGAAGGTTATGATTTTTCAGTTAAGAATAAATTATGTTCCTTCAATCGCAACAATTTGTTCTATGGTTGTGCCCCTCTTACGAATGGGCTTTACATACTTGATCAATCCGCGCCAATTTATAACATTGATACCAAACGGTTCAAACCTAACGAGGAGAACCGAACGTTTCTATGGCATTGTCGTTTAGGGCACATCAGCGAGAAACGCATCAAGAGGCTCCATTCGAATGGACTTCTTGGCTCATTTGACTTTGAGTCATGTGAGAAATGCGAATCCTGCATGATGGGCAGAATGACACGGGCCCCCTTTAATAAACCTAACGAGAGGGCCAGTGACTTATTGGGCCTGATACACACAGATGTGTGTGGCCCAATGTCCACAAATGCAAGAGGAAACTATCAGTACTTCATTACCTTCACTGATGATTTCAGTAGGTATGGATATGTTTATTTAATGAAACATAAGTCTGAATCTTTTGAGAAGTTCAGAGAATTCCAAAATGAAGTACAGAACCAACTTGGCAAAAGCATTAAGGCTCTTCGGTCCGACCGAGGAGGAGAATACTTAAGCCAAGAATTCAGTGATCATCTAAGAGAGTGTGGGATTGTGTCCCAACTCACTCCTCCTGGAACACCTCAATGGAATGGTGTGTCTGAGAGGAGAAATCGGACCTTATTGGATATGGTTCGATCTATGATGAGTCACACAGACCTTCCAATATCCCTTTGGGGATATGCTCTGCTAACAGCAGTGTTCACTCTAAATAGAGCGCCATCGAAAGCAGTAGCAAAGACACCATATGAATTATGGACTGGAGTAGCTCCAGTGCTGTCTTATCTTAGAATTTGGGGTTGTGAAGCCTATGTCAAGAGATTAATCTCAGACAAGCTTACACCAAAGTCTGATAAATGCTACTTCATTGGTTATCCGAAGGAAACCAAGGCTTATTACTTCTATCTACGTTCCGAGAACAAGATCTTTGTTGCCCGGGATTGTAACTTTCTTGAGAGGGAGTTTCTCTCTAAGAAAGACAGTGGGAGTAAGGTACTGCTTGAAGAAATTCAAGATGAGCAGGATACTGCTCAACCTGAAGAGGAAGAGCAGCAGGAGGACCTACAAGAAATTGTAGTGCCTGAACCTGTAGTACCTGAAGTTCGAAGATCCGGGAGGATCCGTCACGAACCCGAAAGATATCAAGGATTCCTCGTGACTAACTGTCATGATCTTTTGATCATTGATGGTGATGAACCATCGAACTTCAATCAAGCCATGATGGGCCCAGATTCCTCGAAGTGGCGCAAGGCCACTGATTCCGAAATGGACTCCATGTCGGTCAACCAAGTGTTTTCGTTGGTTGACTTACCCGCTGGTGTAAAAGCCATCGAGTGCAAATAGATCTTCAAGAAGAAGATTGACGTGGATGGAAATGTCCAGATTTATAAAGCCAGGTTGGTGGCAAAAGGTTTCAGACAAGTTCACGGTGTGGATTACGATGAAACCTATTCCCCAGTGGCTATGATGAAATCTATTCGGATTCTACTAGCAACTGCAGCTTTTCATGATTATGAAATTTGGCAGATGGACGTGAAAACCGCCTTCCTGAATGGAATTCTGGAAGAGGATGTGTATATGACACAACCTGACGGTTACATAGATCCAAAGAATGCTGGGAAAGTATGCAAGCTTCATAAATCCATTTATGGATTGAAGCAAGCATCGAGGAGCTGGAATCTTCGTTTTGATGAAGCGATCAAGCAATTTGACTTCATCAGAAACGAAGAAGAACAATGCGTGTATAAGAAAACTAGTGGGAGCAAGATAGTATTTCTTATTCTGTATGTCGATGACATACTGCTTCTCGGAAACGACGTTCCAATGCTGAAGTCGGTAAAGGACTGGCTTGGAAGTTGTTTTTACATGAAAGACATGGGTGAAGCCGCATACGTTCTTGGAATTAGGATCTACCGGGATAGATCTAAAAGGCTGATAGGCTTGTGTCAAGATTCATACATTGACAAAGTCCTACAAAGATTCAGCATGAAAGATTCCAAGAAGGGCTTCACGCCAATGGTACATGGCACAACGCTAAGCAAGAAGCAGAGCCCTACGACGGCTGCTGAGCTTGAGCGCATGAAGAATATTCCTTATGCATCTGCAATAGGATCTATCATGTATGCCATGATCTGTACTCGTCCTGATGTTGCTTATGCATTAAGCATGACGAGTAGATACCAGTCAAATCCAGGTGAAAACCATTGGATTGCCGTAAAGAATATCTTGAAGTATCTAAGACATACTAAGGATAAGTTCTTGGTGTACGGTGGAAGTGATGTGCTTAAAGTCAGTGGATTTACGGACGCAAGTTTCCAGACAGACCAAGATGATTTCCGGTCACAGTCCGGTTATATCTTTTGTCTGAATGGCGGTGCAATCAGTTGGAGAAGCTCCAAGCAAGACACCGTTGCTGATTCCACTACAGAAGCTGAATATATCGCCGCTTCAGAAGCTGCGAAGGAAGCTGTTTGGATACGAAAGTTCATTATTGAACTAGGTGTGATACCAAATGCGGCTGAGCCTCTGGCACTGTTTTGTGACAACAATGGTGCTATAGCTCAGGCAAAGGAACCAAGATCACACCAGAAATCCAAGCATGTTCTAAGAAGATTTCACTTGATACGTGACATCATTAATAGAAAGGAAGTCAAGATCAGCCGAGTTCAGACAGATGATAACGTCGCTGATCCGTTGACAAAGCCACTCCCAAGGCCTAAGCTCGAGTTCCTGACTGAAGCTGTAGGCATTAGAGACATTGAAATGTAATCTAAATTTGAGTGGGAGTTTGAGGGCTTTATTTAGTTATTTGATATGTTCTTGTAAAACATTTTTATGATGTTTAATGAAATTATTATTTCAAGATTATTTTAACTGTGATGAAATAATCGTTCCAAAGTGATATGAACCATTTTATAGGTCATCGAAGTAAGTGACTTGATCTTGAGTTATCAAAGTCATTTAGCTTGATCATGAGACCCTATATTTGATAGATGGCTTATATCATCATGTCCCTAGTCGAAGGTTGTTGAAATTGGAACACCAACAACCGTGTGAGACTGGATTGGTATGTGACTTGTGACAAAGTCTCAGTGTGTCATAGATGCACGGCATCAAAGTCAGTACATAGGTGTATGTAGGGTACATACGACCGGACAAGACCCGATTATAAGAACTCTTCAGGATATTTATATCTGTGTCATAAGAGATTCTTACTACGACTATAGAGTATAGTCCTTAGACCTGAGTTCGCATGCATGTGACTGCGCATGGACTGATGCACTTTGATCATTGTCTAACGCTGTCGTTATGCGATAGTTATAAGGACCTTGTTTGGGTACATTATGAAATGAGTAGTTTACAGTGATGGAACAAGACGGGATTTGTCCCTCCAATATAAATGGAGTGAATATCTCTAGGCCAATCAGAGATTTGAATACTGGAAAACGCATGGCCATGCTCAAACGGACTTTCCCGAGTCGTTTGGATTGTCAGTATCGAATCTGAGTCCGATGAACAAGATTAGGCTTTATAAGGATGACACTAATCTTGCCTTATGACTAATCGAGATATTGAGACAAAAGGATTATGAATACAGAGATTCCAGTACAAGTGGGAGATTGTTGGAATTGTGTCCAGTAATCTCGGTACTGTCTCTAGAAAGTAAGAGTATGTCAATGATCAGACATAAGTCATATAATACTGGGGGTCATGATGGCTTGCTAGAGTCCGCTCATGATCTATAAGTCTTGGACTTATTGCCTTTATTATATGATCCCATATGGGTCACACGCCTTAGCTAACGGGAAAATACGAAAAGAACGGTTTAGCAGAAGTACGGTAAAAGTGCTAGGCATTTACTGTGCTTAGAGAGACTAAAGGGCCTGATTAAATCCAATGGATTTAATCAGATTGGGAATTGGGCCTAAAAGCCCAATAGAGTTAAAGAAGGGTTTTATAAACTAAAACCAAGTCTTTTCTCCTCTAACCCTTCTCCCCTGCGCCGCCAACTCTCTCTCTCTGCGCCTCCTTCTTGCTCGGTCTAGCAGCCAAATTCCCGGTGTGCGTGTGTGAGCCTTTGGAGGATCCATCTCTTGGTGGTTCTGCTGATCTCTGACCCATACCTTCTCTTTCCGCTGCATAAACAGGTATAAGGTGAGATCTATTATGTTTCTAAATTAGAGAACCTAGATCTGCATGTTTAGTAGGATGAATCAATGGAGAATTGAATCAGGAAACACTAAACGATCCAACATGTTACGTTGTAGGTGGACAATGCATGAGCAATGTTTTGATCTTGGATATACATGTACTTAAGACATAAATGAGCTATACAATAAAAGGAGATTACTAACAATAATCTTAGACTCCGAAGATATGGCTTAACAATGAAAACGTTGTGTACCTTGCGCAATGCGCCAATGATAGCATTATGCCTATCTGAGATGAACACCAAATCTTCAGTATCGTGCACCACTTCTTGCAACTTTTTGAAGAACCATGTATAGGATCTCTCATTCTCCCCATCAACCACCCCAAACCCCACATGATAGATTTGGTATTTACCATCTTGGCAGCTAGTTGTTATCATACAACCCGCATACTTGCTTTTCAAGAATGTCCCGTCCACGATTAAAACTTTTCGCATAAATTGAATTCCAGCAATATATGCCCCTAAAACAAAGAACATGTACTTGAATCTCTCTCCTACGCCTTCAATGTATTTTGTCTCAAGGAATACTAGTGTCCCTGGGTTAGCATGAACCAGAAGACTTAAGTATTTAGGCAAGATTTTAAATTATTCCTCTGTTTAACCCTTGGCTGAATCCATTGCAAGTTCCCGAGACTTTCAAGCTTTCTAGTATGATATTTGGGTGTCATGACCGTCACACATTATTTTCCAGACAATGCTCGAGCTTGGACCAGCTGCACGCCCAACAAAACAAGCTCTCATCATGTCTCTGATTACTTCGGTTGAGGCATGCCTTTTGAATTCAACTCTTTCATTAGTTGTGCACATATGGTATGGTCGTACACACCTTATTTGGAAATAGTCAGAGTCTGACATCTTTACAGCGTAGACATGCCACAGACAGCACCTCCCAACACACTCTAGGATCATCAAGCATGGATTTATTTCTTTTCCGGAAGCAAAATTTATGTGCTAGTGCATAAAGCGCCATATGTTTTCTAAATCCTTCACGTTTTTTGAACATCATTCCAACGTATAGCTCCATTGAGTTGTTTCGTACAAACCCTTCATATAAACAAACTTATTATTAACCGTGTAAATAGTCCAAAAACCTTAACCAACAACATTACACAGCTAAACAAAATATTATTAGCTAATTAAAGCGTTATCACACACCATCCGTGATACCATCATCGCTATCTGATGCATCAATTTCCATCTTGTCATCCCCTCTTGAGTTATATGCATCCGGTTCAGATTTTGCTTTAGTTGCTTCTTGTCCATCCATTTTGAGGTTGCTTGGATTCCAACAGCTGCAACACCAAGCAATAGATTCACATACCGAGTAAAATGTAAGTTTAGCCTTGTTGTTACTAGATTTTTCAGATTCATACACTGGGGTACTCCTTGTTTGTAATTCAGCGAGACCTGTCATTTAGTAGTTAAACAATGTCAAAACAGCTAACTATAAATATTTGTTTTTAACTTTAAGTTAGTAATAAATTCACATCAATACCTTCGCTATCTTCTGTTTCTTCGATGTTCAATTCAGCTGGCAATGGGTTACTTGATTCTCCCATCTATATGTATGGCCAATCCTCCAATATCTTAGTTCATGTACCATGTTCAGGTGATTTTGGTGCATGAAATGGAGCAATGTTTTGGGCTTTTACTACTTCCAGAGCTTTGGCTGCATCATTCTTCATCAATTTAATTTGCTCTTCAGTAAAAAGCTTTTCCAGCACGAGCAGACTTGCATGAATGAATCCTAACTTCCTTAATTCTGTATAACATCACATCTTAATAAATTTAACAAAGTCACATTTTATTAAATGTAAAAACATTACTATACTCTGTATTCTGGTTATAGAAAGCTACCACGTTCATCAAAATATGTCATCAGTTTGTTTAAACCTTCGTCCTTGTCCATTGTTGTTGGCTTCAAACTGTTTTGGCTAATGGATGCTTCACAGTTGCAGTTGCAGCTCCACATCTGGATATATAAATATTTTCAAACAAATCAGTACCTCTTAATATAGTTTCATCTAGATTCCCATTTTACTGGTGAAAGAGTTCACCTTGTTACTTCTTGTGTATTTCCATGCATTTGGTCCATATTTGTTGTCATTTAGTCCAGTAACAAACAATTAATTTTTTAGTATCACACATTATCCTTAGCGGTTATTATTAGGTCTTTACTCCAAATGTTACCTTTTCGACTCATCTCATCGTCTGTCCCATCTACGAGTCTGATAATGCCATCTACACGGGTGGGAATAGTTGACTCTATGTCAAAATCATTATTGGTTGGGATAATGGATTTCAACATGTCACACCAGCTTGCTTAAACAGTGCAATCTCTTTTGTATTGAAATTCTCCTCCAAGACTTCTACACTTGCTGGTACAAAACCTCTTGTCGTAAATGACAAACCAGTTAGTTTCAGCAAACATTAAAAGTAGGATTGTTAACAATATATGTTGTGACACACCTCTATAGTCACCCTTTGTTAACATATCCATAATCTCAGGGTCTAAGCCAAAATCATTCTGACTTTGTTGGTTCCTTCCTAGCGTTAAATCTGTTGATGATTCACCGAGGCACACATCAGTTGTTGCTACACCTTTTCCTTTGTTGGACATTGTTTGCATTGGGTTTGTAGTCCTACAATCAACATGTTAGTGTGTTAATAAATATATTTTCGAGAAATGGTAAAATATTTTTGACAGTTTCACTTATGTGTTGCTCTGTTCTGTGCAGAGATTCTTTGAGAATCATCTACAAAATTATCAAGTATTAGCATCAATTTATACATGGTCTTTATTGTGTTTCAAGAGTGTAAAAATCATAGTCTTTACCATTTATCTTAGCCAGACGATAACTTATATTTTCTATGGTTGTACCAAGTGTTCTTTCATCCATCCATCTATGAACTGTTGAAACAGATTTTTCAGGTGTGGTAGGAGTCCCCCCATTTGGTCTACCTGAGGAGCCTGTTGACGAGGGGTCATCTTCTACAGGATCAACTTCAACATTTGTCATAATATTATCCAGACAACATTTGTCATCTTTGTGGAGCTCCAACTGTAACACACAAAGGCATCTCTATGTGCTCTAGCTGCACTGCCATGAACATCGCTACATCTCCGTCTTCGATTATATCCAGCGGTAGTGTTTTTTTCCCCTCCGGCTATAGCAAGCATGGCGAAAATTAGTACGTCAGCACCACCATGTCCTATATATGGTACATTGCTGTCACCAATTCCAACAAAGGCTTTAGCTTTTCATTCTCCTGAACTATTATACCGTAGCTGCTTTCCCTCGGATCTATTTTAAAATCCCATCACCCGCGGCTGGTCTTTCCCACTCTCCTCTAATAAGCCTTACTAAACGGCACATCATCTTGCTTTGTAGCAAACACCTGTTGCGAGAGGAAAGTAGGGGCATAAGAACATTTAATTAGCTTAGTGTACAAGCGATAGCATAAAATAGAGCGACATTCATCTGAAAAAAAACAAAATAGATCGGTCTATGCTAAAGAAATGGTAGAAGTGATTATTTTTACAAAAAAAAAATTCATTTCTGATGTAAATTCTTTATTCCTTTCTGGCAAGCTAAATGTTTCAGATTTTGTATCTCTACATTTATTCTGTCGGCATCTAACCGGAACATTTATAATATTTATTGTCTTCTAGTGGCAGTTGAGACCGTTAAAGCGTTAAAGACAAGCATTGGGCACCATACGAATTGAGAACTTACCAAATATGGTGTCTTTTGGCTAAAAGCGACAAAACTTTTTACTCACTCACTATCTGAATCTTACTGGTTATCAAGTATGTTCTCTGGGTATTATGGTTCTTTGCAGAGCATCGCAGGGCCACTTCTTTTATAGAAGAAATGCTCAGTCGATAAATACATTGTAACGATATGTAAAAATTTATCCGAAAATTAAAAATATTTCGAGCCATAAATGGCGTTTGGCGGAAAAACTATTTTGTGGCTACAATTCTTCTATAAAGTGTTTTTACACACTGTGCACTGTCAGAGATATTTGTATCAAAGATCTCGTCATATCTTCGACGTCATCCTAGTCTGCCCGCGCAAGTGGATACGAGACTTACGTGTGCATTTTTGAAAGGGCTATTTTGTCTTTTCATCTTCACCATTTTGGTTTCGAAAAATAATTGTCTTCCTGTCTTTTTTTTTTTTTTTTTTTAACACTGGTTTTATTCATATCTGTTGGTTACAAGTGACAACATAGAAGAAATACATTGTATGAAATAGCATCCGAACTATTGATCTTTCCTCACTTTAATAGTGAGACATTCATCTAAGATACAATAGCCAAATAACACACAAAAGTTTTCCGAAACAGGATAAAAGATTGATGTTCCCGATCCCACACTAGCAGGCGGACTTTCAAAAGCTTTTACCACTGATGATGCTTCTCATAGAAATGATAGATCTTCTTCGTTAAACGTCTTGTTCAACTTTCTCCAACTATAGCTTCTCTGAAGCTTCCATTGAAAAAGTTAAAAACGCAAATACCACCCAGATATAACGGAAATATTTTTAGTACTGCCCGTTAAAACGAAAAAAACCAAAAACAACCCGTATTGATACATGAGATAAGGTTTAGAAACAAACGGTCCAATCATAAGCCACACCAAAAAATTACAAGAGTAACTTGATAGACACGCGGTAGCCAAATGACGACGTGAAGAAACACGTGGCCACGAGGAACCTCGCTCCTACTGACGTCACAAAAGCACCATCGAAGGCCTTCGTCACGAGCAGGAGTCGCACCGGAGCAAGTTCTGTACGCCTCCTTCGTTGGATCACCGAAGCTAATTGAAGGGACAAATTTAACAGTAGCTAAAAGCCATGAAAGCATAACAGAAAAAGAGGTGTAGAGAAAAAGGAAGAACACAGGGATCTAGACTTTTAGGCTTAAGCTGTAAACCAAAAAGCCATAAACTTTATTCTTGAATCAAAAAGTGATTCAAATCAAACCAAAACACCAGAAAATTTACTGAAAATAAGGGAAGAGAAAAGAAGCATTTCTCTCTCTGAAAGATTTGGAAGAGGAAAGAGAGAGAAAGCCCCTGTGTCTTCCTGTCTAATTTTTTATTTCTTTTAGGTTTTATAGCTAATTGTCTCAAAGGTTTGACCCAAAAACAGAAGCTAATTGTCTCAAAGAATACAAAATTAAAACCTTTTCCCTTTCGCTTCCAATCTTTTTTTACAAGCGGACCTTTTATGTTACAAGCGGAGTATATTATTATTTATGCCAAATCCAGCAGTAAAAAAAATAACAGCTCTTTGATTAAAAAAAAAGTACTAGCTCATAAAAAAAGAATCGTCGTTTTCAACACACAAAAGCGGGACCCACAGATCTATTATTGAGGTCCACGTGTTCTCTATCTTAAATGGTGTTTGATACATACGCGTGTAAAGAGAGTTCAAAAACCTACGCCGTGATTTCAATAATAAGGACGCTTTTTTTTTGGCTTTTTGTCTTAAATATATGCCAAGTCATTGACACTGCGTGGACACGTGTCGCCAGTTGATTAGATATTTTCTGTAATCCCATGAAACAGTAGTTATGACTCCTTTTAACTTCTCCCCGTAAAGATACAGGACCACCCTACTGCACATGCACTGCACGCGCCGGCGACTCCCGCCGAGTTCGGATTTTATAGTTATATTTGTGTTCCCAAGTAAAATATCAATGCATTTTATGAATTAATTTAAATATTACTAATGATATATCTTGGTGGGAACGCATCGTGTGGTGGATCTGACAATCATAAATAATGATAAGTGTATAAGTTTATAATACAGGTTATATGGTGAATCATTTGGACTATATTGCTTTGGCTCATACGTTTCCACTAATACCTTTTAGGAAACATAACATAAGTCAATGATGTAATTATTTAAATATTCATTTTATGTCTATATCAGGAAATTTTAGCACCTACACATATCATTGAGTCAAATATAATATCGACAGAACACTATGCTTATGTTGAAGTAAAGCCGGCCACATATAAATATTTTAATAAATATAGTGGATATCAATAATGGAAACTCCATTACTAAAAAATGGTAAAATACAAGTAAAACAAAAACAACTAGAACAAGAACAAATCGTATATTACATGTAACAAATTAAAATGAAAAAGAAACAAATACAATAAGTGAAAAAACCTATCCCAGTGGATTTTTTTTTTTTGTTTCTTTAAATTTTATATGAGAAAATCATTAACGTCCAAGAAGTCGGGAACATCAAACTTTATGAGATTACTGCAATAGCTTTCCATTTCATCCTCAGTGCTGCAACTGCTACTGTTGATGTAAGTCGTGGAACTGGAGTTTAACGGAGTCGGGCTCGGGGATGGCGTGTTCAAGAATGAATTAGCGAAGCTGAAGCTCTGTTCCGAATAAGAAGGATCTAGTACAAAACTAGAGCTTGCATAGTCATTGAACGATGGAATATTGCAATCTTGGACTGACGTATTCGAGGTTGAAGCAAGAGTTTGTTCTCCCAGACCATTGTATTGATGACCCATGTCGTTAAATTGAGCTTCATTGGGGAATGGCGGCATGCAAGATTGGAGTTCTTGATGATCGGTTTGGTATTGATTTACTCCGGTTTGGTTAAGGTCATGATGATGAACCGTGTGGTTCTCATGGGTGTTCGAGTCATGGTCAACCATGATATTTAAGTTCTGATTTTGGTTTTGGTTTTGAGAGAAGAGTGAGGTAGCGAGCTTGAGTATTTCGGGGTTGACCAATGGGTGTTGTTGCTGGTGACGATGAGCATCCATCATGAGCCTTGACATGTTGACATGATGTGAAGAGGAATTGTATAGAGATGATGCTAAGATGGATGAGATGTCGAGGAGATCAAGTCTTGGACTGTGAGTCACTGGATCGATCCCCATTCTAAGCAACTTCTTTCTTATATGTGTGTTCCAGAAATTCTTGATCTCGTTATCAGTTCTTCCAGGCAAACGCGCTGCAATAGCAGACCACCTATATTTTATCAAAAAACAAACACGTAAGAATCTTGAACTAGTTGAAAAACATAGATTGTCTGAAAAATAAAACTTACTTGTTTCCTAAGAAACTATGAAGCTGAATAATGGTTTCTTCTTCTTCGAAGGAGAATCTTCCTCGCTTTATATCTGGTCGAAGATAATTATTCCATCTTAACCGACAACTCTTGCCACATCTCTGCAAACCGGCATTTTTGGGGAGGGTTCTCCAGTTACCATATCCATGTTGGTGGATATAGTCAACAAGCTTCTTGTCTTCCTCAGCCGTCCATGGCCCTTTCTTGAGCCCGGTCTTCTCGCAGCAAGGTGATCTTCCCATTTGATTTTCCTCGGTAGTTTATAATTAATCACAAAGAATTGGTCAGTTGGCTTAATCAATAATGAGCCAATCAGAGACTTAAAAGGAAATTAAGGGAGAACAGAGAAACAAAAGGTCGTATGGTCCGTATTGGGAAGTACGAAGTATATATATAGGGATTGAAGAAGAGGGGAAGTCAAAATGGTTCGGTGCCGTCCCCTGCTTCCCAATTGGTGTACGTGTCCATTTTATTTTCCAAAAAATAAAATCCGAATAAATTCTGCGTTTATACGATGCTTTTATATGTTTTATTATCGTGTCTTTTATGGTCTTTATATCAGCAGTAGACATGCCTTTTTATTGGCTGGATGAACTTTTTTAGAGTTTGAGTTTGTTTTTAAATTTACATGTTTAAGTTGAGTTTAGCTACAAAACTGAACACGATATTTATTATTATAGTTTTTTTTTAAGAAATACTATTCGGAAACTAAATGCGTATATGCAAAGACAAAATACATAGATTACACAAGTTAAACGAAAAAGAAAAATCGTCTTAATTTGTTCAAAAAAGAGAAACAAATCGTTTTGATATTTTAATGAGAAAATGCATAAAATAGCACAAAAAACATACCTTATCATAAATATAGCACCTAGAGAAATAATTCACATTTTTAGCATTATTTTAATTATAAAGACTTTTATAGCATTATATAATTTAGGATTTAGGGTTAATTATTTAGGGTTTAGGGTTTATTATTTAGGGTTTAGGGTTTAGTATTTAGGGTTTAGGGTTTATTATTCAAGGTTAAGGTTTGGTATTTAGGGTTTAGGGTTTAGTATTTAAGATTTAGGGTTAGGGCTAATTTAGTGACAAAACATGTGTTTGTGCTATTTTTATGATTTTTCTTCCTTGGTGCTATATTTTTGACAAGTCATGTTTTTGTGCTATTAATGCGATTTGCCCTATTTTAATTCCTTTTTTATGCATATTCAAGAAAATGTTAACAAAACACTATATATATCGTAAATTGTTAACAAATACCTTTGCTGGAACGGTAGTGATCAACAGATTTTGTCAAAACATTATAAAAGTGTCTTATTAAGCTTAATAAGCTTTCTTGTTGTATTGGAACTTTGATGACTCCTGATTACAAGAACGTAGCTGTAACGTTGAAAAAGAAGGAGTTTTGTTAGTCTTATTCATCATGATCGCGAATCATATATGTGATATGAGTCAATCAACCTACGAAAGAAAAACAAGAGTAACCTTTATTCTCATTTCTCAGCAATAACCATCAATAATCTTTAAAATGGTTATACATAACATCAAGGAAAAAAAAACAATATAAAAGTCTATAAAAACGATATCGGGTTTGTATGCATATGAGATTCGATGTACCATTCATTTTTAAAGTAAACATCATACTCAAATGTAGAAATTTGTAAAACAAATACGCTTCAATATATCTTATATTCAAATCTCGTTGTTTGAGAGGGAACTAATTACACACACTCTAGTTCGTGGTTAATGCATAAGTATTGGTATTACTCTGCGAATTAGATACGGTAAAAACGAAAATTGTAATTTTATGGTACTTTCATATGCAATATAAGGAAATAGTTTGTTCACAGCTTTGTTAACGCATAACTATTATATTAGTTATATAAATTATAAATTATAAATAATTATAGATATCTTATGAATAACTTTAGAAGGTAAAATAAATTATGATAATGAAAGTAACACGATCGAATGGGTGAGGATTGAGGAAAGAGGGTCGCTCTCCAAGCTTTATGGGAAGGTTTAGCTGTCGCCAACATGAAGATGCCACGTTCGTTTCGCCATCTCAGTTTCAACTCCGGTCTGTCATGTTTTTTTTTCTTCTTCTTTGGACTAATTTTCCACTTTTATTTAATTTAAATTTTAAAGTAATCAATAATAGATGCCAAGAAAAAAAGTAATCAATAATAATAAAACACCACATATTATATACGTTACATATTACAATTAACTTTTACGCCCCATCTCTTTTCGGCTCGAGCTATATACTGTGATAATAGTACTAGCTTAACCCCTCTTATAATCTATCAAAGTTACAAAATGCAGTTTACATTACAATGGCAGAGCCACATGTAGTGTAGGGGGGTCAGCTGACCCCAGTCAAATATAAAAAGTTAGAATAGTTAGCTTAATTTAGTAAAGTTCAGTAGCACAACTGGTCAAAATGTTTCACACTGCACCTCCTGTTCGAAACCGCGGCCGCGGCCGCAAACGCGGCCGCTAAAACGCTGCGCGGGACCCAACCGCTGCAACTTTAGCCGAATCGGCATAATTAATCGGTGATCAATTAAGCGTCCGCTTTATTAATTAACCGCCCGATTAATAAGATAAATCGGTTTAAACCGATTTATTTAAATATTCAACTAGGTAGGCCCACAAGTATTATGGGCTTTGGCTCTTTAGAAACCGATCGATATTTTCCAAAGCAGACAGAGTGCTTTATTTATAGAAGCAGCTATCGTTCATAATTTGCTAATGTTCCGATGTGGGACAAATACATCTGAGTTTTCAAAGGCACGAGTTCACCTTCTCACTTCTCAACTGCACGTCACTCCTTTCCTTTTTTTTTTTTTGAATATACCCTTTTTAATTTATTAGTATTTATGGTTTATAATACTTTAATAAATATTCAAAAGTTTTTTATTTATTCAAAAGACACTATAAAATTGATTAATTGACATATATGTACTTAAAATCTAATCATAAATTATATATTATACATTTATTAATTTTGTGATTTATTCTAATTTTATTGTATTTTGTGAATTGTAATATGCAACAATCATCTTTTATATCTATTTTTTGTTATACAAATTATTATTTTAAAACTAATAAAAATGTGTTATTATATATAAAATTTATAGTATTGTATATAAAAATGTCAAAAAATTCCGCCCCGCGTACTCCTCGATTTTATTCCGATTTTTCGATAAATCGCTAGGCCCCTACCGGCCGCGCGTATAACGCCTAGCGCATTTCCGAACAAGGACTGCACCCATTAAACAGAGTTCGAATTTCCATCGTGACCCCCCTTAATTTTTTTTAATATGCTTCTCTTTCTCTCTGTCTCTATATATCTATATATATATATATATCCATTTGATTAATTTTCCTCCATTTACATTATTTCCACAACATTTATATTTTCCCTTTTAGTATAAATAGTTTATTTCCTTCAATTTATCATAGTTTCCTCATATTTGCAAATATCTGCATTATTCTTTCCTTTTTTTGCACCAAAATTCAAAAAAAATTGATTTCTTCATACTCATCATTTATATTGACAAAAAATCCCATACATAATACCTTTTTCTTTTTTATTTGTTTCTTCACCAAAATACAAAGAATATTTATTTCTTCATTATCACCACTAATTTGAATTTATTTTTCAGTTTCATATTTCAATTTTCTTATATGACTTTATAAAAAGTCTTATATGATAAAATAAAAATATATTAAATTTTTTGGTGATATAATTCATTATATTTTGTTTTATTATACTTTTATTTTATTATGTAAAACATTTTTTTATCTAGTATCATTTTAATATTTTTAGAAAATTTTGAAAACAATATATTAAACTTAAATGACTTATGTTATATATGTTCTAACAGTATTATATATATTTTAAAAATATTTGAATAATATTTCATTTAGATTATGATCCCGGTTAAAATATTTTCTGGCTCCGCCACTAATTCCAAAACGTTAGTGTTCATAGTGTGTGTGTATATATATATGTCGTCGGATTCGTATAGATCTTGGTTTCGATTTGATCAAATTTATCCATAATTGAAATATTGATACGGTTCACTGACTTTATATATATAAAGTTGATAACGAAGAGAAATACTTTTATTAAAAAATATTAGACCAACCGCTTTGCTTGAATTACAAGGTCTAAGGGTAAATTTATTAAAGTCAATTTCCTACTCTATGCACAGAGCACAACGAAGACCAATGTTTTGTACCTACTAGCTTTTACTGTATGAGATTTCGAATATACTCCCTCCGTTTCACAAAGATCAATGTTTTAGAAAAAAAAATTGTTTCACAAAGATATATTTTTTAGCTTTTCTATGCATACTTTATTAATTAATGATGATGTTTTGAAAACTTTAAGAAGATTAATTAAATTTATTGAACTACTATTGGTTTAGAGATATTGGAAATTGTAGAATAACAAAAATTGATATATTTATGATTAAGTATTAATTGTTTTCTTAATATATGTGAAAAATCTAAAAATTGTATCTTTGTGAAACAGAGGGAGTAGATAAATATAAATATAAAATGGTATGTAAATCATTATTTTAATTAAATATCTAACTGTAAACAGTAAACACAAAATGGACCGGTGAAAAAATCAGAGAAGGATAAGCCATAGCAGAAGAGGTTGCAACAGCCGGCTCCAAACAAAAAAGAAGAAGACTCACTTTAAAAAGAGAGCTCACGTGCTGATTATCAAAGGGTAATATCATCATTTTTATCAGTTAAATAAAATAAACGATTGGTACATTTGCATGTCATAATGTGAGGACCATCGGCATAGACCACTAGTTTTTCGACTCGTGTTCACATTTATCTCCCTTTGTTGTCATACAAATTTTGATGTTTTGTTGGCCTCATATCTTCCCACAGAAAGCATAAGATAGAAATACTATATCCACATATAATAAGAATACATAATAACAAATTAATTACTGATCAAAAGTTTTTTTTTTTGATCAAAGAGATTTCATTTCAGTAATCTTAAAACAGAGTCATATAGTCTTCAAAGTGCTAACAATGCACTTTTTGCTAGTGAATCAACTACAGAGTTTTCCAACCTCGGGATAAACTCAATTTGAAAAACAGAGAAATTACAGGATAGGTTTGCAATATCTTGGATGATTCCAAAGATTTCGCAGATAGTTCTCTTCTCCTTAATAGCTTTGACAAGCTTTTAAGAGTCTGAGAGGATTGTGATTGTGGGGAAGCCCACTGATGTCGCGTGTAGCAGAGCTTCCCTGATTGCAAGTGCCTCCGCTGTGATTGCCGAAGCCACTGTTGCCATTGTCGTTGTGTTGGAGCTAAGAGAAAGGACAGTGGAGTTCGTGACTGTCCATCCAAGCCCTGCAAGTTTTGTTTCATTCTTCCATGCCGCATCTGTGTGGATTGTGACCCCTGTTCGAGACGTTTTTCTTCTTTGCCGGTTTGGTCTTGTTCAGTTCCGTGGAGTGTTGTGCTGAGCTCCTTGCTATTCCCGAGCTGATTGAAGAATTTTTGTGACGGTTTCCTCAACTGTGAAGTTCCTGTCCGAGAAGATTCTTTTGTTTCTAGCAATCCAGATTTGCCAACAAACCCAATGGAAGATGGAACTTTCTCCAATACCGGTTGGTGGTAAGCAAATGATAGATTTATGGTCGGCCAAAACAGACACAATTGATGACTGGGCCCTGGGGTTAAAAACATCTTTTAATGGCATTGCTTCCCATACTCTCCGTGCGAAATCACACTCAAGAAACAGATGGTCCAGAGATTCAAAGTCTCCACACCGACAACATTGTGCTTGAGGTATAATTCCTCTTGCAGCTAATGTTTCACCAACTGGTAAGGCTTTCTGTACAACTTTCCACATAAATAATTGTAGTTTTGGTGGTACCTTGGCGTTCCAGATTGTTATGTTCCAGTTTAGTTTAGATTGGGGAGGCTGCGGCTCTTGATCCTCTTCTAGTAGTTTCCTAGCCGCATAGTAGCCTGACTTAGCGGTGTAATTCCCATCTTCTTGACATAGCCAGGCGAGCCTGTCCATAACGGCTGTTCTACTCGGCTTGATTGTTAAGATGTCCGATTCATGGTGGGGGATGATATGTCGAATCTGGTCCAACTTCCAGTTTCCTGTTCGGGCATCCACAAGTCAGCCACAACTAACGATAAGCTTTCTTCCGTAGCCGGACCATAAGGCCTTGTCGGAACTGTTGTCGAGAGCCAATCCTCCTGCCAAATTCCAGTAGACTTACCATCTCCGATGATTATACAAAGATGTGTCTTTAGTAAATCCTTTCCCATGATTATACCTCGCCATCCATGTGATGCTGATGGGGGCGTTACACTTTCTAAGAAGCTTGTCGCTTGGCAGTATTTTCCAAGAAGGATCCGTGCCAAAAGACATTCCGGATTCATAATTATACGCCAGCTAATTTTGGCCAGGAGTGCATCGTTAAAGCATTGTATGTCCATGAATCCTAGACCTCCCGATGCTTTACTGTTGGTAAGTTTTTTCCACGCTATCCAACACATTTTTTTCCCCACCTTTTGAGTTCCACCAAAAGCTAGTAAGGGCAGATTGTATCCTCTTACACAGGCTCATCGGGATCTTAAAACACGACATCGTGTACGTTGGTATAGCAGAGAGAACCGACTTCAAGAGGACCATTTTGCCAGCTGAGGATAAGAATCTTGTTGACCACCCCGCTGCTCTTTGACGTATCCTGTCCACTATGAAGGTGAAGAGATCCTTCTTTCGACGGCCAAAGTGTTCTGGCAGTCCAAGGTACTTCCCGATACCGCCCTCCTTCTCTATACCCAGCGAGAGTTTAACCCTATCTCTGATCTCCGGAGGTGTCTTCGCCGAGAACGTTATTGAGGATTTTTGTCGGTTTATGGATTGGCCCGACGCAGCTTCGTATTGGTTCAATATTTCCACCAACTTTAAGCAGGATTTTGTATTTGTGTGGCAGAAAAACATTGTGTCATCGGCAAATAGTAAGTGATTCAATCTCGGACTTGCTTGCGCGATTTTCAGACCGGTTAAAGGGCCGTTTCTTTGTGCCTCTCTACACAGTCCTGATAACACTTCACTACAGAGGATGAAAAGATATGGGGAGAGAGGGTCGCCTTGACGGATTCCCCTCGTCGGGATGACTCTTCCCGCTACAGATCCATTTAGCAAGAAGCTGTAAGATACTGAGCTTACGCAATGCATAATCCATGTAGTCCATTTTTGATGGAAGCCGAGTCTAGTTAGGACCAATCAGATGAAATCCCATTCAAGTCTGTCGTACGTCTTGCTCATATCCGTTTTGACTGCCATGGAACATCTCTTTTTTTGCTGTTGATGCTTTAAGGGTGTGCAAGATTTCATGGGTAATGAGGACATTATCGGTAATAGCTCGGTCCGGCACGAACGCGGACTTATTTTCAGATATGAGTCCATGTAGGATTGGTTGCATCCTCTTTGTCAACAGCTTGGAGATAATCTTGTAAAAGACGTTGCATAAAGCTATTGGTATGTATTCAGCAACCGTTTTTGGACTCTGGGTTTTCGGGATCAGTCTTATATGATTCTCATTCATGGAACTCGGGAAACAACCTGTCGAGAAGAACTCTCTCACTTCTTTACAGATTTCCGGTCCTACCGTTGTCCAGTTGGTATGGTAGAAGGAGGCGGAGAAACCGTCTGGCCCAGGCGCTTTATCAGCATGGATTGAGAGGACTGCTTCCTTTATCTCCTCGTATGAGGGTTCACGGATCAAGATGTCATTCATCTCCGGAGTTATGATCGGGTTCAGAGCTTTCTCAACCGTTGTCTGCCTATGACCTGGTTGGGATGTAAATATTTCTTGGTAGTACTCAGCAATGGTGGAGGCCATCTGTTCATCCTCATAAACTGGTAGACCATCCTTGCCTTCTATAACCGTGATATTATTTATGGCTCTTCTATCTCTAGTTATCGCATGGAAGTACCCAGAATTTTTGTCTCCCAATGCTAACCACAATTGTCTGCTCCGTTGTTTCCAAAAGGCTTCTTCATCTTCGTAGGCTCTCCTCAGATTAGAATTTAACTCGGTGATGTAATGGTCGGCCACATCATGACTGGTCATTGCGGTCTCTAGTGTAGCTTTAAGCTCTTCTATGGCCAGTTTACTGTTTCTTCTTTGTTCAGTACACCAACGGATGATAGCTCTACGACACCGAGTAATTCTCTGCTCTACCGGGTCATCCGGTTCTTCTTCCCAGATATCACTTATCAATTTTCGCACTTCCTCATTATCTTTTAACCTCCTATCATATCTGAAGATACCTCTGGTTTTCTTTTTCGTAGGTGCGAAGGTAGAGATTAATGGCCTATGGTCTGATCCCTCAAAATTGAGGTAGTGACAACGTGCTGCAGGAAACCTCTCAAACCATAGGCTGTTGGCCATTGATCTGTCTAGTCGACAGTAGACCATGTGAGTATGTCTTGTTCCCCTCCAGGAATAGTAGTTACCCGTGTGCTTCAGATCGAAAAGATCACATTCCGATACAAATGAACGGAACTCGACGAATGATCCTTCTGCGCGGATTGGACCTCCTAATTTTTTACAATTATGTAGCATCTCATTAAAGTCCTCTGTGATAAACGAAGGGAGGTCCACTCCCACGTTTAGTTGCTTCAGAGAATTCCAAAACTGTCGCCTTTTCGATTGATCAGGCTCTCCATATAGAAAGGTGGACATGAATGATTGGTTTTTGTATTCAACTCTCGAGTGAATATAATTGGTACATGAGTCCAAGATTTCAATTTTGACATCTTCTTTCCATAGCAGTGTTAATCCTCCACTTCCCGAACCTTGTGGAGGTAGAAGATAGTTGTAAGTAAAACCGAGGTCCTTTGTCTTCTCTAGTACAAATCATCACTATTTTTCGTCTCGGTGAGAAACATTATGTCTGGAGATTCACTCTTACGTAAATCATGTAGACGACGAACTGTTATGGGATTTCCCAGATCACAACAGTTCCAGCTCAGAATTGTTAAGGAAGAGGGGATTTTGGGACCCGAAAATCCCTTCCTCCCTTGACAGTGGCTGGTATTAATGATATTGGTGGAGCTTGAGAGCTAGGTCCCTCTATCGGGTTCGACTCAGTATGGCCTCTTGATGTGCCAGCCTCCTTTCGACCCTGCGATCTCATTATAGGAAGTCTTCTTTTTGGTGAGATTTGAATCGTCTTGACTCTTCTTTTCTTTGCAGTGGCTCCAGTTACTTTCTGAGCAATGGTTTTATGTGGTTTCAAGCTCGGCGGGCGACCTCTTTTTCTTCTTGGGGCAACATCCTCCAACTCATGATTTTCCTCTGCTCCCATGTCTTCGCCTAGTTCTGGTAATGCTGCTTGAGCTCTGTTTTGTTGCTCTTGCAATTTCTCGTGGGCTACCGTTGCCGCTACTATTATATAGTCAGCTGTTTCCTCCAATATTCCATTCTCTTCTCCTTGCAGTACTCTTTGTTTTCTCACTTCACTCTCAGCTGGGTCTTTGCAGTGGGTGTATTTGATCGTGACTTCTCGGAGCTCCTCTAATACAGCTTCTTTCGTTGGAATGTCCGGAATTATAGGAATAGTCTCGCGGGCTGGCGGACGACAATTGTCAGTACTCAGTTCCGAGGGTAGTATTGTGTCCCTACGGTTGGAGGCAGAGTTCTGGCTTCTTTCTCTCCATACAATTTGGTGACCCTTCTGTCCTCTGTCGTTTGAGTATCTTCTTGTTTCCCCATATCTTATTTCGTTATGGTTGTGTCTGTCTGTGTTAGTTGACTCTTCCCTCTCCCTCCTGTAGGGGTGAGAATCTTCTCTATAGTTTAAGTGGTTTTGTCTCTGGGGCAGTGTGTTTAACATCTTCCGCTTCTGAGAAAGGTTTTGATCATGTTCAGTCAAGATTTTGCCAGAGATTCGTTCCCCATACGGTCTTCCATGACGGTCGAGTCTGGTACTGAAAGAGTTACCATCGAATCCCTTTGACTGTAGTGAGGCAGCACGGTTCGGTGAGGTCTTGGAGTAATACTGGCGTGTATCAGTAGGGGTGGGTATCCTTCTTGTCTCTTGCTGCTGGTCTCTTACAATTGTCTTGAGGTTTCTTGTTTCCCCCTTCAAGCTTACCCGGGTTTGCGTGTCAAGGCTAGATTGTTTCAGTTCCGGGCATTGTTTCCTGAGGTGAGTTAGGAGAAAGCAGTGTGAGCAATGGTTTTCCAGTTTCTCATATTCTAAATAGACGGTAACTTCATCTCCATTCTCAAACTCTAGGACTGACTCTTGTATTAGTGGGGCCATGCCACCGATGTGTACTCTGATCTTGGTTGATGTTTTGGTTAAATCATGTCCCTTGTACTCTCCTAGCCCTTTTCCCAGGCTACTCAAGGTTTCCTCTTTCCAATAGTGTAATGGGATTCCCTTAAGCCGGATCCAGAACGGTATGGTTGAGGGGAAACTCGGGGACACCGTTGGCTCTCATCTTTGGAGGATAAGCATCCATTTGGAGAAATGATACGGCCTGTTATCCAAGACCTTTTGCATATCGTCCTCATAGTCGAACATGAACTGGAAGCATCCATTTCCAAGGTCTGAGCCAATGGCTTGCCCTCGTAAATTCCATCGCTTTGCCATAAAAGGTATCATGGACCACATTTTTTGTTCTTTGGGGTTTGTTAGCCGTCCTATCAGTGTGAGTTTGTTGTCTTCGATAAGATCCAAGTTTTCGAAACCCGGGACTCTTATTCGGATGCTCGGAGGTTGTTTCGTTGTGGAGACATTCATCACTGCCTTTCCCTTTTCTTCATAGGTGAGCCGGCGTTGCATATTTGCAGTAGTAATGTCTTAAGGTGTCTTGAGAGTGGAAGCAGATTTTGACAAGAGAGATCTGTCAAGCACACAAAACGAGTTAAACGGTTCAAGGGTGGGACTTATACACACCCAAGACAGGTTCTTTGAGACTTTGTCCACTTCACTAAGCTATCTCAGATCGTGTTTTGCGAGGGTTCCTTGCAGCAACTGTTAACATGGATCTGGTTGATCCTACGATCTGAGTTGAGTTTGACGTTGGAGGTGGACTACGAACTCAACAAATAAAACAACTGTTAGAGAAGCTTGTTGAAACTGGTTAAGAGATATACCCTGGATGCTCTGTTGATGTGAACCCCATAGATCTGAGCCAGTGGATTTCCTGAGTGTAAGCCAGGCAGGGTTTCAGGTGTTCTTAAATGGTGATGCTTCTATAGAGGTTGCTGCTAGTACGTCCAAGTCGGATAGATTTGCCGAGGGGAAGAAATGGTACCTTTGCCTCGTTAAGGACCTTCCCCAGCTTAGCCTGACGCTTACTGTCGTGAGGGACGAGGTCGGACCGTCGATGAGTTAGCTGCCGTTGTGTTTAAATCCTCCATATCCAGTATCGAGCTTCCCCTCCGATAGTAGATCTCGGTTGTTTGCGGCGGAAGTCACTGTACGGATCGCATTATCTCATTTATGCTTTATCGCACTTTATGAGGCACTGTTACGAATCCCTGAGATCTACCTGATCAAATGTTCAAAACCTTCAAATAATGTGAGTAAACAATAGGTTTGTGAATAATTAATTAGAAATTCTATATTATTGACTGACATACAACCACGGAGAACTAAATCTAATGTAAGCATCATAAAATTATATCTTAATCATCTTAATTATTCTTGTCGGTCCAAATTATTAGGAACATCACACATATATACTAGAATATAGTTTACTCTTTCGTTACCATTTCTTCCGGAGGTCTTATAACATATTTTCACGATTGTTTAAAGAAGATTATTAATTTAAATAACATAAACGATCCGTAATATTAGAATTATGTCTTGACGTTTGAGAAGAATCTAAACGGGTCCAACGGCAAATGAAATCATTATAAGGTGCGAAATTATGCCATTAAACCAATAAATTAATGAGTCGATCTAAATTAAAAATTAAGAACAAGGTTAAGGTGTTAATGCTATATTAGGCTATAATCAGTCGAAAATCTAGCTAGGGCATGATGGATCATTTGCCACAAGGAGAAGCCCATGTGTCTGTATATATAGTTGACCAAATCACATTAGTTGATTAACGTTTTGGACAAATTAAATGAATTGATTAACTAATGTGATTTGGTCAACATGTACTTAATAAGGCTTTTGGTTCTGAGGCCGGTCTGTAAATTAATGTCTATATACATGAGGCCGGCGGTCTGCATGGTTTCCTAATATTAACAAATTTATTCAGTAATATGAAAACATATACTTAATAAGGCTTTTGGTTCTGATGTTCTTATTTTTTTGGGTTAAATTTTACAAATAAGGCATTAATTTCAGAAAAAAAACAATTAGGTCTATCCTGTGGTATTGTCTTTCTGGCAGTTTTATCCAAACGCAAACGCACTCGATCACTGTCAACTCCGAGTAACGACGGACAGTTAGACCATGTCCATCGGGAGTTCTTAATGGATTTGGGCTCGAAATCATATGCATTAGAGTATTTAAAAAAAAAACAAATATTGACTTATAGTTAAGAACCGACTCTTAATTAGGAGCCTGTAAGAGGCAGTATCTTACCACGTGTCAGATGCCTATTCGTTTTTTTGTTGTGTGTTTGTCGTCGAAACCCTCTGTCTCACCAAGAAAGTTTTTGATTCCGGTGAGAGAACACAGTCGTCGGAGAAAATGGCTTTCGGAGGATTAGTTTCTCGCCTTCATCTCTTGATCGATCGTTGTGTCCGCCGCTACGCTGTAAGTACTCTTTAATTCTTCTTCTCCGTTTCGTTGTGAGTTTCGTATAATGGCAACACTGGAACGTTGTAGGAAGGAAAAGTAAATTTGTCGACGGAGGAAATAGAGAAAGACTTGCTTCTCTCTCTATCGCAGGTACATCTTTGTTAATGATGCAATCAATTGTCTGGGAAGTTCTGGGATTGAGTCTGATAGTTGCCCAACAATGGTATTTCAGGTGATGAGAGAAATTCAATCTTGGATTAGTGAAATTTGCCTTGATTCTGCTGCGGTTCGATCACTCTTTCGATATGTAATTTTCTATGGTTGGTTGATGATTGTTGCAGCTATTTGATTAGCTTCCTTCAACAGGAAACTGTTGCTGCTCCAGAATCCAAAGATCATCTATGCTTAGAAAAACTTGTGGCCGATCTTGTAAGTTTCTCAGTCTTGGTTTACATTGAAGATGGATACGTTTCTGTTTCTAGTTATCCGGTGTAGAAAATTGGTACATTTGGTTGTTATTGAAGATTTCAAGTTGTTTGATAAAGCCGTGAACGAGTTCATGTCCCTAGCTTGATTTGGTATCTCTGGGATTTTCTGGCAGGTTGATTTGTTAGGTGTGAAGAATGTTCATGTTTAACATTTGGCTAGCAACATTCTTGTGGAAGTATCTGAGTCTCTAGTTGAATATGTATGTTGCGTCTGCCTCACTTGATATTTTAGAATGTCATATCTTCCAGTTCTCATACAAACTGATTTCTTTTCCCAGGGAAGTCAATGGGAGGATTTCATTCGCTTGCTTTGTGACTGCTTGCACTTAGCAGTTATCTACAGTTTCCCAATTCCTTATGTTTCTTCTCCAAATTTATTTGAGGGTTCAAATATACATTACATTGGCTCTGATGTTCTTAAAGGTGAGATGGAAAAGGCTAACTGGTGCACGGTGTCTGATATCTTTAGAGTTCTTCGTAATATATTGAAGTGCTTGAGCCAAGAAGAAAATGAGGAACTTATTGATGTAACTTGGAATCTGTCAACTCTACACTTGCGAAGATCCCTTGGTGCCGAGTGAACACTCATTTTTCTAACGGGCTTGGTAGTGGCAAAAGAAATTCCCAAGGTCATAATGGAACTCTAGGAAGCACTGCAAGTTCAGTTTCTCTGTTCCCTGGTTCAGCAGGTTCGCTTTGCAGAGGATTCTGACCTACACATTTGATACTCCAAAAAACCATCGAGCTTGTTCCGGATCTCCTCCGTTGGTGCCACCCAAAGTTAGAAAGTCAAAGTGGCTCTTGCATGTACGTTATTTCTTCTGTTTATGAAAATAAATTTTTTTTTTTTAGAACTTCAACTACGGATTCATCAATGGAGACTTAAAACAAACACAATCTCTTAACTATTCATAAATAACAAAAATATTATTAAAATATTATTAAGAACCCAAATAAAAGGTTCATCAATGTTCTTGCTCTTAGGCAATGGTAACTGAGCCAGATAGATACAATGTTTAATTATCGAATAATTCTTCAAATAAATATGAAAGGTGATAGATTAATAAATGTATACATTATTCCCGATTTCCCGTATAGATACATTTCTTTATGGGAGAATTGAGTGTAAAACTCTCAATACCATATTTATTAAGTTTATGACCTTAATAGTTACTCCCTCTGTTCCTTAATGATTGATGTTTTAGAATTTTCACACAGATTAAGAAATAATTAATTTTTAGTTATAAATGCATATTTTTCATTTATTAAAACACTTTCCAATAACTATTAACCAATCACAATTTAATATAGTTGTTGGAATCCACAATTTGAAAACATTAATTAGTAAAAGTTGCATAGAAAACCTACAACATCAATCTTTTTGAAACAAATTTTTTTTCTAAAACATCAATCATAAAGGAACGGAGGGAATATAAAATTAGATCACCACATATACATATAAATGACCCTATAATATTCCTATATACACACAAGGTAGAAGGTGTCTAGCTATATCTCTATAATATACCTATATCCTTATTAGTGTTATTTTTTTTTTTGTCTAATGCTAAAAAGATACTTTTCAAAAAGAATAATATATAAGATGAAATATACCATATAAAACTAAACTACATACCATAACTCAAACCCAAAACCCTAACCCAAACCCTAAACATAAACCCAAACCCTAACCCAACCCTAAACCCTAAACCCTAACCACAAACCCTAAAAACTAAACCCTAAACCTATAAACCCAAACCCTAAACCCTAACCTAAACCCAAACCAAAACAACTAAACCCTAAACATAAACACAAACCTAACCTTAAACCCCAAACATAAATCCAAACCCTAAACCCTAACCCAAACACTAAATCCTAAACCCTAAACCACAAAACTAAATCCAACTCTAAACCCTAAACCGTAAACCCAAACTCTAAACCGTAAAAACTAAACTCTAAACATAAACGTTAAACCCTAAACACAAACTCTAAACTTAAACTCAAAATTCTAAACCCTAATCCTAAATCCTAAATCATGAACCCAAACCTTAAAAAACCATAATGTTAGGAAAGTGAGATAGAAAAAAAAAATCATCAAAGAGAAGATATCAATCATAATTAATCATAGAATCTAGGGTTAGTTAGGTGGGGGGTTTAATGATATCTAAATGAATAAGGGGGGTTAGATAGTTAGGAAATTAGTTTCTAAAGAATAACATTCTATAATAATCCCTGAATTACCCCTAAGAACCATCTAACCTCTGCACTCCCTGACGCACTCCCATTAAATGCTCCTGTCTCCTACAAACCTGACAAGATTTTTTATAAATATAGCTCTAATATTTTCAAGATTAATTAATGAGTAATACTTGGGTTGTTCACCTCCACTTTTTTAACCAATCAAATAATTCCACACAATTTAATATTAAAATAATTAAAAATTTATAAATATTTTTAAAATAAAAAAAAAATAAAAAACAAAAATAAAAGAAAAGAAAAAATATTTTATTTTAGACAAAACTTAAAAAAATATATTTTTAAAAATACAAAAACCTAAATCTTAATCTCTAAACCCTAAATTCTAAACCCTAAACCCTAAACAATAATTTGAACCTAAAATATTAAAATTAAAAATAAACCATAATCCCTAAACCCAATATGTAAATCTTAAAAAATAAAAAACTAAACCCTAATCCCTAAACCCTAAACCCTAACCCAAAGAGCTTAAACCCTAATCCCTAAACCCTAAACCCAAAGAGCTTAAACCCTATACCATAAACCCTAATCCCTAAACCCAATATGTAAATCTTAAAAAATAAAAAACTAAACCCTAAACCCTAACCCAAAAAGCTTAAACCCTAAATCCAAAGAGCTTAAACCCTATACCATAAACCCTAATCCCTAAACCCAATTTGTAAATCTAAAAAAATAAAAAACTAAACCCTAAACCCTAAACCCTAACCCAAAGAACTTAAACCCTAAATCCAAAGAGCTTAAACCCTATACCATAAACCCTAATCCCTAAACCCAATATGTAAATCTTAAAAAATAAAAAACTAAACCCTAAACCCTAAACCCTAACCCAAAGAGCTTAAACCCTAAATCCAATGAGCTTAAACCCTATACCATAAACCCTAATCCCTAAACCTTAAACCCCTTTACATTCAAAGGGTCCTTAATCCCTAAACCCCAAAAGCTGTAGATCCAAAGGGTCCATAATACTTAAACCCTAAACCCAAAAGAATTTAAACCATAATCACTAAACTCTAAACCCTAAAGGTCTTAAACCCTAAACCCTAAGCCGTAAACCATAAACCATAATTAGTAGACCCTAAACTCCAATTTGTGAACTCTAAAAATATATAGATATTGATATATGTTATTATCTATTTTATAAAATATTTAAATGTCTTTAATTCCTTAATTTTAATTTTATTTAAAAATAATATTACATGGCATATTCTTATTGGTTAAAAATAATATTCCTTAATTCTTTGATTCCATTACTTTTTTTTTTTTTCATGTGAACTAAAGTGTTGAAAGGGATTAGAATAAACGAGACAATTTTTTATGTATATAAAGATAAGACGTGGTAGAGAGTAAAATTGTTTTTTATTTTTGTAAAATTAGGAAGAAAAAGCGCAGAGGGAAAGAGAGGTGGAAGAGAGAGGGAGATAGAAATGTGGAAGAAGAAGCGTAGGGTAGAGTGTATATAGGGGTTAGTGTGTCATTTCCTTTTATTTTGGACAGCTCAAATAGTAGCTTTTTCCTAAAACTAATTTCCTCATTATTGATTCCCTCTAGGTGCAATTTCTCTAGAATCTATGCGTAGAAAAAGAAATCTAAGGGCATCTCCAATAGGGAGTTCTTCATAAGGTTCTAAAAATTAAAAAATTAAAAAATAATGAAAAAAGTGGAGAGAAGGTAAGAACCTTGAGTATCTTATTAAGAACCCCATCTCACTATTTTATTTGTTGGATTGTTTTTGAAACTTAATTTTAAATTAAATTGTAAATAATAATATTATATTATGTTAAGAACTCCATTGAGGTTCTAACCAATGCATATGCTCTAAGGTCTATAGGTACTTTCATGTCTTTTATTAAATGAATAGTTGAATAAAAAAAATATCTTTTCCACAAAACTAATATCACTGTGCTATCGAGGGTTATTCTTTCATAATTCTCTTTCTTTATTATTCAAACTTTTCTGATTCGTACAAACAAAACCTTTGAACCCTAAACAGTTGCAAGGAGCAGAATCAGCAGATAATGACCAAATATCCATTTGTCCATGTATAAAAAACGATATAATTTGATACGAAATAGTAATAGTTGTGCAGTTGATGTTGCCACTTAAGGCACTTACGTAAGATTCCATGCAAATTATATTTAATATATATACGTCTTCAAGTTACGTATTAGTTTGATTATAAAATTGGTCAACTTTTTGGGATTGTTCGATAATAGATGTTGGTACTGGATTTCCCTCTAGGAAATCCGGCCCATTACCAGACAAGACAAAGGCCCGTAATTACGAGCCCATTCCAGAATCAAAGATAAACGGGAGAGTCAACTCTCTTGTTGGGCCCAAGCAAAGCAAGCGCCTTAGAGAGGCCCAGACGACGCCGAAGCCGGAGACGATCGAGCTCGAGCTCGGCTGAGGATGACGTGGAGATAGAGCAACTCGGTCTTCGTCAGTTCAACTGATCTGCGCGAATCTCGGAGATCGTTACAACGACGAGGCCGAAGTATCAGGACGAAGAGATGAGAGTGGAGACTATTTAAAGGAAGAAGTGGCGGCTCATCAAAGACAATTCCAACCTAGGCTAAGAACACTTCGACTAAATAGCTCGATTCCATATTTTGTACTCTCTTTTCGACTGTGTTTGTTCTATCTCGACGATCAATCTCAATAAAGTCTTTGATTCATAGGAAACTATACCAGTTCTATATCCAAAAGTCCAAATCCACGAATACAAATTCTTAGTGTGAATCCCGGATCTCACATTTGGCGCCGACTGTGGGGACATTCTATAGCCTTTCCTATCTTAAGAATCAGATCCTAGATCCGATAGATCGAGATGAATCCCGACCAAACTGGCTCTCCCAGCGCCACACCACCGGTTCACCGCCCTCAAACGGTCGACAACGTTCCTCAGAACACTACCGGGGTAAGGAACATGGGTCAGACCGACGGCGTGTTGACGAGCTCCGCCTCAGTCTCCACGACCGCGGCACCAGCCGGCTCCGTCGCTCAAACAATCGCGACAAGCCAGACTCCGACAAACGTTTTGTCAGGAACTAATGATCCGAGCAGAAACTGGGTGTGGATGAGAAACGACTCAATACCCACCCCGGGAGGAGGATCTGGAGTAACCAGACCCAATTCACCACTACCTTCCTCTCCACAGAGACAAGGACCAAGCGATCTTGCCGAGATCCGTTCGATGTTAAGCATGTTGGTAGATCGAACGAGAAACAACGAGGCAAGCGCAAGGGCCCAAGAGGTCGCAAACCGTTCCCTGGCAGCGCAGCTCGAAGAACAAGAGCGGCGCCTGAACGCCCGTCTTGAAGAGCTCGCCAGTCAAAGCCAAGGGGGCAGACAAACGCGAACTCCCATAAGTCTTCCACCGTGTACTCGCTTGGACTTCTCCCAAGTAGTAACTCCTCCGGGAACGTCGGGACATTTCAGTAATACGTCAAATAGCGGCTTCCGCCCAACAATGACCCCTATCGCGGTTCCGACCCCATTTGGTTCGAGTTCAATGGTCGCAGATCCAACCGGATCAAGAAGCCGACCATTACCCGGGCCACCACCTTTCCCGAGTAACTCTAACACCCGACCGAGGCAACTAGGAGGTTCTGCCTTCGCCTCGAGCTCGGGACTCCTTAATGGATCAAACTCAGTCCAGTTCCGAACGCCACAGGTCGATCAGACGAGGTCGATCCCAACGATCGATCTCCTCGACCCCATTTTTCCGGAACAAGCGTCAGGACAGGCGCAAGTCCGGTTCGCACCCGCAGAGGGCGATGAACACGATATGCTTAGACAATACATTGAACAGGCAAAAGCCCATTTTAACAGGCTGAGCTCAAAAGTTCACATGGCGACGAGCGCGGCTCCTGACATCGATCGAGTGATCGAAGAAACACAACAAACGCCGTTCACAGATCGGATTGCGTTTGCAAGAATCCGAGAGATCAAGAAAACTAAGTTTCCAGAATTCTCTGGGAAATCGGACCCGAAAGCCCACATCAGGGCATTCCGACTAGCGATGGCAAGGGTGTACCTTACCGATGAGGAGAGGGAGCCAGCCTTCTGCAGGCTCTTCGCGAAAAACCTATCAGGTTCTGCCCTAGAATGGTTTGCCGGACTGGAAGAAAGGTCCATTGATAACTTCACCCAGTTCATGACGGCTTTCCTCAAACAATACTCCGTTTTCATCGAGGAAAAGACTACCGAGGCAGCCTTATTTGGCGTCTCTCAAAAACCCGACGAAACAATTCGCTCGTACATCGACCGATTCAAGGAAATAAAATCCAAAATCGCGAACCCACGAGATGAGGTAGCTATAGAAGCGTTAAGACGAGGACTATGGTTCTCAACCAGATTCCGCGAGGAAATAACGGTCCGCGAACCCCAAACGCTCGATGACGCCCTCCATCGCGCATCGGCCTTTGCTCGCCTCGAGGACGAAACCACGGCCCTCAGGGAAAAACACCGGAAAGAAAGGAACCCATCGGGTCCGCAGAATTCAAACTCGAAAAAGGATTCCCGTAAGTCAGGGAACGTCAACGCGGTCGAGAGCCCAAAGAGCTCGAAGAAATTCGAGTTCGACAAGGAAAAATTCTGTGATTTTGCACAATAAGAGAGGGCACTCCACCAAGGATTGCTATACTCGAGCTAAAGCAGAGGCTCAAAAACAAGAGTCCGAAAGCAAAAAAGACTCCGAGGTCGAGGAGGAAACTCTGTCCGACAAAAAGGAAAACAAACAGACCAAGGAGTCAAACTCTAAAAAGCACTCTCAAAACAAACGGGAACGGTCAAAGGAGCCGGAATCTCCCGAAACACTCCCTCAAGGGTCGCGGAAGCGAGTCGGCACTATCCCCGCCTCCGGCTCCTGCCAAAAGTTTATGCTCAAGAATCAATCTCCTTTGTCTCTGCGGGGGGGGGGGGGGGGGGTGTACGGGCTATACCCCCTAAACGAATCGACTTCATCTTCGGTGGCTCCAAACTTTGCCGCGACTCGGTCAATTCGATCAAAGCTCTTCAGAGAAGAGTCGAGACCGGCAGAAGGGGAAAGACCCCAATGTTGGGTCCAGACCACGAGATCATTTTCCACGAGAGCGAGACAAGTAATCTCGACAAACCACACGACGACGCTCTCCTCGTTTGTCTAGTAGTGGGAGATGTCGAACTCTCAAGGATAATGATTGACACAGGGAGTTCGGTAGATGTCCTCTTTTACGACGCGTTCAAAAAGATGGACTTCAACGACTCCGAGGTTGTAGAAGAAAAGACGCCACTAGTAGGTTTTGCTGGTGAAACGACATACTCGATGGGCTCTGTCTTCGCCCCAGTAATCGCTGGAGGAGTTCGGAGAATGACAGAGTTCGTCATAGTAGATCGGCCAGCTCCCTATAACGCAATCCTAGGTCGACCATGGATATACGACATGAAAGCGGTACCATCGACCTACCACCAATGCGTAAAGTTCCCGACACCCAAAGGGATCAAAACCATTCACGGAAGTCAAAAGATTTCCCGCCATTGCTACATGAACGGATTCAAACAGATCGAGAAATCCCCTGCATAGCAATTACAGAAAGAGGACGAGCTCGCCACCATGCAGACCAAAAGGTCGAACGACCCCAGTCAAATAGGACCCCCAAAGGACCTCACGACTCAGGTCTGCATAGACGAGGCTCATCCCGAAAGACTCGTTGGCATAGGAATCGACCTATCAGAGCCAGTCAAGAACGAACTGGTCTCTTTTCTCAAAAAGAACGTCGACTCCTTCGCCTGGTCTTCAGCAGACATGAAAGGAATAAACATCGACGTAACCAGCCACGAGCTGAATTTCGACCCGACCTACAAACCGGTAAGACAGAAACGTCGAAAACTAGGCCCTGAACGGGCCAAAGCCGTCAATGACGAGGTCGATCGGCTATTAAAAATCGGATCGATCAGAGAGGTCAAGTACCCCGACTGGCTCGCAAACCCCGTGGTGGTTAAGAAAAAGAACGGAAAGTGGGGGGTCTGTGTAGACTTCACGGATCTCAACAAAGCATGTCCAAAGGACAGCTTCCCACTCCCGCACATCGACCGACTGGTCGAGGCCACCGCTGGACATCAGCTGCTATCCTTTATGGACGCGTTCTCAGGGTACAATCAAATATTGATGAACCCTGAAGACCAAGAAAAGACCTCGTTCATAACTGATCGAGGCACGTACTGCTACAAAGTCATGCCCTTCGGACTAAAAAACGCAGGAGCAACTTACCAGCGCCTCGTCAACAAGATGTTCTCAGGACTCCTAGGCAAAACCATGGAGGTCTACATCGACGATATGCTGGTAAAATCTTCTAGGTACGAAGATCACATCCCCCAACTAAAAGAATGCTTTACCATTCTCAATAAGTACGGGATGAAACTCAACCCAGCTAAATGTACCTTCGGGGTCCCTTCAGGAGAGTTCCTCGGTTACTTAGTAACTGAAAGAGGGATCGAAGCGAACCCCAAACAGATCGCAACGTTCATAGAGATGAAATCTCCCAGAACAACGCGAGAAGTCCAGCGCCTAACCGGCAAAATAGCTGCTCTGAATCGCTTCATCTCGAGGTCGACTGATAAATGTCTACCCTTTTATCATTTGCTCAAAGCAAACAAAAAGTTCCTTTGGGACGAAAAGTGTGAAGAGGCATTCACTCAGCTCAAAACTTACTTAAGCGAACCACCCATACTGGCGAAACCAGTAGAAGGAGAACCCCTTTATATCTACTTAGTTGTCTCGACGGCAGCAGTAAGTGGAATCCTGGTTCGCGAAGAACAGATCGAACAACGGCCGGTGTATTACATCAGTAAGACCTTGATCGACGCTGAAACCAGATACCCCGCCATGGAAAAGCTCGCCTTAGCGCTGGTAACATCGGCTCGGAAACTCCGACCGTATTTTAAATCGCACTCGATAATAGTGATGACCTCTCAGCCGCTGAGAACCATCCTTCACAGTCCAAGCCAATCAGGTCGATTGGTCAAATGGGCTATCGAACTCAGCGAGTACGACATTGAATACAAAGCTCGAACATGCCTAAAAGCACAAGTACTGGCAGATTTCATAATCGAGCTCCCTCCTACTATAGAACTCGACCCGACTTTGACCCAAAGATGGAAACTCTACGTCGATGGAGCTTCCTCAAGACAAGGGTCCGGAGTCGGAGTGAAATTAATCTCCCCAACGGGTGAAGTATTAGAACAATCGTTTAGATTGGGCTTCGCCGCATCGAATAACGAGGCAGAATACGAAGCGCTGATAGCCGGGCTTAGACTTGCGATAGCAATAGGAGCCCGAGAAGTAAATGCCTTCAGCGATTCCCAACTGGTCACAAGCCAATATCATGGTGACTACGAGGCCAAAGACGAACGAATGGAAGCATACCTATGGGTAGTCCATACATTGGTCGAACAGATCGAATTCTTCGATCTAACACGAATCCCACGAGGTGAAAACACTGCAGCCGATGCGCTAGCCGCATTAGCATCGACATCAGATCCTAACCTCAAAAGAATCATACCAGTCGAAGGGATAGAAAAACCAAGCATCGACATAGCTCTCAAAGCTCTGTCCTTGAAAGAGGACGGGCCCGCTGTGAAAAACGATGTCAAACGCAAAGAATGTCCCGGAGGCACTAATAGCGACATCATCGAGATTGATGATGATCTTGATCCTAGAAACACCATATACGTCGCGAACGTCCCCGACGGACCAATTCAAACCGCATCCACTAGTCAGGGACCTGAGCCAAACAATGACGAAGATTGGAGAACTCCGATCATTCGATACATCACAAATGGCGAAGTTCCCGATGGCAAATGGGAGGCGCGGAAACTTAAAATGCAAAGTGCGAGGTACTGTGTCACACAAGGAGAGCTCTTTAAAAGGAGCCTCTCCGGACCTTACCTTAAATGCCTTGACAAAAAGCAAGCCCTTGCTGTGATTACACAAACACATGACGGATCCTGCGGAAGCCATTCCGGAGGACGAGCATTGGCCGTGCGAATCAAAAGGCAAGGCTACTATTGGCCAACAATGGCCGCCGAATGCAAATCTTTCTCCAACAAGTGCGATAAATTCCAAAAGCATGCCCCAATTATCCACCAAGCGTCGGAGAAACTCTCCTCTATCTCATCGCCGTACCCATTCATGCGGTGGGGAATGGACATCGTTGGACCGCTGATCCCATCTGGCAAAAAGAAAGCCACACATCTATTGGTGATGACAGACTACTTCACCAAGTGGATTGAAGCTGAGTCATACCAGAAAATTAAGGACGTTCATGTTAAGGAGTTCGTCTGGCGAAACATCGTTTGCAGACATGGACTACCCCACGAGATCGTTACCGATAACGGACCTCAGTTCATATCAAACACGTTCAAAGAGTTCTGCAGAACTTGGAACATAAAGCTGACTTACTCAACGCCACGCTACCCCCAAGGGAACGGGCTAGCAGAAGCAGCCAACAAAGCGATTATGAACGGCCTCAAGAAAAGGCTCAACGAGTGCAAAACAACCTGGAGTGACGAGCTCCCAGCCGTACTCTGGGCCTACCGGACTACCCCCCGTAAATCCACTGGCGAGACTCCCTTCTCGCTAGCTTACGGAATCGAGGCGGTAGTACCAGCCGAAATTCTCGTGTCAAGCATTCGCAAAGAAGAATGCCCGCGACAAGAGGAACTTAACAACAAGATGATAACTGACGAGCTCGACCTCGTCGACGAAAGAAGGAACCTCGCATTAGCTCGATTCCAGAATTACCAACAAGCCGCGGCTCGCTACTATGATTCCCGAATCAAAACTTGGAGGTTTCAAGTAGGAGAGCTAGTCTTAAGGAAAGTGTTCGACCATAAAAAGGAAGAACACGCTGGAAAATTAGGAGCGAAGTGGGAAGGTCCTTACCAGGTCACCGACATCGTAAAGGACGGGGTCTACCGACTCAAGTCGGTGGAAACCCAGAAGCCCGAACTACGACCTTGGAACATCATCAACCTCAAAAAGTATTTCCACTAGAAGTACATCAACATAATCAAACTACGAAATGGCTTGATCCCCTAAAAGGGTACGTAGGCAGCTCGACTTCGAGCGCAGCCACCCCCCAAACACAAAGCTCTCACTGAGCTCGACAACTTCTGACGAAGTCATACTAACTTATCTTTGTGAAATCAAAATAAGTCTTCTAATCAAACGTCTCTTCCTGTTAAAGCCACTACGTTGATATGAAATTATCCCTTCCAAAGCAAACGATATGAAATTATCCTATTTCGAGCGACCTGAAATGGCCTCTCCCAAAAGACCAAAGTGATATGAAATTATCCCTTCCCGAAACGAAAGATATGAAATTATCTCTTCTAAGTCAAAGCGATATGAAATTATCCTTCCCAAGTGACCTGAAATGGCCTCTTCCAAAATATCAAAGCGATATGAAAATATCCCTTTCGAGCGACCTGAAACGGCCCCTCCTAAAGTCAATTCTCCCGACCTCATACAGCTCGAGAGAACTGGAGGGCCACCCTCTCCCGTTAAACGAAAACGTCGAAGTCAAAGCAACCGACCACGCGGAAAGACCTCCGCGCACAACGAGCCTTTGTAAGTTTACTTAATCATTAAACTCGAAGAGACCCGAACTATCAAAAAAAAAAAAAAAAAATCAAACCGAGAAGGTACTAAAACAGTAAAGTCTATGCTAAGGCATGTAAGACTCCAAAAGAAATTCATTAAAAGAAGGACACAATGTCCTCGAACAAAGCCCGCTTGGGCGAATAATGTTTTTCCATATAAAAAAAAAAGAAGAGAGCCCCTAGAGGCAACATCATTGTCGCGAGCGCGAAGAAGCCTCGTCTCCATCCTCCGCCCGATCACCGGTAGACGCAATCCCAGTCGGGAGGCTCGATCCATATTGATCAAAGCAGGGAACAACCGGTGGCGGAGCATGCGCCAAAATGACCGAGTCACTCGACACGGCCGGCAAGTTCAACTTGCCAACACTGAAGTCAGAAACCGCCGCGGCGGTCATTTCTTCCACTGCCGCCCTCTTCTGGTCGGCCAACCTCAGAACTTCCCGAGTCAAGTCAAGCTCGCCGGAAGCAAACTCCGCGATGAGTTCGATATTGGCTAGGGTTTCTTGGAGGCGAATCTCAGCGTTGGTCTCGAGCTTCCGCTTCTCGCTCTTCTCCTTGATCCCTTTAAGGATCTCTAAATATTCCCCGCTCATCTTCTTCCTCGCCTCGTGGGACGCGACCTTTATGTCGAAGTCTCTCCCCGCAAGAACTCTCTCCAGGTCGATCCGATCTTGGGCAGCTTGCGCTGTGGCGACTCGACTCGTTTCTTCGGCAGCCAACGCCCGGCCTTCGGCCGCCCGAAGCCTTTGGGAGAGGTCCTCCTCGCGATTCTCGAGAACCAATAGCCGGGCTTCGATCCCCTCATACCGAGCCAGTTTCCTCTCGAGCTCCTCCTCCCGAGCAAAAGAACCCTGCAGCTCCGCGGTCAAAATACGAGCCGACCTCTTAGCGGCCTCGAGCTCGTCCTCCCGCGATCGCTCACGAAGCTCACGTTCGGACTGGGCCACAAGTCCGCTCGTAGCCTCCAGAAACTACATAAAAACACAAATTTCAAATACCTTTCTTACCAAAGAAAGGCAAAAACAAGAACTATGGTTGATACCTTTCCAGTGGCTTCGGCCATCCTGGCATACAAATCGCCGAAGGCCGGGTCCCCAGTAACTGGAAGCGGAACCCCTGCAGGTCCGACGCGCCTAGAAGAACGGGCCGCGCCCCGGGGCATCCCGACACTCTCGCTCGAACTACTCGAGCTCGTCTCCGTATTGATCCTTCGGCGCTTCGGTACGGGGGAAGGATCCCTGCCCACGTCCTGATCGCCGGGGTAAGGATCGCGCAAAGCCGGCTCCCTTGACGGAACCGAGTCCGCCCTCCGAACGACCGGAGGGGAGGAGACCCCCCTGCCTCCGCGGATGCGTCACGGGCCCCGGAGCTCGGGGGGACAGCCGTGAAAGGGAGAGGAGAATCACACATGGCAAAAAAGAGCGCATTGCTCAGACTCCCATCCTCCACCCTTTTTGCCAGATCTATGGGGTCTTTTCCGTTTCGGCGACTCCTCGACCTACGAGATAGTTTCTCGTGAGATGGGGTGCTGACATCCGAACCCACGCCCGAGGAAGGACGACCTGTAGAATAAAAAGGGGAGAAGTCTTTAGACTCTTCCCAAATAATGACGAGCCGAATGTTACGGACAAAAACTCACCTTCTCTTGCCCGCTCAAATATACGAAGCGGAGGTCGCACGGTTCGACCCAGAGAAGTCCCGCGAGGTACAGGAGGAAAGGCTTGCTCCCGAAAGGCCCTGGACAGACCCTGTGGGACCCCTCTTGGATTGACCCTCAAGGCAGCCTGTACACGCTCGGCCGTGAAACTGTCTCAGTTAACGGATCCTCTCCTCAAACGGGCTATTAAGGCCTCCGTGACAGGATTAAGGTCAAGCGACTCAGGGAACTCTGCGATATAGAACGAAGCAGGTCAGAGATCAAACTGACACAAGAAATAATAACCAAAATAGCAGTAAGAAAGCCTCATCAACGTCGGAAGCCCACCGCGAGGGAACGACCGAGCAATCAAACTCTCCGACCGAGTGATGAGTCGTCCTAAAGAAAAAATATTGGTCCCTCCACTCTTCCCTCGGCGGGAGACCGTCCAGGATCCTCCCAAACCGGGGAGAAAGACGGTACGACCCCGGAAAGCGGGAATCTTGCTTCACCGAGCAAACCCGCATTAACTCCTCAGGACCGAATTCAACCCCTTCCTCTGCAGCCCTAACTCCGAGTCCGATAACGTACCGAACGAAATTCGGCGTCATCTGGTAGAAAGCCATCTGGAGTTGGGCCAGCACCAAGAAGACGAGGCGAGGAATGGGAAAGAAAAGCCCACATTTTTCGAAATACGTATAGGAGGCACAGCAGTAGCCTTCTATGACCGTTTCGGGGGATACCGTCGAAGAAGGGATGACGATTTCGACCTCCGTCGGAATCCGGCAGAGCACCCTCAATTGCTGGATACGGTCCACGGTTAACGAAGACGGCGGGTGCGGTCCAAACGACCCCGCCGCCGCACTCGTACTCGCTCCCGCAGGATCCCTAGAAACCATAAAAAAAGGAAGGTTTCTGAAAGAAAAAACTTTTTCTCTAACGACAAAGGAAGAAGGGAGAAAAAGTTCGAACAAGTTAAGAGTAGGAAAGCAAATGACTTCCTCCAAACAACGCGAATGATTATTTAAATCAAAGATTGAGCACAGTATCGCCCGTACGACTCCTTACTCGCATTAATTGCTGGTAGGATCGAGATGACTTGGACCCCTCGCCTCCCTCTCGCCAAGCCGTTGATCTGAGATCAACGGTTGCAAAGCATGCTGTAATTAGGTCACATCATCAAAAAAGAAAGCCCGAAAAGACTCTTCGCGACCTTCGAGCCTGAGCCGTCGATTACCAACCAAATTTACGGTGGGAGATGAAATTCTCAAACAAATACACGCAACGACTGCAGACGCGCTGAAAAGCAGTTCAGTCCGTTCCACGCGCTCATTCCTAACCATCGGATTAAAACAAGATCCACGGATGGGGCAAAAATAATCATTAGATTTGTCACATCCGAGGCATGCGCCTCTTCCCGAGAACGTCCACCGCCCATTAACCTCGACTTCTCGAATTCAATGGGCTGGGGGGCTATTGTTGGTACTGGATTTCCCTCTAGGAAATCCGGCCCATTACCAGACAAGACAAAGGCCCGTAATTGCGAGCCCATTCCAGAATCAAAGATAAACGGGAGAGTCAACTCTCTTGTTGGGCCCAAGCAAATCAAGCGCCTTAGAGAGGCCCAGACGACGCCGAAGCCGGAGACGATCGAGCTCGAGCTCGGCTGAGGGTGACGTGGAGATAGAGCAACTCGGTCTTCGTCAGTTCAACTGATCTGCGCGAATCTCGGAGATCGTTACAACGACGAGGCCGAAGTATCAGGACGAAGAGATGAGAGTGGAGACTATTTAAAGGAAGAAGTGGTGGCTCATCAAAGACAATTCCAACCTAGGCTAAGAACACTTCGACTAGATAGCTCGATTCCATATTTTGTACTCTCTTTTCGAGTGTGTTTGTTCTATCTCGACGATCAATCTCAATAAAGTCTTTGAATCATAGGAAATTATACCATTTCTATATCCAAAAGTCCAAATCCACGAATACAAATTCTTAGTATGAATCCCGGATCTCACAATAGAGAGTTGATGGATACCTTGATAATATTAAAACTTATCATATGAAATTTGGAGGAAAGACAGCATACACACTCGAGAAGTCTCTGGAAAATTAAAGAGATTGAAGGGCGAGCTGGACGTGCATCGATTCGTCTGCTCCGGCGACGGAGAGGAGTTCATCGGTGAGTAGGGACGTCACCCACCTGCTTCTTGCTCGGGATCTGCTGCTCGGGGACGGCGGCGGCGAGGGCGGTGGTGAGGTTGGTCTTTCGCGAAGACGCCTCTGGCTGTGGTGCACTCTTCTCTGCGACGGATTGACAGCGCGGTTCAGTGGAGTGACGGCGGCTCGTGGTTGACGGCGACGGCTGCTCAGCTCGAGTCCGGTGAAGTTCCAACGGTCTCAAATCCTCCCCGACGGCGATTATCATATCTTTCCAGATCTGATTCTGCAAGCGGTTTGTGCCTCACTCTCTAATCGGTTCGGTTTCTTGGGTAAGGATAGCTTGGTTAAACATGGTTGTTGTTATGCGGTTCCATGGCTTAATTATTAGCTTGAACCTTCGATGTGCCTTATTGATTGTGGGGAGATGGTTAGACTCGGAAGTAGGAATGTGAAGGTTGGCTTAGGTCTGATGCTGCTCCATTTGTGATCAGTGTGCCGGTTCTCTAGCTTAGGAGGAGGTAGTAAGGCTCGGAGTGGTGATGCTTCGGCTATTAAGCACCGTTAGCTTGTATAATCCCTTGGTATAGGGCCGGATCCTGGAGTTTTCTGTGACCGTTCGTAGATTTAGAGGGCAATCTGGCTCGGTTCTAAAGACTTTGCTGTCGAATGGACCTATTCTTCCTCGGGTTATCGGATGAAACAGCTTCCTGTAGCTTTCTAAATTGGTTCATCAGTCCTTCTCGGACGCGGCTATTTCTGAGGCTGACTGCGCCATTCTAGGACTCCGAGATGTTTATCGACTTCTTGCCTCACGGCAAATCGTCGAATGTCATATTTCTCTTGTTTTTTATCTTTTTTTTTGGCATGAGATCTGCTATTAAGTCTATCAATTTGTTTCTGCAAGTTGTAATACTTAACAATTCATTTTCATTAATGATATTAACATACTTATCAAAAAAAAAAAAAAAATTAAAGAGATTCTTTTTACTTAATTTTTTTTTTCACGATTAGTTGATCAAAAATCTCTGAACTACATATAATTGTCAAAAATACAAAATTACTAATATTTGACGTAGTTTAAATTAATAATATAAATACTTCCGTGACTTTGGAATTGATTAAACATATATACTTAATTGTATATTTTTGATGACAAAAAAAAATTAATTGTATATTGCTCTCTCTTCTCTCTTCTAACTTCTCACTAGCCTTTACTGTTTGCTTATTCGTTTCCGTCGATGGTGTCAGTTAGGCCTAGGCATTCGGATATTCGGGTCGGTTCTGGGTAGGATCCATTCGGTTCCGGTTCTTTCGGGTTGAGAAAAATTTTACCCAATGGGTACATATGCAATTTCGAGTCGGGTATCGGTTCGGATCCAATCGGTTCCGGGTCAGTTCGGGTCTAAAAATTCAGAACCAAATTTTTACCCGAAATTTATAAAAATATCTGAATTAGAGCCAAAAATCTGGAATTTGTTTTCCGAAAACCAGCAAAAATAACTAAAAACAAAGAAAAAACAGAAAAAATTATCCAAAATATCAAAAATATATTAAAAACTGAAAATAAAACTTTAAAAATAATACCAAAATTATACATATAATATCCAAAATAACTAATATATTTAATATTTTTCGGGTCATTCGGGTACCCGTTCGGATATCGGTTCGGTTCCAGGTATTACCCAATACCCACGGTTCCAAAATAAATTACCCATCGGGTAAATGCTATATAACCAAATCGGTTTCGGGTCGAGTAATTTCGGGTCGGTTCCAATTCGGATAATCGGTTCCGGTTAAAATGCCCAGACCTAGTGCCAGTTTTTATTGCTTCAACTTTTGTTTGTTCTCTCTGCGGCTTATTCCGCCAATAAGCTTCAATGTAATCTCATCCGTTTTGCTTTGTAATATATGATGGGGATTACTCGACTTTTGTTTCTAGAATTTTTGCCGGACTCGGCTTCCTCAGCAGCGGATCCTCTTCGGATCTGCTCTTACTCCGGTAATTTTACCGATCTCGGCCTATTTTCTGTTGCTGCTCATTCTCGTTGGGGACCGTTCATCTTTGCAAGTATTCATCTAACATAAATAAATTACTTAGATTTCGTTTGGGGAGTTTAGACTTTAAGATTTTAAACTGTCCTTTATTTTAAGACTTGGTCTTGCATATGAGAGAGGTGATTGAAAACTCTGCGGTTGCGGATAAAGGAGAAAAAGCTGGTAATTTGCTCTTGCAAGGACTGCCTCAATGTAGATCGTCACTTAAGGAGTGATGTAGTAGACCACATTATAACAAGAAGGATGGATGAGGATTATAAGCTGCGTAAAGACTGGTACCATCATTGGGAAGTCATCTCAGTAGCTGAAGGTGAAAGGAAAAAAAATGGGTGGAATGAAGAGATTGTTAGTTATACAGAGCTGCTGAGTATTTAGATGGAGACTTGGATAGTCCGCGTGACTTCTGTGAGATGGCAGAGGGAGAAGACATGGAAGAAGATGAGTTCTTGGCTAAGCTAGAAGATGCTGAGACACCACTATATCCAAACTGCGCACACCATAGAAAGTTGTTTGCCATTTTGTCACTATTCATATTGAAGACTCATAATGGATGGTATGATAAAATCCAAACGGTGAGATTGAGATGTCTGATTAGCCTGAAGGTGGAGATCAACCCAAGCGTAAGAAATACATAGGACCAACAAAGATGAAGAACATAGCCAAGGATCCAAATTTTAGAGAGAGAGTTGAGTTCACTGATATGGGCGAACCTGTTGGTGCGGGATCAGTGAAATTATCATCTTAATTGGTTCTTTAGTTCGAGAACATGTTTCTGTCACAGTTGAAGATTGGAGGAAACTCAGTGAGGAAGTGAAAATAGTTCTTTGGAAATCCGTTCCAGGTAACCTTTTCCTTTTTATTGTAATCTATGTGTCTTGTTGTTTTATGATGTTTGGTTGTAAGCTCTGTGTTTTGTTGGTATATGAATACATGCTAGGTTTGAGCTCGATGAAGAGTACCAAAAGAATTTAATATTAAAGCAAATGGGATGTCTGTGGAGGGCTTCTAAATCACGACTAGTTACACAGTTGAGATGTAAAGCTACAACTAACCAAGAGAGGATGAAACTTAGATCGAAGAATGTTTCACCAACAGAGTGGTGCAAATTTGTTAAACAAAAGACCAGCTCAGTCTTTATGGTATTGTCTTGTAATGTACATGAATTTCTCTATTCAGTAATATCTTGCTAATACTCGTGTGACAGGTTGTAAGTGAGTCCTACAAAGAAAGGAGGAAGAAGCAGATTCCTCACACTTGTAGCCGTAGAGGGATGGCCAGACTAGGTGAAGACATGGTACAATTTATTTAGTTATTTCTGCTAATACTACAATCGAGTACAATGGTTGTTTATTAATCATGACTTGTATACTAACAAAAAAGAGAAAGTGGAGAAACAACTCAAAGTGTCTAGGCTGACGGTGTGGGTCAAGTCACGTACTGAAAAAGATGGTACACCAGTCAATACAATTGCCGCAAAGAAGTTTGTAAGTATATTAGTTTTTTTTATGTACATTAGTTAGATTTTTGTCTGTTTTCCAGAGCATATGACTACATACATTATGCATTTGCAGAAAAAGACAGCTGAGATCATTGATAATGATGGTCCATCAAATTCAACTAACCCTAGTATGAACCAGCTTTCCCAACTTTTAGGACCTGATAATCGGGGCTGTTTGAGGGCAATGTGTAGAAACATAGGGAAAACCAAATTAGCTTGTTTTGAGATTAAGAAACACTTCATGGCTGATATGGAAGAGAAGAAAAATCGCCTGCAACACAAGTGAAGGAGTTGGAAGATGAACTTGCGAAGTTTAAACATATTAGTTAAATTTGGACTATGTTTTGATGAGATGAATGTAAATCTTAATATAACTATGTTATTCTGTCTCAGTACGAGGAACCTGAAGTGGGAGAAAATTCAGATTCTGCTAGAGCCAAAGTAAGTGAACAATACAATATGGTTATTCATGTTGTTTTAAAATGGCTATGTTTGACATTTTCCGATTTAAAATTTTCCAGAATGTTAACAAACACGCATATCCTAGGTGTGTGTTGGTAGACTGGTCTGGTTCTGATGAGAGCGCCGCTGAGGGAAGAATTTTGTCGACTGATCCAGATGATTACGTAAATGGCATCCCATTAGGCCCTCTAGAAGTTAAAGTGTTGGTGGACACTGCAATCAAATTAGATGCCTTTCTCTGGAGATCTGCACCCGAGATGTGTAATGTTGAGCAAGCCGTTGGGGAGATGATTGTATGGCCTACAAGTAATTGCGTAGTTCTAGACCATGGACTCTTTTCAAATGACATTCTTCTTATGGTAATGTTTCTTTTTGAGAACAATGTATTTTTTGTTTGCTTTGTTGGTATCTACTGGAATGTTGAACTTGACATATTCAATATGTTTTACGCATGTGTATGATAGAGTCCAACACCCAATTCTGTGAACAAATGCAAACTTCTGAATTGATGTAGCAATAATGAGGTAGTTGCGGAAGGACGGTGGCAGTGTGAGGAACCAAAAGCATAGGTGAATGGTCTTCCTCTTGGACCGAATGTAGTGAAAGTGTTTGTTGATGTGGTACGTGAACCAGACACTTTCCTATGGAGGCCAACAACAAAGATGACCTACATTCGAGACTCTTTGAAGACTTTTGTAGCATGGCCTGCAAGTAAGTGTGTGTTTGAAAATGCCGACTCTATATTTCAGAGATCTCCTCAACAGTATCAAGCTCAGCTGCAAAGACATCAAGTGCAAAATCAGCATCAGCATCTCCTACGCAGAAAACTGCAACATGCAGACTAAGTAATGCATCACCAACACAGAAATGTCCAACAAAGCAATATTAAACTCATAAATCTCCCAAAAAGAAATCTCCAAAGCCTAGTCCAAAGAAACCTTAGGCAGTCCACTCTCCTCTTCGAAGATCTCAGGTAATTTTCTTAGTCTAATGAATTTGCTGTTAGAGTTTGTTTATTTCAAGATAATGAGTTGGTTTATTTTTCATTTGTTATAGCATCTCGGTCCAAATGAAACTGGTAAAGAAAATCAGAAGTGCAAGTTGGTGTCGATTGCTGGGAAGAAACATGTGGTTGCTGAAGGACGTTGGGCTTCAGATAATCCGGACCAAAAGGTTCATTTTCTTCCTTTGGGGCCTAATGCAGTTAGAGTTGGGTTGATCTAGTGAAGGTCAGTGGTGTACAAGTTTGGAGGCCTTCATCTGAAATCGAGTGCATGGGAGATGCAATGGTTCATCCATTGCATGGCCAAATGAGAAAGTCATCTTGTGTTAAAGCTTATCAGGTTTCATGTACTTCTTGGCTATTGAGACTTATCTAATATCTTGGACTTAAGCTTTGTAGTGTATTGTGTTAGACTTGACCAATGTTTCAGATTGGTAATGTGTTGTTGGTATGAAACTTGTTTGTTTTTTTAGTGGAATAAATTTGTGTTTTAAAGCAGGTTTTGGAAAACTGATCGTATATGCATTCGTATAGGTATTAATATAAAAATGCCATAACAACAAATATTATGACATATATAAATATGTTATGATTTCGTATGAAATAGCACAATACAAGAGCTATAACTTTGAACACAAAAGACCTGTTTATGCTATTAGTAAATCAATTAGAGTATTGAAGGCAAGCTATAACATTTATTTTTATGGCTAACAAAACTAAAGCTATCATAAATGAACCCCAATACTAGCATGAAAGAAAAATGTTATAAATTGTGGAAGTTATTAGATCACAGACAAAAACACTATCATATATGGCCTACCTATTACAGCTGTGGCAGACATAGCCATTTTAAAAACGCTATCATTTACATATGATGACGTTTTTCGTGAGATAAGAATAGACATTTTTCTTGTAGTGTCTCTCACTTCATGTTCCGATGTACAAGGGTATAAGTTCTGATCTCGGCTTTTCCGCTACATGTATTCGCGGCATGTACAATTGGAACCGATTTGTTCAGATTGCATAACCTGGGTCAATAAATTGTGCCTAATTGCAGTCCAAGTTTCCCCGATGTTCTCAGTGCTTCTGATGCGAGCTTCCCGACGACTCATCTTTACGGATCTAGGCCAACAAGGCAATTTTGACAACAACCAAGCTATCCTCTGTCGCCGGTGCTCCACGACATCTCTGGTGCCGCTATGCATGTCGGACCTCCAGTGTGGTCGACGCGTGTCTGTGAGTTGGTCACACGTGGCTATTGGATGATCTTTTCGAGTTGAGTTGACCTGATTATTTTTGGGCCACATAATCTTTTTAGTTTTCAAAACCCATGTAATTGTCAATTGCTTTTTTGGTAAGTTTATCCCCTTGGACTCGATAATCTAAAGGGATAGCCGACTAAAAAAACATATATACTTATTTCAGGCCATATTCATGAACTATACATATATAATAATAAAAGCCCAAAATATCAAAAAAGCCCAAAATTTCAGATCATTATTCACCACAAATATATTCCAACACAAACAACGAACATAACGGATAAGTGTTATCCTCATCTTCCTTCATCTTCTAACTCACCGAGAAAGAAAAGCAAATAGAGTTTGGAATCACTATGAACATTGCCACTTACTATCGTCACTCAAACGTAATCTTAAATCTTCACATAGACAAGACTTTAGCGAGGAGTCGCCAAGCAAGCTCAAATAATATTACATTCATGACAAGAACACAAGGAAGAAGAAAGATGGGATTGCGTTTGGTACGAGCATGTGCTGATACCGGAGAAGAAAAATCTGGTGATCAAAGCAAGCCCGAGAGAAGAAGTTTCTTGACATTAGCAGAAGCCGGTCTTGTCGAGATCTCTGGCCTCGACGCACACGAGAAGTTTCTTTGCCGACTTACGGTAAATATATATATATTTTTTTGGTCAACACTTACGGTAAATCTATAATTCAATTTGTTCATTCAACTAAGATTCTTTTAAAAAAAAAGGATTCAACTAAGATTTATATTCTATTGAACTTAAATAAAAATAGAAAAATGTCAAATAATACACGAATTCTTTGAATTTGGCAAAAAAAATACTTCAACTCTATGTCTCGCCAAACAATACCTAATTTTTTGTTGTACTTTTAAATAATATACAAACTAATGGTTGATTTAACCAAAATGACACACTGTTATTTGATTTAACAGACTAATTAGATGGCGTTTACGCACCATTTACTATGCCGTTAATTTAATCAAATAATACATGAATTCTTTGAATCTGGCTAAAAAATACCCAACTCCATGCATGGTCAAACAATACCTAATCTTTTGTTGGACTTTTAAATAATACACAAACTAATGATTGATTCTTGGTGAAGAGGAAACCAAAAAGAAACCTCAAGGTTAAGTTTGTATCAGTGGAACGACCGCCTCGAACCAAATCTTCTTTCTTTGTTTTGTCCTTCATTTGAGAGTCTCTTAGATAATCACTGCTGTCGGAACGTTGTACTCATGGGATATCACATTGTAATGGCATTGACATTTTTGGCTATATCTTAAAAATCTCTCTATTAGAGAAGCTGAAAAGAGAAACTTTTAAGCTTTGGATAAATAAAAATTGAGCTGAGTATTATTATAAAACAATTCGTTCTAAAATCTTTCATGAATAATAACAACAGATCTATGAATTCTTGGCAGCGAACACACATATTGAATAAGAACGATGAAACCCAAAAATTTAAATTTCCCATTTAGCGATCACGGCGTTATAAGTACAATTATTTGCTTATGCATCTCGACGAAATTACTTTGGCACAGTGGTGATAAAACATTCTCACATGGCATACCAAACCTGAGTTTGAGCCTTGTTTGTAACTGTTTTTTATGAAACAAATTAATGACAAAACGACGTCATTTATGATTAACGACATAGTAAACGGTGCGTAAACACCATCTAGATAGTCTGTTAAATCAGATAACAGAGTGTTATTTTAGCAAAGTCAACCATTAGTTTGTTTATTATTTCAAAGTCCAACAAAAGATTAGGTATTGTTTGGCCATGCATGAAGTTGAGGTATTTTTTGGTCAGATTCAAAGAGTTTATATTTTATTTGTTTATAATTAACGGCACAATAAACGGCGTGTAAACACAATCTAACTAGTCTGTTAAATCAGATAACGATATGTCATTTTTGCCATGTCAACTATTAGTTTGTGTATTATTTAAAAGTACAACAAAAGATTAGGTATTGTTTGGCGAGACATGAAGATGAGATATTTTTTAACCAGATTCAAAGAGTTCGTGTATATTTGACATTTTCCCCAAGATTAAATACGTTCATCTATGTGAGAAAAAAAATTTAAAACATACATATTCAAGAAACCGATAGATCATAATTAAAAATCTATCATGCACTATATTGTATATATGTACATTAGTTAAATAACAAGAATATCTTGTTCCTTTTTTCTTTTTTTGAAAAAAAGATCATGACTTTGATTTTAGTAATGGAAATTATAAATTTCGGCTATCTTGGAATTGGAATTTTACAGATATCATCGTTGAATTTACTAAGGGTGATATCGGAGCAAGAAGGATGTTCAATAGAAGAGTTGAATGCTGGAAAAATATGCGATTGGTTCTTTAAGGATAAGCTGAAGAGAGAGCAGAGCATGGAATCTGCCGTTCTTCAATGGGATGATCCCGATTTTCCTTTTTAATATTTTCGTTTGTATATCTAATGTCCATTGAAAATAATTGAAGATATTAATTAGCTTCTTCATTTACAAGGTGATCAAGTTTCATACTAGTTTCATGAGAGATAAGCGTGAATCTAAGTTGGACATTTCAAATATTTTCTCTATTTTAAACCTTTTAATTTTTTTTTTTTGAAATTCAAAAACCCAAAAAAAGAAAAAATACATGAGAAAAAATATAAAATAGCACAAAAACATACCTTGTTATAAATATAGCACTAAAAAAATAATTGACATTTTTAGCATTATTTTGATTACAAAAACTTTTATAGCATTATATAAATTATGGTTTAAAGTTTATTATTTAGGGTTTATGATTTATTATTTAGGGTTATGGTTTATGGTTTATTATTTAAGGTTTAGGGTTTAGTATTTATGGTTTAAGGTTTAGTATTTAAGGATTTAGGGTTAGAGTTAATTTTGTCTTATTCTTTTAATAAATGCTATTTTATGATTTTTCTTCTTTGGTGCATATTTGTGATAAGGCATGTTTTTGTGCCATTTTTGCGATTTGCCCAAAATACATACTCTCAAAAGGTTGTATATTATTTGTGATCCCTTCTAACTTCTGATGTAGGACATTGAAAGTGTAGGTAGGCAATATAAAGAGCAGAAAGTAAGACACACAAAGTTTGTTAACGGGGTTCGATTTTTTCTACTTCCCCAATTTCGATTTCACTTCAATAGAAAGTAATCTCACCAATTACAAACGTATAGATCAAAACCCTATTGAACTAACGCTCTATTCAATACAATAATTCTTGAGGATCAAACACCTGAGCTAAACTCCCCCTAGTGCCTAGACTTTTTCCAAAATACAAAAGCCCTCTTGAGTTTTTATTCTCTCAGCTCTTGCATCTTCATAAGGTCACACCTCTTCTCTTTATATAGGCTAAACTTGCTTCTCAAGTTTACCTAAATAAAGATATAGCAAATCCTTTTTGTTTTGATATTTCTTATTCCACCTTTTGTAACTTTTCCTTTTTTTTTCTTGAAACTTATTCAAAGAATAAGTAAACCACTTCAAGCTGCAATCTTCACTCAAAGATTTTCATCCAGCTCAGCACACAACCCATAAACCGAATCACATCATAAAGATTCGTTCATATCTCAACAATCGAACATATCCACGTCATGAGTCACGTCTTGTACTATCACTTGTACTACGCCATGACTGACACATCAAATACCTCTTCAATCTCCCATTTTTGGACTATGTATGTGATCTCAACAACCCTAGCATCAAAGGCTTCGTCACTAGCAACATCCAACATCATCCAAAACTAGCAACACCAATCTTCCCTTACTTGAATCACATCATGGTCAAAAACTAACACATGAACCGTCCTCCTCCATATTGAGGATGAAATCCTACTGCACCATCTCTGAAGTGATTAACTTTCTTTCTCCAAATCTTCATGGGCCTTGTCCCTCCATAATTAGCTCTTTGAATATGTCCTCTACCTTCACAATAATAACATATTGGACCATGAAATCTCACTCCATGAGCTTGTTCCATTCGTTTCATCTCCTTCAATAACTTGAAGCATCTTGGCTTAATATGACCAACAACTCCACAATGGTGACAAACAGGTCACCAAATTCGTTTAGGTGCACTCTTCACTTATGAGATTTTCCTTGTTGCAGTCGTTGTAGCAGTTCTTGTACCAGCTCTCGTACTAGTTGATGTACCAGTCGACGTACCAGTTGCAGACTTCATAACAGTTACAGTCTTTGTAGCAGTTGTTGATGCAACATCCATCTTTCCACCAGACACAAAAACACAGTCAGGTTTTCAAGGTTCTCCATTGAATCCAAGACCACAACGATCACTTTTTCCAATAGTAAAAAGATGATCCAACTGCTTTGTTCCATTATTTAGCATCCTCACGCCCTTTTGAGTTTCTTCAAGTTGAACTCTAGCTTGCTGTGCTTCTTCTTCTTTCTCTGTTGCATACTTTCGTACTTCAGCAACTTCAGCTTCTAGCTTAATTTTCTCCTTAGTAAATGATGCATTCTCCTCAACCATCTTACACCAATTCTCATACAAGGCTTTGTAGTTCTCAACTAAATCATCATCATCATCATCACTTACAGGATCATCATCACTTTCATCCTTGTCACTTCCAATTCTACACCCTGTTGCAGACGCTGACGTAGGTTCCATCGCAGACGCTGATGCAGATCCTGCTGCAGACTTCGTATCAAAACTAGACCCAAAGGTTGTGAATGCCACAAAGTTCTTTATTCCTTCACCATCATCTGAATCATTTCCAGAATCATCCTTGACGTTCCTCTTCTTCTTATTATGCTGTAACTTTGCACAATCACAGCTAAAGTGACCAAATCCATGACATCCATAGCAATGTATCTTCGATGATGAGCTGTCCAACTTCTCTCTTTTACTTTTCTTGTCTTCCTTCATCTTCAGATACTTAGAAAATTGTCTTGAAAGCATTGCCATGGAATCTTCAGAAGATGAAACTTGTAGAGCATCTCCAACATCAACATCCTTCTTCTGAGCTTGTTCTTCATACGCTTTATTCAACTCAAAAGCTTGAAGTATCCCAACAAACTCATCAAACGCCATCTCATCCAGTTTATGAGCTTCTTCAACAGCAGAGATCTTTGACTCAAACTTTGATGGAAGAGATCTCTTCAGCTTCTTCACAAGCTTCGTGTCCTTGTAATGCTTTCCAAGAGCGAATGACTCATTAGATATGTCACACAACTTAGCACTAAATTGAGCCACGGTTTCTCCTTCATCCATCCTTAGATTCTCAAATTTAGATGCTAACATATCTAGCTTAGTCCTCTTGACACTTGTGGTACCTTCAAACATGTTCTCCAATGTTTTACATGCCTTTTGAGCTGACACACATTGAGAAATCAACTTGAAGTAACTTGCATCAACTGCATTATAAATTGCAGTCTTGGCCTTAGAGTTGCAACTTGATGCCCTCTTCTCTTCAGCATTCCATTGATCTCTAGGCTTAAAAACTTCAACGCCCTTATCATTCATCACAGGGGGATTCCAACCAATCTCAATTGAATTCCAACACTCCTCATCACGACCACTAATGAAAGCTTACATACGAACCTTCCAATATCCATAATTTGAAGAATCAAGCCGTGGTGGTCTGGTCATAGACGTTCCTTTCTTATGAGATTCCATCGAACCGAACTCTGTGCTACTTCCCGAGCTACCTTCTGATCCTCACCTTAGATCTGCTCAAAACAAGACTAAATCTCTATCAAACACCTGCTTTGATACCATTTGAAAGTGCAGGTGAGGCAATATAAAGAGCAGAAAGTAAGACACACAAAGTTTGGTAACGGGGTTTGATTTTTTTCTACTCCATCAATTTCGAATTCACTTGAATAGAAAGAAATCTCACCAATTACAAACGTATAGATCAAAACCCTATTGAATTAACGCTCTATTCAATACAAGAATTCTTCAAGATCAAACACTTGAGCTAAACTCCCCCTAGAGCCTAGACTTTTCCCAAAATACAAAAGCCCTCTTGAGTTTTTATTCTCTTAGCTCTTGCATCTTCATAAGGCCACGCCTCTCCTCTTTATATAGGCTAAACTTGCTCCTCAAGTTTACCTAAATAAAGATATAGCAAATATCCTTTTTGTTTTGATATTTCTTATTCCACCTTTTGTAACTTTTCCTTTTTTTCTTGAAACTTATTCAAAGAATAAGTAAACCACTCCAACCTGCAATCTTCACTCCAAGATCTTCATCCAGCTCAGCACACAACCCATAAACCGAATCACATCATAAGGATTCGTTCATATCTAAACAATCGAACATATCCACGTCCTGAGTCACGTCTTGTACTACTACTTGTACTACGCCGTGACTTGACACATCAAATACCTCTTTAGACATTATCCAAACATCTCAAAATTAAAAAATATGACTCATGTAACTTCTACATATACATAGTCCGTAAAAAATACATCAAAATTAAAATAAGACTAATTTTATCACTATATCGAAGGAAATCATCGCTAACTCATTGTATTTTCCCAACGGTTTTGCAACGAAAACAAAATTGTCTTTTAAGTTGAACATAATTTCGTCGTTAGTTCAACGTAACTGTTGGGATAGTGTCCTGAAATCACACTTGTACTCACTCCTGATGATAGTTGTGTGTCGAGATCAGACATTCGTATAATACTGGGCGATTGCAATGTTTTGCTAGAAGCCTCTTGCAATCTGTAAGTTGTAGACTTACTGCCAGTATTATATGATCCTATAGGGTCACACACCTAAGCAAACTGGAAGCTAAAACATGGGAATGATCATTATGGTAATGATCATGTTAATGTGTATTGGATACACATTAATATTGAGAAAATGGTGTTGTGTCGATCGACACAGTATGTGTGTCGATCGACACAGTTCGGGTTTCGAAATAGGCTTTTCGATTTATGACTTAAACGAGTCTGGCCCGTTAAGAATGATTTGAGGTCTGATTAAAACCTAAGTGTTTCGACCTGAATCAACAGCCGTCGTCTCTTTCTTGACAGAAGAGGCAGAAACACCAAAAACTCAGAGATCCCATAGATCCGGCACTAGCATCCCGGTTTCCAGGTTTGTGTGCGTGTGTATCTGGTAGAGGCGAAGCATCTGAGTCGCTTGCTGATCTCGTTCACCAATCATTCCGCTGCCAGTTCTAGGTAAGAACGAGGTTGGTAATTTCAATATAACGAACCCTAGATCCTAGGAGATCCAACAGTGGTATCAGAGCTGTTTAGGGTTTAGTCTATTGAATCTGAAGCACTTAGTTCGAATACTGATGTTATTGAATTGATAGTTGCTTGGTGAATCGAATTTTCATGTTGTAAATCTCGGATTAGAACCTCTGTTGAAAAATCGATGTCTGCGTTTTCGCAGCATGTCGATCGACACAAAGCGTGTGTCGGTCGACACAGAGAAAAAACGCATAAATAAAATTTAGGGTTTTCGCAGCGTATCGATCGACACAAAGCGTGTGTCGGTCGACACAGAGCGAAAACGCGTAAATAACTTTAGGGTTTGTCGCATGGTGTCGATCGACACTAAGCTTGTGTCGGTCGACACATCGCGAAAACTCGTAAAAGATATTAGGGTTTTCGCACAGCATCGGTCGACGCACTGGGTGTGTCGGTCGATGCACCGCGAAAATGCGAAAGATTTGAAATCGCACTGTGTCGATCGACACACTGGGTGCATCGGTCGACATAGACTATGCGTACGGATAGATCGGTTCAATTGGATTGAACTGGTTATCTCGCATGGTTATGTCGGTTTAATTCAAAATCCCTAATACTCTACTGTGTCGATCGACACAGGTTTAATGTCGGTCGACACAAGCCTTACGATTGGTTGAATCGGTTCAATTGGATTGAACTGGTTATCATGCTTGGTTAAAGAAGATAAGATCGGTTTAAATTAGATGAATTGGTTCAATTGAATTGAACTGGTTATCTCAATTAGAATAAACCGATTTAATTGGTTAAGATCAGTTTGATCGGATAAGTCGATTCAATTGGATTAGACCGGTTATCGCGATTAGTTAAAACTGGTTGAATCGGTTCGATTAGATGAACTAGTCAAATTGGATTTGACCGGTTATCTCGAATAATCTTAAGGTTGCATATCGACAGTCGACGCATATGGTAACGATGCGAACCGTAATCGTTTTGTTTTGAACCACATGATTAAGAAGCCGAACCGAATGACCTAACCCACTAAAATTAGAACGATTAAAATTAAATTGAAATTAAAAGTTAAAAATGTTCTAAACCTATTTAATACACATTGGATGTGTGTTAGATCAAAGCTTAGTTTCAATAAGGTCAATTGTCAAGACTCGTTTCGTTGTTGGATAGTCTTGCCAAGAGCTTGGTATCCACAATTACGTGAGTAAGGCATATAGTAACGTTGATGGTCTTGCAGTGCTTGACATCTACAATTACGTGACCTAAGAGATTGAATTACTAAACTTTTAGAGTTCCATTTCCTCAACTAAATATCAAGTGACCTTGATGTCTTGCCCAATCTTGTCTACTGTCAAGACTCGTTTCATTGTTGGATAGTCTTGGAGTTCTTGGTATCCGCAGTGACATGAGTAAGGCAGGTGATCATTGATAGACTTGCAGTGCGACTGTCAATGATCACAAGACAGAAGAGATTGGTTTACTTGACTGGGCTGTCAGAAGTTCTGGGCCCAGAGACATCAGAGTAGATAGGACATGGATTGTCTTATCTGCGACCAAGAGTTGTACTGGGTGCAATTAGCAATGATTTGCTTACCTAGATTACTAAAATCTGGGTGATGACGAGTTGTCCACTCAGATTTTAGTGATGTATGGATCTTGGATTATTATATTCATAGAGGAAACATTGTTTGAATATAATGCGAGTTTTCTTATTGGATAAGATTCCTCATTTCTTGAAATCATAACTAAAAATTTCTTTGATTAAAATTTTCACCATATGTCTAAAACTACCTTCTCGTTACGACCCGTCCTTGAGAAGGACAAGTTAAATGGGTCAAATTTCCTGGATTGGTATCGCAATTTGAGATTAGTCCTCAAGCAGGAGAGTAAGGACTATGTCCTTGAGAAAGCTCTTCTAGAAAGGCTTGGGGCCAATCGCTCGAATGCAGTATATAATGCTTGGAATAAGCATTATATTGATGTGGTAGATGTGCGTGGTCTGATGTTGGCTACCATGAACTCAGACTTTAAGAGTCAATACGAGAACATGGAGTCGCCAATAAAGATGATCACCAACATGAAACTGAAGTTTCAGGATCTGGCACGAGTTGAGAGATTCCAGATGGTGAAGTCTCTCACTGGGTGCAAACTACCAGAGGATGTTCCAGTGAGTCCTCATGTCATTAAAATGATGGGTTACGTTGATAACCTGGGGAATCTGGATTTTCCTGTCAGCTTAGAGTTGGCTACTGACATCATTTTGCAGTCACTGCCGTCAAGTTATGATAAGTTCATTAAGAATTATATCAAGAAAGGCTGACGAAGAAGTTGACTGAGCTGCATGGCATGCTCAAGACAGCAGAGCAAAACATCAAAAAGGGTAAAAGATTTGAAAAATCTTGTATAGACAAGGGTGAAGGCAAGGCCGTTCAGATTTGGAATCGGGATAAGCCTGTGTCATCTTTTAAGCCCAAGTCAGGCCCATCTGATGTTGATAGATGCTGCTACTTTAAAGAGTTTGGGCATTGGAAGAGAAATTGCATTAAATTCTTGGAAGATTCACAAGAAATGGAGAAGATGTATGGTACTTCTTCTTCAGGTATTGTGTTATTATTTCAAGTTCTACGTATGTATTGGATACTTGTTGTGGTACTGATATTTTGGAAATATGCAGGGCCTAAGCAACAGTAGAACGTTGAAGAAAGGACAAGTGGAACTGCGAGTCTGGTATGCAGCAATGGTTGCTACATGAGAATTAAGTAATTGCTACTATGTACCTGCTTTATGCAGAAATGTCTTTCATTTTCTTGTGAGAATTTGGATGCTTTTCATTCTGATAAAAGACAAGTTTTGCTCTTTTGATCTTAATGAAATATTATATGGTAGCACCCCTTTTGATAAATGGGTTTTATATTTCAAACCAAGATACACTTGGATATAACATAAATACCAAACGGTTTAAGTCTGATGACTTGAACTCGATTTTCCTTAGCATAGTCATATTGACCAAATAGAGTGAAGCGGCTTCAGAAGTTCCATAGTTATGGACTTCAGGTTCATTTGATCATGAATTCTGCTTGCTGGGCCAAATGACTAAGGGGGGTTTATTGGTTCATGGATTTGAATGGATTTGGAAATCCAAACTAAATCTAGTGTTATTAGTTCTATCATTTTAAAATCCATATTTAAATCAGGCGTTATTAGTTATATGATTTGAAAATCCAAATTCAAATTCAGTGTTATTCAATATTAGGATTTGATAATGGATTTGCTTTCACAATATATTTTAATGGATTTGAAACTATTTTTTAGTGCAAAATATAAAGGTTGAAATCCTTACCCAAACCTTATTATTTGTCTAAACATTTTATTGTAAACACAACATTCACATCGTAAGGTTAACATAATTGTTAATTTCCCGTAAACCCAAACCCACAATATGTCATATTAACTAATCTAAACACTTGTAAATTGTAAACATCCCTTTTGTCATACAATATTAATAATTATATCTTTGTATTTTTTTGGTTTGAAACCAATACGTGACAAATGAATAAAAAATATATTTGAAAATATGTGGCTCGTAATTATAATATGGGTAGACACATGAACAATTCCAAACAATTTGATGTTATCATATTTCAAAAGATCAAAACCTATAGTTATAACAATCCTTAAAAAACTCAGAAGTATTAAAAATAAAAATAATAAAATCTAATTTAACAAATTATAACTTATCACCCTATGACATTACGCTTAATCCAACTATAACGATCATCAATAGACATACTAAGAAATACGTCATTCATCTCCAATTGATGAATCACTTTAACAACATCGTAACGAACATTTTCCTCCAAACCAGACACTTCTTTGATAGCTTCCCATAAATTATTTTTCTTTTTCTCAATTTCTCTTTGTTCGGCTTCTCTTTTTTGTCTTGCTTCTCTTTCTTCTATTAGATTGAAGAGCTTTTCAGTGACAGTTGTCAATGAGTTCATTTCAGTGTTGACTTCTTCTGCATGTTCTCTCTGAATGATTGGTTCGTCCGCATTACTTTTATGTCTCTTTCTTAAAGGAAGCTTTTCTAAAGACTCCCTTGAACTTATGTGTACAGAAGATGATGGTATTACATAATCTTCCTCGAAATTCAGGGGCGAATCTTCAACATAACTCATTTGTTCCTTTTGTGCCATTCCACTTGTTCGAGCATCAGTACCTTCTCCTAATCCAATTGCATTCCCACCGGTTGCTACATTATTTTCTAATATTATTCTGAGATCGTCGAATTCTTCAAACGATTCATCACGGAATTTTTTGTAACTCGGATGCGCCTGAATCCAAAAAAAAAAATTACATCAATGGAAAAAGATCTCTAAAAAAATACTAATGTATATTAGAGATTAGAATGAAAGTTTACCTTTATGTAGTCACTCCACACCTCATCAGAAGCCATAAACTTTTTTGTGATGGGATCTCATCCAAATCCAGAAGTGTTACGAAGAAGTTCAAGACCACTTAGATATTTTGCCTTCAAAATTTTCATTCTATTTTGGTAGTGTTGATACGTTTTGTTACTACCATGCATTTGATTAAGAACATGTAATATTTTTCTTTCTACCGTAAACTTACTGAAAATATTGTTCGAATCACGCCAACCCGAAGCAACACCGTCTAAAAGTAAATTTATCAAAGTTTTGCTTTCTTGTGGACTCCATTGATTGTACGCACTTTTACCTCGTTCTTGTGAATCTCCCATTGATCTTATGATCTTTGATTTAGGTTTGTGTTACAAAATAATTATACTTTTTATATAGAGACTAGCAATTAAAAAAAAAGAATGTTTTCATTTTTTTAGATGGTCTGACAAAAAGAGAAAAAAGGAAAAAGTTAAACATTGGTCTTCACGAAAAAAATAATTGGAAAAGGGAAAAAATAGTTAGATGCACTTTTGTTAGACAAAAAGGAAAAAATATTGTATGACAAAAGGGATGTTTACATATTTGTTTATGTGTCACATATTACTTTTTTGTTTGTACAATCAATAAAAGAAAATGAACATTTTTTGTTACAGTTAAAAAGTGAATTTCTTTTTTTTTTAACAAAACCTCTTTAAAATAAAGTTAAATACACATATTTGTTCATGTGTCACATATTACTTTTTTGTTCGTACAATCAATAAAAGAGAATGAACATTTATGTTACAATTAAAAGGTGAATTTCTTTTTTTTTGAAGAAAAACAAAACCTCTTTACAATAAAGTTAAATATACATATTTGTTCATGTGTTACATATTACTTTTTGTTCCTATAATCAAAAAAAGAGAATGAACATTTCTGTTACAATTAAAAAGTGAATTTCCTTTTTTTTATAAACAAAATCTTTTTACAATCATAAAAAAAAAATCCAGTTCAAAACCTTCTTATATTACAAATGTAAAATTTACATTTAAAAAAGTAAACAAAAAAGAGATCAAACTTTAACTCCCTATTAAAGAGAGGAGCACTGTCGAAAATATATAACTCCCTTTTGAGCTCGTAAATCATTGTATGTGCTTTTGTCTTTCTTAAAATAATTGTTTTGTAATGTAAGATAATTATTCTTTACAAATTATTTGTATCTTTGTTAAATATTTATGTTTTATGGTTTTTTTTTTGTCAGATACATAAACTAAAACATGGATGGAACACCTTATCGAGATCAAGAATTTCATGAGGAAAGAGTTCTTCAACGCTTACTTGATAATGATGAGTTAGATGCTGATATTATTTTATTGGTATTTTTAATTTTTTTTCGGATGTTGTATTTAAGAGAACAACTACAACAAAGAGCTCAATACCAAATTGGACGTTCTATTCGACGTGCAATCACAAGAGATGGTGAGGATTATATAGAAAATGTGCTAAAGGAAGATCCTTCACATTTTCGGCAGTTGTATCGGATGTATCCAGATATTTTTTTGAAACTATGCAATTTCATCCGAGAAACTACAAATTTAAAAGATTCAAGATATATAAGCGTTGAAGAAATGGTTGCAACCTTCCTTCTTGTAGTTGGTCAAAATTCGAGGTATTGCTATACACAAGACACTTTTAAGAGATCAATGTTTGCAACAAGCGTCAATTTTCATAAAGTGTTGCGGAGTCTAAACCAAATGGCACCAAGTTTCATGGCTAAACCTGAGATCGTAGTGCCTACCAAAATCAAAAAAAGCACGAGATTTTATCCATATTTTAAGGTATGATTTTTTATTCTGTCTTTATTTTTTATATAATCATTCATTTAATAATTTTTATCTTTTATGTAGAATTGTGTTGGAGCTATTGATGGTACACATATCCTTGCAATGGTCCCAAAAAATGAAGCACCCCCTTTTCGCAATAGAAAAGGTGATATATCGCAAAATGTGTTGGCAGCTTGTACTTTTGATCTTGAATTCATGTATGTGCTTAGTGGATGGGAAGGTTCAGCTCACGACTCAAAATTATTAAACGATGCTTTAACAAGAAATAGCAATAGACTACCAGTTCTAGAAGGTACATGCATTTTATTTATAAATATAATTTTTAACACGATCATTAACTATATTATTTTTATTATTATTATTGTTACTGTATTTTAGGAAAATTTTATGTAGTAGATTGTGGATTTGCAAATCGTCGAAATTTTTTAGCTCCTTATCGTGGTGTCCGATATCATTTACAAGAGTTTTCTGGTCAAGATTCTGAACCGGCGAATGAAAAGGAATTATTCAACCTTCGTCACGCATCTTTGAGAAACGCAGTTGAGAGAATCTTTGGTATTTTCAAGTCTCGATTTTTAATTTTTAAGTATGCGCCTCCTTTTCTTTATAAGACACAAGCAGAAATTGTACTTGCTTGTGCTGGTTTACACAATTTTCTTCGAAAATTTTGTCGCACAGATAACTTCCCTGAAATACCAAAAAGTACGGAAGAAATTTTGGAAGAAATTAATAACAATAATAATGAAGGTCATGCAAGCCAAGAACAACAAGTTCATGCAAGCCAAGAACAACAAAGAGAATATGCCAATCAGTGGAGAGCAACAATTGCAGCAAATATGTGGATGGATTCGAACAATTCGGAAAATAAAATATGAAAAGTATGATATTTTTTTTTGTTATATTGTTATTAAGCAATATATGAAGATGGTTTATTATTTTATGGGTAATGATAGTTTTATATTTACTCTTTCTTTGATAAAGAAAAAACATTTACTTTTTCTTGGCGTTCGTGACAATTGAAATAAGATTGAATGACATAAATAATCAAAGTGTTAGCAATATATTATTATATTCATAATATCTGAGAAACCCCACATCTACCCAATCATCATGAATTAATCATTCTTAACTTTTTTTAAATATATAATATTGGAAAATCAGTATTAATATCAAATACGTAAGCTTTTCTTGGCAGAAAGAGACGTTTTTCACCGACTTAACAACAAACAAAGCTGAAGTAATAACTTTCATGAGAGATTCAAGTGTTACCATAATGTCTGTTCTAAACGGAGCTGAAGTAATAACTAATTTGGTTGATTTCAAAATCTGCATATTTGACTTTTAATTCTACTTTGTTTGATTTTTAAATCCAGTTATTTGATTTCTCAATTCACTTTATTAGATTTAAAAATTCATGGATTTTACATAGATTTCTAAATTCTCTAAATCCATTCAAATCCATGAACCAATAAACCCTCCTAAGGCTTCTTTAGCAGAGCTAAAGAAACGGGCCAGAAGCTCGTTGGGCCTTACACATACTGATGTATGCGGCCCGATGAGCATTGGTGCCAAAGAAAAACTTCAATACTTCATTGACTTATTGATAGCTTCAGTAAGTATGACTGTGTTCATTTGATGAGACACGAGTCAGAATCCTTTGAATGATCAAAGGAGTTTCAGAATGAAGTATAGAACCGATTTGACAGAAGTATTGAGATCCTCGATTAGATCGCGGAGAAAATACTTGAGTCAAGAATTGGGTGATCATCTAAGTGAGTGTGAAGTCACTTCACAGCTCATCTCTCCTGAAAAACCTTGAATGGTGTTTCTGAGAGAATGAATCGGATCTTATTGGATATGCTCCGATTAATGATGAGTCACATGAATCTTCCATTATTATTTTAAAATACGCTCTAAAATGAACATGTTTACGCAAATTAGTTTTCTATGAGAATCAGTGAAAAACACCACATTGGATGTGGACTGGGTAATTTCCAAATATGTTTTTCTGATTAATTGGGATTGCAAGGTTTATGTAAGGCAGTTGTCAACAAACAAACTTGAATCCAAATCTGATAGGTGCTGCTTCGCTGGTTGTCCTAGGAAAACCGAGGCTTAGTACTTTTGCAGCCAATCCAAGAACAAAGTTTTGTTGTTCGAAACTCTGTTTTTCCAAGAAGAACAGTGGGAGTAAAAGTACAGCTCGAAGAAATTCGAGAAACACAGGAGGCTGTTCAACTTGTTAAGGGAGAGCAGCGGTTGGATCTACAAAGTGTTGTAGGATCGACACCTGTGGAGCCTGAAATTCGCTGATCCTAATGGATCCGTCACTAACCCGAGAGTGATTTCTCGTGACCGATTGCCGTGATCTGATGATCATTGAAAAGTGACGAGCATGCAAAATTCAAGGAAGCGATGGTGAGCCCCAACTCCGAAAATAGGCTGGGTATGCATGTTGGCTTCACCGATCTATTCATAGATTGAAGCAAACATCTTGGAGTTGGAATCTGCGTTCTGTTAAAACGGTCAAAGGTTTTGACTCGGTCAGGAACGAATAGAAACAATGCGTTTACAAGTAAACTAGTGGGAGCGTAGTTGCAATTCTCGAACTATATGTTTAGAACGTACTCAATCTCATAAACGACGTTCTGACGCTAAAGTCTTGTCAAGATTTGGGTCGGAAGTCAAATTTAACGATGGACATGGGAGAAGCCGCGTAAGCTCTTGGAATATGGATCCATTGGAATGGATCAGAAGAACTAATTGGATCGTGTCAGAATCCTTATGATTATAAGGTACTGGACAGTTCCAATATGCATGATTCCAAGAATGACTTCACACCAAAGGTCTTATGGCAATGATCTTAGCAAGATGAAGTGTCTTGGACACTGGCTGAGCTAGTGTCTATGAGTGAGATTCCTTTTTGCTCATGCAATAGAATCCATCATGAATGCCATATTTTGCGCTCGTCTTAATGCAACTGACGCATAAAGCATGACGAGTAGGTACTAATTTGTTCCAGTAAGAGTCACTGGACAGTTGTAAGGAATATCCCCAGATGTTTGAGAAACACTAAGGATAGGTTCTTGTACAACTGAGAAAAAGACGAATCTGTTATGAGTAGTTAGACGGACAAAGATAAATCCCGGTTCCCACCTGGTTATGTCTTTTGCCTGAGTAGCGGTGCTGTCTGTTGGAAAGGTTTCCAAGCAGAGGACCGTAGAATAGTGCTTGTTAAAGAATAGCAGAGTGGTTTGTTGGAATGGTTCCAAGCAAGAACACCGCAGCATCTCTCACAACCTAAGCACGAGTTGTATACTGTTGATGTAGGTACTAGATATCTGAAGACTTGGTCTTGATTCTAGTGGGAGTTAGTTTAGTTATGATGTTCAGATAGATATGATATGGTCATGTTTATGAAAAACTGACATCAACATTATTTGACTATTGGATAATTAAATAATGGTCCCAAAATAAGTTTATGTCATATTATAGGCCATCAAGTTGAGGACTTGATCATGAAACTCTATAAGTAACAAATGACATAAATTATGATGTGTCCCTAGTCGAGGTTGTTAAAGTGGGACAATAACAACCGCGAGAGACTAGCTTGTGAGGTGACTGTTGGCTAAGTTTCGTGGAGCCAATGATATGATTATCGCAGTCAGTCACATAGATATATGTTGGTGAACATATGATCGGATATGACCCGCTAATGAGAAGTATACAAGATAGTTATATCTGTGTCATAAGAGGTTCTCATTACGACTATAGAGTATAGTCCTTAGACCTGAGTTCATCATGCTTTCTTGCATATGAATTGGTACACTTTGACCTTGTCAAACGTCGACCCGTAACTGGCGACTATAACGACACTGTTCAAGTATATCATGAAGTGTGCGTTGAAATAGGGATGGAACAAGATGGGATTTGTCCCTCCTGAATAACGGGAGATAAATATCTCAGGGCCTATCGAAGATTTAATACTGAGAAAAATGTGTGGCCGCACTCAAACGAACTGTAGTTCAGTTGTTTGTAATGTTCCGTATAAGATCAGGAGTTCGATAAACACGATGTTGGCTTTATAAGGATGACACCAATCTTGCCTTATGCCAAATCGAGATATAGAGACAAAAGGATTACAGGAATTGATGATTCCAGTACAAGTGGGAGATTTTTGGGATAGTGTCCTGAAATCACACTTGTACTCACTCCTGATGATAGTTGTGTGTCGAGATCAAACATTCGTATAATACTGGGCGATTGCAATGTTTTGCTAGAAGCCTCTTGCAATCTGTAAGTTGTAGACTTACTGCCAGTATTATATGATCCTATAGGGTCACACACCTAAGCAAACTGGAAGCTAAAACATGGGAATGATCATTATGGTAATGATCATGTTAATGTGTATTGGATACACATTAATATTGAGAAAATGGTGTTGTGTCGATCGACACAGTATGTGTGTCGATCGACACAGTTCGGGTTTCGAAATAGGCTTTTCGATTTATGACTTAAACGAGTCTGGCCCGTTAAGAATGATTCGAGGTCTGATTAAAACCTAAGTGTTTCGACCTGAATCAGCAGCCGTCGTCTCTTTCTTGACAGAAGAGGTAGAAACACCAAAAACTCAGAGATCCCATAGATCCGGCACTAGCATCCCGGTTTCCAGGTTTGTGTGCGTGTGTATCTGGTAGAGGCGAAGCATCTGAGTCGCTTGCTGATCTCGTTCACCAATCATTCCGCTGCCAGTTCTAGATAAGAACGAGGTTGGTAATTTCAATATAACGAACCCTAGATCCTAGGAGATCCAACAGTAACCACTTTCTCATTAATACTTTCATAGCCAACAAAGTGACATATTCTTTGATTTGAAATCTTGCAAGGAAAATGCAGAACATGAGGAATCATATTAACTATAAAATTTTGCATCACATCTATAAAAAAAAGATCCAAATTACCAGTAAATAAGAAACCTCAATGAATTGACCGTAGTATGTACGAATAATGCTATATCAAACATTATTACACGAAGGTTTTAAGCTTTGTTTTGAAGGCTATCAATGGTTAACATCATCTTTGAAATACGATAATGCTAGACGAGACCTAAGTTACGCAAGAATTGCACCAAGAACTTGCGAAATGAGATTTAATGATGACAATCAACAAATATCTCTTTACAACATGATCGACATTCCTCTATTTAAAAAAAATAAAATAAATTCAAATGGGCATAATTATTAATGCTTTTAGCAGTGGTTGGTCACAATATTTTTTGATAATCGCTTGTACATACCGCTTGGCTCGCTCGCTCCTGGTCTCTATCGTCCTCAGTGGCAAAGGAAGGCTTGATGCCTTAAACCGCTCTTGATGTATTCTCACGCTTAACGGCTGGCTTACCCCGCTTCTTAGACCCATGCAACTCTCAGTTCTTCATCTCTTCATGCTCATTTGCTTCTAATCCACTCCAAAACACTTCTAGATGCTTCCAAATCATCCAAGCAATAACTCCAACACCCAGTATAATCTAAATGCATATATACAAGTTCCTAGAGTGCCTAAATGTAAGAATTACTACTAAATCATGCTAAAAAGATGATGTTTACACTAAAAATCCTTCGTATATCAAATAATCTTACGATTATTCGCACGACATAAACATTAAAAATATTGCAGCTATTCACATCGATCAATTGTGCGATAGATATACAAATAAACATGTGATTAGTTGCATGACTGTAACACAAATAACATCCTCCGATTGTGAACGCCAAATGAATGTAGCGGATATATATCTTACTATGTACTAAAATGTTTGCAACAATTCTGAATACTAGTTATATCGGCTTTAAACATACTAGCCTCGTACGTCTTCTTCCTCCAGCAATTTCCATATTCTGATTTTCTAAATACTCACCTGAACCAAAAGAGATTTCCACTATCTTGAAACATGTTTACCCTCGACCACGACCTCGTTTCCCTCTTCTTCCACCTTTGATCCAAAGCATTTCTTGGATTTTTTGAGTTGGTTTAATTGGTCTTCCACCCCAAATCCATTGTGAAGTTGAACTATCGTTGACAATGTCAATTTGGTCCAATACAGCAAAGGGGTTACTTTTGGATATTGATCTTTTTGGTTTAAGATCTCACTTATCTCTATTGTTTTCATAAACTGTATGACTTAATTGTTATGGCTGTAATGTTAACTTGCATTTTAATAGAAAGCCTTTTTCAAAAAAAAAAAAAAACAATTCTGAATACTATCATGACAAACATATAAGATAAAAAAAGTTTGTTGACAAAAAAAAAGAAAAAAATTCGAATTTATCTAGAAGCCACGAAAATGAATTGAAAGTGAAACACTAAAACGAAAAAAAAAAATCCAAACAAGAGTTTTATTGTATAAAGAATTTGGAAGAGAAAAATTCAAAAAGATGTTTGACACTCAACCGACGTTTTAAATACAGAAAAGCAGAAAATTTGTCTTTTCTCTGCGACGATTTCTAGGTGACTCATGTAACTGCTCTTCTTCTTCAATCTCCATCGGTTGGCGTCGAATCTGGCATCGGTCGTACTTCTTCATAATTTTTTTTTTCAGTTTTAGATTATCTAATAAATATTCAAAACCTCTTCCTCTGCAATTTTGGTGATTGCTTAGTGATCCATCAATAATCCATCTATGGGGTTTTTTGTTTTCATTCTTCCATTTTGTTTTCCTACATATATGTATGTTTCTTTGTCTTTCTCTTTTTCGGTTGATTACCAATTTTCAGTGAAAAATCGTTTGACAAAAGGGGATGTGACAAATAATTACTGTTTTTTTCTCGTCAAATCAATGGGGAGTGTCTTCCAATCATAATCAATGTTTGGTGTTGGTGTTGATAATGGTTGTTCTTTCTTTGTGGTTAATCACGGTCTCGTTTAGAAAGAATATATGGATTTTGTCTTCATTGTTTGGTATTGTCTGTCCCTCTTTACGGGAGTGTTATTTTCTAGCATTGAAGCATTGTTTCCCCAAATCTTTGTTTGCCATTGTTTTTCCAATCCCTTTCAGGTACGGTGGATTTTTCTTCTCGGATAAATAAACCGGAGAAGTGCAAGTTTTTAGAACAAAAAAACAAGTAAAGCCATCGTGGCAAGAGGATATGGCATAGGCATCCCATAATTTTATTCGAACGACAGGTCTGCATTTCATCTCATTTAGGTATCGACTGATGAAAAAGGATGATCATATTTTTACAGGAAATTTGGGAAGGAGAACAGGCAATAATGGTTCTTTTGGGAAGATAGTGCTATCATATTGTATCAAAATTAGATTAAGGTATATGATATTTATAGAGCACTGATACAAACTAATTGGTATCATATGAATAGTATCAGGTGTAATGGGTTTTATTAATACGATTAAAAAACAGTCTTAAAATAAAGAAAGGCATAAGAATCGTATTGAAATAAGAGGATATCAGAAGAAATATTACAGATGTGTGTATTCGTTAGCGAATAAGTCGTTTTTGACCAGAACGCATCGTAAATCTTATTTTTTGTACCGTTTTCAGCATATTGCGCACATAATTTTTTTGTGTAATAATTTATACTAGATTTTGATCCGCGCTTAGAAAGCGCGGGTTTATTTTCATTATAAATTTTAATTATTTGTTTATTTTTTCATAGTAATTTAGATTTTTAATTATGTAATCTAATTTTTATTATAATTGTTTAACCCGTATTATTAAAAGTGAGTTAATAATTTAGATTATTTTAAAAATAAATTATATGTTATTTGGGAAGAGATATTAAAATAACGATTTTGTATTATATATTTTAATTCGTGTTGTATCGTAAGATCATGGTTTGAAAAAAAAATAATATATATATATATATATATATATATATATATATATATATATATATGTGTGTGTATATGTGTGTGTGAAAACAACCATTGTAAAAGTTATGCGGTATAAGTTTAATTTTATTGCATTTATCTAAAATATTATTTTATAAAACAATAGATAATTATAAAAATTATTATGTTTTATATTTAATAATTAAATATTTACGAAAGTAGAAACAAAGCAATCCGTTTATATATATATATATATATATATATATATATATATATATATATATACACATGTTGTAGTGGTATATATAATTTTCAAATTTGATTGAACAACCCGTTAAAAACTGCATTCAAACATAAAGTATAATTTAACGCCTCAAATATTTGAATAATATAAATATGAAATAATTTTAATATTTTATTAAGTTTTAAATATATCAACTGAAATTATTTAATATATATATATATATATATTAAACTCATGCGAAGATTTTTTTATAGAAAATTTATAATCAAAATTGGCTAATTTATTTTTCAACCCATTCAATGATTTAAATATTTTGCAATTTGTTGGAAGAACCCGCTAAAAAGTGCAATCGTAAAAACATCAATCGTAATATGTATATATATATATTTTTGAAACAAAAATAATATTATAAATATATTTTGAATTAAATCATAAATTATAGAATATTAACTTATATATATATAAGTTATATAATTGTATTTATCAATTGATTTAATAGTTTAATAATTATATATATATAATATATATATATATATATATATATTTGATCAATTATTATATTTTGGTTGTTTGGTTACATGTTTAATAATTGTCTTGTTTGGAAACATGGATTGTAGAGATAATATTATATTGCCTAATTACCTTTAATAAAATTTAATTAAATCATTAATGTGCAATGACACAAATTGTAAATAACACATGCTTCAAAGGTTAGTTTTCTAACCACTTTACTTTTTAATAGTATTGATTATGTAATCTTGTATGATTTAAACATTATAATTTTGATATAATGTAGTGGAATTTAGCCGGCAAAAAAAGACTTTCGAAGAGAACCCAATATGCTGTCGTTTTCAAGTATGTGTCTGTCGCTTTTAATTTTCACCTCCACTTTTCTGATCCGATGTTATTCCGCGCTAATCAAGCACCTAAAAACACAAATTATAATAACTTGTATTATATCCAAATCATTAACGAAACTCGGACGTGAAATCAACCAATTAAATCCACCTTCTCTCTCCGTCTCGCGTCCGATCTCCTTCTCTCTCCTCTCTACTCCAAACAACAACAAAACAAACAAGCTCTCTCTCTCTCTCTTCTTCACGAGTCAACTCTCTGTCGCAAAATCGCATGCCCTAACTGTCAGTGATGACTATGACGACGGAGGAGAAACCGGCTTCCGATGGCCGAGGCTGGGGTTTCTTCAAGATCCCATTTCGAAACTCTATCGGTCACGGAAACGCCTCTAGTGCTGCTACGTCTCCGTTTCCATCGGGAGCTTCTTCTTCTTCCTCTACATCTTCTCATCTCCATAACCACTATCCCCAACAACACCATCATCATCACCACCATCATCTTCAGCTTGGCTATAACGGGCCTCATGGTGATGGATCGGGTCAAAATCAGCACCCGGCTCCTTCCCCTTCAGTTTCATCTGTCGCCAAGTCATTTCTGCCTACGAAACGCAGATTGAAGCTTGATCCCTCGGAGAAACTATATTTTCCATGTTAGTTTGTTCGAATCTCATTTGAATCGGAAACCAAACCAAAATTCCGATCTGATTTGGAGAAAACGTATGATTTTGACTTAACAGGGAAAAATAAAGTTTTTTTTTTTTGGAATTTAGAGCTGAATATGATTGTTTCTTGATTATATTAAGATGAATAATTCTTACTTTATTGTTTGGGTTTGTATTTTGGAAGTTAAGAGTCGTCAGTTATTTTCCCTCCAATTAACTGAAATGTACTGAATGAGATTAATTACTTTGTTGTTTGAAGATGAGCCTGGGAAGCAAGTGAGGAGTGCTATTAAGATTAAAAATACCAGCAAATCACATGTAGCTTTTAAGGTATGTTTTTCATTATCAAAGTGTTTGCATTTTGTATTTGTGCTAACTCTCGTTGCTCTTCAGTTTCAAACAACTGCACCAAAGAGTTGCTTCATGCGTCCACCAGGTGCTATTCTTGCTCCTGGAGAGACTATTATCGCCACTGGTAATTGCTTCTTTTTTTCCCCCTGTATTCTTAGTCTTCTTGATGATGTAACTAGAGAAATGGGTCTAGAAGATTGTGCATGTGACTCTATTTTTCTCCTTTGTTGAAATGTACAGTGTTCAAATTCGTTGAACCTCCTGAGAATAATGAGAAGCCTATGGATCAAAGGAGTAGAGTTAAGTTTAAAATTATGAGCCTCAAGGTGAAAGGTCCAATGGACTATGTGCCTGAGCTGGTATGTTGATTGATCTTATCGTCTGTTCTTTGAACGGGTTAACGTTAGTAACAACATGTCAGTATCCAACTGGAACATAAGATATATAATCCATCTCTAAAACATAACAAGAGTAGAAATTTCCAGCTTATTTTAGGCACAGACATATAAACCAAGCAATATCGGTTGCTTTTGAGGCTGCGTTTGTCATGTTCTTACATTTCTGAGGTTCCACTGTATCTTGTTTCTATCTAAAACAAATGTCGGTTGCTTTTCCTGTTTTCCGCAGTTTGATGAGCAAAAGGATGATGTGTCGAAGGAGCAAATATTGCGTGTGATTTTCCTGGACCCCGAGCGCCCTAATCCTGTGAGTATCTCAAACATGATGCTTATGAAGTCAATTCTTAGTTACACTGTTTGTTTTGGTTTTGACGGCTTCTTTCTCTAATTATCTATATGATGGATGAAATAGGCACTGGAGAAACTGAAGCGTCAGTTAGCAGAAGCGGATGCAGCAGTGGAGGCAAGAAAGAAACCACCAGAGGAAACAGGTCCAAAGATGATTGGAGAAGGGCTTGTGATCGATGAATGGGTGAGTCCACATTTGCAAGCTTAGAGAATCTTTCCCTTGTCTCTTCCATTGGATGATATGTGAATAACTGACAATGTTGTTGTCTATCCTATATAATAAAACACAGAAGGAGCGCCGAGAGAGATATCTTGCACAGCAACAAGGTGAAGGAGTTGACTCTGTCTGAGACTGAAAAGATCCTTCTCTCAGGACAAAGAAAGTGTTGTGAAGAAGAAGAAGAAGAAGAGACCATATTGAATTTAACTTCCACATTCATAATGCAAGCTAAGGATCATGTTGGTAAAAAAGAGAATGAAACTTTTTCATGTAAAAAATGTAAACTTGGGGTTTGGTAATGTTAAGGGTTACTACTTGATGAGACTGATAAAAGAGTGACAAAGAGATGCTGAATCAACCGGGTTGTTTTAGCCTTAACCGAATCTCCTTTAACTTGAATCATTTGATTTTGGCCCCAGTTTATTCGATTTCGTACCGGTATATGATCAGAAACTCGGCCAGGACCCAGTATCCAGTTCATGTTCGGTAGGACCGGGATTTCGAACCCGGAATCTTTGAAGGAAAGATGCTAGGGATGTTGCTTACGTGTACAACTTTTTAACCCTTCATGTTCAGTTCTTCTCTGCTGCGTGATTTTTTTTTATCTTTTCCCGTCGTCCTCTCAATGTGTTCGCCGGCGTTTACGAGCCGTCACGACGCTTAGATCCGTCGCAGCTTAGGTCGACGATTGTACGGATTGTAAATATACAGACAGTATATAAAGAGGAGTGTAAACAGGCTCTGGCTGGAATAATGTCGGTGAGCAATTCCTTGAAAAAGCTCACGTCTTGCGTTCTTATTGATCTTGATGGCACCCTAATCAACACAGGTATATTCTAAGAATTCAGTCACCTGTTTCAGGTTCTCGTTACTTTGATATTCAATTGATTGGTGTTTTTTGTAATTTTTTCTTGTAGATGGTGTTGTGGGTGACATATTGAGGAAATATTTGTGTAAATATGGTAAGCAATGGGATGGAAGAGAAGCACTTAAAATAGTTGGGAAGATTCCATTAGAAGCTGCAACTACCATTGTTGAAGATTATGGACTTCCTTGTGGAGTTGATGAATTCAATTCAGAATTCTACCCTTTGTTCTCTGCTCAGTGAGTTCTCTTTGTCTCTTTTGTCTCTGGTTCTGAAAATTTTCTAATTTTAAGGGGCTTTGTAGGATGGACAAGATCAAATCCCTTCCAGGTGCCAACAGATTGATTCGACATTTAAAAGGTCATGGAGTGCCTATGGCTTTGGCTTCTAATTCTTCAAGGGCTAATATTGAATCCAAAATTTCTTATCATCAAGGTCAAATCCATTTTTTATGAAATGTTTACTCAGTGAAGAATAATCTTCATGTTTTGTTTCATGGTTTATTCTTTTTTTTGTGTGTGTAGGTTGGAAGGATTGCTTCTCTGTTATTGTCGGTAGTGATGAAGTTTCCAAAGGAAAGCCTTCTCCTGATATGTAAGATCCATCTCTTGTCAAACAAAGGACTGGTTATTAGCTTACAACTCTAATGACACTGATCAACCTTTTTCTTTTAGCTTTCTTGAAGCAGCGAGGAAATTGAATAAAGATCCAGGAGAGTGTTTGGTTATTGAAGATTCTGTGTGAGTCTTTAACTTTTAGCTTATTGTTTTGCAGCTGAACATTAGGTTTCTCTCTCACTAAATAGTTAGTTGAATTGGCAGGCCTGGTGTTTTGGCTGGTAAAGCTGCTGGGGCTAAAGTGATTGCGGTGCCTTCTCTGCCTAAACAAACACATCTTTATACATCTGCAGATGAAGTTATCAATTCTCTACTCGACATTAAGCCCGAAAAATGGGGTCTTCCTCCATTTCAAGACTGTAAGAAAACATTCACGACCTTCTCTCACTAGTCCTTTTTCTTCATTGTTTTTTTTTCATCACAGTGAAATAACTTTGATTGGCATTTGCAGGGATAGAGAACACTTTACCAATTGATCCATGGCGTATTGGAGGTCCAGTTATCAAAGGATTTGGCCGTGGCTCTAAAGTACTCGGAATTCCCACAGGTCTCGAACGGGGCTCTGTTTCTTCATCTTTATATCTTTGTATGACCTCTTTTCTTATTGCCGGATTTGTTTTCAGCTAACTTATCAACAAAGGATTATGCGGAGGAGCTAGTGGAACATCCTTCGGGAGTGTACTTTGGTTGGGCGGGGTTAGCAACAAGAGGTGTATTTAAAATGGTCATGAGCATTGGTTGGAATCCTTATTTCAACAACACCGAGAAAACTATTGTGAGTCTCTATATAAACTTCTTCACTCTTGCAATGAATTGTTTAACTTAGCTCTTGTTGAATAGGAGCCATGGTTGCTTCACGATTTCACTGAAGATTTCTACGGAGAAGAGCTACGTCTTATAATCGTTGGCTATATACGTCCTGAGGTAATTTATAGCTTACTCTGTTGTCATCTCATACATTAGTCTTTGATGTGATGTTCTCCTTCCTGCAGGCTAACTTCCCTTCACTGGAGAGTCTCGTTGCAAAGATTCACGAGGACAGGGAAGTTGCAGAGAGAGCTCTTGATCTTCCATCATATGCTAAATTTAAGAATGATCCTTATTTAACAAAATGATTAAAATCATTCATGTAAAGGTTCCAAACTCACATTCTTGATTATGAAATTAAAGAAAATATTCAAACTGATTGTTTTTGAAACTCAAATCAGACCTGTCTTGTTCTTTAATATCAGGTTAGCATAGATAGTCTTTTGGTTGATGTTGGTAATATAATAACTTAAGAAAAAAAACATTTCGATTTCATGGTTCGTTAATGAACTCTGCCAATCTCTACACGAGCAGGCTCATCGGCATCAACGAACCTTGACCAATACCAATGCGATCTCCAGACCTGATTCATCTCCTCGATCGGTACTCCTCTCGTCTCCGGCAAGAAAACGTAGATGAATATCGACATCACCACCACGAAAAACGCGAAGAATATGAACAACCCGAATTTCATGTGACAAAGCATCATCAGAAACACTTGTGCTATTATGAACGTGAAGATCATGTTCATCGACACTGTTACGCTCTGAGCCGCCGATCGAATTTCCAGAGGGAAAATCTCCGATGGAACTAGCCATCCGAGTGGGCCCCACGACCAAGCGAACGCCGCCACGTAGATGCATATGAATAGTACCACAACAATGGCGTACCATTTTGGTAGAACCCCTGGGTTTCCATCGACTCCGAACTTAGCTCCGATAGCCGCAGCAACAGCGACCTTAGAAGAAGGAACAAGACGATCGAAATGTTAAACCGGTACACAATATTCTGACTGATTGTCTACCAAAACCGGTCTAGGGATTTTGAATTTTATAGATGAAAAAAATTGAAAAACCTGAGAAATCAGCATTTGGAATCCTCCTTCAAGGAAGAGAAATCGTCTTCCCCATTTATCAACGCCGTAAATCGAGATCATGGTGGCTCCGAGGTTAACCAAACCGGTGATAACCGCCGACATCAGAGCCGCCTCGCTACCGAATCCGATCGTCTGGAACAGCACCGGGGCATAGAACATGATGACATTAATTCCGGTGAGCTGCTGGAAAGAAGGGATCAGAATCGCCATGGTTAGATGCGGTCTATATTTCCTCTGCAACAGGTTCCGCCATGGATGTTCCACGAGCTTCGAAGCTTCGCTGGCGGCGATCAAGTCTTTCATCTCGTCTTCAACGTCGTCGACGCCTCGGATCTTACGGAGTTTCGTTTCGGCTTGCCTGAATTGACCTCGCTCGATCATGGAATTGGGTGTGTCCGGGAGGATGAGGGATCCGACGGTGATGATGAGAGCAGGAACGACGGCGCCGCCGAGACTGAGCCTCCATCCCCATCCGCCGCGAATTTTGGAGAAGAAGAAGTTTAAGACGTTGGCGACTAGGATACCAATGACGATTGAGAGCTGAAACATGATGTTCAGTGCTCCTCTGTATTTATATGGTGCCATCTCCGATAGGTACAGCGGAACAGACTGTCAATTTAAAAAACAAAACTAATATTATGAAAGTATTGAGGCAATTTTGTAATATTCTGTAACTTGAGGGCATAAAATCAAACAATATTCCCCTCCCAGCCAAAATTTTCAGTTTGAAAGAGTCCGTACCCAATGGGATCTAGCAAACAAAGTATGAAGATGAGCATGGAAATTTTTGGTTAAAATAAAGGACCTGATTTGTAAATCCGATACCGAAACCGAGTAACAAACGGCCAACGATGAGCATCCAAATGGCGGTTGCGAAACCGTTAAGGAGAGCTCCAGCGAAGAAGAGAACTCCACCGAAAAGCATGGAAACTTTCCGGCCAAACTTACGGGTGACGTAAGAGGCGACGACGCAGGAGCAGAGAGCGGCGAGGTAGAGTGAGGAGGTGAAGAGTGTGAGAGAAACGCTGTCGAATTTGCAGTATTTGTTCGATTCATGATCGTTATGTTGTTTCTCGTATACCGACGGGAAGAATTTCTTCTGAAAAGATTCCATAGTCGTCACTCCACCTGCAAAAATAACAAATTCGTAAAACCTCTCACATTAAAAAAAAAACTTGAGGGAGAAACGAAAAAATGGGGGAATTTGTTACCGGAGATTCCGATGTCGTAACCGAAGATGAGACCACCCATGGCAGCGACGATACACGTCATGGTAACGTAAAGAGTAAGTTTACCGGGATATTCCTTACTGCCATTGCCGATGACAATTCCAACTGCGGGCATTTTAGTCTTTTTACTAAATTTACAGTCCTAGTAGAAGAAGCAGATGAACCATTAAGGTTGTGTTTACTACTTATATAAGCAACGTTGCGGAGGTTAATGTGAGTTCACTAGTACAGCTGTGGATAGATTATTACCATAATTAACATTGATGTGTTGAATTTAATTTATTATCATTTATCCTCTCTTTTTTTTTTTCTTTTTTTGAATATGGTCTGTGGGAAAGTCAACATCAAAAGAGGTTGATTTGGAATTAAATCTTATTTTCTATATAAATCAAGAAACAAATTTAGTGATCACTTGGATAAGCTTTATAATCTATGGAAACTAGAAAGAATATTTAGCAGTAAATCTTTATTTTAGTATCCAACTTGGTAACATATAATAAATTCAAGGATAATAAATGGTTGCCATTTTAGTCGAGTTGAATATAGTGGTTGTTGGTTATAGTATGTGAAATATGAACAATTTTAAGTATTACGTATTGGCAGAACATTCTTCTATATTATTCTCCATAATAATACTCTACCATGTAACGGGAATTAAACATCAAAATTTTAGCAAACACATGTTTGTTTTTGAATTTTAAAACAAGCGTTGTGTTTTTTTTTGGTCAAACCAAACCAAGCGTTATAGTTTTTTTGGTTGTTGGTCAAACCAAGCGTTATGGTTTATGTTTAGAGAAATAAATCAATTAACGTTAACGTATATGGAATATACGACAGCCATTGACTGCTGTTTTGTCATATCGAAACACACTCCTTATTATAACCAATTATCTATTTTTCTTGTCATCGAACCATCCTATTTCAGCCAAATTTAATTTATTATAATGAAGGTTCCGAGAGATTTTTTTAATCGAACCAGTCTATCTTATATGGAAAAATAATATCATGAGACGGACTTTTTTATATTAAAAAGTCAGCATAGAAGTTCTGGACTCGGGGATATAATGAAAAAAAAACTCGTGGGAGAAAGGGGAAAATGGGGGGAATTTATTACTGGAGGTTCCGATGTCGCTGGGACGATACACGTCATGGTGACGTAAAGAGTAAGCTTACCGGGATATTCCCTATTGCCATTGCCGATGACAATTACGTCTGCAGGCGTTTTAGTCTTTTTACTAAATTTACAGTCGTAGTAAAAGAAGCAGATGAATCGTTAACGTTGTGTTTACTACTTATATAAGCAAATTTGTGGAGGTTAATGTAATGTGGATTCACTGTGGATGCATTACTTACTTAACATTAACATTAATGTGTTGAATTTAATTTTATTATCAATTATCCTCTCTTTTTTTTCTTGAATATGGTAATTCATTTCTGTGGGAAAGTCAACACCAAAAAGGTTGATTTGGAATCAAATTTTATTATCCATTCGCATTACATCTATAAGTTAAGAAATAAATTTAGTAGAGTATTAATTATGGAGAATAATGGGAGAATCTTCTGCCAATACGTATTACTGAAATTGTACATTTTAGTCGTGTTGAATATAGTGGTTGTTTTTTTTTTTTTTTTAATATTATTATTAATAATAAACCGGTCTCAAACCGAGATACAACCGCGGATTAAAATCAAAACGAAGCCACAGTAAAAAACCAAACCCGAGAACCTGCTAGACCTAAATAACCGAACGGGAACCTACTAAACCGGGTGAAAAATTACAGACTTGCCACCGACATTCTTAAAGGACGGATCGGAGATCTTCGTCGTCGCCGGCGGATACGAATTGTCGGGATTCGCCTGAACGGACGAGAACCTTCCTGCGAGGCGTGAAGATCCGACCTCAGCCCGCTTTCCGGTACCGCCTCCTGAGCTCCTCCCTCCTTCTCCCGACAAACGCGCTTCCTTCCGAAACCCTACGGCCTCGCCCGGTGGAGCCGCTCCCAGCAAAGCTCCACTGTCGATGCCTCCTCCGCTTCCCTATTCCGGTTTGTCTGATCTATCCCTTCCGGTTGCCTCCTAATCGGACCTCTCCTCCTGTCAAAGAACTTTCTCCGGTATCGCAAGCATGCAACAAGGCACGGACCCGCTTGACTCCACCGCAGTCACCTCGGCGTGGCCACCACCTATAGTGGTTATTGATAGGTTAGGTTTTGTTTTTAGTTATAGTATGAGAAATATGAACCATGTAATGGGAATTTCAATATTTCGTATTGGCAGAAGATTCTCTTATTATTCTCCATAATTAATACTCTACCATGTAATGAGAATTACTGCTATTCTTTCTATAGTTTCCGTCGATTATAAAGCTTATCCAAGTCATGACTAAATTTCTTTCTTTTTTTACTTATAGTTATAGATGTTATGCGAATGGAAAATAAGATTTAAAATCTTAGACAGGGATAATTACAGATCTAAAAATGCATTTTTTGACTAGACAAACACATGTTTGTTTTTGAATTGTAAAACAAACGTTATGATTTATGCTTAGAGAAATAAATCAAATAACGTTACCTAGCTAGCGTACAGGGAATGCCACAGCCATTTCCATTTGGGTTTTTGCAAATTAATCCCTTACCTATGCCTAAATTTCAGATCAAACCTTTCATCTTCTTTTCGTACGAGTCAACTCTTACAGTTTCAGTCAAACAGCAATATAGTCCACACGTGAAATGATGACGTGAAGCTATTAATAATTTAAACATAGATTAAAACACTAGTTTTGGAGAAAAGTAAGACAACACACTGTTTAATCAATCGGTGATCTCATCTCCGCCGTGAGCGGCCAATATTTTCCGATCATCGGATTTACGACTTCACCCTTGGATCTTCTTTGGGTGATCTTTTTCTTGCTTGAAATGGATAAAGAGTTATGGATTTCCATCCAGAATCTGGCGATAGGGTCGGAACAGCGTCCTCTGAAGCTATCCGCTGATACGAAGCAAAAAAGGGAGGATATGCATCGACTCAGTCTTATCGTAAAAGGTCTTAATTCAGCGAAGCAGTCTCCAGTTGGAATCAAGAACACCATGCCGAAAGCTTGGAGATTGGAAGGAAGGATCACGAGCCGTATCAACGATGATGGTACTGTGCAATTCTTTTTTAGATCTGAACAGCAACTTCTCACTGTCTTAGAAAAAGGGCCATGGAATTTTCGAGAATGGATGGTTGCTATAGATAGGTGGACTAGGCGCACCTCCCCTGATTATCTGAAGCATATTACTTTTTGGGTTCAAATCCTCAACCTACCTGATGACTCCAGAAATGAGGACCTAATTACAGAGATAGGTCAACCATTGGGTACTATCGAAGATCTATACATACAAGAACCAACAAGAGATCAAGAAGGAGAGGTATGGATCCGAGTTAAAATGAATGCATATAGCAGACTGACTTTTGCTCGTTATATTGAACTGGAGGACCATGAAGAGCCTATCTTAGTTCGTTTCATATATGACAAGCTGAAGAAATTTTGCACTCTGTGTGGAGCACTAACACATGATGAGAGAGAGTGCAATTTCGACTTCTCAAACTCTGACTTTCAGAGATTATTGGAGCCAGCAAATGAGAACCAGCAAGATAATCAGCCTGCAGCACCACAGAATCCTCTAAATAACAGTGAGCAGCAGAGTTCAGCGCAACCTGAAGATGATACGATGGGTGAAAATGTGGATTCAAACTTAAACATGGACATCTCTGGTAACATAATTCTCAGTACATCAGTTGGAAATGATATGCAGATTCAGATCCCTCCACAACAAACAGAGATACAAGCTCAAGAACAGTTGATGCATCCACCAACTCTTCCAAATCTCTCTGGAATTATTAGAGAGTTAGGATCATCATCAGCTCTTCCAGACAGAGGTTTGAAGCGTAAAGCTTCTCCTATAGCAATGGAAGATGAAACTTCTACTAACCGACAGAGAACCCAACAACCAAGTAACAATCCCGAGCAAGGGGAGGTGGCAACCCCGAAGCCACCAACGGATCAATGAAGATTTTGCACTGGAACTGTCAGGGGCTGAGGAACCCCCTGACAGTTCGTCACTTGCAGGAGATAAAGAGGTCTGAGTCTCCTGAAGTCATGTTCCTGGTAGAAACAAAAAATAATAGAAGCTATGTTCAGTCTATCGGTGTACAGCTAGGTTATGAGAACCAATTTTGTCTTCCTGCGGATGGAATGAGTGGTGGTTTAGCCATCTTTTGGAGTCACCAAGCTCAAGTTACGGTTACCAATCCATCCCTAAATTTTACAGATGTTTATATAAGGGATGGATATAATGATTTCTGCATCAGTTATGTATATGGTCATCCGCGTAAAAGCTCTAGGCATCAACTGTGGAGATGGATGAGTCATGAGGCTCCTATGTATCATAATACACCAAGACTGGTTCTAGGGGACTTTAATGACATTGTCTCAAATGAGGAGAAATCAGGTGGACCACTACGATCAGAGATTAGCTTTGAGCCCTTCAGAAACATGATAGAGGAATGTGGTCTTCAAGAGATAAGAACAGTGGGTGGATCTTACACTTGGCTAGGTATGAGACACAATCACATGGTACGATCCAAGATAGATAGAGCCATGGCCACAACACTCTGGCTAGATATATATCCACAAGCATTTGCAAAGCTCTTGAGATGGATTGGCTCAGATCATAGACCATTATTAATATCCACTGACTCAAGAGTTTGGAAAGGAAAGAAGCTCTTCAAGTACGAAAACAGATGGAGGTTTACCCCAGAAGTAAAAGATGTGATAAGAAATGTTTGGAGCTCAAAATGTCAAGACATCCCACCAAATGATTTTCTCCATGTGATAGCCCAATGCAGAGATGCGTTAGCAAAATGGAAAAGACAACATGCTCTGAACTCAAGGAAGCAGATTGAGGATCTACAGCAGAAGCTACACTCTGCGTATAACTCCTCTACCCTTGACTACAATTATATAGATAATCTGAAAACTAAACTATTAGATGCCTACAGATATGAGGAAGAATTCTGGAAGGTCAGGAGTGGTGTCAATTGGCTCAAATGTGGTGACAAAAACACAAAGTTCTTCCATGAAAAAACGAAACAGCGGAGGGCTCGTAACTCAATATGTACGTTAGAGGATGAACAAGGAAAGGTGTATAGAGGGCAGGAGTTAATTCTACCATTGGTCAGAGACTACTTTCAACAACTCTATACAACTTCAGGTACCACAATATCCCCAGAGCTCATTAATGCTATTCCTGAAATAGTCACCCCTGAAATGAATGCGGCCCTAACTAGACCCTTAGAGATGAATGAAGTGAAAAATGCAGCTTTCAGTATCCATCCTGATAAGTCTCCAGGACCAGATGGAATGAGTGCTGCATTTTATCATCATCACTGGAAATCATAAAGGATAAACTGTTTGAATGTGTCAATCTTTTCTTTACCAAGGGCTATCTTCAAAAAGAATTAAATCACACACATATATGCCTAATACCAAAGGTAGAATCACCCACTAAGCTTAAAGACTTTCGACCTATTAGTCTCTCAAATGTGGTATATAAAATCATTTCAAAAATCTTAGCTAATAGGTTAAAAAATTGGCTTCACCTTATCATATCAGATTACCAAACTGCTTTTATTCCCAGCCGCCTTATCTCAGATAATTTATTAGTTGGGCATGAGATGATTCACTCACTTCAAACTAGGAAGAGAAAACAAGATTATATGGCCATTAAGTTGGATATATCAAAAGCTTTTGATAAAGTTGAATGGCCTTACCTTGATATAGTGATGAAGAAGATGGGCTTCAACTCTTTATGGAGATCATGGATAATGACGTGTGTTAGTACGGTTACTTATAGTGTGCTCTGTAATGGAATACCTACAGTAAGCTTCTCCCCACAGAGAGGTATTAGGCAAGGCGATCCAATATCACCTTACTTATACCTAATATGTACAGAAGGATTAACTAAATTAATGCAATACCATTCAAACAATGGAAATCTCTGTGGATTCCAAGCATCTCGGGGAGCTCCTAGAATAACTCATTTACTTTTTGCAGATGACTCCCTTCTATTCTCAAAAGCAACCCTCCAAGATGCAATGAAGATCAAGAGGATTTTGGAAGAGTATGGTAGAGCATCAGGACAAATGGTGAATTACATGAAATCAGCCATCATGTTTAGTAAAGGTACTAATGCTTTTAAGGTTATGGAAATTTCGAAAGTACTGGGGATAGAACAAAAAGGCAGTTTTGGTAAATATCTAGGCTTACCTGACTCAATAGGAAGGAATAAAACAGATACTTTCCAATACCTAAAACAAAGAATAAGCCAAAGACTCCATAGTTGGTATTCTAAGCTTTTATCACCAGCTGGAAAAGAAGTTCTTATAAAATCTGTGATAACAGCAATACCAACATACACCATGAGTTGCTTTTTAGTCCCTCACAAGATTTTAAACAAAGTTATGATTGACATCCGTAGATTTTGGTGGTCAAACTCTCCTGATAAATATAAAATGTCATGGATTGCCTGGGAGAAAATGGTGAGAGCTAAGCAGAGAGGTGGATTGGGAATTAGGGACCTTAAGGACTTTAATATAGCTCTTTTAGCCAAACAAGGTTGGAGATTACTTACTCAACCAGATAGCCTCTTAGCAAGAGTTTATAGAGCAAAATATTACCCAGGGAAATCTTTTTTACAGGCAACTAATATTAAAAACCAAAGTTATGCTTGGAAAAGTATAATGCTGTCACAGGAATTGCTAAAATCTGGTGTAACTTGGAAAGTAGGTAATGGAACAAATATAAGAGTATGGAGAGATCCTTGGTTACCTTTAGAACCTCCAAGGCCGCCGAGACCAAAACAATATGGTTATGTGCCAAAGCTAAAAGTCTCTGATCTTTTTATTTCAGGAACCACAAGATGGAATATGGAGATACTGCAGGAATGGATTCATCCCGATGACATTCCAGAGATCTTGAGAATTAGACCCTCATCTACGGGAGTAAGTGACACAATCTCTTGGATATATAGCAAGAATGCTCAGTACACAGTTAAAACTGGATACCACCATATAAGAGAAATGCACTCAAATGATAATCAAAACCTGTCTCAGAATCAACATGATACCAATGGTTTATTTAAAGAAGTTTGGAAACTAAAGGCAATGCCAAAGATTAAGATGTTTTGGTGGAGGGCTATTCATAATAGTCTACCTGTGGCCTCACAGCTAAACAGACGAGGACTGAAGGTGGACAGTATCTGCTATGTATGTGGTGAAGAGGATGAAGATTTAAATCATCTTCTGTTCAAATGTAGAGTTGCTCGAGAAGTTTGGGAATTGGCGCCGGGGTCGACAATATCAGGTAATACTTTGCGCTCTCAAGATCTCTACAATAACATACAATACATATTCACCATGTCAAATGCTAGTAAGAAAGAGTATAGCATTTATCCGTTTTTGGGATGGGGATTATGGAAAGCAAGAAATAAGTTGGTGTTTGAGAATAAGAGAGAAAGTATTGTGAGAATTATTTCGAAGGCTCTAAGGGAATTCCTGCTGTGGAAGAAAGTGAATGAAACAGAAATGAATAATGATCCTCATCAGAATAATGGAAGCAGGAACACTCAAAACAGTTGTATTAACACGGAACGAAATTATTATCATTGTTTAGTTGATGCTTCTTGGATATCTTCAAATGACTACGCAGGAATAGCATGGAAACTACTTAACGAAAATGGCAAAGCCATTATGCAAGGATCATCAGCTATTTCCCCGACCAAAACTCCTGTTGAAGCGGAAGCAGTTGCTCTAAAGATGGCCGTACAGGAGGTAAGCAAATTTGGGTATGACAGAGTTGTCTTTAATGGAGATTGTCTTTCAATTTTCAATGCTATATCTAAAGTTAATACCTCAAGGCAATTTCATATGGAAGGTATGAATGAAAATATCCCAAGAGATACATGGATGGAAGTGATGGACATAAGTAACTTGGCGATGAACAAGAAATTTCTTTTTGAACATGTTGCTCGTAATTATGTAAAAGATGTTGATTGTGATGCTAAGCATGCTCGACTTTGTAAACAATCTTATGTAGTTCGAATGTTTTGTAACTAAAACCATGTAATATTTTATGAATGAATGAAATATCTATTGCCGAAAAAAAAAAAACTGGTTTTTAATTTTCGATCAAGTTATTTTAAAAAATAAAATAAAACAGGTTCCACAAAGCATTAATTATGGGTTTAGCCAGAATAATTTAAAACAAAAACAAATTACATAAGAAAACAAATATTAAAATGTTGTAAAATTATTTTATAAAAGAGGGGATTTTGGAAAAAGAAAACGGACGAGAGTACAAGAGAGATGAGAGGCTTAATTAACTTTTTAGTTTCTATAGATGTTCGTGTTGTGAAATCAAAATTTCAAGTAAAATGTTCGGAGTAATAGTTTTTAAAGAGATGAACTAGAGAGAAGTTAGAAAGATGGTAGAGATATAAAGTTCTCTTCTATTTGATACTTTTTTCTGTTTACAAATTTCTACATATATAAAAGAAGTAATAAAAAATATTTTAATAGATAAACATTATCTAAAAATCTTAATGGATAAACATCATCTAAATATTTAATGAGTAAACATCATCCAAATCTATGAATGGATAAACATGTTCGATATTATCCAAATCTGCTAATGGATAACCATTGATAGTATTATCTAACACTCCCCCTTGATTATCCATCATTTGTGGACGTGTTACGTACTACTTCGTCAAAAGTCTTATCATGGAAAAACCCAGTGGGATAAAAACCATGGCAAGAAAAAGAGTACAATGACATTAATTCCCCACTGAATATCCATCATTGTGGATGCTTTACGTAATGTCTCGTTAAAACCTTATCATGGAAAAATCCAGTGGGATAAAAATCATGAGAAGGAAAAAGAGTACAATAACGTAAACTCCCCTTGAAAGATGGATATGATATTTTCTTCATAAATCTCGTTCACATTGTTATTTTGTGTGGTCACGCATGCAAATATACTTGATATCGACCTCTCAGTTCTTGAGTATAGGAGAAAAACTCAAGGGGATATGTTCCATCTATTGCTCTTCATATAACCTTCCTTGTGTTGGATGACACATGCAACATTATCTTCGAACACTTTTGTTGGCTTTTTTCTCGGTGTCCAATCGGTCAGCTTCTTGTAATGAGTAATAGATCTAGCATATACACATTCTCGACATGCCTCATGAAACGTGATAATCTTCTCGTTGATGTGAAGACGTGACAATCAATGTCTGCTTTTGAGTATTCCACGAGATTTCAGTACTTCCCACCGTAATTCCACATGACCAACTTGTTTCATAATTATCACATGACGTGTTCCAATACCAGTTGACCAGACAATCATTCAATAAGGAAAAGAAGAGACCTCTCCTCTTTTGGTTTTAGCAGATATTTCTTTATCATTCACGTTGACCACCTTTGAACCCAATTTCACATCAACATCTCTACTAAATTTTACTTCAGCAAATTCCGTGATTATCTTGTTGAACCCGTGAAACAAAAGCCTCTTGGAATCATCATACAAGCTTTTATACCATAAAGGGAATCTTCGACATTGATAAAAAAAACTTTTAAAGGTCAACAAATATCTCATGGTTAAGATGTGGTCTGCGGCTTCTAGAAGAGTGATTTGAACTAAATTCTTCGCTTTAAGATAGAGTTTGACTAGATCCTCGTTAACAAAATCATGCAGCTCAGAAGCGAACCCAACACATGTTGTTCGACCACCAACAACAATTGTTGTTCTAAGGTGAGTTAAATCTCAAAGTATTGATAATGAGTATTTTTTAGAGTGAGCTGAGGCAGTTTAGATTTTTCTTTTATCCAGAGAATGAAAAGATCTATTTTCTTATTGTATTGAGTTTAGAGCAATAAAGTTTGTAAATATTAACTCACAAATAATATAGAAACCCTAGAATAAACGATATTTGCCTCAATATCATTTTCTCTCTAAGTATTCTGCTAAGCTGTTTTCTTATAATGTTTTACTTATTATTACAACAACAACAACAACAACAAAAATATAGCATTCTCTTTTTGTCTTTTTTGTTTAGTTATGGTAAACATGCTTTCTCAAATGAATCAATGACAATTCTACAGATTATTTGTGCATTTTTAATCTCCCGCAATCCCACCACCAGTTCTTAAGATAAATTTAAGGATTGATTTATAAGAATGAAAGATTAAAGAAGAATTCGAAGAACCAAGAACACAAAGAAATTTGTTCATTTAATGTTCACCTCACCACTCGACACGAGTTGCAGTTAACCTCACCGAACCTTGAATATCCATCAATCCACTAAGAATCCTATGAGTAGAACTCGTCGAAGCTTAAAACTCGAACACCGGACTCACTCTATCAGCTTGTCGACTCAATAACAAACTCGTTACTGGTTTACAGAATGAAAAACTGAGAGAGTGAACAGTGTTAACCACACTTATATACAATCACCAAGTCTCATATCGTCCTTACACGTGGACGGGCCGAGATGTTATTCTAACAGATATAAGACCGCTGCTTGATCCTTCTAACGGCTCTAGTCTTATTGTTACTCTTTTTCAGCTGCTCCTAACTTCGAGCTGATGTCTTGAGTACTTGAGCATGAGCTGATTTTTAGTTGTAGGACTACGATCTTGATCTACACTCAACAAAAATCCCCCTTAGACAAGATCACCTTTAATACCTTAGATTTCTATTACCAGAATTCTTCTTCAAACCTTGACTGGATGAAACAAATTAACCTCTTTGATTTCTGAAACTGAAATCTACCTCATCCCTTTACCGGATGATACATCCTTGACTGGATGTAAGAGCTTCAATCTTTAGTAACCCGAAGCATCTTCAATGCTTCTCTTAACTTGGCAACTGGTAGAACCTTTGTAAATATCATCTGGAATGTAAGCTGTTGATATTTTCCAAACCTGCACTTCTCCACTGCTCATCAAATCCATGATAAAATGGTATTTAACAGCTTAATGCTTAGTACGTTCATGATGTAGTGCATTCTTTGATAACGCTATGGCGCTTTGGGAGAATGAATTTTCACTGAATCTTGTGAGAAACCAAGTTCTTCTGCAAATCTCCTTAACCAAACACCGTCCATGACAGCTTCTGTTATAGACCATATGTGGTTTCTTTCTGCAGCAAAATCCGAATCGATGTAACCTCTGACAACAAACTCTCCCTTGTTCTTGAAACTTAGCTTAGTTTCCATTGATCCTTTTATGTATCTAAGAACCCATTTAACTGCAAGCCAGTGTTCCTTTATCGGCTTACTCATGAAATTACTCATAAGACCCATTGAGTATGCTAGGTATGGTCTAGTACCAACCATAGCATACATAACACTTCCTGCAACACTTTGGTAAGGGGTATTTGACATGAACTCTGCTTGTTCCATCGCTTCTTGATTTGTTGCGAATTTTAACTCAAAATGAGCTCTCATAGGGGTTGCCACTGCTTTAACTTGATCCATACTGAAATTACAACACATTCAACATATAGTTTTCTTGTGATACCCATACACCACCCTTGGATCTGTGTCTGACAATCTCCATTACCAAAATCTTTTTAGCATCGCCAAGGTCCTTCATCTCGAATTCTTTACTCAGAAGAGTCTTCAGATTTTGAACTTCCTCCTTGTTTCTAGACGCAACTAAGATGTCATCGACATAGAGTAAAAGATAGATGTGTGATCCATCTTCCAACTTCTGATAATATACACAAAGATTGTATTCACTCTCTGAATATCCAATCTTCACCATGTACTCATAAAATCTCATGTTCCATTGCCGTGGAGATTGTTTGAGTCCATACATGGATCTTCATAGAAGCCAAACCTTGTCTGGATATCTTTTATCTTTAAAACCTTTAGGCTGCTTCATAACAATCCTTTCATCCATATATCCATGCAAGGAAGCCGTTTAACATCAAGTTGTTGAAACTCCATATTAAAGTGAACCACTGCTGAGAGGATGTATCTTATTGACATATGGTTGACCACCGGAGCAAATACTTTTGTAAATTATATACCTTCCTTCTAAGAGAAACCTTGAGCTACCAATCTATCCTTGAATCTGGGAGCTTCAACCCCAATAATCCCTTATTTTCTTTTGAATATCCACTTACAGTCAATAGTCTTATGATCCTTAGACCTATCTACCAGATCAAATGTGTGATTCCTGATAAGTGACCTTGAGCTACCAATCATTCATCGCTTCTTGGTAAGAAGATGGTTCTTGGCTTCCATATTCAGACATAAGACATACCAGGCAAGCATATTCATCTTTACCATCATTTAAATCACATTCATAGCCAGCATACTTTGTAGGAAACTTGATCAATCTTCTTGGTCTTCACACTTCTTGGTTTGAATTTTCAGAATCTTCTGTTTCTTTTATTTCTTTTTGCTGAGTTCCCCTTGTAGATACTCCCCATTGATAGTAGTCTTGATCATCATCTGCATCTGTAGGGAATTCAAAATTAATGTTCTCAGAAGTATCGTCTCTACTTTATCATTCTCTTTCTGAAAATCTTTGTGGACTTTGGAAGAACATTCCTACTGATGGTGACCTTTTGATCATCTACCACCCAAATATTGTACCCTTTAACACCCTTAGGATTGCCTGTAAAGAATCCTTTCTTTTCCCTTGGATTAAGTTTCCCATCGTCGGTATGAATGTAAGCTAGACAACCAAATCGTTTAAGACCCAATAGATGATAGGCTCAGAGTTTTAATCTTATTCTACTGCAAGTGCACAGTTATGCAATGTAGTATTTATGGTATCGAATCCACAATGACTCACGGTCACACGATAGATTATATGCATCAAGTTAAGCTAAATCAAATCCAAAGAAAGCAATAAATGAAAGCAAGTAAACAGGAAGGTTATTCAATAGAGAAAGGCGCCAGACTTAGGAAGTTCTCGGGAATTATGCTATGCTAGACACTTAACTAACCGGATATAGATTAAAACAGGTTCAAGAACTAGAAACACAATGCTAAATAATCCAACTCTCGCTGAGATTATTTTATATCTAGCAACCTAGCGATCGAAATCTCTTTGTGATCCAATAAGCATTAAGAACAGGTTCTATCGGTTCACAATTATCCTAAACATAATTTCTTTGTATCTAGTCAAATTGCTCACTATAAGTTTGTTCAGATTATAACTCACACTCTCGTGCTATTGTTAATTGTTTAAGATCTAAACTCTAGGTGATCAGTCCAGAATTCAGTATTAAGCACACTTAGGTGATGAACAATAGATGGTGAATCCTAATCAATCAGTTATCAAACAAGCATAAAACCTTTGTGAGAATTCCTAAATCTAACTAGGCTACTACTCAGTCATATTAGTAATCAAACAACACATCATGAATAGAAAACCAAAAGACTGGATAGATAAAGAAAAAGAGTTCGAAATTCTTCTCTCAATGTTATAAGTAGCAAGAAATCAGCCCCTCCAAAATCTCTCAGCAAGAACAAAGTTAAGAACAAGATAAAAGGTAGAATGAGTCTAAAAACCTAATTAAATTCTCTAAACACGTTTTGGGGTCAATTTATAATTAAAAAAAACTTCTGGGCAATTCTGAAAATCTTTAAAACTTGTCTCTAACTCTCGGATGTTGTTCTGTCGCGTTCAGTGTCGACCGACATCCAATTCAGTGTCGGTCGACACTCAATCGTGGTCGAGACACCAACTTTAGCTCGTTGCAAAAATCACCATAAACGTCCTATAATCCCATCCTTTGCTCCAAACGCAAGCCTACCAGTAGAAGACTCAATAGACTCTAAAAACCAGGTTAAAGACTCAATTTATACAACTATATCATGGTTGAAAACCTAGAAAAACCATGATATATCAACTCCCCCTCACTTAACTCTTGCTTGCCCTCAAGCAAGTAAAGAACCAAAACATAAGAAAAGAGGTTTGAAAACACAGAAACTCATTTCGTCTTAGGAACTTTCGCATTCACATTCACTTAATAAACCACTGAAAACATTCCCACAGAACTCAAGACCACAATATACTTCCCCCACACTTAGCAACTGTCCCAAGTAAACTCTGAAGGAATTTCTAGCAGTTCTAATCAGGATTAGCAACCCTAGTCTTAATTCCGAGCCTAGGATCTAAGGTTCATGTAATTGAATCTATCAGATCTCGAGATTACCTGATGAATATGCAGCGGAAGTATTTGCAGATAATCGAGATCACGAAGCGCCTCAAGTGCTGAGCCTCTACTGGTATCCACACGCACACAAACTGGACCGCAGGGATGCTAGTGCCTTACAGAGATCTAATCTCCAGAGAGGTTTATTTCTGTGTTCTGGTGCTGTGAATTAGGTTAGAAGACAGTTTAGGTCGACCATATATCTTATATATGTCGACTTAAACCGTAACGGAATTAACCAACGATTAAACCGTATTAATCTGGTTAATCCGCGAGTTGCATCGATCGATGCACTATGTGCAACGATCGACACTGCCCCAGAATATTGATATCGAATGCATATCAAATATGCATTCACTGGATCATTACATTAATGATCAACCTCGTCTTTAACGCCCAGTTTGCTTAGGTGTGTGACCCTGTAGGATCATATAACACTAGCAATGAGTTCTCAACTCATTGATCATAAGTGGCTTCTAGCAAAGCGTTATGACTACCCAGTGTTATGTGATTGTCTTATCTCGACTATACGACTTTCACTTAGAGCAAGTACAATAGATTTCAGGACATTCCCAACAATCTCCCACTTGTACTGGAATCATCTATTCCTTTAATCCCTTTGTAGCTATATCTCAATCTAGCATAAGGCAAGAACTGTGTCACCCTTATTAAGCCAGATCACGTTTATCGAATCCCGATTTGTACTGATAAAACAAACGACTGACAATCACCTCGTTTGAGCGCGGCCACGCATTTCCAGTATCAAATCTTCGATAGGCCCAGAGATATTTAACTCCTGTTATATAGGAGGTACAAATCCCATCTTGTTCCATCCATGTCTCTTTTATATTTCATGATACGCCTAATCAGTGTCTTTATGATCACCAGTTACGGCTGACGTTTGAAAAAGTCAAGACGAACCAATCCATATAAGAGAGGACATGATGAACTCAGGTCTAAGGACTATTCTCTTTAGTCGTAATGAGAAACTCTTATGACACTCATATAACATCTTGTAGAGTTCTCATTAACGGGTCAAGTCCGATCATGTGTTCTCTAACACATATCTATGTGATTGACTTTAATACACTTATTAAATGACTCCATGAAACATGGTCATCAGTCACCTCACATGCTAGTCTCATGTGGTTGTTAATGTCCCATTTTTAACAACCTCGACTAGGGACCATTTATAATTTATGTCATTTGTTTCTTATAGGGTTTCATGATCAAGTCACATACTTGATGACCTATAAAATGTCATAAATTACTTTGGGACAATTATTTAATAACACAATTAAATAATGCTGAAACAATTTCATTAAAATAACATAACCAAATTATGTTTTACGAACATCAAGTCATAACTAAAAACCAAATATAACTTCCACTGAAAACAAGATCATATCTTAAGAAATCTAATGCCTACAGCAGTAGTATGAAACTCATGCTTAGGCCTTGGGAGGGGCTTGGTCAGCGGATCAGCTACGTTCTCATCAGTCGGGACTCTGCTGATCTTCACATCTCCTCTATTCACAATATCACGGATAAGGTGATATCGCCTTTCTATGTGTTTGGATTTCTGGTGTGATCTAGGTTCCTTTGCTTGCGCAATGGCTCCATTGTTGTCACAATACAAAGCCACTGGCTCAAAAATACTAGGAATCACACCAAGTTCAGTGATGAACTTCTTGATCCAAATAGCCTCCTTTGCCGCTTCAGAAGCAGCGAGGTACTCAACTTCAGTTGTGGAATCTGCTACAGTGTCCTGCTTGAAACTCTTCCAGCTGACTGCACCGCCATTCAGGCAGAAGATGTAACCAGATTGCGATCGGAAATCATCTTTTTCTGTCTGAAAACTTGCGTCTGTGTAACCACTTACTACCAGCTCATCACTTCCTCCATATACCAAGAATTTATCCTTAGTATTTCTCAAATACTTCATAATATTCTTGACTGCTGTCCAGTGACTTTCACCTGGATCCGATTGGTATCTACTCGTCATGCTTAAAGCACAAGCAACATCTGGACGAGTACAGAGCATGGCATACATGATGGATTCCAACGCCGAGGCATAGGGAATCCGACTCATGCGATCTCGCTCAGCAGGTGTCTCAGGACACTGCTTCTTGCTGAGACTTATGCCATAAGACATTGGTATGAAGCCCTTCTTGGAATCTTGCATTCTGAACCTGTGTAAGACTTTATCGATATAGGTGTCTTGACACAGTCCAATTAACTTGTTTAATCTATCTCTATAGATCCTTATTCCAAGAATATACGCGGCTTCTCCCATGTCTTTCATTGAAAAACAACTTCCGAGCCAAGTCTTAACAGACTGTAACAACAGAACGTCATTTCCGAGAAGAAGTATGTCATCTACATACAACACGAGAAATGCAACTGCGCTCCCACTAGTCTTCTTGTAAACACATGGTTCTTCTTCGCTTCTGATGAAATCAAACTTTTTGACTGCTTCATCAAAACGAAGATTCCAACTCCGAGATGCTTGCTTCAATCCATAAATGGATCGATGAAGTTTGCATACTTTCTTAGCTGCATTTGGATCGATGAAACCTTCGGGTTGTGTCATGTACACATCCTCTTCCAGAATCCCATTAAGGAAAGCTGTTTTCACGTCCATCTGCCAGATCTCATAATCATAATGAGCAGCTGTTGCTAGGAGAATCCGAATGGATTTAAGCATGACGACATGTGAATAGGTTTCTTCATAGTCAATACCATGAATTTGTTTGAAACCTTTTGCCACTAGCCTTGCTTTATATATCTGAATATTTCCATCCACATCAATTTTCTTCTTGAAAATCCATTTACACTCAATGGGTCTTGCACCATCGGGTAAATCAACCAAAGTCCATACTTGGTTCTGTGACATGGATCCCATTTCGGATTCAGCGGCTTTCAACCACTTTTCGGAGTCAGGGCTCATCATCGCTTCTTCAAAATTCGCTGGCTCGTCACTGTCAATGATCAACAAATCATGACAATTGGTTACGAGAAATCCATACCTCTCGGGTTCGTGACGGATCCTTTCGGATCGGCGAATTTCAGGCTCCACAGGCGCCGTCTCTACAACTCTTTGTAGATCCAACTGTTGCTCTTCCTCTACGGGTTGAGCATTTTCCTGCGGTTCTCGAACTTCTTCGAGTTGTACTTTACTCCCACTGTTTCTCTTGGAAAGAAATTCTCTCTCAAGAAAGACGCAGTTCCGAGCAACAAACACTTTGTTCTCGGATTGGTTGTAAAAGTAGTATGCCTTGGTTTCCTTACGATAACCAACGAAGTAGCATTTATCAGATTTGGGCTCGAGCTTATCTGTAATTAATCTCTTAACATAAGCTTCACAACCCCAAATCTTCAGGAAAGACACATTCGGAACATTTCCAGTCCACATCTCATGTGGTGTCTTTGCAACTGATTTTGACGGAACCCTATTAAGTGTAAACGCAGACGTTTCTAGAGCGTATCCCCAAAAGGATAATGGAAGAGTTGAGAGACTCATCATTGATCGAACCATATCTAATAAAGTCCGATTCCTCCTCTCATACACGCCATTCCATTGTGGTGTTCCAGGAGGAGTGAGTTGTGAAACAATTCCACAATCTCTCAAATGATCACTGAATTCTTGGCTTAAGTATTCTCCTCCACGATCTGATCGAAGAGCCTTAATACTTTTGCCAAGTTGATTATGTACTTCATTTTGGAACTCTTTGAACTTTTCAAAGGATTCCGACTTGTGTCTCATTAGATAGACATAGCCATACCTGCTGAAATCATCAGTGAAGGTAATGAAGTATCGAAAATTTCCTCTGGCACTTGTGCTCATTGGGCCGCATACATCTGTATGTATAAGGCCCAATAGGTCACTGGCCCTTTCATTTTGTTTGTTGGAAGGGGCCTTCGCCATTTTGCCTAGTAAACAAGATTCACATTTCTCACATGATTCATAATCAAATGAGCCCAAAAGCCCATCACTATGGAGCTTTTGAATCCGTTTCTCGTTTATGTGGCCCAAACGACAATGCCATAGAAAAGTCTGATTCGTGTCATTTGATTTGAATCTCTTAGTGTTAATGTTATAGATTGGTGTGCTTTGGTTTAAAACATAAAGCCCATTCTCTAATGGGCTGCTACCATAAAATATATCACTGTAATCAAAAGAACAACATTTATTCTTTATTGAAAACTGATATCCTTCCACATCCAAAATAGGAATAGAAATAATATTTCTGCTTATCGCAGGTACATAGTAGCAATTATTAAGTTTTAACACCAAACCAGAAGGTAAAGACAAGTTATATGTTCCTACGGCTAATGCAGCAACTCTTGCTCCATTTCCCACTCGCAGGTCCACTTGTCCCTTTTCCAACGTCCTATTGTTGCTTAGGCCCTGCATATTTGTACAAATATGAGCACCACAGCCGGTATCCAATACCCAAGAAGTAGAACCAGAAGTAGTAACATTTACTTCTATAACATAAATACCTGAAGATGAAGTCTCGAAAGTCTTCTTCTTCTTCTTCTTCTCTTCCAAGAATTTATTGCAATTTCTCTTCCAATGCCCAGGCTCTTTACAGTAATGGCACTTATCAGTCTCAGATGGGCCCGGCTTGGGCTTCGGGGCTGGCGCAGGCGTGTCCTGGTTCTCAACCTGGACTGCCTTGCCCTTTCCCTTGCCTTTGCCAAGTTTCTTAAACTTCTTACCCCTTTGTACCATAAGTACATTAGGAGTGCCCTTCTTGATATTAGGCTCAGCTGTCTTGAGCATGCCATGCAGTTCAGTCAACGTCTTTGTCAAGTTGTTCATGTTATAGTTCATAACAAACTGATCATAACTTGACGGCAGTGACTGCAGAATGATGTCAGTAGCCAACTCTTGGCTAATGGGACAATCCAGTCTCCCCAGGTTATCAATATAACCCATCATCTTAATGACATGAGGACTGACCGGACTGTCCTTTGGTAGCTTGCATTCAATGATAGATTTAACCGTCTGGTATCTCTCAGTTCGTGCTTGCTCCTGAAACATGCTTTTCAGGCTAGTAATCATCTCCACTGGCGACTCCACATTCTCGTATTGCTTCTGCAAGTCCGAGTTCATGGTAGCCAACATGAGACAATTCACATCGACCACATCATTGGAATGCTTATCCCAAGCACTCCTTTCTGCATGTGTAGCATTGGCTCTCGGTTTTTCAGGGAGAACAGTTTCCAGGACATAGTCCCTTTTATCCTGCTTGAGAACAATTCTCAAGTTCCGATACCATTCGAGAAAATTCGATCCATTTAACTTGTCCTTCTCAAGGACGGATCGCAGGGAGAAAGAGTTATTATGAGTGTTAGTCATAGCTGAGAACAAAGAAAGGAAAAGGTTTAGTTATGATGTTCAAGAAATGAGAAATCTTAACTTTTAAGAAAAACTCGCATTATATTCAAAACAATGTTTCCTCAGATGAATATAATGATCCAAGACCCATATTTCACTAAACTTGAGTGAGCCACTGGCTATCACCCAAATTTAGCTATCTAGGTAAGCAACAACTTTGCTAGTTATATCCAATATAACTCTTGGTTGTGGATCGACATCTCATGTCCAATCCACCTGATGTCTCTGGGCCCAAAACTATTTTGATAGCCCAGTCAAGTAAACCAATCTCTTCAGTCATGTAATTGTTGATGCCTTGCACTGCAAGCCCATTAACACGATTACTTCCTGCCTTACTCATGTAATTGTTGATACCTTGCACTGCAAGCCTATCGTACAATGAAATGAGTCTTGACAGTTGACAAGATTGGAAAGACATCAAGTATTACTTGATATTTGGTTGAGGAACGGAACCATTTAAAACGTTCAGTTTTACTATGTTTTAATTCTTATAATTAATTGATTTGTCTTGCTTCGGTTCTGTGATTTCGGGTTCAATAACCCAATCATCAAACCTGATGTCGACCGACACTACTATAGTGTCGATCGATGCAGGATAACCAAAAGCAATCCGTGATAACCGATCAATCCAATTGATCCGGTTTTGAATACCGGTTAGCGTCGATCGATGCTACGTTAGCATCGGTCGATGCCAACCTAATCAAGACAATCAAAATTAAACCATTCACAGTGTTCGACCATCTTTAACCAAGCTCGATAACCGGTCCAATCCAATTGAACCGATTCATCAATCTCGCGAGGTTTGTGTCGATCGATGCAACATTTGTGTCGATCGACACTAGGCGAAAACTGAGTTTTATTCGGGTTTTCGCCCTGTGTCGATCGATGCCGGATTGGAAACGATCGACACCATGCGAAAAACCCTAAATTTTATTTGGGTTTTCGCCCTGTATCGATCGATGCCGGATTGGCATCGATCGACACCATGCAAAAATACCCTAAAACGTTTTCGAACAGAACACTAAACTAGGTTTTTCATGAAAACGAATTTTAGCAAGTTTGTATCAACCATACACAGATTCAGATTCAACCAATCTAATCAACATGCTACAGATTCAATGGAACCCTAAAGCTCTGATACCACTGAAGGAATTTCTAGCAGTTCTAATCAGGATTAGCAACCCTAGTCTTAATTCCGAGCCTAGGATCTAAGGTTCATGTAATTGAATCTATCAGATCTCGAGATTACCTGATGAATATGCAGCGGAAGTATTTGCAGATAATCGAGATCACGAAGCGCCTCAAGTGCTGCGCCTCTACTGGTATCCACACGCACACAAACTGGACCGCAGGGATGCTAGTGCCTTACAGAGATCTAATCTCCAGAGAGGTTTATTTCTGTGTTTTGGTGGCTGTGAATTAGGTTAGAAGACAGTTTAGATCGACCATATATCTTATATATGTCGACTTAAACCGTAACGGAATTAACCAACGATTAAACCGTATTAATCTGGTTAATCCGCGAGTTGCATCGATCGATGCACTATGTGCAACGATCGACACTGCCCCAGAATATTGATATCGAATGCATATCAAATATGCATTCACTGGATCATTACATTAATGATTAACCTCGTCTTTAACGTCCAGTTTGCTTAGGTGTGTGACCCTGTAGGATCATATAACACTAGCAATGAGTTCTCAACTCATTGATCATAAGTGGCTTCTAGCAAAGCGTTATGACTACCCAGTGTTATGTGATTGTCTTATCTCGACTATACGACTTTCACTTAGAGCAAGTACAATAGATTTCAGGACATTCCCAACAAACTCCACAATCAAGTTAGGACATTCAAGTTCACCACACTAGCCTCTGTATACAATTAGGTGCAGTCTCACAGAGGGAGTATCGAATCAAATGACACATGGACTCAACCTATTCAGTATTTGACCACCAAAACTGTCGGTTTCTGGTTTCTTTCTTTTCCCTTCTGCTTTAGCACTGATTTTCCCCACTGGGTATCATTTCATTTTCTTTGATCAGTTCTCTTCCCTTTTTATTGGGGTTTACCTTTGGATCTTTCCATGAATACAAAGGAGGTAATAGGGGTCTCTACCACTCCTGTGACCACTTCGAAGCTAATAGCTTATCCTCGGTTTTTATCTCTTTTTTTTTTACTTTCAAGGGAGGGGAAAATCAGAAACCATACTTTAGAACAGGATCATTGGCTGTGCCAAACACATCAAAGGAATCCGACCCAAAGATTACCAAGCCCCTAGGTGAGAATTTAAAGTCAAGATTAAGTGTGAGACTAGTGATGGATCCTCTGAATATCTGGTTAGATATGGGTGTCCTTGGTAAGTTGATCCGTTTGGGGTTTTCGAATAATCATAGAGGTCCTGCAAGTCTGCCCAATGGTCACTTAGTTCCTGTTCCAGCGAAAAATTTCCTCGAAAAATCATAGTTTCATACAAGTTTTGACTCAATAAACAATTTTGAAAACTAGTGAAAACATGGGACTGACTCTAAGAAAACAAAACACAATGTCAGTAGCCACCTCCCCCACACTTAAACTGCACTGTCCCCAGTGCAATTGTAGCATGAGATCGGTATAAAGCAAATTGGAAGAGAACCGAGACTTGGAACAGAAACCTTACTTGTGGTCGCAGTTGGTGTCGACAAACACCCGGCTTGTGTCGAGCGACATCAAGCTTTGGTAGACATCAATTTACTCCTAATCGAGCGTGATCAATTTCTGTCCGTGTTTCGAGTTTCGATGTCGACCGACACTAGTGAGTGTCGACCGACTCTGTTGTCTGCACTGCTACGGGTTCTGCATAACGTGACACAAAAACTCAAAAAACGAAAGAAATCAAAATGCAAAACTCGAAGTCCTAATATTTACAACTTACTAGTGGGTTGCCTCCCACTCAGCGCATGTTTTAAGTCATTAGCTTGACTTTGATGGGAGCTTAGACTTCCGGTGGTTTCGACAGAGGCTGTGAGTGCCTCTGCGAAAGTCTCCTCATCCAAGGTGGAGAGTAAGCATTGTCAGCGTGAGCTCGTCCAAGAAACGAAGGTGTGTGATATTCTCCTGCATTCACAGCAGTGAAATCAGTAGAATCGAGTTGTGGAGACGCGTACCTTTGCTCCGGTGAGATTCTGATGTTTGGAGCTTTCTGCTTAGAAGCAATTGCAAGCTCTGAAGATTCTAGAGTGGAATCTTGAGAAACCACTATCTTCTCTTCTCCAGGATCAGAAACTGAAACCTCTCTAGTCTGAGTTTCTTGTTCATCCTCAATGCTAAAGGTCTGAACATCGATCTTTGGCCTTCGCATCATATCCATCTCAAAGTGTAGAGGCACATCTCCCAGGTGGAGATCAATCAGACCATGCCTCACATCAATCTTCGCTCCAGCCGTGGCTAAGAAAGGTCTTCCCAGTATTAGGGATTCATCCGGCTCACTATCGTACTTCAAAACCACAAAGTCTGTTGGAACTAGATAGTTTCCAACTCTGACTGGGATATCCTCAAGAACTCCTTCCGTAATTTTTCTTGACTGATCAGCTAGGACCATAGAGATCCTAGTGTGTGAAAAATCTGTCATCCCCAGTCTCTCTGCCACAAAGTATGGCATGATATTTCCAGCAGCTTCTAGATCACACAAAGAACGCTTGAAGCCATTCTCGAAGATAGAGCAACTCAGCACAAATATACCAGGATCCGGTAGCTTCTTGGGAACTTGATTAAATAACACGTCACTGACCTGCTTAGGTAGTACTACCACCAATTCCTCCAGTACCTCATCCATAGGCAGCATCATCTCTAAGTACCTCTGTACACAAGGATGATAGGGTGAAGTGTCAACTTGCGGATCCTCCTTCAACTTCTTAACAATCACTTCCAGCTGTTTAGCTTCATCAAGCTCTTGTTGAGGATTCATTGATATCTTAGGGAAAGTTACAAGAGGCTCATGGTCTATTTCTTCAGCAATTGCACAAGATGTTGGCAAATCTGGCTCCTTACGCTCTTGATGTCGACCGACGTTGAACTGATGTCGGTCGACATCAGCCAATTCACTACTGATGTCGACTCCAAAATCGACCATGCTTGATTTCCATTTGTCATGAGAACTCGAAATCCCGTTTGAAAGTGGATGTCGACCGACATCACAGTTGAAGTTGACCGACACTGGGATTTCAGTCTCGGGTTTTTCAGCATCTTCAACAAGATCAGCAGTCTTAATCTCAAAATTCTCTCCTTGACTTGACCCATCATCAATCTGAACTGACCAAGCCTTAATGTGGGTGTCCATGACATTCTTTCCCTTGACTGAGCTTGAAATTTGGTTCACTTGTGTGTCCAACTGCTTCATGTGAGTACTCAAACATTCAAAATTACCATTCAGATCTTCATACACATCATCCAACTTCTTATTAAAGTCCACAGTGACCTTCGTCTGACCTTCCAGAAACCGCTCTATCATAGCTTCCATCTTGCTCTCATGAGCATTAGCAGTAGGAGGTGTCTGATAGGAAGATGATCCATAGGTCCTCTGATAAGAATTACCTTGCTGAAAAGGTTTCTGATAACCAACATTCTGACCATATCCAGAAGAGTTCTGGTTGCTTGTGAAAGCACTCTTCTGTCCACCATTAAAGAACTTATTACCTTGCTGGTTTCCAAACCTGTTTCCTTGAAATCCAGAGACACTGATGTAGTTCACATCCTCTTCTTGGCAGTCTTCTTCAGCTTCAAACACTTCAACTTCTTGAGCAAAGTTAACAGATTTCTTACCGGTCAACAAGCTATGAACAGTGTTCAGCTTGTTCCTGATATCAGTAATCTCCAGATTATCAATATTTCCACCAGACTCTTTCCTTCTCCTATCAGCAGTCTTGGTGATGTTACTACTCACCAAGTTATCAATTAGCAATCTCGCCTGCTCAGGAGTCTTGGTATTGAAATTGCCATTGCTGGCAACATCCAATGCAGACTGGTAGTAGAGATCAATCCCTCTGAAGAATAAGCCCAACAGCGTCACTTCAGTGAATCCATGATGAGGACAGTCACGTTGGTACATCTTAAACCTCATCCAAGCAGACTTAAGAGGCTTTGTAGGACCTTGAGAAAATGTGAGGATGTCATGTCTGAGCTGATCTGAGCGAGCATCATCATAGAAGTGTCGCAGAAATTCTCTCTTCACAGCATCCCAAGTAGTCAACTTCCCAGGTGGAAGTTGCTTCAGCCAAGCAGCAGCCTCTCCAGCAAGAGAGTATGGGAAAAGCTTTAGATACAAGAAATCATAATCCGCCCCATTGTACTTCATTCCAGTGATAAAGGCTTCAAAATCCTCAATGTGGTCCATGGGTTGCTTATGTGGGAGACTATGGAAGGGGTGCTGTCTCAGCATAGAGTAGTAGACAGTCTTGATCTCAAAGTCATTCCTCTCAAAAGAAGGAGGAACAATTGCTGACCGGTTAGCATAAAACTCATCCGGACGGTTGTAGTCAGCAAGAGTCCTCTCAGCAACAACCATCTGCCCCTGACCTTGAGGCTGTTCAAGCGCAGGTTCAGGGATCACATTCCCTTGGGCATCAATCCTTTGCCCGTCATCATTGTAGGCGTTATTCTGTTGGTCTCTCAGAACACCCCCGACATCAGGTTTCAAAATCAAACGATTGTTTATCATCCTTGTTCTTTGACCCTTTATGTTCGTTCTCTCTAGTCTAGCAAGCTCTTCAAGTCTGAGGTTCAGAATTTCTTCGCTCTGGTTGCTTCGAGTGTGTCGACTTGGCATACACTGATCTCAAAACACTGTTCCGAGGTCGATGTCGAGCGACACTGGAGAAGGAATCGGTCGACACTGAATGCATCTGTCGAGTCCTGCAGCAACAAAAATAAGCCAAACAAGAGAAAAATCAGTAACAAACTAAATAAAAATGATCTAGACTCAACTCTAAAACAAAATATATCGGCGAACTCAGTTGAGTTCCCGGCAACGGCGCCAAAAACTTGATAGGCTCAGAGTTTTAATCCTATTCTACTGCAAGTGTGTTGGGAATTTCCTGAAATCTACCGTACTATCTCTAGAAAGTATGATAAATGTCGAGATCAGACATAAGTCATAAATACTGGGTGATCATGATGGCTTGCTAGAGTCCGCTCTTGATCTATAAGTTTAGGACTTATTACCAGTATTGTATGATCCCTAAGGGTCACACACCATAGCTAACGGGAAAGTTAAGATGGAATTAATACGGTAAGATGCTAAAGCATTTACTGTATTTGTACAGAGAGTTGGGCAGACAACAAATGGGCTTTTGTCTGATTTGTGTCTTGGGCCCAAAAGACTAATGAGCCATTAGTTTAATTAATTAATTAAACTTGGGCCCATTAGTGAAATAAGAGAGAACAAGGGTTGAGAAAACCCTAGTATTCCTTTTGGTCTGCGATTTTGGAGTAGTGGCCGCGGCTCTCTCTCTCCTCCGATCGTCTCTCTCTCTCTGTTGTTCTTCCATCCGGTCTAGCAGCCATCCCTGCTTGTAAGAGTGTGGATACCAAAGGAGGAACAGGTACTCATCTGTTCGTTGATCTCGTCATTACCACCAAATTCCGCTGCAAAGGTAATGTCCAGGTTTGTTTTATGATTCGATTACAAGAACCTAGATCCTTGTTTAAGATTATGTGCTAGGATGTAACCTGACAATTACACCATGAACACACATAATCCTTCAGTGGTATCAGAGCCTAGGTCGTTAGGTTTTTGCTTTTTGGATCATATTTAGGTTGTTTTTAATGTTTAGAATCGAATTTGGCTTAAGAAATTTGATTAGAACTTGTAAAAACCCTAATATGAAAATCGCTTGTTAATTGGTTAATCACAATTATCGTTTTGTTTCATAATCGATCGTGATTTCAAGGTTAAAAGCGTTTTTTTGTCTTAGTTGAAAGTTTGAATCGATTCGATTAATAAGCTGTTGACTTTGATAAGCTGTTGAATTAATAAGACTTGTTAAAGTGAAAAGCATGATGCGATTTATGAAAAGTCAAATCGAATTCGTTTGAACCTCATCGTGTTGTTAAAGTGAAAAGCATGATACGTGTTTGGTTAGTTAAGTAAATGACGGCTCGACATTGACTTTGTTGAATTAAAATCGAATGTTGACTTGGTTTGTTTGAGAATGAGGTTCAAACGTGTTTGTTAAGCCAAATCATTTTTTTTTGTGTTTGTTATGATACGCAATCACAAGATCAAGTTTTGTCTTTAAACTAAAAGACAAAATCTATTCAAAAGCATTGAATAATTAGTGTTTAAAACCTTAAACCGCAAGTTAAGTCAAATTGGCTAAAACACTAGGTGTTTCTTCCCGGTTTTGGACTTAACTGAACCGATCCAATTTATTTGGTGGTTCAAGCGGTTAACCCGAATCGCGGTTTACTGGAAATTATTTAATACAATTGGTATTATTTAATTTCTGGTTAAACCGGATTGAAATTCAAAATTGAATTTAACCTAAACCGAAGGCTGGTCTAAGTTTGATTTGGTTGGACCAAATAATTTAGAGCTGGTCTGGTTTAGTAAATAACCGATGGTTTTGATAGTTAATTTGGTCTTGGACCAGAATTAATAAACCGAATCGGTTATGTCAAATTATTAGGCCAACTGGAATTCTATGGTCTTGGGCCAAGAATTGGGCCTATAATTTGTGACCCAACCCGAAAATATTTATAAAATATTAAATTAGAAATTTCTATTTTTAGTATGTTACTAAATTTAGAAAGTTTCTAAAATAAGTAAGTTTCCCAAAATAGTAATCTTCTATTTTTGGAAATAAAACTTAAAATCCTCAAAACCAATATCAAGCTTGGATGTCTTTCCAATCTTGTCAGCTACTTAACGCTTATTCGATTACAGATATGGCTTACAGTGTGAGGTGTCTGTTTTCGCGTAAGTAAAGTAGTATATAGTCACTAATTTCATTGGGAGTCCCAGACTTTAGTGATTATTTGGCTGTAAGAGATTGGTTTCCTTGACTGGGCCATCGGGAGTCCCGGGCCTTGAGACATCTGGTGTTTTGGGCCTTGGGCCCAATTCACAACCGAGAGTTATATGAGATATAACTAGCTGTGTGTATGCTTAGTTACCAAGTAAAGCTAATTCCGGGTGACGGCCAGTGGCCCACTTTGGATTTAGCTGAACATGGGTCTCGGAATCATTGCATTCTCATGAGGTTAAACAAAGAAATTTTGAATGCAATGCGAGTTTTCTTATAAGTTATTAAGATTACTCTTTTATGAACTAAATAACTAAAACTCTATTTATCTCTAAATTTCAGCTATGACGAGCACAAACAATCAAAACACTTTCTCGATCCGGTCTGTCCTTGAGATGGACAAACTGAACGGATCAAATTTCTTGACTTGGTCGCGGAACCTGAGGCTAGTCCTCAGGCAGGAGAGAAAGGACTATGTCCTTGAGAAAGCTCTCCCCGTGAGGATCGGGTCCAATGCCTCTCATGCAGTATATGATGCTTGGAATAAGCATTATAATGATGCGGTAGATGTGCGTGGTCTGATATTGGCTACCATGGACTCAGATTTGCTGAAGCAATATGAGAACATGGAGTCGCCAATAGAGATGATCAGCAGCCTGAAATTGAAATTTCAGGAGCAGGTAAGAGTGGAGAGATACCAGTTGGTTAAATCTCTCACTAGCTGCAAGCTACCAAATGATCATCCAGTAAGTCCTCATGTCAGTAAAATGATGGGTTACGTTGATAACCTGAGAAAACTGGATTATCCAGTTAGCCAGGAATTGGCAACTGAGATCATTCTGCAGTCACTGCCGTCAAGCTATGATAAGTTCGTAAGGAACTATATCAAGAAAGGCTTAACAAAGACGTTGACTGAACTGCATGATATGCTCAAGACAGTTGAGCCAAACGTGAAGAGTACCCTGTACAATCTCATGAATGAGAAGGGTAGGTTTACTAAACCTAATGCTGACAAGGGTGAAGACAAAGTTGTCCAGATTTTGAATCATGGCAAGTGTGTGTCTTCTGAGCCCAAGTCAGATACCTCTTACGTTGGTAAGTGCTGCTACTGTAAAGAGACTGGGCATTGGAAGAGAGATTGCATTAAATTCATGGAAGATTATGAGGAGTTGAAGTCGATGTATGAGACTACTTCCTCAGGTATTCATGTTATTACTTCAAGTTATACCTTATAGGTATTGAATACTGGTTGTGGCACTGATATTTGTTATAATATGCAGAGCCTGAGCAACAGTAAAACGTTGAAGGAAGGGCAAGTGGAACTGCGTGTCTGGAAGGAGCTATTGATGCTGCCTCAGCCGTAGGATTTTCACTTGTAGATGCCTTTGAGGCTTGATTTTGTATTAAGTAATTGCTACAATGTACCTGCTTTAAGCAGAGTTGTTTTTCATTTTCTTGTGAAGAATTTGAATGTTTTTCATTTTGATAAAGACAAGTTTTGTTCTTTTGATCTTAATGAAATGTTAATTGTAGCACCCTATTCAAGGAATGGGTTTTAAATCTTAAACCAAAGAGTGCCTAAATGTAACATAAATACCGAATTGGTTTAAATCTGATGAATTAAACCTGATTTTTTTTTGGCATAAATGTTTTGGTCAAATAGAGTAAATCGGATTCAGAAACCCCATAGTTATGGACTTTTGGGCTCATTTGAATGGATATCTTATGAGACTTGAATTCTGCTTACTGGACCAAAAGACAAATGGCCCATCTTAGCCGAGCTAGAGAAAGGCCCAAAGGCTTATTGGAGATTGAACATACTCATGTATGTGGTCCGATGAGCAGTAATGCCAGAGAAAATTTCATGTACTTCATTGTCTCTACTGATTACTTCAGTGAGTGTGACTGTGTTCATTTGATAAGACACAAGTCGGAATTCTTTGACATGGTCGAAAGAGTTCCAGAATGAAGTATAGAATCTGAGTGACAGAAGTATTAAGACTCTGGATTAGATCACGAGTGAAAATACTTAAGTCATTGATGGTGTGATCATCTGAATGAGTGTGAAGTCGCTTCACAGCTCATTTCTCCTGAAAACCTTGAGGTGTTTCTGTGAGAAAGAATCAGATCTTATTAGAAATGATTAAAGATGAGTCACACGAATCTTCCATGATATTCTTTAAGAATAACGCTCTAGAAATATCTAAGTTTACGCTGAAATAGTTCCACCAATATCAGTTGAAAGACACCACGTAAATGTGGATTGGAAATGATCCAAATTCGTCTTTACTGAGTATTTGTAGTTGTGCTACTTCGCTGGTTGTCCTAGGGAAACCAAGGCTTGTTACTTTTACGTCCATTCTGTTTTCTAAGAAGGGAAGTTACTTTCCAAGAAGAACAGTGGGAGTAAAAGTGTAACTCGAAGAAATTCGAGAAATACAGGAGGCTGCTCAACCTGTTGAGGAAGAGCAGCGGATGGATTTACAGATTTCTGTAGAATCTACACCTGTAGAGCCTGAAGTTCGCAGATCTGAATGAATCAGTCACTAATCCGAGAGTGATTTCTCGTCATTAGTTGAACCTGATGATCATTGAAAGTTGTCATGATCTGATGATCATTGAAAGTGACGAACCTGCGAAATTCACAGAAGCGAAAGTGAGCCCGGACTCCAAAAAAATTACACTGTGTGTAAGTTAGCTTCATCGATCCATTCATGGATGGAAGCAAACATATCGGAGTTGGAATCTTAGATCTGTTGAAGTAGTCAAGTTTTTGACTTGAACAGGAACGAAGTGGAACTGTGCGTTTACTAAAAGATAAGTGGGAGCAATATTGCATTTCTCATAGTGTATGTCGATGACATACTGATTCTCGGATATAACGTCCCAATGCTGCAGTCGGTAAAGGACTGGTTTGGGAGTTGGTTTTATGATTGACATGGGTAAAGCCACGAATGTTCTTGGATTTTGGATCTAAAGATAGAGATTCAAAAAGAGCTGGTAGGACAAAGTCAGGATTCTTAAATTGACAAAGTCCTACACGTTTTCAGCACTCCAACAAGGGTTTTATGCCAATGTCACATGGCAATATGTTAAGCAAGAAACAGTATCCTACGATATCTGCTGAGCTTAAATGCATGGATGAGATTCCATATGCGTCGGCAATTGGATCTATCATGTATGCCATGAAACGTACTTGTTTGATGTTGTTTTAATGTTAAGCAAGACAAGTAAAGACCAGTCAAATCCAGCAAAGAATCACTGGATTGCCGTAAAGAATATCCTAAAGTATTTGAGGAATACTAAGGATGAATTCTTGATTTACGGAGAAAGTGAGGTGCTACAAGTCGATAGAGTCTGAAAGGCAAGTTTCCAATAGACAAAGATAATTCCCGGTCACAGTCCGGCTATATCTTGTGTCTGACTGGCGGTGCAAGGCACTGTTGCTGACTCCATGACTTAAGCTGAACATTTCGCAGCTTGAGAAGCGGCGAAAGAGGTTGTTTGGAAAGAAGAGTTCATCACTGAACTTGATGTGATTCCCAGCGTAGATGAGACTAGCTGCACATCAGAGGTCCAAACACCTTGAGGGTAGGTATAACCTATTCCGTGAGATAAAAGACAGAGGTGTTAAGTAGATAAGCAAGTTTCATCGAATGAGAACGTTGCTAATCTATTAACGAAGCCACTCCTTAGGCCTAAGCACGAGTCGCGGACTGTAGCTGTAGGATGAGTGAAATTAAGATGTAGTCTTAATTTCAGTGGGAGTTTGTAAAGGGCTTTACTTAGTTGTTTTGAAAGGTTCATGTAAACATAATATTTTATGTTTATGAAATCTATGATTTCTGGATTATTTTAACTGTGATATAAATAATCGTTCCAAAATGATTCATGTCATTATATATGGGCCATCGAAGTACATGAGTAGACTTGATCCTGAAACCCCATATTTGACGAAATGACATAAATCATAGTGTCCATAGTCGAAGGTTGTTGAAATTGGAACACCAACAACCACTTGAGACTAGATTGTGTTGAGACTTATGACCAAGTTTCGAGGGGTCATAGATGCGCGGCATCAAAGTCGACACATAGGTATATGTAGGGGAGCATATGACCGGACATGGCCCGCTGATGAGAACTCTACAAGATATTAATATCTGTGTCATAAGAGGTTCTCATATACGACTATAGAGTATAGTCCTTAGACCTGAGTTCGCATGCATGTGGCTGCACATGGAGTGATGCGCTTTGATCATTGTCTAACGCTGTTTCGTAACTGGGAGCTATAAGGACCTTGGTTGGGTGTATTATAAAGTGTGTAGTTCATAGTGATGGAACAAGATGGGATTTGTCCCTGCCGTATAACGGAGGAAATATCTCTAGGCCAATCGGAGACTTGATAGCTGGTAAGAGAGTGGCCACTCCCAAACGGACTTGCCCAAGTCGTTTGCATTGTCAGTATCAAATCTGGTCCGATGAACATGGTCTGGCTATATAAGGATGACACGCATCTTGCCTTATGCCAGATCGAGATATTGAGACAAAAGGATTAGGGAATGTAGGATTCCAGTACAATCGGGAGATTGTTGGGAATGGCCTGTGTAGGATTCCAGTACAAGTGGGAGATTGTTGGGAATGTCCTGAAATCTACCGTACTATCTCTAGAAAGTATGATAAATGTCGAGATCAGACATAAGTCATAAATACTGGGTGATCATGATGGCTTGCTAGAGTCCGCTCTTGATCTATAAGTTTAGGACTTATTACCAGTATTGTATGATCCCTAAGGGTCACACACCATAGCTAACGGGAAAGTTAAGATGGAATTAATACGGTAAGATGCTAAAGCATTTACTGTATTTGTACAGAGAGTTGGGCAGACAACAAATGGGCTTTTGTCTGATTTGTGTCTTGGGCCCAAAAGACTAATGAGCCATTAGTTTAATTAATTAATTAAACTTGGGCCCATTAGTGAAATAAGAGAGAACAAGGGTTGAGAAAACCCTAGTATTCCTTTTGGTCTGCGATTTTGGAGTAGTGGCCGCGGCTCTCTCTCTCCTCCGATCGTCTCTCTCTCTCTGTTGTTCTTCCATCCGGTCTAGCAGCCATCCCTGCTTGTAAGAGTGTGGATACCAAAGGAGGAACAGGTACTCATCTGTTCGTTGATCTCGTCATTACCACCAAATTCCGCTGCAAAGGTAATGTCCAGGTTTGTTTTATGATTCGATTACAAGAACCTAGATCCTTGTTTAAGATTATGTGCTAGGATGTAACCTGACAATTACACCATGAACACACATAATCCTTCAAAGTGCACAGCTATGCAATGTAGTACTTAGGGTATCGAATCCACAAGGACTCACGGTCACACGATAGATTATATGCCGTCAAGTTAAGCCAAATCAAATCCAAAGAAATCAATAAATGAAAGCAAGTAAACAGGAAGGTTATTCAATAGAGAAAGGCGCCAGACTTAGGAAGTTTTCGGGAATTATGCTATGCTAGACACTTGACTAACCGGATTCAGCTTGAAACAGGATCAAGAACTAGAAACACAATGCTAAATAATCCAACTCTCGCTGAGATTATTTCTATATCTAGCAACCTAGCGATCGAAATCTCTTTGTGATCCTAGAGTTTTAAATAAGCATTAAGAACATGTTCTATCGGTTCACAATTCTCCTAAACCAAATTTCTTTGTATCTAGTCAAATTGCTCACTCTAAGTTTGTTCAGATTATAACTCATACTCTCGTGTTATTGTTAATTGTCTAAGATCTAAACTCTAGGTGATCAGTCCAGAATTCAGTATTAAGCACACTTAGGTGATGAACAATAGATGGTGAATCCTAATCAATCAGTTATCAAACAAGCATAAAACCTTTGTGAGAATTCCTAAATCTAACTAGGTTACTACTCAGACATATTAGTAATCAAACAACACATCATGAATAGAAAACCAAAAGACTGGATAGATAAAGAAAAAGGGTTCGAAATTCTTCTCTCAATGTTACAAGTAGCAAGAAATCAGCCCCTCCAAAATCTCTCAGCAAGAACAAATTTAAGAACAAGATAAAAGGTAGAATGAGTCTGAAAACCTAATTAAACTCTCTAAACCCATTTTGGGGTCAATTTAGAATTAAGAAAAACTTCTGGGCAATTATGCAAATCTTCAAAACTTGTCTCTAACTCTCGGATGTTGTTCTGTCGCGCTCATTGTCGATCGACATCCAAGTCAGTGTCGGTCGACACTCAATCGTGGTCGAGAAACCAACTTCAGCTCGTTGCAAAAATCACCAGAAACGTCCTATAATCCCATACTTTGCTCCAAACGCAAGCCTACCTGTAGAAGACTCAATAGACTATAAAAACCAGGTTAAAGACTCAATATATACAACTATATCATGGTTGAAAACCTAGAAAAACCATGATATATCAATAGACTTGGCATTTTTGATGTCCATACTTCTTCAGGTATCTTAAACCCAAAGCAGATGAAGGTGATATGTTGATCAGGTAGACTGCAGTAGAGGCAGCTTCAGGCCAAAAACGTTTACCAAAACCACTTTCACTCAGCATACACCAAACATTGCTCATAATGGATTGGTTTAACCTTTCTGAAGCCCCATTATGTTGGGGAGTGTAAGCACATGTATGATGCCTTACAATCCCCTTATGTTTACAGAATTGATCAAATATTTTGTTGCAAAACTCCAATCCGTTGTCGGTGCACATACTCTTGATTCTTTTGTCTGATTGATTCTCCACCATACGTTACAGTTCATGAAGTTATCAAATGATTCATCCTTAAACTTCAGAAAAAAAGATCCAGACTTTCCTTGAGAATTCGTCTGTGAAGCTTATGAAGTATTGGCATTTACCCAGACTTAGAGGAACGTTAGGTGATCTCCATAAGTTTGAATGTACGTAGTCTAACTTTTCCTTAGTTAGATGTTTAGCTGGACCAAAGCTCACTCTGTGTGTTTTCCCATGCTGCAATCTTCACAAAACTGATGTCAGTGACATTGCAGTCCTTGAAACAACCTTTCTTAGTGAGAAATTCTAATCCCTTTAGGCCTATGTGTCATATTGTTATGCCAAAGCCGGGTTTGATCTTCAATATCTTGATTCTCGATTGTATTCAGCTTTGTTTGTTCCTCAGACTTCCTAGCCGATCCATTGAAGATGTACTGAGATGACTTTCTGAAACCTTTCATGAAAACAGTACAGCCTTTGACCACTTTCAAAACGCCATTCCCACCTTCAAACTCACACTCTTTCTCTTCGAGAGTTCCCATTGGCATAAGGTTCCGAGAGATTCATGGCATGTATCTGACCTTATTTAGAACGAATGTTGTACCATCCGCATTTTCAAATCTGATAGAACCAATTCCTTTGACCTCTGTCACCGTGTTGTTTGCCATTCCAACTTTGTAGTTTTTAGTTTCTTTGAAGTCTAAGAAGAGATCTCTCTTTGGTGTCATGTGAAATGAACATCCAGTATCCATTACCCACTCTTCATGATTTGTTTCACCTGTAGACAAGAAAAGTTCTGAAACTACAAGTCCTACGAGGTAATTATCATCATCTTTCACATACACAGATTCAACTTTATCAGATTCTTTACCCTTATTCCTTTCTAGCCATTTATAACACTGTATAGTGACCTTCTTTACCACAGTTCCAACAGACTCGTTTACCATCTTTGATCTAGACCTAGAACTATTTTTCTTACCTTTTCCATAATTAGAGTTCTTATTATCTCTAGATTCATTTCGGCCCCTAACAAAGTTACCCCCCACCAGTTGATTTAGAACTAGGAGATTCTTTATAATCAAGTTCTTTAGACTCAGTTGCACTAGCTACTTCATCAGTAGTGATAGCAGTACGACTATACTTAAGAGTTTATTTAAGAGAGTCATACATGTTTGGCATAGAGTTAAGAAGTAAGATAGCTTGTACCTCATTTGGGATCTCAATGCTTAAGCTTTCTTAGGTATGTGATCAGCTTCAGGAAATCATCTACGTTATGTTATATCGATCTTGAATCTTGTATCTTGAATAAATAGACTTTGAGCTGAGCATGAACAAGGTTTGGAAGTGTCTTTTCCATGTAGAGGATGTCAAGTTTCTCCCAAGCTTGTATTGTAGTTGTGCACTTGTCAAGCTTCCTCAAAACCCTATCTCTGACGCACATAAAGATCATGTTCAGAGCCTTTTCATCTTGTTCCAACCTTGATGTGTCATCAGCCTCCTTCTTGGTTGTAGGTTATGGAACTTTCTCATTGGAATATTTAAGCATCAATTCTTGTGACTTCTCAGAGAGAACATCTTTCAATCCCTTCATTGTAAGATTAGCGATCATTCTTTTCTTCCAGATCCTGTAATTGCCAGTTCCATTGAACAAGCTGACCTCGATCCGTTGTGAGGTAATCGAGGTCGTCATCTTCCGTTGAGCTCAAATCCAAACACAAACATGTGCTTTGGTACCAATTTGTGAAACTATTTCCCTAACGCTAACTTTATTTAAAGATCAATTTGAGGATTGATTTATGGGAATGAAGGATCGAAGAAGAAGTCGAACAACTAAGAACACAAAGAAATTTGTTCACCCTGTGTTTACCTCACCATTCAATACGAGTGGCAGCTATCCTCACCGGGGCTAGAAAACCAACCAATCCTCTAAGAATCCTCCGACTAGAACTTGTCGGAGCTTATAACTCGAACACCAAACTCACCGGAGCTTATAACTTGTTACTGGTTTACAAAAGAATGAAAAAACGAGAGAGTGAACCATGAAAACCAGACTTATCTACAATCACCAAGTATCATCTCGTCCTTACACGTGGAAGGACCGAGATATTATTCTAATGGATATAAGACCGTTGCTTGCTCCTTTTAACGGCTTTAGTCTTGCTGTTACTCTGCTTCAGCTGCTCCTAACTTCGAGCTGATGTCTTGAGTACTAGAGCATGAGCTGATTCTTAGTTGTAGGACTGCAATATTGATTTACAGTCAACAAAAACTATAACATTCATATAAATAATCAGTCATTTTACACTTTCTTCTACAAACTATCATTGCTTGCAGAAAATTGTATCGAGAGTGGAACAAGAAAATTATTATAAAGATCAAAGAGAACTTTATTTTTAGGAAATGACAGTTCTTCTCCACCCCAAGAATGTTAGACATGTTGGACTGAGCTCCAGTAGCAATTACAAGATAGTCATAGTCAACATCAAATTCTTTCTTCCCATTCGAGTCCAAGCCTTGTTTAGATCGGCAGTACACTTTCTTGCTTTGTGGCTCAATCTTGAAACATTCTGCCTAGAAGAAAGAAATGTCAACATTTTTCTGTTTGTCAAGACACAAGACAAACTTGCATTAATTTGTAGGGTCTCAACAATACAAACACTAGAATAAACTTGTGCAACTTAAACAACAAAACTCAGAATGTTGTTTCAAAGATATAAAAAATGAACATTTGTAGTGACTAGTGAGAAGTAACACACTAAGTTTTCAGTTTCTGTTTACCTAATCCTTCCAATGTTGGGAATGGCTGAAAGACGCTGGGAGCTTCAACGGTTCCATAAGTGACACTAGGTAGGAGAGGAGTGAAAGCAAAGTAGTTTTGTGGGGATAAAAGATGAATCTCATACAAGGAGTTGTTTGAATCCTTCAAGAAGCTAACTCCAGCCCATCCAGTTCTGAGCAGCACTATTTTTTTCTTTCTAATCCTAGCTTCAACAACATTGTTATTGCTATACTCTACAACTAATTTGATGGTGGAGATGAGGAGACTCCATGAGAGAGAAGGATAACAGATGAAAGCTTTCATTTCCGCTTTGTGGGATTCTTCAATCTCCGACAATATTTTGAGTATTTTGCTGAGGACTGAAAATCCTGGAGAAAAATGAACCGGTACAACTTTTGAGGCTAAAGTAGGAGAGAAGTGAAGGTGGCGATGACGAAACTATTTTGATAACTTTTTGGTTTGACAAGTGTCAAGTCCGTGAAATTATTAATTAAAAATAAAATAGGAAAGTGAAGCCAACGAGGTTGGAGATTTTTTTAGGGTCCCAACAAGAGAGGAGATGTAAACAGAAATGTGTGTCTTTTTTCTTTCTTCTTGTGACGGTGTGGTACCGAAAGAGTTTGCTTTTATTATATTTGTTTGCAGTTTTTTTTGTCAACTTTTTTTTTTAGTCGGCAATCTTTTGATATTCATGAAGTCCAAAGGGCAAAGTTTTACAACGATACAGGAAAAGAACAGGAAAAGAACCCAAAAGTTGAAGGATTTAACAGGAAAAGAACAAAGCAACTGGGCGAAAGGCCCATTATAGTGAACCGGTGAGACTCTTCGAGCGATAGACACAAACGCATCTCGTAACTCGAACTTGCCACTCGTCACCAGATCAGGAGTACCCGACATGCAAATCGCCGGCGGGAATCGACGGTCACACGATGCTTACACCGCTTCAGCTTGAGTGCTCTGCCGATCTCATCTACCCAAACCATCCACGAACTACTGCATATTGATATTATTCTTTCACTGTTGCTTCATCACCACCGATTTATGCGCTTCATACATAATAATCCATAACCGGATTAAATCTCTGATAAATTAGTTCCGGTCGAGCCCGTTCATCTCGATCGGGCCATCGAGCCAACGACCCAAAACGCTCGGGAACTCGGAAGGAAGGAGAAAGATGGCTAACAGCGTCGTGACAGCAGAGTACCGGGCAGAAGATCGGTAAGTCCGAGACTAACCAGACGATATCCGATTTTAGTCAGATTTATGAAACCAAAAACGAAACAAAACCTAAAGTCACCGTATCCACTTCTTATTAAATATAGGAAACAACGAGGGATGCGGCGAAGCTACAGGCGGATGAACCGCAGCGAAGAAGAAAACAAAAAGGTATAGTACAATCGGATCACCGGCACGGCGAAGAGCCCGCACCGGCGGCCGAAAAAGGGTCGAAAATCGCTTGAAAGAGCTTTAGAGAGAAGGGGGAGAAAAGAAGAGAGAGAAAAGAGATGTAAGACGTCGTTTGTCAACTATTTGTTTGCAGTTTAGACCAACCAAAAATTAAAATTAGAGACAGGACCAATCAAATAGTCTTCAAAATGTTTAAATATAAATGCATAATGGGTTGTCGCATTTCTGTGATTGCGATTACAATATCCTCGTCCCATTTGTTTTCTTCCAACTTTTTAGATTTTCTTTTCAACATTGTTCATCTGTTTATTGAGTAAACTTTTGATTTAATTATTCGACATCCAAAGAGATTAATCCTTTTGTAAAAGTTAGAAGTTTGAATTATCTTCATAGATACATACAAATGAAATGATTACAATACATGATATATTCGTATAGAAATTAGGCAATACTGTTGCTTTTTCTTTCTTTCTAATCCGCAAAATCATTATGGAACATTGAAAATCTTTATGGAATTAAAAAAAAAGGAGAGATCATTCTGATGGCTCATGGAAAAAGATCGATCTCTATCAAACCATCTTCCTCTGCATGAAAATCCAACTCTGTTTGATTCCGTTTGTTCATCTTGTTATACTCATACTCATCCAGCTTTATCTCGATCAATCCTTCTCCTCCACCGTCCTCCTCTTCCCACCTGAATCTCATTTTCTCCGGCGACATCCAGCTACTCATCTCCGGAAAACTGAATTCAGACGACGAATCCGAATCTGATCCCGAATCTGATTCTGGGTAATAGAGAGACAACGACGGGTATCTCTCGATTACTCTAAATCGAGTCGGGTCTTTTTCACCCGACACCGACGGATCCTCTTCTTCATCGTCATCGTCCTCTTCATATGCTTCGTGTATCACTTCCAATGGTGCTCTCAAATCCCACTCCACAAAATCTGATTTTGTGTCGGAATCTCTCTCGCGTTTAGCTTCGGACAACGAAGAATCATCAACCAAAACATTAGATTCTTCAGTCTCTTCCTCGAGACATTCTCCTTTTCCGAGTCGGGTATTCGGTTCTCGGGTCAATCCTAGGCGAAAAATAGAGATGAGAAGGGCGCCGGAGATGAGAAGAACAGGGGAAAGAAGGATTCGAAGTGATTCATGAGGCAAATAGATGAGAATCAGAGTTGATAGAGTGATGAAACAGGAGAAGAGAGGATCAGGTGAGAAGGAGATGGTCGATGAAACTTCTTCTACGTTTTCTTCCATAGGAAGAAGCTGAGAGAGAGAGAGACTTTAGTGGTCGTTGCATTTAAAAGCCCCGAGAGAGGGTTTTTGTCTTTCTTTTCTTTATTTTTTTCCTTAAAACAGTCAATAGTTACTTTATTGTTCATTTAATTTCACTGTTGAAACGTTGAGTTTGTTACAAAAAAAAAATTAAATTTACTATTCCATATCAATATATTTGTTCTTGTGGAAAGTTTTTTTTTTTTAACACTAGACTATCATTATATGGAAAAGCCCACAAAGGGCAAGATGAGTACAGGAGGAAAAGTCCAAGTAGTAAAATAAGAAATTACATAACAAGCTGGGCTAAACACTGGCCCATAAAAGAACCATATCGGTTTTGCTGGAATGATGAACAACGCATAACGTGTCTAATCCACCGAAGAGAGATGCCACGTGTCAAATTCAGGAGAACTACATTCATGCAAATCGCCGATGTCATTTTGGTAACCAAATTGCTCCGTCGTCGCTACAGCTTGGCTCTCCTGTCGTTTTAAACCTCTAAATCCGCCATTGGAACACCTCGATTGAAATCAGAACTGGAACCTTTCCATCGCTACCACCATAATCCATGCGCTTCATGGGCTGGGCAATCCAAAGGATTAAAACCGTGAAGATGAAATTGAACCGTCGGACCCGTTCACTCGATCGAGCAGAAGAATTAAACCGACTCTTAAGCGCTCGGCGATGAGGATGGAGAGAGAACCCGATCTATAGTGTCATGGTGGAAAAGCGCCAGGGCAAGATCGGAAATGAACGATGGTCCGAATATAGATAGATATATCTCCGAGTCCGGCGAGATACCGGAAGTAACTAGTCGACGAATCTTCGACATATAATACAACGAAAACAAAGAAGATCCGACGAAGCTTATTGGCAACGAAGAAATCCGATTTAGAATCGGAAGATTTGCAGGTCCTTTCTCTCTGAAGGATGGAGAAGAAAGAAGAGAGAGAAAGGCCTTTTCCGTGGTTCTTGTGGAAAGTTAGAAACGAAATTTTATTGGTAATACAAGAGATAATAAGTGGAATAAATATCACTAGAGTTGGAATTAGTGTAATAATGCTAGTTAGATAGAATTTTATATTTTATACCTAAATAATGGGTTATATTAGGGTCTTTTTATACGTTTGCACTATCTTATTCACTCCCAGACTTGTATCCCTAGATAGCCTTCATCTTTCGTTTGATCTCGTTTCTTCTCCGGCGGCCGGCATCGGCGTCATTGCCGCCGGGAGAGGCCTTTGTCTATGTTCCCTTTTCGCCATTCCCGCATTTCCCCAAGCTCTCTGGTGTCTCGGCTCTCCACCTCCTCACTCATTCGTCGGTGATAGAGATGGGTGTGCTACTAGTAGTTTATATGGTGGTGCGCTTCAGGTATGGTGTGGATCTCGCTATCTATGGCGTTTGTGCTTCCTTCTCCGCCAAAAGGTCGGCGCAAGCTCGTTGGCCAGCGTGTGTTTTTGTAGCCTCTGTGGCGTTGGTGGATGGCTGTCAGAGCGATGGCTTCTCGGTTGGAAGTGATCGAATCTCGGCGGATCTCATTCTTCATGACCGGTCTCTCCTGCTCCGTCTTCACTATCCTTTGGGTTGGGATCTTGGTAAAGCTTGTTTGGTTTAATTAGGTTGGTTAGTGTTAGGCTGGTTTAGTTTGATTTTGCCTAGGACTTTTTGGTTGGCTGGTTGAATATGGTTATTAGGTTTGGGTTTCAACGGTTTTATCTTGGATCTTGGGATTTGTGGGTGTAATTGCTTGGTTTGGTCCAAGTTTTTTTCTGACTTTATTTATCTCGTGAATTTTGAAAAATAAAGTTTAATCTTTTCATTGTCCTTTAGATTAGTTAAATAAGTAGGTTTCTCTTTAGATTTGCCAGTCTTTAGATTTGCCAGTCACATCTAACTTCGATCGAGGATGCATAGTTTGTGATCTAGACTCTCTAGGTGAAATTTAGGTGGTTAGGTTATAGATTCTTGTGTGTGGTTATTGGGTTACTTGTCGGTTTGCTGTGATGTTACTCCTGCATCTCCCTTTCTCCGTGATTATTCGGACTCAGATTCTTTGTTAGCCTAGTTTCGACTATATTGGTTCTTTCTGGCTGGTTCTTTTGTTTCGTTTTGGTTGTATTTCTCTTCATTTTCTAGGGCTTTGTCTCTCGTATTTCTCTCGGGTTTTAGTTCCGATTTGTTCCGACTTGATGTTCTATCTTGTGAATTGCTTTGTATAATATAATGATTGTTTACACGGAAAAAAGTTATATTATATTCTATCAAAAATTAAAAAAAAAAAATTGACAGAAATAATGTTGAGCGTAATCAATGTAATAGCTAATTATACTAGACTTTGTTCTTAGTATAGAACCTAGTGCAAGTTTTTTATAATCAAAACTAGTGCAAGTTTATGGAAATGAGTTCATTTGACGAAGTTCATTAAATCCTAAATACAGTATTAAGTATTTTTATATCATGTAGGCATGTAGCCTTTGTTGGGGGACCAAAGGATCATCTCGATAACTAAACAGTTAAATTAGTTAATCTGGTTACTGGGTAAATTACATGTATCATCATCGCTTCATTATATCCCAAATAGAGTAGTTGTATATTCTTATAAAATTAATCAAAGTTTCATTAATCTACAATGCTAAACACAAAGCTTCTAGCATCAATATAATCTTCTTCTTTTTTTTTGTCAAAAATATAATTTTTCATAATTTAAACTGTTTCATATTTCATTTTTCTCGACAAACGAAGACAACATAACATGATAAAGGTTATTTTACCTTTAGCGCGACTCAACCTAAAAAGTTGAGATACAGTGTGGATATAGAAAGAAAAAAGAAGATCGTGTGTGTGATTCACGCGCCCGATCTATTTTCCTTTCTACAGCTAGGTCGCCGTTCTTCGTGTTTTGCTGTTTGTTGAGGTCTCTCCGCCGTCCGGCGGTATCCATCGGCGACGTGTGAGGTCTCCCGTGATAAGTATAGCTCTGAACCGCAACTAGGGGCGGCGATGGCCAACAGAAGATGTTTCGGCTCACCGTGATTACGGCTGCGCGAGGAGAGGAGGATTTCCCGGAGGGGTAAGCGGTGGCAAAGTCGGGTTTAATCGACAGACTTGTTAGACGCCGGATTATTGCTGCTGGAGGACGGCGGTAAGGCAAGGAAAGCACGGAGGAGGGAGAGAAGATCAGATCTGAGCAACCGCGAGCATCGGCCCTTGTAAGACGCCGGATTATCGCCGTTGGAGGACTGCGGCGAGGCAAGGAAAGCGCGGATGCCGCGATTCCGGGAAGTCTAGGAGGGCATGCGCGGTGTATGGGGGAAGGGCGTCGTGGTGCTAAGAGAGACCTCTGTCGCGGCGGATCTATTCTGTTTACCTTCTTCCTCGGGTTAAGGTGAGTTTTTGAGGCGGATCAAGGATAGGAATTTCGGCTAGCTTTGGATTTCTCCGGCGAGGAAAGGCACGGATTTCATATCCGCCGGGTGGGACCGTGCGAATTCGAGCGGTGGAGATAGGATGAGTCGGGAGACGGGGCGAGGGTTGGTCCTCCGTGTTTTCGGACTAGGGGCTGAGGTCGGCTCCTCAGCTTGCTAGAACGGGGCCAGAGTTTCGCCGCGAATCTATCCGGATCGTAGCCGCCGGCGAGCCCGACTCAACATCGCAAGAACGTAGCTAGAGGAGCTTGACCTAATCGGTGGTCTGGGTTGGTTTAGAGATTTTCCTTGGTTCATGGTTTGGTTTTTTTACTTCTGTTTAGTTAAGCTTGTAACCCGGTTTATCCCGAGTTATTTCAGTTTTATTATATATAATTACTAGTATTCAAGCCAAAAAAAAAACCCTAAAAAGTTACAAGAAAGAAAAAAACATGGAGGGGTACATGCAAAAGTAAACTTTTGGAAAAAATACAGTAGTGATATCATTTCAGAAATATTTTCCAGTTTAGTCTGCACTTTATTTTCATTATTTTGTTGTCAATTATATGGTTTCCATGAGATTGATTGACCATATCTACGCTAAAATTTCTTTTAATATTCGTTGCCTTTGTCCTACCCACATAAAAGCTTTCACAATTCCCGAACCAACACCCCAAGAATATATCAGTTCTCAATTCCATTGTAAGAATCTATGCAATACGTCATGATGTCGGGACGGGTTAAATTTTAAATATTCTTCCATTACTTGCATCTCTTATCATCATGAATGATATCACTAAATATGAGCATTGGAGTAAAGTTTGATTACCAAATACTGCATTGAATAATCATATTGTGATATATGTAGTTTTTAAATCATTATGTGACATTCTGGTAACCTGGTAACGGTAAATGGTCTATCAAATAAACATGTGCGAAAGCACGAGAGCAACTAAACTATCCACACCACTTGATGGAAAGCTAATGTGTGATAGGACGCGACATATAAAGCTTTTTTCTTCATTTTTTCTCATATCTCATAGCAAAATTCTAGATTTATGAGATGGTCTAAATTAATCTACGTGGAAGGTAGAGCTTATAGATGGATCATTTAAAAAATATATATATATATTCAAATAAGTTGAAAGCTAAAACCATTATCTACATAGGTCTCCAGATATAGATTATAATTCCACATAACAAATATATCGAACTAGAAACGTATTGATATCCTAAATCCGTTTTTTTACCATTTTACCACGTGACATAGTGAAAGTTACATACATATATTTCTCAAAATGGAGATCTCTCGATGACTGGCAATTCTCATTGCCTCAATAAGTGCGTCATGGGATACGACATGAACAATATCATTATGGTACTGATGTCATCATTTATATTGACTCAGCAGATTACCCACTTGTTCTAATAGTGGACGTTAGTCGTGCCAAACTTATGAACCATGTGGCTAGTGCCATGCTTACACTTTTAGGGGCCTAAAGCAAATTGTAAAGTTTGTGGTCTTACATTTATTTATTTGTGTTTTATTTTTGTATATGTATTTGTTTTAAGATTTTAAAAATCATTAGAAATATTATTCTAAATACTTAAAATTTTAATTTAAAACATTATAAATCCTTTTAGGTACTAGTTTCACAAGTTTATAACTCCATACCATCTTTAGTTGTAAAAAAATTATTTGAGAACGCATTTGTGTTTTCTACGTGTTTCATTCTCATCCTCTTTTTCTTATTTGGGATTTTTCGCCGATTTTTTTCATATCTAGAGACTTATTTAACGTCCGGTGGGAGCCGTCGGCATTGTGAGAGGTCTCACGTTGGTTTCTCGTGCCTAAAGAAAGTCGTGGTGACGAGACAGAGCAAGGAGTTTTCTCGGCTTGCTATTATCCGAAAGCGTGTGTGAGGTTGTGTCCTCGACGAAGCATGCAGTGGTTGGGTCGTCGTTAATCGAAGGCTTCGATAAGTCATCGGATATGGCGCCATGAGAGGAGTGGTGGATATGTCGTTACCGCTCACAGCGGAAATCGACGAGAAGATTTAGAGGGTAGCGTTGCGTGTTGTAGAGGTTGTGCGGCGCTGCATGGTAAGGTTGCGGCGACGTTGGAGAGGTCCGACAATGGCGTCTAGGTGAGGTTGCCCAAAATGCATGTCGGTTTCTTCATAGTTCCTCAGGACCGGAGTTACGACAAGCTTTGAGGCTGTCTTTTGGAAATAGATATCAAGCGGGAAGCGAGTCTCCGGGAAAGTAAGCGGCAATGGAAGCTCGCCTATTGAATTCTCCACTGGTTAAGTCCGTGGAAGTTTCGCGTTTGAAACTGGAGTCGTCGAGAGTATGAAAGAGGGGATCAAGCCATCTGGTTCTTGATCGTTTGTCGGGGGTTGGTTCTCCGGTGGATTGAGAAGGGACCGGCTGTGTTGCCGTAAATTCAACCGCTCGTAGCAGTTGGCGGTGAAGAATGACCGTGCGAGAGACACCTAAAGCTATATTGACTTAACCCGGTTTCAATTGTCATTTAGGGATTCTCTAATTGATTTTGGTTTGGTTATTTGCTCATAGTTTTCGCTTTGTTGTAAATCCGGATGTTATACCGCTTATTGTCGGTTTGATATATTAATATAATATAATTATTATTGTTTTAAAAAAACATCTTTAGTAGGTATATAACAAAAGTAATTTATTTTAAATATATAGTACTAGATAGTAGTATAAAAATGTAAAGTATATTATATGTTTTTAGTTAAAAGGAATTATGAATCATACAACCAACTATTATTAGTTAAAATTTATATAAAAATATTAACTTAACACTTCACATGAATATCGTATGGGGAGCTCTGTTTTACTGTACAATTTTGAAGCAAAAAAAAAAATATTTTCTCAACAATTTCTTTGCATGCATGGTGTAATTTCTTAGCGTTTATTTTCTTCACACAACATGTCTGCTCCATCTTTTGCATTCAATTATTTTTCTCTTCACATGCATATTTTTCAATCTGGTTTCATTTTTTTCTTTATATAAAGACTAAGTAATAATGAACGAGTAAACAAAGTAAAGTAGTTCCGCTTTATGTCTGTTGAGAAAGAGAAAGGTGGTAGCTGTGGCAATGGTAGTGCTTCTTTTGTCCATGTCTTCCCTTTTTCTGTTATAATTTTCTTGATTTTTGTTCAACTCGGAAATATATGTTAAGGTCTTTACTGAAAAGTTGCAAGTGTTTTAAATCGAATAAAAACACTTTGGTTATAGTTAATAAAGAAGCTGCGGATTGGACTGAAAGCTTTTGGGAGTTTTTACATTATTTCAACTTTGAGATTCATAATAGATATAAAGGTTATTTAAGCAAGAAGCAATGACTTTATATAAAGTGGACAAAATAATCAAAGTTTTGATGATTAGGGAGAATGGACCCAAAGGGCATTATAAACCACGTGACTTTGATCCATTTTGGACCGACCACATCCATCACCGAGGCTTGACTTCCACGTAATGATTCTCAAAATTGGATGTCCAAAAGTTTTAAAAGCACATGAACAATTAGTTTTTTCCTTCTTTATTGTGATATAATAATATACTTAAATCTTTAAAAAATTTCCTATCTAACTTGAGCTTAGATTCTGAACTTATGATGGTTTCTGAACATTTAGTTGCTTTCTCTTAAAGTGTTTACTCTTCCTTCAGGTTCTAGAGGAGCTATCCTGACGATTACGCTCTCTGTTACTGCCGCTGATGGTGTTGTAATTACTTGACTGGAGTCACCTAAGATCTTTTGGCATGTCTCAACCAGACAGTGTCTGCATTTCGGACAAGTCAAATGTTCTTGAAGCCACTTGTCGATGCAGCGAACATGGAACCCTTCTTTATTAGTTTAAAAAGCACATGTTAAAGAGAAACTATAAGACATCACTTTTCTTCCTCCTTTTTCCCTCCTTTATTTTCTCGGGTCTCTTTCAAATTTCGATGTATGGGTCAAAGTGGAAACAAAGCAATTCCATTTAGATGGATGATAATGAGAGGTCTGGAGATGCATATGGATTGTTGAGGTATGGATAAAATGTTAAGCTTGAGAAAGTTAAAATTAGTCATATGTTATATAAACAATTTAGTGAAATGTGTCAGGCAGAAATTTGGCAAGTAACAACAGTATTAGAAACACAAACCAAGGATCTAGCATGCAAAGAAAGAATTGTTTTAGACAATTTTTTACTCTTAACGTACGTGCTCTATATTAAAACATAATCCAATACATAACAGCTATTGACATATTATAAAAGGTTGACTATATTGGCCTGATATTTTAGAGACTACAAGCAATCAAAGAAGTTGGCCTTTTTACATGACTTCTATAGTAATTAAAATTATATTACCACTTTCCCTTTAAAAGTTTTTAAAAGTGGCCTATTTTTTTTTTTTTTTTTTGGTGGGCTGGAAGTTGGTGTCTGAGGAGCTTGCTATCAAAGCCAGCACTGGCTATATGATAAGTGGTTAGGTATTTAATGGGAGAAATATAATATGATCGAAAGCACGATAACTATATTATAAAATAGCTAATCTATTAATTTTAGAATCATTATATAAAACTAAAAAAAATATACACCATTGGAAATTTTAAACATTTATTAAGGGTAATCAATAAAATTAATTTCTAACTAATGTATTTATAATATATTTCAATATTTTTATTTATTTTAGATATAAATATATGTTTATTTTATATTATAATAAAATTCAATAATATTTCATTCTCTGTATTTTTAAAAATAAATAATTAAATATGTAATAATTTTAACATTATTATAATGCATATTTAATTAAGTTTTGTCGATAATACAAAATAAAAGAAAATATTATGATACATAGATTTATATTCCATAAGTAAAACAAAATTATTAAAGCAAATGATAAATATAATTAAATAACTTAATACACCAATTATTTTATAAGTTATAAATCATTAAATATACCAAAACAAAAATTGATGTGTATTTTAACTATTTTTAATTTTTAAAAGTTTGTAAACATATATAGTCAAATTAATACTAGTTAATTTTTAGTTTAAAATTAAAAATTTCTAAAGTCAAAATATTAAAAATTAGAAAGGTATACTTCTAACTTGATAAAAATAAAATACTAAAAATAATCTAAATTTATATTAGTTTAATATATGATAATCGAGTTACAATCGACTGTTTTACATTTACATTTTTGGCGACTTGTTTCATAATCTAGTTCACTACCATATGGGTAAAATTAGATTGGCCAATATTTTTTGTCAATATAGATTCCATATATTAAATCAAAGTTGTCCGGATCAGGTTATTATTTCGAGAGATTAACCAATCCGGTTCGTCGTAGCTTACATGGAAGAAAAACATATTTCGTGCTATTTCCCATTTTGCAAGGGAGTATGCATGAACAAATGACACAAATCTCAAATGCTTCTTTCCAAGATTTGAATAAATCCAAATCTATTCTAAAACTCGGCCAATCCTGAGGGTCTTTCGTCATATTGATCAGGTCCGAACAGTCAATGTCGATTACCACCTCATGAATCTCATTTTATAGGAGGCAGGACATCGCCCACAGCAGACCATTAAGTTCTGCATGTAGCTGAGATAGACACCTTTTGCACTCTTGTGCTCATATGATCCTCCTTCCAAATGCATCTTTTAAAAAAAATCATCCAAATCCACTAGTTAAGTCATGATCAACCCAAGAAGCATCAATATGGCATGTCGGGCGCGGAGGAGAAATAGAGAGGATCTGAAGGTTTGTTCTTTGTTGAGGGACGGTTCCGTCTTTTTTTACTTCTATCGGTTCTTTTTTTGTTTGCCTATCTCCAGCTTCATGCCTCCAATATAGATTGCTGAAGAGTTTTCCTGGCGGAGATCTCATTTCCATCGAAAAACCTTGTTGTTTCTATTCTTACAAATGAACCAAATGATCTATGGATAGTTTCACCTTTGTGGATCGGGGAGACCCACATTTTTTGTCCTCCAAAAGAGAAAATCTATATTGCAAAATATAAATATATTCGGGGGAAAATCCGGAATGGACGGAAAATTCGGGAAAACCCATATTTGTAGAATATGAGTTAAAAATATGGATTAATTTATTTTATTTACAGAATATTAAAAATATTTATATCAGTACGAGATTATCAGAAAAAATTAACCTATTTCGATTATAAAAATACTAAAAAAAAACATTTAACCATAAGAAGATGAGTTAAAGATAAATTAATCTATTTTAATTACAAAACATTAAAATGAATTTAAATTAACGCAAGATAGATTAAATAGATGGAATATCTTACTTTGACTTTTATAAACTTATAATTATAAATTATATCTATATAATGTTGTAAATTTAATTATTAAAATATTAACAAAATAAATTTTATACAGAAACATATGTTATTCTGTAAAAATATAAATTATAAATTGGCATAATACAAATTAAACTTATATCACATAACTTTGACAACAACTGTTTATTTAATATATGTAAACATATTTTAAAAATTATAAACTCACGGTAATAAATTAGTCTTTATATTAGTTGGGAATCGCTTTTGATAATTCATTCTCAATATGGTTGGTTATTTTTTTCCATTAATGAAATTAAGACTTTTACTATATTGACCTTTTTATATCAACAATTTTATTACTTATTTATATTAGTTTTAAAGTTAGTTTTTAAATTTTATTTTAGAGATATACATAATTCTGGATAAAAATTAAAGAAAAGTTAGATGATAGATTCAAAAATATTTTTGAATTATGAGTTTTATGTATTATAATACTAGTATGATTCGTTCGCACCATGTGCGAGCACAAATATTATTAAACATAATTTAAATTTTTTTATCAAATTAATTTAAAAATATAATAATATTATAAAAATCTATATGAGACTATTTATAATTAAACATACATACATTATTATGTTTAATAAGATATTTTAATTAATTTATTATAAATAATATTAATACTATTAAAATAAATTGTATTTTTATTTTTATTGAAGGTTGTGTATATCTCTAAAATAAATTTAAAAATCTTCATAAATATTTTTATATTTATCATCTCATTGTATTTTTAATTCAAAATTATGTATATCTTTAAAATGAAATTAAAAATGCTTCATAAATAATTCATATTTATCATATCATTCTTTTATATAAGGTAATATATATCTTCATACTAAATTTGAAACATAATAAAATTATCAGTATAAATTTAGGTTAATACAGTAATTAGCCTAATTTTATTAATAGTAAATTAGCGATCAGTCATTTTGAAACTGCATATAAGGCCAAAAGCACTTCTTAATTAATATAAAGATTATTGTTGTAAATTATTATTTTAATTTTAGAGATATGCATAATCTCGGGAAAAAAATCTAGATGATAAATTCAAAAATATTTTTGAAGTATAAGTTTTAAATATTGATAAATATGATTATTATAAATTATTATTTTTATTTTAAAAATTATATAATTCCAGATTAAAAATAATAAAAAGGTAAGATGATAAATTCCAAATATTTTTGATGTATGATTTTTAAGTATTGATAAATATGATTGTTGTAAATTATATAATTTTATAGTAAATTTATATTATATATATGAGTTTAGAAATTAGATATGTATAAAATATAAAATAAAATAGTTTAGATATACAGATGTTTATAATATAAAAAATTTTAGTTTATTATAATTAAGATGAAAATATTTTTATAAGAAAATTAGTTTTATAGATATGATTTTAAATAATAATTTATTTCGTTTTTATTAATTTTAAATTTATATATAAACAATAATTAATTTTTAAAATGTTAAATATATTAATTTATTGTTGTTAAATTGAGTTGATAATTGTTTTCAACAAAAATAAACATATTGAGTTAATAAGTTTTTTCGAAGTTTTTATTTAATAATATTTATTTCGAAAGTTTATATTCAATAATAGTTGTGCTGGCAGTAAATTATGTTAGTTAACTTTAAATCAGTAATATGAAACCATTGGACTACATTCGTTCAATATACCATGCAATGCGTTTTTAGTATGTAGTTGTGACTTTGTATGATCAAAGTTTTGTGTCCAGGCGAGGATTGATGAGTATATGATCTATGTAAATCTTGAATATTTAGTTATTTACCTAAACTAATATCATCTGGTAACTTATTCACTAATTGTATTGACATATGTAAGAATTGACATTCTTGGTTGCAAAATAGAATGGAAAAATACTAGATGAATACCATCGGAAATAATTAAATAGACACACATATGTATATAGTTATAATATTTTAAAATATAATTACGTTAAAATCCTTTAAATGAGTCTGGACGAGGTAGCTTAAGTGGAAGGACGGGTTTGTGGTGGCAACTACCATCCGGGTTCGATTCCCTCTCCATGCGGAAATTAATCTTTTTCTTCTGGACATTTAACGTGGGCATTGGGCCAAAGGCCGAGGGAAAAAACTCTCAGGTGAAGCTGACCTGCAACCTGACTGGACCCATGGAATTAGTCTGCATTGTGGTGGTCTGGGATCTATCTCTGGATTAACAAAAAAAAAAAATCTTCTAAATGATATTAGACAAATAATTTAAAGAAGATCATGCACTTGTAAATTGTAATTGAAAACTATTGAGTTTTTTTTTTTAACGCAAAGATGGATAGTAGCAGAAATACCAATAACGAGTGAATCTCATCAAAGAGAGTCGAGAGACGATAGAAAGAAAAAGAGGTTTGTTATAATAGCATGATAAAGATTATGATCTCTAAGTTTTTTTAAAAAAATGCCTAGTCACTGCCTGCTTCCATCCTGAAATCCGAGCTTCCTTCTGCTGATGTTAAGCCTCCCACCCCTCCTCCTCTTCCTTCCGAGCCACCTGCTCAGTTTCCCTCCCTCTCTTCCTTTCCCTCACTCTCCTCTCGACCCCTTGCCTCTTCTACTCTTGGTGTTGCCATGGTATCTGAAGCTTCCTCTGTTTCTTCAAGGCTGGTAACCCTTTCTCCAACTGCTGATTTCATCATGTCAGAGGCTGAAATTACTGTTCAGAAATTCCAAAAAATTACTATTCAAAAATCTAGATTTGGAAACACTGTTCAAACAAACCTCAAACAAACCTCAAAGTACTTGAATCTGATCAACTGTCTCCCCTTCAGACTAATAAAGTTACTAGTGTGCAAAAACACACTTATTGACTCTAGAAAAAACTTTATCTTCAACTATTTAAAAGCAATACCTTCAGAGTCTGAGGTTCAACCCATTGCTCATGCTCGTGTCCCCCTGCATCAAGTAAGCCTTACTAACTTAAGTGATAAGAGAAAAAAGGAATCAAATATCCATTCCACTAAAGCACTGACATTAGTTGAGAAACTGCGTATTGCCAATGATAAAACTCTTGAAAGAATAGCTCAACCTACTATTTCTGCTACTGGTAGACCAAGAATCACTATCCCTGATGAAGTCTTCGAGGAAGGAGCTGAAATCCATAAAAAATTTCATTGTGTGCTTCTTCAATGGTCGACCTTCTCCATTTGGACAAATTCAAAGTGTCTTAAATCATCTATGGGTCTATGTTGGTTCGGATCCCAAACGACTTCATACAACGGAAAATCTTAGTAAAGGGGTTTGGTATGTAGGTGACTCGATGTTTCATGCTACTAAATACTCCACCAATACTCTTTCTACTGGTCCAACCGCTTCTGCAGTTCAACTATGGGGTCACTTTCGAGGTATTCCTTTGGACCTACGTCATAAGAAGGGTCTCAGTTTAATTGGGGGTCTAGTAGGGGATCTTATAGAGACAAATGAATTTACCTTGAACATGGTGAGCCTTACGCTTGCGCACATCAAAGTTGAGGTTGAACTTGCTCTGGATTTTCCTCAAATTGTCGAATTTCAAAGAACGAAGGGCCAAGTTGTTGAGGTTGAAATAAACTATCCTTGGACACCTCCTATTTTCTCCCATTGTAAAGAACTTTGTTATGTGGTCCGTGCTTACTGCTGCCAGCTCAACAACAAAAAGAGAAATCAATATCAGCTCATGCCAAAGGAATAAAAAAACAGTTGCAACATAAATAAAAACAGATATTTGTGGGAAAGAATCATATAGATGCTACTATTCTGGATCAGGTATTTGTCCATGTTGTTGCTGGTTCTGTCGCAGATTTGGTCAGTCATGTTTTGGATACAACAATTAATTCTTTGACAGTAAATCCGAACGTCTCTTCTGTGAGTCCATCTTATGATGTACCTCTGGATTCTAAATGCTTGGCTCCTTTAGAACCTGCCCCAATCCAATTTCCTTCTCCTAATAATCCCACTACCCTTATCCCTACTACCTTAGACTCCACCCATGAACCACCTTCTTCTTCGATTACCTTACGTACCTTTCCAAGTTACTTCACAAACCCATAAAATACTGCCCACCCAAACACTTCATTCCTATCTTTGGTCCCTTTCTTTCATGATGCCTCAGCCTCTCTTCTTTCACCGGGTGAGCAAGCCTCCATAACACCTCCAGAACTTCACAAAAAAAATACCTTAAACGGTCCATATCAAGCCCAACCTTAGTTTTAAACTTTATCCTTGACCCTTCTCTACTTCCTATTCAGCTTAAAACCATTTCCTCACATGACTCAAATCTTTCTTTTGCTTTTGAAGGGGTTCTTCAGTCTCATATGCCATCCCTATTAATATTAAAAAAAAATTAGAATGTTTGTGGACTTAGTGAGTCGGACAAAAATGAGTTTTTTTTTGTCGATGGTTGGCTAGCCACCAACCTCTTTTTGGTACCTTACTTGAACCCCACATCAGAGATCATAATCTCAACTAGTTAATGCATAATTTGTGTAAGGATTGGTACTTTACTTCCAACCATCAATCAGACCCAGAAAGATCCAGTTCAACACCCCTCAAGCGCTTACTTGTGAAGTCAAAATCTCCCCTTGTCCAGTGTTTATCTATATTGCAGTGTATGCTGCGAATCAGAGTGATACTAGAGCTGCCCTTTGGGTCGATTTGTTGAACATTCATGCTTCTCTCTCCTTGGACAAAATACCTTGGATGCTAGGTCAGACTTTAATGAAATCATTCACCCACTAGAACACCCTTCCCCTGATTCTTCAACCAGCAATCACTCAATGTTGAAATTCAGAGACTATCTACATCAGATGGGTTGCTTTGACCTTCGTTTTCAAGAACCATTCTTCACATGGTCTAACTTTCGTCCCTCTGCCCCAATTGCTAAAAATCTAGACAGGGTACTTGTCAACAATACTTGGTTCTCCCTATTCGCAAATAGTTTGACCTCTTTTCTTCCCCCCCCCCCCTCCAAAAAAAAAAAATTCAGACCACTGCCAGAGCCTAAATGACCTTGCCTATAACCTTCCCAAATCTGGTTCTAGACCCTTTAAATTTTTCAATTACCTGACCAAACATCCAGATTTCCTACAAGTAGTGACTGAGGCTTAATTTCAGGCTGTAAGCGAGGCAACTGACCTAACTATGTTATGTTGGAAGCAAAGGCAAATAAAGAGAGATTTAAAACTACTAAACAAAGAGAACTTTTCCAATATTCAAGTGAGGGTTGAAAAATTTGTTGAATGCAGTGCAAGTGGAGGCTCTATTGCACCCAACGACGGCAACTTTTCAGGAAGAAAGAAGTGTCCATGATAAGTGGAATTTCCTGCGCATGGTGGAAGAGTGTTACTTTAAACAGAAATCGTGCATACAATGGTGAATGGAAGGAAACCAGAGTACTTCATTCTTCTATCGGGTTGATATGGTGAGGCAAACCTACAATACTATTAGATCATTCACTGTAACCACTAGTTTAGTAATAATTGACCCGAATGAGATGAGTGATCTAGCAATAGGACATTTCAGAAACTTACTCGGTCTACATGTGTCTCCTGTTAGTCGTACTGATTGATTCCTCCCCTAGTTGGTTCCAATACCTTATACTGTTTCGATGTGGTTCCTAGTACCATGCTACTATGCTTGCTCTCCCAACGATTGCTCATATTTTGCGCTTCTTATTGAAGCTAAACCCCAAAAAATTTCATGGCCCTGACAGCCTCACTTCTGGGTTTTATAAAAGCGCTTGGAATCTTCTAGGAAATGAAGTTACTCAGAGTATCTCTCAGTTTTTCGTCACTGCTTCTCTACCAGATGCTGTCAACTCTACTATATTCCCCTTAGTCCCTAAGAAGCCAGGTGCGAGTTGTGCTTCGGACTTCCGCCCCATCTCTTGCCTCAACACGATCTCTAAGGTTATCGCCCGCCTATTGGTTAGAAAACTGAAACCTCTGCTGCCTGCTCTGATTCTGCCCAATCAATTTGCGTTTATCAAAGATAGGCTATTAGTGGAAAATACAGTTTTGGCTAGCGAACTTGTTACTGGCTATCGCATGGATAAAGGGCCAAAAAGGATCATAATAAAAGTTGACATAGCGAAAGCTTTTGATACTCTTAATTAGGACTTCCTTTTTAACTACCTACAAAGTGTAATGGTGCCTAATACCTACTTAAGATGGCTGCGAGCATGTGTTTGCACCCCTAGTTACTCGATTGGATATAACGGTGCAGTTCATGGCTATTTCAAAGATAAGCAGGGTTTGAGATAAGGTGACCCACTTTCTTACTTGTTTGTTATAACCATGAATTGATTATCTTCAATGCTAAATAGAGCTGCTGAAGGGGGTCAATTTAACTACCACTACATATGTGAAAAATTAAAGCTTACTCACTTGAGCTTTGCATATGACCTTTTAATTTTTTTGGAGGGTTCGATCAGCTTTATCCAAAATGTTCTGCATATTCTCCATGACTTCGAAGGTCGCTCCAGTCTGAAAATCAGCTACCAGAAGACTTCCTTCTTCTCCTCTGGCTTATCTGCTGATAAAATTGCACTCATTAGTTTCAGTACAGGGGTACAACATGGTACCTTGCCAGTGAGATATTTAGGTGTGCCGCTTTGAACAAAAAAGTTGTCGCTAGTAAATTGTGCTCCTATGTTGCAGCAAATAAAAGAAAGACTTACTTAGTGGAGTGATCGTAGCTTATCTTTTTCTGGAAGGCTCCAGCTTCTTAACAGTGTAATCTCGGGTGTTAACAACTTCAGGTGCTCGGCTTTTGTTCTGCAAAAGGCGTGCATCTCTAAAATACACTCCATGTGTAGTACCTATTTGTGGACAGAAAAAGGAGAAGGTCATAACTCGGCTAGAGTTGCTTGGAGCACGGTAACCAAGCCAAAAGAGGAAGGAGGACTAAGGCTCAATGATCTACTGTTATGGAACAAGGCATGCACTATAAAGCTAACTTGGTTACTATTCTTTAAGGCAGACTCAGTATGGGTTGCATGGTTTAGGACATAAGTTCTTAAAGGTACTTTAAACAACTTCTGGACAGTCAAGACTAATACACGGTTCTCTTGTCTTGCTAATAAGCTAATTAAGATTCGGAGGTAAGTGTTTACTTGTATGAAACTCAGAGTGGATAATGGTCGTAATTGCATATTATGGTCCGATAATTGGTCACCGTTTGGTGCCATGGAAGCTTATCTCTGTGATGGTACTCGTTCAAGATTGGGAATTCCAAAGGCGTCTCTGCTCTCTGATCTTCATCGTGGTGATAGATGGATTTTGCCTACTGCAAGATAGGATAATCAACTGTTAATTCATATATACCTTACTAGCCTTCATTTAACTGAATCAGATGGCTACTATGAATGGGAATTGAATGGCAAAGCAGCTTCAAAATATGACACGGGCCAGGTTTATCGAACGCTTAGAGGTGAAGGTGAAAGCATGCTATTATCTAAATCAGTCTGGTTTAGTGGAGGTATTCCTAAGCATTGTTTCCTCACATGGTTAATAGTTCTAAATAGGTGTCCTACAAGGGATCGGTTGCTGACTTGGGGAGTTACTACTGATACAAATTGCCTCCTATGTAACAATGGGACAGAAACTAGATATCACTTGCTATTTGACTGTTCTTTTTCTTGGAATTTGTGGCTAAGATTGGCAAGTCGTTGTGGCTTAGTGCCATCACAAATCAGAAATCAGCAACTTACGGATCTAAATAATCTACAAGGAGGTAAAGCTAAAATGAGACTTACTTTTCTGGTATGGCAATGCCTCATCTACTGCTTGTGGTCGGAAAGAAACGGGCGATTGCATCGATCTACCTAGAAATTTATGGACTGCTTGGCTTCTCTTGTCGACCGTACCGTTATAAACATAATTGCTTCTCTAAGAATCAAAAGCCCAGCCACAGCTTCAGCCATGTTTCAATTGTGGATCGGTCCAACGATCTAATCAAACTGATTTACTTCATCACTTGGTCGAAGGTCTCTTCTCTTCCTCCGATCGACGGATTAATTCTCTCACCATCCTCTGTTACGATGACTACTCCCTCTGTCTCTACAAGCGTAAGGGAAGAGAGTCTGATTGGTAATTGGGTTAGTTGGGCTTCAATCTCTCTAGGCATAATTATTGTTCTTTTAGGCTTTTGTTCTGGTTCATAAGTGATCTTTCAAGGAGGTTTCAACTATGGGATGGTCCATCTGTAAAGGGTGCTTGCTCTACTTAGATCTTGGCTAAATCTGTAAAACATATTATTCTCATGCTTTATATTAGAAAATCCTTGTTACAAAAAAAAAGATTATGATCTCTGTAGAAAGAAAGAAAAAGCTTTGTTATCTTTTTGGATATAGTTTTCGATAGAGTAAATTTGTATCCGATGTAATTCTTAATTATTTTCATATAATAACTTGTAAACCTTTCATCGGTGATAAATGGTTTGTTCACATTTTGACAATGTGATTCAGCTATTTTTACCATTCGTAACATTCATCACTTTCACGTTTTTAAAAAGAGATTATGATATATACAACTAACATGTTAAAAATATAAATAGAAAACAAAACGTAATTAGTTTATTAAAATTAGTTTTTTGGCGTTTTATAAAATTTTCTACCAAAATTTAATCTAATTCAGTTCGTTTTGCCAACAATTATTCAGTTATTATGTTGACATATCAATCAACCGCTATTTGTCTTTAGATGTTCAAGTTTATTTCATTTATGATATATGTAGATAATGATTCTCTCTCTGGCACATCAACCAAGGCGCCGCTAGCCTTTCACCGTCGATCGTGATGGACCTTCGGAGCCAGCTTCTCCTCACCGGCATTTCCCCCTGATAAGACATGCTTCTCGTTCTCGGAAACCAGCTGGGTTTCTCCCGAAGACCTTTCTCACCTCCGTGTGATGAACTCTTGCAACCTCGCTGTCGAAGCCCCAGACACCGCCCTCTGCCGTCTAGAGCCTTTCCGCCGGAGATACCTCCTGCTAACACCTTAACTCGCTGCCAAGCTTGCTCGGGATCCTCTATCTCTCCTACTCCGAAGCCACCTGATCTGCTACCTTCGGAGAAGCGAAAGACCCCTCTTCCACCGGAGCCTCCAGATCCGCCTGATTCTCCACCGGATTCTTCTTCATCGACGGCTAACTTCTCTGTTTTCATAACCCTTCGGCTCATCTCTCCACCGCCTAGCCATTCGAGTCTGCACCCCTCCTCAACCCACAGTCACCCTCTGTTTTCACTACCGGACTCTATGCTTTTTTCGGAGACGTCGGAGCATCCACAGGATCTGATGGACCCACCTCCTCCATTCCCGCTAAGTGTCACTCATCACCCTCGGCTGACCTCGCCTCATTCGCTAACACTAGTCATTCCAACCCCATCGACGAGGCACCAAAGATCCAGATCTAACGCCCATGCTATTTCAAGTTCGCTTAAAGCATACTCGTTGGGCCACAATACTCCGATAACCTTTGTCCTACAATGCCTCATCTCTCATCTGAATGGAGCAGATTCATCTGGCACAGTCGAATCGACCTTGGAATCCTCCGTCAACGGCGGATGCGTGTGTGTCTTCCGACTGAAACTCAGTTTGGGCCTAACCCTTGTTTCCGTAGCAGTCCATGACCCATTAAGTTATCCAAAATATGGGCTCTGTTACAAGTTATCAAATTCCTCCCCGTCGGAGAGATCAATTCACATTTCCTCCCTCTTAAGGGAGAGATCCTATCCACTTTCCTCCCTTTTTAGGGAGAGATCAATCTCATCTTCTTCCTATTTCAAGGAAAGAATCTTACCATCTTCCATCTCTTTGAGAGATGTATTTTCTCCGGATTCAAAAACGAAGAAACTTTTCAAACTCCTATCCAAGTTGTTCTTATTTTCAAGGGTCGTTTATAGGCCTGATGAAACATCAAAGAAACTTCAAGGAATGGATTTGTCTTCAAAGTCACATGTTAAGGTGACCCAATCTATGATTTATAGCTATGCCTTGAAGTCCTCGTCAACTCATTCGAGCTTTACTTTGAATTCTCTGTGTTTATGTATCTCATGTTTTTATGTATTTTGGCTTATGTATGCCTCATAGTTGAACTTCAAAGTTTTGGACTCTTTGGCAAAGAGCTTCCATCCTTTGTATGATGTAACACCAAGTTAAGTTTAATATATGCTTTGTGACAAAAAAGAAGAAGATATATGTAGATAATGCAGCTTTCACCAAGTAGTTAACTAATTCTATGTACAACCAATATGCAATGAGCTTAAACAATGTAACGGGTTAGGTTAGATTGATTTAACGTTATAAAAATATGAAAGCATTGGACTACATCCATTCCGTATATCACACAATGGAATTTTTAATGTGGAGTTGTGAGTTTGTATGATCAAATATTTGGTATATCGAAGAGAATTGCTGAGTACAGAACGTATGAACAAATTACTTTGAGTGGATAATAAGTTTAGGTAAATAATTTAATATTTAACATTAATGACGACAATTCATTCGATACCCTAACAATGTTGACATATTAGAATTGATATTTTTATTGCACCCTAAGACAAAAACAAAAACAAAAACAGAACCTTGGATACTCTGAATAAAACCCAAAAGACTGAAATACATTAAAAACCCATTTCAGTTCCCAAGGTATGAAAATACTAACATTTATACACAAAATCCAACTCTAAAAACCCTAAAAGCTTCTGAATCAAAAGGCATACTACTAGTAATCTTAAAAACCTTTTAACCGTCAAAGAGTCTTTAACAGCAGTCAAAGTGTATAGCCACTCGAATCCAAGCATCTACATAGCTCATCATCATTATTCAATTAAACAATGCCATGGAGACATTGGACAGTTGCTTCTTCCTCTTAGCATTGGTCCAACGGTTTTGAACCGGTGCGTTAGGAGGTTCTAAGTCTTCCACTTGATGGCTCGGATCGGAAATCTCCTCGAGATCTAGTTGGTTTCGAAAAGCTCGAGTCTTTTTCGGTGTAGTGTATGCAAAATGTAACTCTTGTGCTATCAGACTCTGTTACAGTTTCAAATTTGCGATAAGGAATATCAAAAATCAATAAAACAAAAAAAAATAATGATGGAAATAATGGAACTTACAGCTTCTCTGATTGATTTAGATACAATATTTAGACTCTTGAGATCCTCATGATCCACACCACATATCACTCGAATCTGTGGAAAAAATCTTAGATTGTTAAATCATATCGAATCGAATCTTTTTTAGAAATTAAATTAAACTGAAATGAGTTTACCAAGAGTTCTTGAGGCAGAGATTCAAGGCGAAATTTCTCAGAGGAGGAAGAAACAATAACTGCTCTGCTTCGTTGTCTCTTCAACGAACTCTCCACCGGCGGCGATTCAGTTGCCGGAATCTCAACGGCTGATTTGGATAGAGATTCGCGGACTCTGGTTGAAAGCAAAATCCTTTTCCTCCCTAATCCTCTCGTGAACCTCACTGATCCTAATCCTATCTCTAACTCCTCCTCCTCGCCACCGTGATATCCACCGTCTCGCTTCGAGTTCACTACGAATCCTTTATTTGTTAACGCCATTGTTGTTCTTGTTCTGCTTCCTCCGCTAAGAGAGTTCTCGAGAGAAAGAGTTTCCGAGAACCACTCGACAACTTTAGCAGCACTGTAGAACCAAAACTGACCGATGGAATGGAGATAATGGATCATTAGAACGAAGAAAAGCAGAGTACAAAAAACTTGGAGAGACTTTTGCAGAATATAAGCTCGGATTTGAGAGATAACTACGTGGCAGTTAATTATTGGTTAGCCGCAATGGCATTTTTTGTTTCGATCAGTCCAAGTTGAGAGAGAGCTCTGCCTCGGTTATCGCACAAGTTTGTAACGCGTTTTATTCGGGACCGTGCGTGCGGTTTCATGGGATCATCAATATATTGTCCGTAGATCCTTTGCCACGTGTCGATTCTGGTAGTTTGAACGGTTGTGATTTGATTTAAAGATTGAAGAGTTCTATGGTTCTGAAAACAGAGAATCTGACTTTGGAGTTTCATCGGATTCCAAAAACTTGAGATAAGCATGGGAATTTGTTATTTTTATTTTTTCTAATAAATGCACACAGAAAAAAAAGAATATGCTAAATCTTTTTTTTTTGATTGGATAAGATGAGAATAATAAAATAAACAGTGTTTTGATTCCTTGTAAACATGAGAGCTCTCGACAGTAAAAGTAGGAGTATGTTATGAGTTTTCTTCCTCTCCTGTGACATTCTGGCGATGAGAATTGCTAGCAAGGCCATTGTTATGTTCATCAGAAGTGTTCTCTTCGGATATAACGTAGAAACTCCAGAGAGATACACAGTTTTCATCAGCTGTGCAAGAGAATAGGAAGATTTGATTTGATTTTTGTCTTTCAACATTGGCAAGAGATAATTATGATTTGGAATAATAAATGTACCTTTCAATAGAACATCGTTCTTATCTTCATCGTCATCATCAGGAATTGCGAATCGTCTATGACCAGAGGATGTAGCAGCCATTGGAAGATATGGGTGGAAAGAAAAAGCATTGACAGTATCTGCAAATATCATTGCATATATATGCAAAAGTAAGAATCTCATCCAGAAGTGGATAATTTACTAAAGAACCAAGTGAGACGCTATGCTACCTGAAGCGGCTTGATATCCAGAGACCCAGTTTCCCGTTTGTAGATCATACATGTGAACGAGACCATCCTAGAAAAAATAGAAAGAGATGTGGAAAAATGGTTAAGCAATTTCACTTCACCATAAGTTGCTTTGAATACTCTAAAACAAAAGCAAGGGAAGGAAGATCAATACTACCTGACCACCGGTGCCAAGATGTCGTCCACATGGCTCAATATCAAAGAAGACACGTTGGTTTGTGTTCTCTGTTGCTCTGTATAATCTGATCACATAAGGAATATCCATTCAGCAAATTTTAATTTGGATTTTTAAAAGTAATTGAAAACTAGTAGAAAATCTCAACATTTGGAACGCAAGAATCAACTCTCAAATTCAACAAGCTAAGACTTCCTAGTAATTTGAACGTTATGTAGCCTTGATTTCTTTTGCTGTTCAGGGCATACATTTTGTATCCGGCCATTGATTTTGTTTATAAATTATATTCTTGGAACACTACTATAAGCTTAGAAACCCTAAGACAATCCAAGCCAATTAAAAAAAAAAAAGTTAGATACTCACTTGTAAACTATCTCAACAGATTTCCGCATATCCCAGCAAAGAATGTAAGGATCCTGAAAAGAAAAGAAAAAACAATTTTTGGTGAGGTTACTGGAAACAAGATTCATATATACAATAGACATTAGTTTCCTCCCCTAAAAAGGGGTCATCTTAACATGGAAATCAACTAGGGATAAATAAGCTCAAGACAACAATCAAATGGAAAAAGGTTACCTTGCGACCTCCTGTATATAAATAGTTCCCATCCTTTGAAAACTGTACCTGAAAGCAGGAAAAAGTTCGATTTATGATTCATCATATCCCAAAGCACAAAAAAATAAAGCAGAAATAATAAATTAAAGACACTTGCTTACATGTGTAACGCCGCCATCTTGACCATGTAAAACATACAATAGCTCCATGTTGTCTTCTCTGTAAATCCCAGTAGTCTGCCCGTAAGAGCCAACAGCCAACATTCCAGAATTAGTTGGGGAGAAAGCAAGAGTAGATAATATACCTGCCAATTACAAACCAGTAAAATAAATTGTTATTGTTTATGCATATACTGTAAGGGTAATATAATGCAGCGTCTGAGTGGTTTAAACCTGCTTGCCCCTCTTTATTTCTCTGTAGAGTTGAATACTGCCCAAAATCTCTACCGGGACGATGAAGATCAAACACTCTTATAGAGCTGTTATAACCAGCAAAGATCCTAAAGACATAACACACCCAAATGAATATAGAAGACCGGCAATTAAATTCTCTACCATGTGTGAATATGGGTGAAACTAATATGAAGGTGTTCCTTACTTGTTTCCACCAGGATTAAATCCAATTGAAAATGCAGCAGTTATTTCATCCATAGCATCATAGGCCCGGTATGTGCATCGAAGCTGCCATTATTATGTTCAGATGTAAGTAACCGGAATACCGGATACACACTAAACCATGTAGAATAACACTCATTTCAACACCAGCCGAACTACTAACTTTCCAGTGAAAATGCAAACTTTTGTAGAGACAACAAAGAAAAAGCAATCTGATCACATTTAAAAATCTTTCTCCAAGTTAAAAAATATATTAATGACCGCAACAACATTGTTTACAAAAAGCAAGTAGCAAATTCCATGGAAAAAATCAGCACCTCACCAGAAGAACTGTCCCAAAGATGTATCGGATGGTCTCTAGTGGTGGTAGCGAAGACGCATGTTAATGGGTCTGAATCAATCACAGTGAACAGCCAAGATCAGTCATTCAAATGATGAAATCATTAAGCAAAAAGAAGAGAAAGAAAGAACCCTTAATCATGACCTTAGTACCTGAAACTGACATGTATGGGTACCAACAGAAATCATAAACAGATTCACCCTCATTCACAAGAAGACTCGCACCATACGAATCTACAACTCCAAAATTCAAAAGAAAATCATAAACCAATCATGAATCACAAAATTTACTTCACATTTACAGCATCTGACACAACATAAATGGCAAAGGTTACCTTCTTCAGGGAGAGACACTCCATAACTATTAGAATCCCCTCCATCTTGAGGCCTGATGCACAATTTTTCAAATCGTAAAAGATTGAACAGAACAGACAAAATTCATAAATGCTTATAAGCTACATAAGAGTTTCAGTTGAGCTTATTCAGCTTACATATAAAACAGGCTAAGTGTATTGTCCTCGGAGCTTGCAAGGAAACACGAACCATCAGGTGACCTGTAACAAAGCTGTAGCAAATCAGTACCTCAAGAATCGAGGAGAAGAACAGAAAAAACAAACTTTAAGAAAAATAACAAAACCCTAATCGAGAAAGAGTGAAACAAAAGAAGAAAGGGTACCATTTAAGACCCTTGAGGAAATTATTAGGGTTTCGAGAGGCCCTGAACTGCTTGGAGAAATGGTGTGTTCTGTAAGGAGAGACATCGAATCTCATGTTGGGCAACGAGGAATTTCGCTCTCCTGAGTCTACCGTTAGACCGCCATTTTCTTCTGCTATTACTTCTTCTTCTTCACCCATCCTCTTCGTCGTCGTCGTCGTCAGAGATTTTTGGGAAAAAGTAGCAGAGAGGTGTTCTAAACCCCAGTCGAAATATCGCAAACCGGAACCGGGTTTCCCTAGGAAATGTCCTAAACCGAAAATTATAAAAGGTAAAATCAAACCGGAATTAAAATAAAATAAAATCGGAACAGAAAAAAGGAAAGAATTTAAGAAGAGGAAACTATATTGAAAAAATGGATATATTCCACCAATATAAAGGAGTAGCTAAAGGTTCTGGAGTTTTTGATTAACATATCGATTTCGTTTCTACTAATACGGTGCATATGTCTTCGCGTTCAAACGACAAAGAGTCGTCACCGGTTAATATCATACAGCATCTCCCTGATGATTTACTGTTGAACTGCTTAGCACGCGTGCCTAGATCTTACTACCAAACTCTGTCTTTTGTTTCCAAGAGATTCCGCTCTTTCCTCACTTCGACAGAGCTTTACGAGACCAGAAGGCTTTTAGGAAAAACCGAGACTTGTATCTATGTCTGCTTAAAGCATCCTAGTAGCCCTAAGATATATTGGTTTACTCTCAGCCGAGAACCAACTCGATGGTTCACTTCTTCTTGCTTTAGTCCATGGAGAATCTTAAAGAAACGCACCAAGAACCTTATGATCTCAGCCTCATGTCACTATTTTTCTCTTTACTGGGAGCCTGCCACAATCGGTTTTAATATCTACATGATTAATGCAGACTCGACTAGGGTATCCTTCATGGACTGTCGGTCTCATACCTGGCACGAAGCTCCAAGCTTGCAGGTTGCTCGGAGTCGTCCACACTTGAGTGTTGTTGATGGGAAAATATATGTAGTGGAAGGCTGTCCGAATTACGAGTACTCAAATTTTATGGAGGTTTTCGATCCCAAAACCCAGAAATGGGAGCATGCACCAAGCCCTGCCGCAGAGATACGAGGGAAATGTATTTACTTTTGCCTTGCCAAAGAAGGAAATCTTTACTTGAATGGTGACAAGAACATGGTTTACAAGCCCAAGGAAAATAAATGGGATGCGGTAGGATCAAAGGTGTTCTCAGATTATTATTCTTGCATGATAGATAACGTAAAATACTGGTGCAGCTCTGGAGTCTACTTTCCAAGAAGGCTTAGATGGTACGATCTTGAGCGAACATCCTATGGAGATTTGAAGGGTTTGAAAGACCTGCATAAATTACCACCGAGTTATAATAATATTGTTAGATTGGTGAATTATGGTGGAAATCTTGGGGTGTTATGGGAAGAGGATGTCTTTGCTATTAAGAAGAAGAAGATTTGGTGTGCTGAGATTGAGATTGAGAGGCGCAACGAGCATGAGATTCGTGGGAAGGTTAAGTGGTGTGATGTTGTGCTTCAAGTCCCCGAGTCATTTAGGTTGGAGCACCTAATTCTTGCTACTTTATGATGTGTGAGGCATCATGGTGTTATCATTTTCGATGAAGGAATTTCTACGGTTATTGCATATGACGTTGATTCAGTCAGACCCATTAACATTTTTACTCTGTTTTTTTTTTTTTGCATATTGAAATGTTATGTGACGTTTGCTTCTCTGCTTTGCTTTGTTTGCTTCTGTACTTTCCAATCGATATGCATATCTGACAAAATAATCAAAAGAAGCTGCAGTATCCGAACCGGGTTTTTCAATCTCAGTAACTACAAATTGAACCGGGCGATTTCCTGGAAACGAGAATCTGAAAACCAAAAATGAATCAAACCGGTGTTTTATTGGAATTTTAGAAGAAAATCCCGCCAGGTTTTGTCATTAGTGCAATCTTTCTGCTCCCGGCGGATTCCGGCTACAATCGTCTTCACTTTCCCCTTTCCCAAATTCACTCTCTATAGTTCTTGTAGCTTTAGAAGAAATCGAGAATTTCAAAACCCCTTACTAGGTATTTAATTTGTAAAACCTTGGATTTTCGGAAATGGAGAGTGACGAGGGTGAAAGTAGCATTCCTTTCCAGCTCCAGTTCGACAAGCCCATACCCTTTCAGGTTTTGTTTCTCTTCTGCTCAAATTTCGTGGCTTTTTAATGATTTAAAACATGGGTATGCGTTTCTTTTTCAGTCTTGGGTGAATTTTACATGTTTTTGTTGCCTTGTGCTGTTCAATTCCTTCAGATTAAGATAGCTGAGTGGAACCCGGAGAAGGATTTACTGGCAATGGTTACGGATGATGATAGAACCCGATTCTATCAAAGGTGAAAATAAAAGGATATTGAAGAAATTTAAGATGAGAAATCAGAAGAATTAGATGAGAAGAAGAAGTTTAGGGTTTAACCCATTGATTCATAATGTTTGATGATCTTTTCCGATGAAGTTTACAGAAGAGAAAACAAAGCTAAATAGATTAACTTAGCCACTAATGGGCTTAAGTAATAACTTAATGATAATACTAAACGTAAGCCCACTAGCCATGAGATGGATCCTATCAATACTCCCTCCATGAATAATAACCTTGTCCTCAAGGTTAAAGGAAATGATTGTCCACTTTGCTGATGAAGCCATTCACATTCGAAAACCAGAGACCTTCATCATTATCTGATAACTCTGGAGGCCTTGACAAATGGAACCTTCCATAGGTGAGGACCATGAACAGAATGTTCTCCACCTTTCCTAGAGTGAACGACACAACTCCAGCTCTTCGGCTAATCTTCCCAGTTCTGAGTATAGCCATCAAACAGCTCTTCCCCAAATACATAAGGTCGTTGACGACGTCAATGATCCTGCAAAAGAACATGATCTCAAAAGCAGTTATTGTCACTGCAACTCTCATGGTTGCTCGTACTTCCCAGGCTTCAAAAACCTCGTATAGTGTTGGTGGTGTGAGCTGATTTTCCAAGGTATCAAGAACAACTTCCTTCTCAAGTCTACTACGAACCAGCCATGACAGCTCCATCGAATCCTGCAGCTCAACTGAATTCAACAGCTTCTTTGTTGCTGCAACAGTCTTACTATCCTCACTACATATGATCCATTTAAGCTCACCCCACAAAACTCCTACATTCCTCTTTACCACATAATCCACCCTATGCTCCTTGAACAATGAAATCCCATGAACCTCTAGGCAAGACTTGATCACTAATTTCTGAATTTCAAAGCTCAATTGCACCAAAGTAGCATATACTCCTTGCACTAAGAGATGTAACCAGTCATTTCCTATTGATAACGTGGTGGCCGAAACCACTGGCCTCGTCGTCGTTAACCGCAACCGCATCAACTCCTCATTTGTCTTCACATATTTGTCTTGAAAACACCAGCAAACTAACATGCTCTTTACGCCATCTCTATTAACTCCTCCTATAAAATTCTCAAGCTCACTGATCTTCTCTCTAATCCCCTTTCTTGCATACAAATAAGTAAGAAACCCAAAGCTAGACTCGTCATGCTTCACATCCAAGACAGCCATATGGCCAGTCATGTTATCATCATCAAAATCATTGGTTCCAGTGATAATCTCAACCCAAATTTTCCTTCCCTGTTCAAACCTTGAATACGAAGCCTCGGTGCGGAAGACCAGAAACATAGCTAAAGCCACAGTCCTCAACTGATGCAGAAAAAGAGAAGCTCGAAGGACAGGGAAGAAGCTCCACGTACCCCACTTGCTCCGCGGCTGCTCCGGCGGTCTCAGAAAATGGAAGACCGATCTCGCTTCTTTTCTATTCAATAGCTCCACATGAGAATCACTACTACAGTTTCTCAGCTTATGATTTAATTTTGTTGTTTCTCCTTGGGTAAACTCGAACAGCTCCAGCCACATGCCTAACATCTTCCCTTGAAGGATTAGTACTCTCTTCTCTTGGCTCAGGTTGGGGATATTTATCCATTCCATCAGATTTTCCTCATCAGCACTATAACTTACGGCTAGCATGAACATCATAATTGGCCTCTCAATCTCCTCATTCTTTGCCACTGTTTCCACTGCCACCAAACGTCCATCCATTGCTGCCCAAGTTTCCAAGCTTGGTCTTGTTAACTGGCCTCTTGTTTTTGGAGTTTCCATATCTGCCTTATTTACCATAGTCTTTGCTATTGAGTGTGTTGCTGTCTTCTTCACTGTAGCAGACAATGTAAGAACCTTTTCTTCATGAACTTGTTTCCAAATCAGTGTTTCACATGTCTTCATTAACCCATCCACAGGAACGTTTACTCCAAAACACCAATTTTCTTTGAATTTCCAAAGTCTCCATTCTTCCTTTGTTGGTACAATGAATGTCTCCGCCGTTTTCCGCAAACATGACTCTTGAAGCTTATAAAAAGCATCTTTTACTTCCTTCCTCTCTAAACATTCAGAAGTCACTTTACATGTAACATCAGTCGTTCCCATGTAGAACTGAGTCATGTACCCCAAAACCATGCCTCTTTGAATAACAGCCTTTTGAATTCCACTAAGCTGCACTCCTCCATTGCCACAAGCTGAAGCTTCATCGAGAATCTTCTGAAACATTTTGACCCCACTGACTGTGTAGCTCCTAGTTTCCCTTAAACCCACTGAATCTGCAGCCTCTCTTACCTTAAATGTGGCTACTGTACCATGATCGGTGATAGAGAACACATCTTTAACAGCTAACAAGAATGGCAATTCAGTTTGTCTCTGAGGAATTGGGAAGACTCTATCAACAGCATCCATAAGCTCATAACTCTTATCTACCCATTTGTTATCACTTCTTTTCACATTAGGGTTCTCAGTAAGTGTCTCTACGGCTAAAAGAGCAGAGCCAGAGATAATCAGAATATCATCACCGTTAAACTCATACAATGAGATACGCTCTCGCACCTCAAGCTCAACGAGCTCTAGAAACTCTGCGTCATCTACTTGGTCCGTCTCTTTGATTTTACTGCTCTGTCTGAGTTTTCCTAGTTTCATAGAAGTATTAATTTGGCATGGATCCCACTCATACAACTCACCATCTGAGCATCTTGACGATCTCCCTTCCTTGTTCTTCTTCTCAACTCGTGATCGCTTCAATGTTGGTTGTTCTGTCGAGGAAACCATCATAGAAACTTTAGGTTTCAGATACAGAGATTGTTTCTTGCAAGGATCATGAACCTCTAGAAGCGATGAATCATCAATGATCCTCTGCGTATGAGTGTTTTCTCCACGCTTCACCATTTTTCCCAAAGGACAATATGAATTTCTCATCAGGTCAGACTCCACAAATCCAAAATCAGATAAAATAGTCCCAAGCTTTAAGCATGTATCCACAAACGATCTTATTCCCTTGAAATGCGCTCGTTCCGGCTTCTGCATCACTGAACAATATCCCTGAGATTGTTTTATACGAGTCCTATGATATCTTCGTTTAACAGAGGTCTTCCTAACTCTCAGATTTTTCTTTGACAGAATAGTGTGAGAAAGCCTGTATCCATGAATCATTTCGTCCACCTGAAGCTCTTTTGCTTGATTTTCTTTCGAAGAACCCATCACTGAAACTTCATATTTCTGGCACACCACTTGCTCGACGAAATTCCTCAGAGGTCGATTCTGACTTTCTTCTACCACATCGATTTTCTGTGAGTCTCCTTTCACCAAATCGACAGAGATCTGCAAATCCAGCACAGGCTCATACGAAACCATCACTTCAAGCGGATTAGACTCGGTTTTCTGAAGCTTGATCTCTTCTCTGAGTTCTCTGAAATCTGATTGCATCTGCACTACTCTAGCATACATCTGTTTTAGAAGATCAATTTCTTGGTCCTTAAATCTTCTGGGTTTCCACTGATCGAGAAGACTCTTGAGCTCTGATTCCATGGTGACTTGCTAAACACTCTCAATGAAAGCACCACTTGATAGAACCCGATTCTATCAAAGGTGAAAATAAAAGGATATTGAAGAAATTTAAGATGAGAAATCAGAAGAATTAGATGAGAAGAAGAAGTTTAGGGTTTAACCCATTGATTCATAATGTTTGATGATCTTTTCCGATGAAGTTTACAGAAGAGAAAACAAAGCTAAATAGATTAACTTAGCCACTAATGGGCTTAAGTAATAACTTAATGATAATACTAAACGTAAGCCCACTAGCCATGAGATGGATCCTATCAGATGACTCTAAGATTTTGCTGCACCGCTTCAATTGGCAGAGATTATGGACTATTTCTCCCGGTAAAAACTTCTCTTTACTCACTTTGTTAGATTAAAAAGTAGACAATTTTGAATACTAGATGCGTTTTGGATTACGCATTCCTTAAATTTCCTTTATTTTGGTTTATAGGAAGACCTGTTACTTCTTTATGTTGGCGTCCTGATGGTAAACCCATAGCTGTTGGGCTTGAGGATGGAACCATTGCGCTTCACGATGTTGAGGCAAGTTTTAAATTTGAAGCTCATCCTTACTATCCATGATGATCTTGTTGATGGACTAACAAATCTTTTTGAGCCACTGCTATAGCAAAGGTGAAAGACAATGCTTTTATCAGAATGTGGTTAATACTCTTTTTTCATGCAGAATGGGAAGCTACTAAGGAGCTTGAATCCCCATGTTGTAGCTGTCGCCTGTCGTGTGTCTTAACTGGGAGGAGGATGGACAATCCAATACCGTATAGTTTCTCCTCTGACTAGTTGTACAATAACTCGTCTTTGGTTTATATCTTTCGTGTATATGAGCTTGTGCTTACTCTAAGAGTTTGGTTTTCAGGATGAAATTGGAAAAGTCTCAGTTTATGAAGACCGTACATCACGTTTTTTTCCTCCTGCCCCAAGAGCTCCAAAGATGCCTGGACTGGTAGCCGGCGACTCCAGTTTCACGGATGATGGTGAAGATTCTTTGGCAGAACTATCTAATACCTCATTCCGGAAGTTTAACATTCTCTGCAGTGGAGATCGAGATGGGGGCATATGCTTTAATATATTTGGAATATTTCAGATAGGGAAGATTGTAAGTCGCTCTTTTAATTTGAAGTAATTAGTAAGCCATTGACTTATCGTGGTTGCTGATGTTTCATCACCTTCCAATTATGCTTGCATATAAGAACTGCACGATGCATAACGAATTGTCAGCACTGTTATGTAAATTGTTTTCTGAATTGCTACCTTATTACATTCTTTTTGTAGTCACATTCTTACAGGTATAGTTTTAACATATTGTAACTTTTAATTTTCATTCTAAGTCTTGTTTTCTCTCCTTTCATGCGTTTGCTCTGCTATCCTGCAAAACCATGATCAGAACATACACGAGCTGTCTGTTCCTGTGCCCCATCTGGATTCGCACGCCTCCTCGTGCAAACTATTTAATGCTTCCATTTACAAGGTACCTGGATCCTTTCAAGAGCCATGAATTCCAAATTGTATCAATGTCATTTCTTCAATTTTTCATGTCTAATGACAATAAATGTCAGTGGAGGAAACAAAGAAAGGAGGGATAAAAAGTCTCCAGATTCAAACTAATTATTGTTAATTGCATTTCTTAGGTTGCGTTGTCAAAAGACCTCTGTCGCCTGGTAGTAATGTGCACTGGAGAGCTTAGGGATGGTGACATCGAGCCAAGAGAGGAAAAACTTAATGTTCAAGATCTGCATGGCTTACACTGCCTTGCAATGGACACATCTATATTTTGGAAGAGGTAACTTTTCTGAAGAAACTAAGAGTACACACCAAATCATCTATATGCCGCCGCCGCTGCTTCTTTCCTTCCTTCCTTGTCATTGTTTAAAATGTGTGGATTTTAATTCCGGAAAATGTTACTAAATGACACACTTTGTTCTTTTGTCTGCGTTGCATTTATCACATTCATTCTCTCTTCCGATTATTATTTCAGGAAATATGAGCTTCATCAGGTTACTCAACAAGCTTCCAACATTGAAGATTTGACTGAGGTTATTCGAGAATCCCTATCAGTTGTGAGCAAACAATGGGCGGATGCTATGAAAACTTTCCACGAAAAGTTTCATGCTCTTTCCACCTTGATCATAGATAATGGTATTTTCCACTATCCGCTTGTTGGCTGAGGTTATTCTCGTTGTCTCATAGATTCACAGGGCTGTGTTGCTTTTCTCTTAGGACTGGAATCATCTCCTCAAGAAGAATTTCTTAGCCTTTTGGGTGGTGCGCGAATAAGCCCAGCACTTAATCAGTTCTTAGTTAACTCTCTTGGTGAAGTGGTAAGCTTCCCTTAGCTTGATCATCTCCAGGGTACTGGTTTTGTCATATTCCACTAAGTAGTTATCTTGTTTAGTAGGGTGTGAAGCGCGTCTTAAAGTCAGTATGCGGTCCTTGACCATCTACAGGTATAGTATTCTCCACGCTCCTGGAAAAAAAGATATATGTATTGTTTGACTAAGTAACATTTGCTTACCCTGCAAATAACTTTTAGATAGAGTTATGTCACCGAATAGTTTTTTTTCCCAGCCTGCAGCAGAAATTATTGGATTCAGATTGGGTGAACTAAAAGGTCTCTCAAGGTGGCGGCGTGCATGATACCAAGTCATTGGTTTGGATGAGAGACTCCTTGACGAAGCAACTGAAAATGCTGGTCGTCTACTTGTACAAGTGCAACGGTTTATGATGGTATTAGCGTCAGTTGTCCAACAGGTGCAGATGCTTGCTACCTTTAAACAATAAAAATCATAGTTATTTAGAATACTGTTTGTCCCATATTTCCCATACAATGTTCATTTCAGTAAAATTAAAGTCTTTTTGTTTCAGTTCTCAAATTTTTTCAACTGGCTCCTTAAAAGCATAAAATATCTTATGCAAGAACCAAATGATCAGCTTATGTCGTACAACAGGTACGCACATGTGTTTCTATGTTGTTTACGGTATTGAAAGCCAAATCTTTGTTGTTACGTGGTTTGTTTCCGTGGCAGTGAACTCCTTGTGGTATTCTTGAAGTTCTTATATGATATAGATCCGGTGAAAGACCTCGTGGAGCTATCTGAAGCTGATGATGACATTGAAATTGATCTGTAGGTTACTTCTTTCTCTACCTGCGCTTTTACCTACCTTTTTATGTGATATATTTTAGTTGATCAGAATCTTGGTCATGTTACCTGACTTATTAAACCATCCATAAGCAGATTCAGTAGAGTAGGCCAATGTGTTTTCACAAAAGCAAATACAAGGGTGTTTCTATAGTCACCCTAAAACCAAATTCAAATATGCGTTTCTGTGCTTCCATGTGTTTTTCTGCATACATGACTAAGAAATTAACAATAACAAGCATATCGTAGAAACGAACGAAACATGAAGTCCATTGAATCCTCCAAGGCTGTTCGTTTCACTACATTTTCCTCCAATTCATATAAACTTTATGGTTTTCATATTTCAGCAAAACGATTGAAAGAGTCAAACAGTTAATTCAGTTTGGAGGGTTTTCAGACACTGATTTTCTGTGGAGAAGATTGGCTAAGGAATTCCAACACATGGAGTCTAGGTATTTTTTTCCTTAACGTTTTTCCACTTATTCAAACAAATCAGTTATTGGGCATGCTATTTCATGGCGCACAGCATTAGTAAACTGATAGGTGTTAAATGCTGTGGTAGAGACAAAGGGCAGATGCCATAGCCTTGACATTTTAATAGTATTATTGCTGAACAACGATAATACATGTTTTGGGAGTTTTCCCTGCAAAACTAACTATGCTGAGCTTTGAATGTCTGATCATACTCTCTTATGGCTTTCTTTCAGTGACTAGACATCAAATTGATTTATTTGCTTTAACAATTTTTAGCTTCAAGATGGCTCTTCAAATACCCTTTACAACCATATCAAGGAAGATATCATGTATGAAGTTGTTGCCGCTTTACCCTCTTCAGTTGTCGACAACTCAAACCCGTACTACCATTCCCATGTCTCTTTCCTTTTATAAGGTATTTGCAGCATCAATTCTAACGTACATTATTATAATCCCTTAGGAGGTGCTTAGGAAAAGGTTCTTGCATATTGTTCGTTTCTATTCCAAAGCTAAAATTTGCTCATGACATACTTAAACCTTCATCTGCTCGTGCAGAATGGACTTTCTGCTGATACACCTTGTGAAAGTGGGCACACTGATTACATATCTTTTCAAGTCCCTGACGAAGCTTTCCGAGATATTAAGAAATGTATTGGCATCGTTAAGGGGTTAAAGCAAAATTCCAACAACGGCGAAAATGGTTATACTTCTCTGGAAGCTGTCTTGTTATCTGTACCAAATGGCTACCATTGTGTTGATTTATCTCTCTACAAGGTGAATAATCATTCTCTTCTTCAGCATTGGCTGATTTTTATCATATTTTGTATATCTTGTTTCCTCCTCGTCACCTGGTTGTGTGTGTTTTTCTCTCTCTCTGAGCTGTCTTGTAACACAGTCTAATTTTGAAATAGGATAAAGAATTAGTTTTATTAATGAACGAAACAAGTGCAAATCCTGAAGGCTCAGGAGAAGTCTGTATGATGGTTGTTCAAACTGGTGACCTTCCATTCATGTCCATTTCAAGATCTAGTTGTCTAAATCAATGGGAGCTAGAGGATTTGAAGGTAATGCTATTTTTAACCATTCTCATCAGCATTCGGTCAGAATTAACTGCTCCAAGTGAGGTTATCTAGTAATTGATCGATCTTAAAACGATACTAAAAATCCTCACAAATGTTTTTCTGCAGGGTTCGCAAAGTTCCTCATTCTACCATTGCTCCTCTAGCCGTAAGCGGTAAGTTCCCATTTCCGTCTTTAAGTAAGGTTCCGAGTTACTAGGATTAGGAAGCAAACAGAGAACTTTAACTCGAAGACGTTGATCAACATAGGATGACATTCTTCTAGCTATACCTTGGAAATAAAAAAGAATGCTTTTCAAGTTCACGGAATCCTGCTGCTGCTTAATTATCTTTACTTTAGCTTCAAGAGGAGTGGCTTGCGTTTTTGCTGAGAGACGTGCTCTAGTGTACATATTGGAAGAAGATGAAGACGAAGATGAAGTCTCTGAAGACAAGTAAACCTCCTCGAATGGCTGCCTTTTGATTGTTTCTGTAGATTATTTATAGAAAGAAGATACTTGATGGAATAACTACTCTCTTGAATTAGTAAAGAACGGCGACGTTTTGTTGGTAACGTCTGGTTCACACTACACAGGTTTGTGTTAGTCGTCCATTCATAATTAAAGAGCGTTACGCCACGTCATCACAACCACTCGCCAAGTATAGCGCGTGATTTTTACTTCCCATCTGATCAGACAAAGTACCTCCAAAGTCAATTTCTTTGTTCTGTTCTTAGCTCACCTGCGAAGTTAACAAAGAATCTCTCTTTCTCACGGAAGCTGTCGTGTCATGGCTCCGGCGGCAATAATCATCGACCTAGTATATGTAGACGGTGAATTAGCGATGGTGACGTTGACTGCCGACGGAGTTTTACGGGCGAGCGAGGGCGGACGCAGCCGTTATTGGACGATGAAGAAAGACGTTCTGGGTTTCGTAGTCGAAGGCAAAGAGATCAGAATAAAAACAGTGGTGGAGAGAGGAGAAGGAATCTGTTGCGGTGAGTTCGGTGGAGATTTCGCAAGAAAAGACTTCGTGTTCGAGCCTCTCTCTGAAGATTCTAGAAATCGATTTTGCTACAGGCTCCGTCAATACCTCGACTCTCTCGGTTAGTCGTTTCTTTCCCCCGTTATGTTCAAGGAGAATAAAAGGAGGAAACTTGGCTAACACGGAGATGAAAACACTTCACTACTAATGCTAAAATTGGAAATTACATGTCAAATTATAGGTCGGCCTAAGAGATTGCTTGTATTTGTGAACCCTTTTGGCGGGAAGAAATCTGCTAAAAAGATTTTTGAAAAGGAAGTAAAGCCATTGTTTGAAGATGCTGACATTCAACTTGATGTTCAAGGTTTCCATATTTTTTGTTTTGTTTCTCAGTGATTTCAAAAAATCTTCTCCGGGAACTAACAATCTGGTTATTGATGATATGGTGATATTCCAGAAACCAAGTATCAGTTGCATGCAAAGGAAGTGGTCAAGTCCATGGATGTATCAAAATACGATGGTATTGTTTGTGTCAGTGGCGACGGTGTCCTTGTTGAGGTAAGTAATATGTTTTTTTGCTGTTGTGAAAGTTTCATTTGATCTATCTCAGTTTCACTGGGTAACTCATTTTGAAAGTGATTCTACTCTTACAGGAAGCAATCCCTTGTTTAATACTTTGTTTGTTGTTTTGGTTAGGTCTGATTCTTACAAGTGTGTCCTAATTTTAATTAGGTTGTAAATGGACTGCTTCAAAGACCAGACTGGAAAACTGCCTTTAAAGTGCCAATTGGAATGATCCCTGCAGGTTCGTGTTCTTTTACATGATACAATGAATCATTAAAGAATACTGCTTCTTGTTATTCTTATTAAATTATAGTTTTATATGAATTGAGTTGGATACTAAAAATACAGTGCTGAAGATCCTTTTAGTTTTTTTTTCCTCTTCATGTGCATTAACAAAATTCTTTCTGCCAGGAACTGGCAATGGCATGATAAAGTCATTGTTGGACCCGGTTGGACTTCGATGCTGTGCAAATAGTGCTACTATCTCCATCATCCGAGGTCTTACTTCATTCTATTGTATATCCTCTCAAAAGACTTTTTCTTTGTCCTCATGAGACAGCTCAATTGTCAACATAATTTGGTATTGGCAGGTCATACACGTTCTTTAGATGTTGCAACTATCTCACAAGGGACTACCAAATTCTTCAGTGTCTTGATGCTTGCTTGGGGTATGCAAGTCACTTTAGAGTTGTATTTTGCAAATGATACAATTGCCTGAGCTTGGTAGTTGGTACTGTTTTGTTGTATTGAGATTAATTTCAATTTATCTCAGGTTTAGTGGCTGATATAGACATCGAGTCAGAAGAGTTCAGATGGATGGGAAGTGCTCGCATTAACTTCTATGTATGTTTAATGAGTTGACAAAAAAAATGACAATCTTATACACTGGAGTTCTTAGATTGTTTGCGTGTTTAATCTGTTGAAATCTATCCATTAAGCTGCTAGTTGATTGTGTGTTTTGAAAACAGCTGTTTTCTTATTCAACTAAAGGGGTATTTTTGATCTTCTCCGGACTGGCTTGCATTTGTAGGCTCTTCAGAGGATAATATACTTAAGACAATACAATGGACGGATTCTATTTGTGCCGGCTCCTGGGTTTGAAAGCTATGGAGAACCAGCCAGTTACACTGCAGACAAGGAATCAGTTGTTAGTGATAAAGTGGACGGGTACCAGGGACCGGATACTAAACTTGAAGATCTTGAATGGAGAGAAATCAGCGGCCCTTTTGTTTCGGTATGGCTTCACAATGTTCCTTGGGGTGCTGAGAACACTCTGGCTGCTCCTGGTGCCAAGGTCAGTTTCACACATCATTAACATATTCAACTCAAGAATCACCATTCTTGGATCTTCATTTGCCGTGCACGAGCACAAGGCCTTCCAGGCTAGTGTTGTGTTGTTTACTTGAAAAGAAATTATAAGAGTTTCTTTCTTATACGGTCTGATGTACAGTTCTCTGATGGCTTCCTGGACTTGATAGTCTTGAAAAACTGCCCAAAGCTAGCCTTGCTGTCACTAATGACACAGATAAGTGATGGAACACATGTTCAATCACCATATGTATCATATCTAAAGGTTTGTCATCTGAAACCATGAATCCAGAGATGTCCCTTGTGAATCTGTATTTTGTGATTTGGCTAAAAGCTTGAAATCATTTATTGTAAAAACAAGGTAAAGGCATTTGGACTTGAACCGGGTGCACTCGTAGAAGAACCAGACAAGGAAGGAATCATTGATGCAGATGGAGAGGTATTGGCAAGGGGAAGAAGATCGTATAAATGTGATGAAAAGTCATTGATGTCTTATGACAAGCTTCAAATAACAGTTGATCAAGGTTTAGCCACTCTCTTCTCTCCTGAATATTGATCATGTTACAAGACAACACGTGAGAAGACGCATTCACATCATAGTTCATAAACCTGATATACTGACCTTTTTTATATCTCTTAATTGTTGTAAATGTTGTTCCATTGTGCGGGGTCATTTGATTAGTGTGGTGTGTAATTTGATTGTTTCACATGTACAGATACATTACAGGAAATGAGAAGCCACAGTTGTTTGTGTGTTTTGTATGGATTGCCGTGTAGAGACAAATGTTGTGGTAATTTTAAATAAGACAAATAATAAGTCATAACTTATAGACATTCATTTTTAAGTAATATTTTGATCTCAAACCGTCTACAAATGTGAAAGAGATACGGTTGCATTTGGCCGTGGCCGTGGAGATCATAGTCAGGTAATCAGGTTAATAGAGGGGTGACATTAAGAATTTGAAAAGTAACAGTGGTCGTACGGACAAAATTATTTTCGTACTAAACATAGCAGTCTACCGCGACTGAATTTATTTGTTCATCAAAATAGACCGCATTTGATCTACAACAAACTGCTATTATTTTTTTAGGCTGTGAATACATGCAATAGTTTGAAGAAACGCTGATAGTGAGACGAATAATTGTCACCTTTCAAGTAGTTTATAATCTGATTTTAAGATAAAAAAAAAAAAAATTGAAACATCAAGTGCGTTTTCATTTTGTCAATAGACCGCACATGCACAAAAAGAAGCCAAATAAGTGTAGTTCATATTGTTTAAAAAAAAAATATATATACCTTTCTTTAGTTAATAACAAAATATAAAATTAAAATTTTATTATTTCGGATCGGTGACTCATAATTAATATGAATAATATATGACAGTTCAACACGAACACTTTTTGACAACTTATCCGTCTTTATGTGTCTTTACCGGTGGAATCAAAAAAATTTGAATGTCTTAAAAACTTTTTTCGCCTCTCTAACTCTTTCATATGAATTGTAAACACAAACCACATACTTGGTAATTCGGACCATTCTTGCATTTCATATAATTTATTTGAATTATCCAAAATAATTTGGAAAAAAATTAAATTGGACTGTAACCGAACCAAATCATTATTTAGTTTTTCATAATTTAAATTAATTTATACTATGTTTAGACCAGATATATCGAAATCTACTAAAAACAGAAAATAACTGAACCGAACCGAATTATTTCAAAGTGGTCAAATTTATCCAAAATTATTAAGGCAATATCTAAAATAATCAAAATATCCAAATTTATATTTTATTCAAATATTTACTTTAATATGTATCCCGCACCACTTTGTCATTTTTACAATTCAAACGTTTATATTGTACCGCATACAACTTTTTTCACCATTCAAACATTTTTACGCACCGCTTGTTCCACAGTTACCGCACTTATTTTGCATAGTGCGTTTCTTATGTTTAAACCGCACTTGAACCATTCAGCACCGTCTAATCCACTTATCCCGAACCGCCTAAACCGCTGTCACCATTCGAAGCCTTAGTCTACACCACTTCATACCAAATAATATGAATGGTAAATAAAATCGGTCTTCACCTCTTGCGGACTAGTCCGCCTTAACCATTGTTACCACTCAAAATTTGACCTTTATCTTTTGTCATCGTCGAGGTGATGGAAGACTAATTTTTCTTGTTCTTTATTTCCATTTAAGTATGTGTTTCTAGTGATCCTAAAATTCATGTTTATTGTTGGGTATAACGCTAAAACATTGTAGTTCTTGGTTTTGTAAGTTTTTTTATATTTTTATATAATTTAAAAATAATTTTATTTTATTTTTTTCGAAAATACAAATTTAATCCATATGTCAAAATCACAACAAAAGCTTATTTAATTCCTCATATATTTGCAATAATTATTTTTAACATTAATTATCGCTTGCACAAAATAATTTTTTAATATGTTGTTGAATTTACAAAATCGTGATGAATAAAGTCAAATATTAACCACAAAACGACGGATTGTTAAATAAACTTATATATCTTCATGAAAATTCTCATTTATTTCTCAAACTATTTGAAATTGATACAATAAATCTCCAACTATCTATATGCGTAGAATAATTCATCAATTCACAGTTGACTTCACAAAATCGTGATAACAATAATCAACTCTTAACCTCAAGAAATTTTGATTTTATTCGTCATTCAAACATTTCTCATAATTAGATATGTCCAACATGCAGCTCAGAGTTTTATTAATTTTCCTATCTTCTTCATGTAAATAATTATCGTGTTTTTCATTTATATTAGAATATTTATATTAGAATAGAGAGAAACAAAAAAAGAGGATGATTGATTGATTAATACTAGGAAAAGTTTAATATGTGCCGTATATAAATCTTTTTAATTTTCACATTGATTATATTAATTAATAGACCGATCACAATAAGTTATAGACTAATTATGATGAAATAAACATTAAATGAGAATTATTTGAGTTCTCTATCATGAGAATTATTTGAGTTCTCTATCATAGTCTTTTCAACATTTGGTAAACAACATTAGGAACAAGACTAAAAAGATAGAAAAAATAAGTAAATATAATTAAATCAGAAACTTTTTTGATGAATGATGGCCTTGTTCTTTGAGATAATTTGTCCATTATCATGGCAAATCAACCAAGATTGTCTCAACATTTGACAAAATTGTGTACTTGTTCATCCTTCGAATGTTTGTTTTCTATATATTTTATATGTTGGTGATTATTGATATATCATGGTTTTTCTAAGTTTTGGACCATGATATAGTTGTGTATACTAAGTCTTTAACCTGTTTTTCGAGTCTATTGAGTCTTCTATTGAGTCTTCTATAGGTAGACTTGCGTTTGGAGCAAAGAGTGGGATTATAAGACATTTCTAGTGATTGGTGCAACGAGCTGAAGTTGGTGTCTCGACCACGACTGGATGTCGACCGACACTGACCTTGGTGTCGGTCGACACTGAGGGCGACATAAGTTATACGTCGAGTTGAAGACAAGTTTTGAAGAATTGAAGAATTTCCCAGAAGTTTTACCTAATTCTAATCTAGCCCCAAAATGTGTTTAGGAGTTTTAATTAGGTTTTCAGACTCATTATCATGGATCGAGTTCTTACTTTTGTTCTTGCTTGGAGATTGAGAGATTTGTGCCAAATGGCTGTTCTTGTTACTTGTAACCTTTGAGAGAAGGATTTCGAACCCCTTTACTTATCTATTCAGACTTTTGGTTTTCTATTCAATGATGTGTTGTTATTCTGATAATATGTTTGAGTAGTACCTAGTTAGATTTAGGAATTCTCATAAGGGTTTAATGCATGTTTAGATAACTGATTTACTAGGATTCTAAATCTAATCGTTCATCGCCTAAGTTGCACTTAATACTGAATTCTGGACTGATCACCTAGGGCTTAGATCTGAGGCACGAGAGTGTGAGTTATAATCTGAATAAACTTAGTGTGAGCAATTTGAATAGATACAAAGAGATTTGGTTTAGGAGAATCGTGAACCGAAGAACATGTTCTTAATGCTTGTTTAGAACTCTAGGATCACAAAGAGATTTGGATCGCTAGGTTGCTAGATATATAAATAATCTCAGCGAGAGTTGGATTGTTTATCATTGCGTTTCTAGTTCTTGAACCTGTGTTTAATATGAATCCGGTTAGTTAAGTATCTGACATTGCATAATTCCCGAGAACTTCCTAAGTCTGACACCTTTCTTCCATTGAAAACACACCTTTGTTTACTTGCTTTCGTTTATTGCTTTCACTGAATTGATTTAGCTTAACTTGAGAACATATAGTCTGTTGTGTGAAACATGAGTCCTTGTGGATATTATATCCCTGAATACTACAATAGCATAACTGTTCACTTGCAGTAGAATAAGGATTAAATCTTGTTCTATCGACTATATACTATTTATCAATTTGTTTTGCAAGCTGACCCAACTACCTATGCACTTGCACGTTGACTAAAATCTTCTTCACATGTGTTTTGTTGTTTGTCTCTAATAAAAATCTTGAAATCATTAATTTTTCTAGCCTCCAGAGTGTTGAATGTTTAATATACGGGAAGATTCTAAGGAACTAGGTGAAAGGTTTTCGAAGGAGGCTGATAAACATCTATTTGTTATTCTCCGTTGCTTCTACATAAATCAAATAAAAGGTATGGTTATAAATTAACTTTTTGTCTTTTTATAATGAATTCATTGTCTATTACATAATTGTATTTATGACTGATGAGATTTTTGATTTCTTTATTGTTTACAATGTTAATATTGTTTGTTTTTTTGTAAAATTTAGATATGGGTATAACTTGGCTCAATGAAGAAGAAGGAATTTCTATGATTATGTACGGTCAAACAAAAAATTCACACTTTAATGGATTTCGCAACAAGTTTTCGTCATAACCCTAATGCAACTCATCATGTAATATGTTTTATATGTTTTTCAGAATTTATATATTTGTTTCTATTTTGTAGTTTTTCAAATCCAGTACCTGACCAATATTTGGAAGAAAACATTTCTTCCTGGTTGAAAGTGTGGTAAATTATTTCTGAAATTTTCAAAGACTTTAATTACTAAATTTTATTATTTTTGGTTTAGAATCTACTTCACGGTATCGTGCGGATTAGACTTTATTACTAAACTTGGTATTTATATGCAAATAAAATACAATGTAATAGGTATATAAATATCAAAATTAGCATGGGTATTGTGGACCCTATTCATAAACAAAATGGATTTATAATATTGGGTCATACATTTGGTCCAAATATCGTGGACCCTATTCATAAACCAAATATGACTTACTTTATTGGACCCTATCTTAATATGAGTATATAAATTATATGTTTTAAGTATGTTATATAAATCTATTGATACTTATGTTCCAGTGCAAGTATTTTGTATTTTGGTTTTAATTACTAATAACTTTTGATTCTAAAATGTTTAATTTTTGAAACCAGAAATTGAATTCTAATTGTGTTATTATATTCCATTAACTACCTATATTTAATAATTACATCTATATTTATTTCCTAATGAAATTTAAAACAATATAAAACAATAACTATTGTCTAATGAAATGAAATTTAGCCTAATAATTTGGTATATTGCAAACAGTTGAACTTAGTCTAAATAGAGAAACCTTAGTTAAACCAACAAATCTTGGTTATTTTCAATATGGGATTCTATTTGGGCTAATATAATGCTAACATAACATTCTCTTAGAATCGCTACTATAAAAGCCCAAATATGAAATGCCCATTTTAATATGAAGAAAGATGAAACGATTCAGTTTATTGTAGTCATTCTAATCATTCCAAAAATATTAAAGTGATCAGGCTATCGACTCCAAAACTAATTCAATCTTGGCGCTGCGAAATATATTGAGTATATAGTTCAAGAATCGCGGTCAATCAACAGCTAATTGAACAAGGTAACCCTGGATTTTTCTTCAGAAAGATATTTAAAATTAGCATTTGTATTCATGGAATCTACTGATTTATATTGAGATAAACCGATTGTGAATGACAAGAACTCATCGATTATGCAACACAAAATTAAGTTTGAACTTTTGAGTAGCTTTTAAGTTTTATATGGTGCCTTTAAAAACAGTTCTCTATTTTTGGATGCGGTTTAGTTCATATTATTTTGGGTACATGCATGTAATGATTTTTGATTTTTATGAACACATATTAGCTTCTCAAAAGAAATTTGAAGATGACAAACCCACGATTTTTCAAGATGATGATTCCATGCAAATGTAGAAAGAGTCTGATATGTTATCTTAGTTCTTTGTCTCATTAAGGTTTATTTTTAATAGTTATTTTATTTCTTGCAATAATTTTTTTAATTTGTGTTGCAGACTATCCCGGAAAGGTTCTTTAAGAGGCATATACTTGGAAAAACAAGTGTTACAGTCGGTAAATTCATGTCTGATTCGAGGCCAAAAGAGTTCCCTATGGGACTAGTTGGTGATGTGCTTACAGAAGGCTGGAGACGGTTCTTTAAGGCTCATGCATTAGAAGAATTAGATCTTCTAATTTTTGAGTATCGTGGACTTCTAATTTTTGAGTATCGTGGAGCTGCCGATTTTCATATGGTACAACAGTACGGACCAAGCGGTTGTGAGATCACATATGAAAAACCGTCTCATATGGAGATTGGAGAAGCTAGCACGAGTAAGTGTTTTTCACCTAATTTCGAGGCATTTTCTTCAATCTATATACTATTTTGACTAATAAGGTAATTATTTTTGAAGGAACCGAGGAGAAGTTTGTTACCTTAAAAGTCACCAGTGATGGCATCAAACGAAGCAAAATCATAAGTTATTCATTTGTATTTTGATTTTAAATATTGTTACATGATCTATATTTGTTCATTTTGCAGTATCTTCCCAAATCCTTTGTGGATGCAAACGATTTAGACAAAGTTGCTGGCAACATCATATCCTTGGTCAATTATGCTGGACATAAATGGTCTGTTGAGCTCGCATTCCATTCTGATACTAATAGAAAACGTATTCGTTTGGCTGGCGGCTTAAGAGAATTTGTGAAAGTAAACAATGTCAAGGCCAACAAATCAATCATGCTTCAACTTTTCTGGGAAAATCCAACTGCTCATTTCCTCAAACTCTCCTCTAAGAATGTCTGACTTGGTCTAATTCACTATTGCTCGGTCTAACTCATTGTTTCTCCTATGTTTTAGTTCTTTTTTTTTTGTCAAAAACTTATGTTTAGTGCTTTGTTTTGTACGTTTGTTGAACTGGTACTATATTTTGTACAAATATTTATGAAATGTTGAATCTTCGTATGAGTATATACTTATTATTTTATGCATCCGATCCAAACTTAATAATTCAGATATGTATACGAAACTATGAATTAAATCTTACACCATCACGATGTAGACAAAAACTTACATCACGTTTTATCTTGACATGAAATTGATAAATACACCTAAGTGCATTAACAACAGAATAATGCCCGCACATCCGTGCGAATCGATCACCTAATATTTGTAAGAAAGGTGAAGGAGGAAAGCCCTAATTCAAATAAGGAAATTAAGCTTTTCTCCTGAGTCTTGGGGGGCCTCTCTTCTCTTTTTTAACAAAATTTTTACTTGGCTGGACTAAAATCATTACAATGCGGATGGCCAATTGCTTGGCGTCACTCTCGCAATGTGGAACTTATTTTGCTTGACCCTAACTTGAGAAAGGGTTTAGCTCCACACCACTTGAGCATCCCTTTTGCATTTCACAAATCTGTGCATTTATATTCTAAGAGGCCTTAGTGTTACATTTAAACGAGTTAGTTTTAGAGGGTTGTCAACTTCAGAAAAAGGCGGTTATTAATTTTCTCCATAATCTCAAGAGCTGTGAAGTGGTAATTAAGAAGTATAAAATCGTGTTTTACCCTTCCATACATGTGAAAGGAACCAATAGAAGACCAGATTATCGTTGAAACTATTATTTTTATCAATATGAAAATGATAAATGATCACCTGAAAAATATTGGTTTTAATTTTTAAAGAAAAAGATTTCCTGGTATTGACGACAACAAGGATAATACAATAAAACAATAAAATACATAGAAAAAATAAATAGAAAATTCGTAGTAAATTAAAAAAGCAAACGTCTTCATTTTGAAAAAGTAATATTCTGCTAATTTCTTCCTCCTTCTACCGAAGAATCACTCTCTTTTCATCTAACTTCGTTCAAACCCTAAAACAGAAAGACTAGATTTTTACATTTTTCAGATAACCCAGACAAGAATAACCAACTTGGGTTTAGCAAAAAAAAAAAAAAAAAGAATAACCCACTTGGGCTCTCGAGGGTTTTGTTTATTCGTGTGATCTTGAATTTTTCTGGGTCATCATTTGGAAGCTTACCCACCAGCGGATCAACAGTGACGATTTCTGGGCTCTCTTTGCATGCCAAATCGCCGTTACTGATCCTCAAAGCAACCTACTTTCCGGCTAATTTGCCGGTGAAATTGATAACGAAAAACGTACGATCGAATAGATAGAAGAACCGATGTTCGTAAAACACAAGTTCTGTCCCCAAATTGCAAAGAATCCCGAAAGTAGAATAGATTCTTAAACAAAGATGAGCAATGATCAAATAGAGAGAGAGATAAAAGAAACGTAACTTCAAGTTCTTATTATGATTATTTAGATAGAAGATACAATCTTCTTATAAAGAAACGTAAAACATCAAAACCCTACTAAAGATAACACATAAAACTTGGTTAACGACTTAAACCGTTAACTACCAAAACCCATTTAAAGTCAAAACCGTAATACCAATTTCCTATATCAAATCATCCCTCTTCGAAAGACCTTGACCTCAAGGTCTAAGCTCAAGAAATGGTTGTGAGACAAAGGTAAGAGGTGGATCCTTGTATCGGTGATGACAAACAGAGATAGTCTTCATGGTTCCATGTTGTAGCATTAACCATAAGAGCACTGTTGATCCATGAGGTTGATAGTGTAGCAGTAGCATTAACCAATCTCCATGTGCCTTCTTGTTCTTCCAACGGTGCCACACATGAGATCCATGAGCTTTATGCTTCATACGATCCACATCTTTATGCTTCATACGATCGCAGAAAAGTTGGTTGTATTGGACGAAAAATCCATTTGCGTCTTTTACGTTCTCGTAGCGTCCATGCGTTCCATGTATCCATAATGACATAACCTCAGCCTTGTATTCCTGCTCCTTAAAATTGATCCAGAAGACTTCTCTATGCCAATTAACTTGGTCTGGATCCCACACATACATCTCATCAAGAAGAGCTAATTCCATGTTTATCTTCTCATGATGTATGTCATGAGCAGAAGCAAGCTTTTCACTTGCCTTTTCAGCCATGGTTTCAACCAATAACAAACCCTTGCTGGCGCCAGCATCGAACAAGACATGCCAATTGTTCTTCTGACCAGTGTCAACATATTTTCGTTGTGCTGCAGTAGCTTGCCCTATATTGTCCTCGTCCAATGTCACTTCGTCTTCGACTTCTAACAAAGAAATGGAAGACAATTTTTCACTCTTCACAATGAAGCTAACATGTTTCTCCATATGCACAAATCCATGACAAAATAAACCCAAATCTGCAGTTGTTACATCCGTTTCAGTAACCAAAACTGAATCAGTATTGACCACAACACTTTCCTGGTTTGAGGCAGTTCCGATTCTTCTGAGAGGTCAACAGTATTGCCTCTGATTTCCATTACTTCCTCAGCAGTTGACGTTGTCGATGCTTCTTCCATAATTCTCAACGAATCCTCAATAACAGCTGAAATTGGCGATGTTTCCTTCATCTGCTCAGTGTATATAAGTTGTTGTATTGGTGATTTCTTCTGATGAACTCCTTCATACAACCGTCCCACAAGTAAACACTGTCGTATTGTTTGAGGATTAAACATCTGAATGTTCGTCCTAGTATCAATCCACAATCCATCGAGAAAAATACTAACCAGAGAAACTTCAGATAGATTTACTCTAGTGCTTAATACCTCAAATTTCTCATGATAATCCTCTATACCAACAGTTTCTTTCAATTGTTTCAGCTCAACAACAGGAACTCTTAAAAATTCTTTGAATCTTTCTAACCTCGTTTGATGAACCGAATATGTGCGTGAAGACATCGATTGATGTCTTGTGGTCGAATCTGTCGAATTGTTGGCTGTCCGAGCCATGTGTGAAGTAAAAGAGTCGTAGATCGTCGTGATCGCCATGGATTCCGAGAAGCGACGAAGCTCTGATACCTTTGATAACGAAAAACGTACGATCGAATAGATAGAAGAACCAATGTTCGTAAAACACAAGTTCTGTCCCCAAATTGCAAAGAATCCCGAAAGTAGAATAGATTCTTAAACAAAGATGAGCAATGATCAAATAGAGAGAGAGATAAAAGAAACATAACTTCAAGTTCTTATTATGATTATTTAGATAGAAGATACAATCTTCTTATAAAGAAACGTAAAACATCAAAACCCTACTAAAGATAACACATAAAACTTGGTTAACGACTTAAACCGTTAACTACCAAAACCCATTTAAAGTCAAAACCGTAATACCAATTTCCTATATCAGAAATCTATGTTTGGTGGTCAGATTTGGAGCTCTGTGTCATTTCTAATTGTTTGTGCATCTGGTGGAGGATAAATGCTCATTGTCTGGGATCTAGGGATTTCTAGTCTAGTCCTTGTGATCTCTCTTGTTCTACCTCTCATTGGCTTCTTGTTCATGCGTCCGAGGAGGCTGCTAGGGCTGAACTAGGCTTCTGTTGAGTTTTCTTCTGTTTCCGTCTCTAATAGCTTCTATTGCCCCGTTTGCTATTGTCCTGCCTCGACCCGATGCTCTCGGTGCAAAGCCATTCGGTATTGGTATGCATCATATTTTAACCTTTTCGATGTCCAAATTTCAATTTGTATGATCGGAAGTTATGGTTTAGCATTTCATTCTCTGAGGAGACGTGATGAATTGGAGTAGTTAAAAGGGAAGAATAAGCTGTAGTTCTGTAACTTTAGTAGTACTCAAAGTGCATCTGAATTCTTGTAAAGTTACTGGACCAGAGATTTAAGAAATTTGACTTCGTTTGGTTGAATCGTGGCTGATTTGTGGGTGACAATGTGCTGAGCAGTTTGTGTCAATCATATAGCTTAAGCAGCTAATGTCTGTCAAATTTTCAAGCCTTTCCCATTAGCGTACCGGATGTTTTGTTCCTAACATATATTGTCTTTGTATTTTCGTCACATCTAAACTTTTTCTTCTTCTTTTCAGTTCTGGGAAATGTCAAATCATCCACTGGCGATATATAATAAGGACGATGAGAAAAGTGACTCTGACTTGAAATAAACGAAGGTCTTACTCTTGATGAAACTTCATTGCATTCAGAACCAATTACTTACCAATTGGGGAAGCAATACTCTATAATTCTACCTTATAGATAAAGAAGAAGCTGTCTATGTCGCTGAAACATCTGGATCCTCTTTTTCTGGGTTTTCCTCCTCACCCCGTAATGACTCTGGTGATGAGATTTCTCTTGGTGAGAGCTTCAGTTCATCTGATTCCGAGAGATCAGAGTCCCCGCTTGATGCTCACGTTTGTGTAGAGTCGGGGGAGCCCCGTTTCAGCATTATTGATAATGTTTCATCTAAACCTCCTTCTCCTAAATTTGTGCATTTGGTTGAGTCTGTAGATAACCTCGCTAGTTTGCCTAAATTGAGTTTGCATAAACCTGGGGTTGGTGCTGGGGAGAACCAGAGCCAATCAAGTAGCTTACTCTCATTAGTTACGGATAAGCATCCACGATCAGCTGACCCGTCTCTTCTGAAGTCTTCTGATTTTTGGGGTACGGCTCTTGGATCAGCAGAATGTGTAAGTGAGACTTGTGATAGTTCAAAATCTGGTGAACCTGGTAAATCCTCTCTGCATTTATCCGTTTCTGAGCATCGGGATTTCATTTCAGAATAAACTCCCTGGTCTGCGTTAGGGACTCGTGATTTTTCTGATGCAGTGAATCGTAAAGAAAAAATTGCTAAAAGATCTGATGAAGCTGAAATTTCATTACCAAGTTCCTCTGTCGATGCGCCACGTCTTTTGAACTCTATTGTTTTGTCCACTGTGACACTTCAGAAGTCAAAGAGCACCAGAAGTGAAAGTGGCTATATGTTGGCCCCTCTGAAGGTTGGGGAAGTCCAACAAAAATACGAGGGAGTGTGTTGATGTTATATTACATTCTGCTCTAGGTGGAAAATCTGGAAGAGTTATCGACCATCAGAAACAGAATGGTGTTGCCGTTCATCGTGTAAATTCTCTAAATGGAAGAAGTGGTTTGAAGGCATCAGTATTGAAAGTTGTAGACCAGTGGACAACTAGACCAAAGTCATTAGCTGAGAATGAGATAGCAGGAAGACATGGTCATAAGGTAATCACTGCGTTCTGTGATGCTGTGATCATTCTTCAACACTTACTTCCTGCATCAACAAATCAGTACAGCTAGTTATTCTTATCAATTTGATTGTGACATGCAGGGGCTCTTTTCATATGAATTATTTTCTAAGCTGTATACGAATAAAGTTGAGTTCCAGCCTTGTGGCCTCATCAATTGTGGCAATAGGTAACCCCATTTCCTCTTTTCACAGTTTCTTTATCCTGGGAATTATGCTGTCTGAAAAAGTGCAGCTTGTGCTGTTAAAAAGCTAATAATGTGTAGCTCACACTCGCTGATGCAAGTAAACTCTCCTTTTTTTTTTTGCAGCTGCTTTGCTAATGTTGTCTTCCAATGCCTGATGTTTACTCCTCCTCTGACGGCATACTTCCTCCAGCAACATCATTCTAGAGCATGTGCGTCTCTGGTCCTGTGTATTTTCTTTTCTATGTGATATGTGCTACTTAATTTGGGAGGCTATGTTTTGTTATTATTGTTATATCAAGCTCTAAATATGTCGTTTAACGATTAGGTCCAAACAAAGAACAGTGCTTCACCTGTGGGTTAGAGAAGCTGGTCATAAAGGCCAAAGAAGGGAATTCTTCACTTTCCCCCAATGGGTTGCTATCACAGTTACAGAATATCGGAATCTGTCTTGGGAATGGCAAGCAAGAGGATGCACATGAATTCCTTAGGTGAACTGATATTTCTGCAACCGAACGAACACTGATGAATATATGTATTATATCTCACTGGAAGAATCTTGTTTTGATTTCATTTCCTTTCCATTTTTGTCTTGCCTTTTACAGGTTTGTTGTCGACACAATGCAGTCTGCGTGCATTAAGGCATCTAAATACGACATGCCAAAGACTAGAAAATTAGAAGCTACAACTCTAATTGGTTTGACATTCGGGGGATACCTCCGATCAAAGGTATTGTTACCTACTACATTTCTATTTGACTCATTATACATTGTTTTGAAGGGAGTAGAAATGATGACCATTTGCTTTTCGTTTGAAAACAATAATGACGTCTGCTAGATTAAATGCATGAAATGTCAAGAAACATCTGAGCGGCGTGAGAAAATGATGGATCTTTTTTTTTTATAGATCAGCATTTTTCCAATTTCATGAGTATGTCCTCCCCGCACCCCTTCTTTCAAGAGCAAATGCTGAACTCTAAATCCATACTCAGCATCCCTTCCCAACCCGATGTGGTTATCTCTCAAAATCTTCAGATCTTCTTCAAAATCTAGAGATTGTAGATGATACCATCTCCCTCGAGTAAGCTTTAGTTGCTTGGGGCCATGAAGTCCAAACTAGCTTAGGATCAGGAATCAACTAAGAAAAAAAAACACAGTTATTTTAGTTATTACAAACAAACAAAAGCTTCAACAAGAAACAAATTAGAAGTACCTTTGTCGGAAAGCATTCACCATGGTCGATTGGGCCACTTGTTTCTGTCCATGTTACCAAGATGGAGGTATAAGATTGTCATTTTTTGAAACTGTTCTACCGAGAAAGCACAAGGTATGTTTGGCATGAACTTCTGCATGGATCCTTTTGTCCAAGTTTCTCCACTCTCTTTGAAGTTCTTGCATTCCACCATTGTGGTGGGAGGAACACCACAAAATCCACTGCGCAGCTACTTCCCTCTCAGCTTTATCCCCTTAAGTCATGTTCATATCTTCACTATATTCTTCGTTGCATGGTTTGAAAATGGCAATTTTCCTCCCATTTTCTCCTACTATAAAGTATGTTCCATTTGAAGCAGATAGGATCGGCTGAACCACACATTTTGCCTTCATAGCTATGTTGAAGGCTGCTACCATCTCGGTTGCTTCAGCTGTTGGAAGCACCTGCACCTGTCTAACTAGATCTTCTTCACTAGCCATTCCTGAACTAAACCACAAATCTGAAAAATCAAAATAAAAAACAAAACCAAGCCAAAAGCAAGAGCAAAGTGAAGTCCTCAAATTCCATAGAAGAAGAGGAGATGAACCAAGAGCAGGATGAACAGAACCAAGAGAAATCAGAGAATGAAGATGAAATCAAGAGCACGATGAACAGAACAAGAGAAATCAGAGAACAGAGATGAAATCAGAGCACGATGAACCAAGCGAAGAGAAACTGTTTACCTAAAAACATCAAAATCAGAGAAGCTAAAGCACGATGATTTTGATTTTGAAGTTTTAGCCGGTGCTCTTGGTTTTTCACTCGTTTGGTTCGGTTCATCCGCTCTTCTTCTCTGGAATTTCAGGAGGTAAACAATTTCTCTTGTTTTAGCTAGCTTCGGCTCTTCTTCTCTGGAATATCAGTAAACATCTTCTCTTGGTTCTTTGATTTTGAAGTTTTAGTTCGTCCTCTTGGGCCTCTGATTTTGAAGTTTTCACTCGCTTGGTTCTGTTCATCGGCTTGGAATTTCAGGAGGTAAACATTTTCTCTTGGTTATCTGATTTTGAAGTTTTAGCTCGCTTGGTTCATCGTGTGCTCTTGTTCATCGCTTGCTTAAGTTTTTGATTTCATCTGCTCTTGGTTCATCGTGCTTTAGCTTCTCTGATTTTGAAGTTTTTAGGTAAACATTTTCTCTTCGCTTGGTTCATCGTGCTCTGATTTCATCTTCGTTCTCTGATTTCTCTTGGTTCTGTTCATCGTGCTCTGATTTCTCTTGGTTCTGTTCATCGTGCTCTTGATTTCATCTTCGTTCTCTGATTTTTCTTGGTTCTGTTCATCCTGCTCTTGGTTCATCTCCTCTTCTTCTATGGAATTTGAGGACTTCACTTTGCTCTTGCTTTTGGCTTGGTTTTGTTTTTTATTTTGATTTTTCAGATTTGTGGTTTAGTTCAGGAATGGCTAGTGAAGAAGATCTAGTTAGACAGGTGCAGGTGCTTCCAACAGCTGAAGCAACCGAGATGGTAGCAGCCTTCAACATAGCAATGAAGGCAAAATGTGTGGTTCAGCCGATCCTATCTACTTCAAATGGAGCCTACTTTATAGTAGGAGAAAATGGGAGGAAAAATGCCATTTTCAAACCATGCAACGAAGAATATAGTGAAGATGCGTTTCTTTTGGATCGCAGTGGATTTTGTGGTGTTCCTTTGACCACAATGGTGGAATGCAAGAACTTCAATGGAGAAGAGACGGGGAGTTGGACTAGAGGATCGGTTCAGAAGTTTGTGACAAATATACCTTGGCATGAAAGGGGAAGTAATGCTTTCTCGGTAGAACATTTTCAAAAACTGACAATCTTAGACCTCCATCTTGGTAACATGGACATAACCAAGTGGAATATCTTGATGGGGATTGATAATAACACATTGATCCCAATCGACCATGGTGAAGCTTTTGTTTGTTTGTAATAACTAATATAACTGTGTTTTTTGTTCTTAGTTTATTCCTGATCCTAAGCTAGTTTGGACTTCATGGCCCCAAGAACCTAAAGCTTACTTGAGGGAGATGGTAGAATATGTACAATCTCTGGATGTTGAAGAAGATCTCAAGATTTTGAGAGACAACCGCATCGAGTTGGGAGGCAACCGCATCAATCCATACTCAGCATCGAGTTGGGAGGCGATGCTGAGTATGCATTGAGAGTTCAACATCTTCTTTTGGAGGACATACACCTCAAGAAATAGGAAGTTTAATGTTTGAAGCTCAAATGTTTGGAGGTTTTGCTAGTTCAGATACTATGATGAACATTGTTAGAGTATGCCGGCAGTCTCACAGAAGAGCAAACACAGACCAATGCTTGGAGGCTATTAAAGGGAAAGTAAAGACAGCTTTGAATATGGCTAGTGTGTAAGTGTCGATTAATATATGATAGATAGATATATATGATTTTGTTAATGTGAGTGGCTTTTATGTTTTCCAGTCCTAGGCTTGAGGAGAGAGAAGCCCTTAAGCTTGAATCAGTTGAGCTAGCCTCCACTTCTAACACTTCTAACAGTGAACCAGTCAAGAAAGTAGTCTCGTTTTAAGGCTAAAAGATTGGCATCTCGTGGTCCATCTGGTAATCAGGTAGGGGGTTGGTGATATGTCGGATTTATTTTCTCATCACTAGCAAGTATATTACTGCATAGTAGCTAATTTTACTAGATATGACCTTATTATCTTTTGATTAGGATTTTGGAAACGTGCAAACTACATCAACCTAAGTTTTGAAATCCAATGAGTCAATTGTGGTTGCTCCTGCAAGCCTTCAACCTATCGATCCTGCTGCCATCTTCACAGTAAGATTGATTTCATTTTTCCTCCTTATTGTATGTGACTGACCTCTTGAATACATGCTATGCAGCAAGGAGCCAAAAGAATGCCTGGAACAGCAGTTACAAAATCGGTTGTAGCTAATGAGCCTGGGGGTCCGAGAGGAGAGGAAATTTTGGTGGACATCATCGAGAAAATCAGTGTTACTTTTAGTTCAAGGGTGAGCAGATACTTTTTGCTAGTGTATTTTATATCACGAGTACGGAAGTCTTTGCAGACTCTATTCACCTTACCACATCAAACGATTATTTCTGCAGATCAGCTTATGCATTATGTCTTAATATATGTAGTTGCTTGTATGTTATTTTCCTTTGTGAAAATTACCCATAATTTCCTGATTTTTGAACAGGGTGATATATTGTCTTCTATGATTGATGGCACCATTCAAATGAAGAGTTATCTTTCTGGTAATCCAGAAATTCGCCTAGCTCTTAATGAAGACCTAAACATAGAAAGAGGAGGAAGATTAGTATATGGTATTCGCCTAGCCCTTTAAATCAATATTATTATCCAGAGAAGGAAACTACGTCATATTCTATCTTGTTTCACTCTTTGAAACCTTGGTGTCTGTTTCCGTGACATTTAGGGTATTGATAATACCAAAAATGTGAACTAAGCTGCATGATTATTTCCACTTATAAGCTTCCTGCTTCCTTCATAACCGATTCTTTAATATATAGCTACTACCTTAGCATTTTTCTGCCACTTTGAGGCACATCATTGTCAACCACATATACGATCTAGAACTTTGTAACATCACAGTAAGTATAGTTTGTGCTACAAGAACATTCATCTGTGCTACAAAAATGAAATCAGCAAAGTCGTCCATGCTTGTACTGTTTGTGCTACAAGAACATTCATCTGAGTACTGTCACTCCACGAGTCCTCTTCTAAAATTCTCTGCAGATTTGAGATCTAGGGTTACAGTAGGGTGTAATTGTGAAAGAATGGTACTTGATGGTGAATATAATAGTTTTTGTTGACAAATCTTGAATTAAAGTTCATAACAGGATTGGTCATTGTGGTAGAATTTGAGGTGGTGAAACTGGAGAGGAGTATGAATGCATCAGCCACGGTGGTGGAAGCCATTGCGGTGGCTGAAAATGGAAGAGGGTGGTTGTGTGTTCCTTCATAGGTTATGATCAGAATTTACATGTCTTCTACACATCTTTGAACCTTTAAGAATAAAAAAAATCACAACTTTAGACAAGTAAATATGTGAGTAAGAATGACAAATAAAAATATTTAGTTAAATAATTAACAAATATTGTTATTACTAGAAAATTGCAAAAGGGTGTCACTAAAAAACTTGAGTAGAAATTTATTATACATTTTAAAAAATATATATTTATTTGATATTCGGGACCAATATATATATATATATATGTGATATTCGTAATTTCCTCCGGAAGCCGTCGGAGCTTCAACTCCCTAATAATTTCTCGGTCAAGCGTTCCATCCCGGCAACACCTCTCGGTACCCATACACCACAAGCTCCACCCTCTATCGAGCCTGAACCTAAGCGGCAAGCAATGGGAGGTAGAGTCTATGCTTTATATCTAGACAACCCTAAGCTTTCAAGCCCAACTCAGGGACCCAACGTAGAGTTGGGCTCGTTAACTTATTTCGTGTTTATGTGTGTGTTTGTATGCTTGTTTGGTTATTTGATAATGGTTTGGTTGCTAATGTCGGAGAAGGAACATTTCATGTGGTGAGTCGCCCCACACATGTATTGTTTGATTGGGCGCTACTCATTGCTTTGTAACTCACGAGGTTGTTGCCAAATTTTTTGGTAATTAACCGGTTATGTATATAAACCGGAATACTCTGGGTATCCTAATATAATCTTTACTGTTTATCTAACAATTTTACCACAGAGAGTTCCCTTAATTCATTCTCACACTGCACCAAATTGGTATTGTTTCCGCCCAAGTTCTCTTCAGATTTGCAGACATCAATATTGTGTTTATCAGACCAGTCTTTCTTTCAAACAAAGCCTACAATCATAAATAATTATTCATAACCAAAAGTAAAACTCATGATTTGATTATAACATCTTTGACTATGATAGGCTCAAAGTTTATCCCTATTCTAAACTGCAAGTGAACAGCAATGTCAAAGTAGTATATAGGGTTATCGAATCCACAGGGACACTTGGTCTCAATAGATCAGAACAGTTGAGACTAATACTAGAAATAAGCAATGTGATTAAATTAAAAGCGGTGCGAGAAAGTAAATCAGTAGCAGAGATTAACGGTTGTGGAAGCAAGTAATTAAAAGCGTCAAGCCTAGGGTATTCTCAGGAAATCAGACAAGCAGACAGTTCATTCAGCAAGGATCTAATTAAGCACAATTCTAGAACTCAAAACACAGATGTAGAATTAACCAAATTCCTTTGCGATAATTCTCTAAGTCTAAGTGCAGCAAACCAAACTTTCGTTTGCGAGAACTAACAGATTAAACTAGCATTAATCCCAAGTTTGATATGTTCACAATTATCCTAAACCAAACTTCCGTTTGCGCAAAGTTTAATTGCCCAATTTAATTAGTTCAGATTCCTAAACCCCACTTCCATGACGTATTTAGCAACCTAAGATCTAGATTCTAATTGATCAGGTTAGAACTAGCTTTAAGCACAATTAAATTGAAGAACAGATATAGTTTGAATCCTTAACTGAATTTGAACAAGTCTAGCAAGTCATGAAATCCTATGTGAGAAACCCTAAACCTAACTAGGAATCTACTCAGACATAGATAATGAAAACATAATCATAGAATGAATAAATTGCATAAAAGAATAAGAGTAAAAGGGGTTCGAAATCTTCTCCAAATACAGATGAAGTAATAGGTTCAGATCAGCCCCAAAAGCTCTAAAAATCCTCTGCTCTTAATTATGAAAGTGTATCTAATAAAAACAACTAAAACTTGATTATATAGGTATAATCTCGGCCAAGGGCTTCTTTGTAAATATCAGGAACTTCTGGATCAAAGTGCAATAACTTGATTCTTCTAAACCGCCGAGTTTTTGGCCCATCTCGCTGGTGCATCGATCGATGCTAGAGTGCAACGATCGACACCTTCCTCTGTTTCGGACAGTGAACTCTATCTCTCGGCCAAACACTCCAAAATGCTCCATTATCTCCAATTCAGCTCCAAACCTGATTATACCTGTAAAAGACTCTAAAAGAACACAAAAGACACTAAAAACACAACTATATCATGGCCTAAAATGGGTAAAAACCATGATATATCAACTCCCCCACACTTAGCCTTTGCTTGCCCTCAAGCAAAACATAGAACTAAAGCTTGGTGAAGAGGTTTGAAAACTCTTCAGAAACTCATTTCATCCTAGAAGGTACAATACTCAGATTCCCCTTAGTAAACCACTGCAAGAATCAATCACAGGATATCAAGACCACAATGTACTTTCCCCACACTTAGCAACTGTCCTAGGTAAACTCCACAATCACATTCAAGCATTCAAATTCTCCCTACTGACTTCTGCAAGTATTTAAGTGCGGTCTCACCTAAGGAGTATCGATCAAAGGGCACATGGATTCTTACCTTATCAGCTCTAGACCACCATACTATCTTTCTCTAGTTCCTTTCTTCTCTTTCCCTTCTTTAACAACTGATTTTTCCCCACTGGGTATCATTTTATTTTTTTTATCAGTGTTCTTCCCGTTATGGGGTGTACTTTGGACACATTCCATGGATCACATGAGAGATAATAGTGTTTGCTACTATTCTCATGACCACTTCGGAGTTACTAACTCATCCTCAGTTTATTATATCTCTTTTTTTTTTTTACTTTTCAGAAGGGGAGAAGGGAACTAAATAGGATAGGTTGACAGGCTGTGTCAGAACTAACAAGGGAATCCGACACAAAGTATACCAAGCCCTTAGGTGAGAAATCTAAGTCAATATTAAATTGAAGTCAGTAAAAGGATCCTCTGATACCTGAAGTGATGTGGGTGTTCCCAGTAGGTTGATCTGTGATGGGGTTTTCTAATAGTCATAGATAGATCCTGCAACTTCATCCCAATGGTCACTTAAGTTCCTGCAAGTCTTGTAAATCTTCTCAGAAAATCATAGTTTCTTACTTAAACAATTTTGACTCAATAAAACAAAATTTTTTGAAAAATGGACTGACTCTTAAGAAAACAGAAAGATATAAGTCAGTAGCACCTCCCCCACACTTAAGACACACTGTCCCCAGTAGTGTCAAGCGAAGGATCGGTAAAAAGAAAATAAAAAATTGAAAAGATGAAGTTATGTCTGTCGGGTTACCTCTGTCGCTCAGGCATCGATCGTTGCACTAAGTGCATCGACCGTTACTTGGCGATTTTCGTGTATAGTCGATCGTTGCTCAGGACCGCAAAGATCGCTGCAATGCGATTCCTTTCGTGTTGTGACGATCGACACAAAAGTGCGTCGATCGTTGCACTGCGATTTAACCGAGACCTGCAAACATAAACTCACCAGAAACAAAAACAAACGTAAAATCCTAACAAAAACACCAAAAATTAAGTAGAAAAACACCAGTACCTAATGGTGGGTTGCCTCCCACCCAACGCTTGTTTAAGGTCAATAGCTTGACCGGACGGATGGGAATTTTCAAGTGGAGGGTGCAGCATCCAGAGGCAAAATCTGACCCCTTGGAATCTCGGCCTTAGCCCAATAGTGTTTTACCCTCTGCCCATTAACAGCAAACTCATTACCTTCCTTGCCAATCAAAATGACAGCTCCATATGGACGCACTTCTTTGATCGTGTAGGGTCCAGACCATCTTGACTTCAGCTTGCCTGGAAACAAATGCAAGCGAGAATTGTACAACAGTACCTGATCGTTAGGCTTAAATCGTCTGGAGACAATCTTTTTGTCATGATAAGCCTTAGTCCTTTCCTTGTACAACTTTGAGTTCTCATAGGCAAAATTTCTAATCTCATCCAACTCATTGAGCTGTATCAATCTCCTCTCTGCAGCTGGTTTGAGGTCAAAGTTCATCTGTTTTACAGCCCATGCTGCCTTGTGCTCAAGTTCTACTGGCAGATGACATGCTTTCCCATACAGCAAATGGAATGGAGTAGTCCCTAATGGCGTTTTAAATGCAGTCCTGTAGGCCCATAAAGCATCATCAAGCTTAGCTGCCCAATCTTTCCTTGTCTTCCCAACTGTCTTCTCCAGGATCTCCTTGATTTGTCTGTTAGAAACCTCTACCTGTCCACTAGTCTGTGGGTGATAAGGAGTAGCAACTCGGTGATGCACTCCATGCTTCCTCAGGAGCTTCTCAAAAACCTTATTAATAAAGTGAGATCCTCCATCACTAATAACTATCCGAGGTACTCCAAATCTAGGGAATATGATGGATTTAAATAGCTTAATGACTACTGAAGAGTCATTGGTTGGACTAGCTATTGCTTCTACCCACTTAGAAACATAATCCACAACAACTAATATGAATTTATTCCCATAAGATGAGGGAAAGGGACCCATAAAGTCTATGCCCCAGCAATCAAAAACCTCAACCTCAAGAATGAAATTCTGAGGCATCTCATGCTTCCTGCTTATTTTCCCTCTCCTCTGGCAGGCATCACAATGAGAAATAAAGGAGTGAGTATCAGCGAACATTGTAGGCCACCAGAAACCTGCTTGCAAAACCTTAGACACAGTCTTAAATGTAGCAAAATGTCCTGCATAATCTGATCCGTGACAGTGGAAAAGGATATCTGGAACCTCTGACTCAGCAACACATCTTCTATAAAGGCCATCTGAACAATGCTTATAGAGGTAAGGTTCATCCCAATAGTACCTCCTAAGTTCTCTGAAAAACCTCTTCTTTTCATATCCTTTCAGATTATCTGGTTCAGTCTCTGCAGCTAGATAATTGGCTATGTCTGCATACCATGGTCGATCATTTGTTGCGACAGCATTAATATCGAACTCATGCCTTCCAATACGTATTGTGAAAGTTTCTGCGTTTGTATCCGCGCTGCAACGATCGTCACAGTCGGATGTATCGATCGTCGCTGTCCCGATAGATGCATCGATCGATGCTGACGTAGCATCGATCGACGCAACGCGATTAATCCGACAGTTCTGCAGATTTTTGTCCAAATCTGTCTCACAGATTGTCCCAATCATATTGACGTTTTCTTCAGGCAAATAGTCATTAATTGGCACGTCCTCCTCAACTAGCATCCTCGAAAGATGGTCAGCAACTCCATTCTCAACCACTTTCTTATCTCTCACTTCAATATCAAATTCCTGAAGCAACAGGATCCATCTCAACAATCTTGGCTTAGCATCCTTCTTCTGCATTAGATATTTCAAGGCTGAATGATCAGTGTGGACAATCACCTTGGAGCCAACAAGATAAGAGCGAAATTTCTCAAATGCAAAGACAACTGCAAGCAACTCCTTCTCTGTCGTGGCATAGTTTCTTTGTGCATCATCCAGTATCCTACTGGCATAATAGATAGCATGAAGCTTTCTATCTTTCTTTTGTCCAAGAACAGCTCCTACAGCATAATCACTTGCATCACACATTACTTCGAAAGGCAAATCCCAATCCGGTGGTTGAACTATGGGAGCACTCACTAATGCCTGCTTGATCTGTTCAAATGCAGTTTGACAATCTGCAGTGAACTCAAATTTGGTGTCTTTGCACAGCAAAGCAGTTAGTGGCCTAGCAATCCTACTAAAATCTTTGATGAACCGTCTATAGAAGCCAGCATGTCCAAGAAAGCTTCTAATAGACTTAACAGAATTAGGTGCCTGCAGGTTGGTCATCACCTCGATTTTAGCGTGGTCCACCTCTATTCCTGCTTCGGACACTTTATGTCCAAGCACAATGCCATCTCTGACCATGAAATGACACTTCTCCCAGTTAAGAACTAAGTGCTTCTCTTCACATCTTTTCAGAACCTTACACAGATTATCTAAACATTCATTATAGGACGATCCATATACTGAGAAATCATCCATGAATACTTCCATAAAATCCTCAATCATATCTGTGAATATGGACATCATGCATCTCTGGAAAGTGGCTGGTGCATTGCAGAGTCCAAAAGGCATCCTACGGTAAGCAAAAGTCCCATATGGACAAGTAAAAGTGGTCTTTCCCTGATCCTCTGGATGGATGGGAATCTGAAAGAAACCTGAGTAGCCATCTAAAAAGCAGTAGTAAGGATGATTTGCTAACCTTTCGAGCATCTGATCAATAAAAGGTAAAGGAAAATGATCTTTCCTAGTAGCAGCATTAAGCTTTCTGTAGTCTATGCACATCCTGTGTCATGTCACAGTCCTAGTAGGTATCAGCTCGTTCTTCTCATTCTTCACGACTGTAACACCGCCCTTCTTTGGTACTACATGGACTGGACTTACCCAATCACTATCAGAGATAGGATATATAATTCCAGCGTCAAGGAGTTTCATAATCTCCTTTTTGACTACTTCCTGCAGATTAGGATTAAGTCTCCTCTGATGTTCGATTGATGTCTTGGACTCATCCTCAAGATGTATCCGGTGCATGCACAGCTCTGGTGAGATACCTGAAATATCATTAAGGGAATAGCCAAGGGCTTTGCGATGCTTGCGCAGCTTGCTTAGCAGTAAGGTGAGCTCTGCGTTGTTCAGGCTAGCATTAACAATCACTGGGTATGTTGAATTAGGTCCAAGAAAAGCGTACCTTAGCCCGGATGGAAGTTGTTTCAGATCTATTTTCGGAGCCTTTTCTTCTGCCCAGTCTCTGTCGTCTTGCAACGATCGATGCTTAGATGGTGTCGATCGTTGCAGTCCCGCGTCAGACACTTCTACTTGCATTGCAACCTCGACAGAATCCATCAATCTTGTATAGCACATCGCAGGCTCGTCCTGTAGGTATTCCAACTCCAAAATAGAACTCAGTAAAGCCCTTTCTAATGGGTCCTCAGCATGTGATTGATGGAAGTACTCTGCAGCTAAATCACCCAATGTGTCCACATAAAAGGTTTGCCCGTCGATGGTTGGTCTCTTTACCAGTTTGTTCATGTCAAAACTCATCTTCAGATCCCCCACATTTAGAACTATTTTGCCTCCTTGACAGTCAATCATCGCACCAGCTGTTGCCAAGAAAGATCTGCCTAGAATCAATGGGTCTTTTGGCTCCTGACCATATTGTAGAACCACAAAATCAGTTGGGATTACGCACTTGCCAACTGTTATAGGCACATCCTCTATTACTCCTTCGGGAATCCTGACTGATCTGTCTGCCAAAACCAGTGATATCCTAGTTGGTATAAAATCTGTCATCCCTAGTCTTTTAGAAACTGAAAGGGGCATCAGATTTACAGTGGAGCCAAGATCACATAGGGACCTTTCGAACCTCTCCTTGTAGATAGCACAATCTAATACGAAGCTGCCTGGATCTTTTAATTTCTCTGGAGTTCTGCCTTGAACCACTGCACTACATACTTCATTGAGCATCATTATACTTTCCTCGTCAGACCATTTACCAGAAATTGCATCCTTAAGGCATCTCTTCATCATGGGGGAAGTTTCAATGGAATCCAGCAGAGGTACTTCAACCTTTACCTTCTTTATGAACTCCTTCCACTTTGCATACTGCCTATCATTCTTAGCTTTTCTGGGGTTCTTGGGATAAGGTATCTTAGGCTTGTATACCCTTTCAGCCGACTGTTTTGGGTTTTCAGCACTCGAACTTTCTGCAGTCTCCTTGTGTCGATCGTTGCTCTTATCGCACCGATCGATGCTAGGCGACTTTGTGACGACCTCCGGTTCCTTGATTTCGCTTGGCAACGATCGTTGCTTAGATGCATCGATCGATGCGCGGCGAATATCGCGTATCTCATCTTCCAACTCTTCAATTTCCACGAGTTCCTCAACGCTCAACTGCTTTTTCTGGCCAGATGACAGCTCCTTACCACTTCTTAATGTCACGGAATTGCATTGGTACTTAGGATTGGCATCAGTCCTTCCCGGGAGATATCCCTCTTCCCTTTGAGCATGTCCAGCAGTTCTTGCAACCTTAGCATCAAGCTCTTTCATGTGTGTGTTCAAACTCTCAAACTTCCCATTCAGTTCCCTGTAGATTGTATCCATTTTCGCGTCAGCATCTGCTGCGTACTTAGTCTGACTCTCCATTAGCTGTCTTAGCATCATTTCTACTTTACTATCAGACTCGTTGGCTTTCTTAAAACCACCTTGCTGAACTCCATTTGAGAACATGTTTCCCTGTTGACTTCTAAATCTACTACCTTGGAAACCAGAACCTCCCATGTAATTCACTTCTTCTTCTTGAGTGTCCTCCTCAGTCTGAATTACCTCTATATCTTGGGTAGAGTGGACAGCTTTCTTACTCGTTAGGAGATCGTACACTGTGTCTAGCCTAGATCTAATCTCAGTCATGTTAGAATCCTCTGTACTTCCACCGGATTTCTTTCTCTTTTCATCTATAGACTTGCAACTGTAGCTGTTAATAAGGTTCCCAATCAACTGCTTAGCTTGTGTAGGAGTCCTGGTGTTGAAATTAGCATTACTGGAATTATCCAGCGCAGTCTGATAAGGGAGATCTATGCCTCTGAAGAAAATACCAATCAGCTGTACTTCTGTGAATCCATGGTGTGGACAGTCACGCTGATACTGCTTAAATCTCATCCAGGCAGTCTTCAAGGGCCCCACAGCTCCTTGGGAAAAGGTGAGTATGTCTTGTCTGGACTGATCCGAGCGCGCATCATCATAAAAGTGACGCAGGAACTCACTCTTTAAGGCTGCCCAAGTAGTATACTGACCAGATGCCAGTTGTCTCAGCCATGCACTAGCGTCTCCAGCAAGACTGTGCGGAAATAGCTTAAGGAACAGATAGTCCGGGCATACTCCTTCATACTTCATGCCAGTGACTATGTCTTCAAACTTGTCAATGTGATCCATAGGCTGCTCTGCTTGAAGACCATGAAAAAAATCTGTCTCATCAGCTGGTAGTAGATGGTCTTTACCTCAAAATCATTCCTCTCAAAAGCAGGAAGCACTAGAGCTGCTCGGTTTGCATGAAACTCATCAGGTCTGTTGTAATCAGCTAGTGTCCTCTCATGAACCACCATCTCTCTACCTTGGGCTTGTCCTTGACCCTGGTTTCGGTTCAGCTCCTGTTGCTGTTGCTCAGGAGGATCAGGGATGACATTCCCCTCAGCATCAACCTGATGCCCAGCAGCATTGTATGGGTTGTTATCTTGGTCCCTCAGGGTACCTTCAGCATCTGGTATCAAGATCAGACGTTCTCGAACCATTCTCTCTCTCTTTTCTCTTCTGATAGTCCTCTCTAGACGTCCAAGTTCCTCTAGTCCGAGATTAAGCAAGCTCGAGTTTGGATTACTTCGAGTTTTCTGCGTTGGCATAAACTGTCCGTAATCGTCCAGCAACGATCGATGCTATCAGTGCAGCGATCGATTCAATCTCAGAATCGCCTAGTGACGATCGACGCAAGGGATGCAACGATCGACGCAAGGCGAAATTCGTACCTGCGACAGAGAGAAATCAGAGAAAAAGTTAGCAAAATCAAAAAAAATAAAAACGAAAAAGAACAAAAACAAAAAGAAAAATTTCTAGTAAAAACCCTAAATTCGGTCCTATCGAAGACTCTAAGAGTCCCCGGCAACGGTGCCAAAAACTTGATAGGCTCAAAGTTTATCCCTATTCTAAACTGCAAGTGAACAGCAATGTCAAAGTAGTATATAGGGTTATCGAATCCACAGGGACACTTGGTCTCAATAGATCAGAACAGTAGAGACTAATACTAGAAATAAGCAATGTGATTGAATTAAAAGCGGTGCGAGAAAGTAAATCAGTAGCAGAGATTAACGGTTGTGGAAGCAAGTAATTAAAAGCGTCAAGCCTAGGGTATTCTCAGGAAATCAGACAAGCAGACAGTTCATTCAGCAAGGATCTAATTAAGCACAGTTCTAGAACTCAAAACACAGATGTAGAATTAACCAAATTCCTTTGCGATAATTCTCTAAGTCTAAGTGCAGCAAACCAAACTTTCGTTTGCGAGAACTAACAGATTAAACTAGCATTAATCCCAAGTTTGATATGTTCACAATTATCCTAAACCAAACTTCCGTTTGCGCAAAGTTTAATTGCCCAATTTAATTAGTTCAGATTCCTAAACCCCACTTCCGTGACGTATTTAGCAACCTAAGATCTAGATTCTAATTGATCAGGTTAGAACTAGCTTTAAGCACAATTAAATTGAAGAACAGATATAGTTTGAATCCTTAACTGAATTTGAACAAGTCTAGCAAGTCATGAAATCCTATGTGAGAAACCCTAAACCTAACTAGGAATCTACTCAGACATAGATAATGAAAACATAATCATAGAATGAATAAATTGCATAAAAGAATAAGAGTAAAAGGGGTTCGAAATCTTCTCCAAATACAGATGAAGTAATAGGTTCAGATCAGCCCCAAAAGCTCTAAAAATCCTCTGCTCTTAATTATGAAAGTGTATCTAATAAAAACAACTAAAACTTGATTGTATAGGTATAATCTCGGCCAAGGGCTTCTTTGTAAATATCAGGAACTTCTGGATCAAAGTGCAATAACTTGATTCTTCTAAACCGCCGAGTTTTTGGCCCATCTCGCTGGTGCATCGATCGATGCTAGAGTGCAACGATCGACACCTTCCTCTGTTTCGGACAGTGAACTCTATCTCTCGGCCAAACACTCCAAAATGCTCCATTATCTCCAATTCAGCTCCAAACCTGATTATACCTGTAAAAGACTCTAAAAGAACACAAAAAGACACTAAAAACACAACTATATCATGGCCTAAAATGGGTAAAAACCATGATATATCAGACTACATAAAGGACCAAAATGCATTGTGCAGTAAATAGAGGCAATTTACCAAAGAGTATTCATGATAGAGACAAAGATAGAGAAAAATACAAAAACAAAGACAGAGAAGTAAATAGAGGCAGCAATATTCATGATTGCATCATATAGCTTTACAAATCATATGGAGACAGCCTTTGTCTTTTTCGGTTCTGACCTTGCATTTTGGACAAGGTTTAATACCATCACCAAATCTGCAATTTAAAAAAAAAAAAAAATTAATACGAACCATATCAAAGACTAAACTATTAAATGCTTACGGTTTCGCAGTGGAAATGTAAGATTTTACACTACAATCAAGTAAAATTCATTAGAAGATATACTAGTGAATAATATAAACTAGATTTAAAATATAAATTATATATTTTACCTTAAAACAATATCTTGAAGAACAACTCACACAAGTGATGATATATGTCTCTTTTTCATCGGGCCCAAGTTTAGTGATGTTGCCAATACATCGGCATAAAGTGTAGCTCTGAAAATGAAATATCATAATCCAATATCATTATCTTGGATATAAATAGATTAAAAAAGCTAACTGGTTCCCCATGAACAAAAGATTTGCCTAGATTTTCATTAAACATTTTTCATATCATCCTTGTGAAGGACATTTTTTGAAGGACATTTTGTATATACTTTTGTTATTAAGTTATTTTAAACAAAGTTTGGAGGCATATTTTTGGTTAAAAACATAGGGCTTTTTAATAATTTTTATGAGATTTCTTATTAATACATTTATTTATTAAGTATATTAATAAAAATTAGTTAATCAATGGTGAATCTTTCATGTATTAGATATCTATGAGGTTATCTTCAATCCACCTCTATTTTTACCTCTAAAATATGCTTTAAAGTAAAATTTTCTCCAACTTTTGTACATGAAGTGTACTGATAAAGATTTTTTTTTTGTTTTGAAGCTTATCAATTTCTCAAAACACACACATTCAAGCTATTGTAGAATTAATAAGTGTCAATTCATTTTGGAATAACATCAATAAAAAAATGAACAAATCCAAGTTAATTCAAGCCAAATTCAATTTGAAATGAGCAATCTAAACAATTCTAAGTGATACTTGCATCAAGCAATCAATTAGGATCAAACAAATGATTGTAATTGTGTACTGTTTCTCGGTAGAACAGTTTCAAAAACTGACAATCTTAGACCTCCATCTTGGTAACATGGACATAACCAAGTGGAATATCTTGATGGGGATTGATAATAACACATTGATCCCAATCGACCATGGTGAATTCTTTCCGACAAAGGTACTTCTAATTTGTTTCTTGTTGAAGCTTTTGTTTGTTTGTAATAACTAATATAACTGTGTTTTTTGTTCTTAGTTTATTCCTGATCCTAAGCTAGTTTGGACTTCATGGCCCCAAGCAAGTAAAGCTTACTTGAGGGAGATGGTAGAATATGTACAATCTCTGGATGTTGAAGAAGATCTCAAGATTTTGAGAGACAACCGCATCGAGTTGGGAGGCAACCGCATCAATCCATACTCAGCATCGAGTTGGGAGGCGATGCTGAGTATGGATTGAGAGTTCAACATCTTCTTTTGGAGGACATACACCTCAAGAAATAGGAAGTTTAATGTTTGAAGCTCAAATGTTTGGAGGTTTTGCTAGTTCAGATACTATGATGAACATTGTTAGAGTATGCCGGCAGTCTCACAGAAGAGCAAACACAGACCAATGCTTGGAGGCTATTAAAGGGAAAGTAAAGACAGCTTTGAATATGGCTAGTGTGTAAGTGTCGATTAATATATGATAGATAGATATATATGCTTTTGTTAATGTGAGTGGCTTTTATGTTTTCCAGTCCTAGGCTTGAGGAGAGAGAAGCCCTTAAGCTTGAATCAGTTGAGCTAGCCTCCACTTCTAACACTTCTAACAGTGAACCAGTCAAGAAAGTAGTCTCGTTTTAAGGCTAAAAGATTGGCATCTCGTGGTCCATCTGGTAATCAAGTAGGGGGTTGGTGATCTGTCGGATTTATTTTCTCATCACTAGCAAGTATATTACTGCATAGTAGCTAATTTTACTAGATATGACCTTATTATCTTTTGATTAGGATTTTGGAAACGTGCAAACTACATCAACCTAAGTTTTGAAATCCAATGAGCCAATTGTGGTTGCTCCTGCAAGCCTTCAACCTATCGATCCTGCTGCCATCTTCACAGTAAGATTGATTTCATTTTTCCTCCTTATTGTATGTGACTGGCCTCTTGAATTCATGCTATGCAGCAAGGAGCCAAAAGAATGCCTGGAACAGCAGTTACAAAATCGGTTGTAGCTAATGAGCCTGGGGGTCCAAGAGGAGAGGAAATTTTGGTGGACATCATCGAGAAAATCAGTGTTACTTTTAGTTCAAGGGTGAGTAGATACTTTTTGCTAGTGTATTTTATATCACGAGTACGGAAGTCTTTGCAGACTCTATTCACCTTACCACATCAAACGATTATTTCTGCAGATCAGCTTATGCATTATGTCTTAATATATGTAGTTGCTTGTATGTTATTTTCCTTCGTGAAAATTACCCATAATTTCCTGATTTTTGAACAGGGTGATTGTAACGCCCCTTTCCCATTCTCCGCTGACCGTCGAGCTGACCGGTCAACAATCAAACAAGAACATGACCGATCGAACCTGAGCAAGTCGAACGGGAAAAGTTCGCCACAGGACGAAGCCAAAGACAGTTCGGTTTGAGACAAAAGGCTCGCACCAACCTATCTTCGACTCCGCTATCCTCACTTCCGTAATACAAGTTGTACACCTTGTACCACTTCGGTGAGTTGTGTCGGTTCGGACTAAACCCCATATCAGGGAAACAATTTCATTCTTGAGTAATCAAACGTTAAGCACAACGTTTCATATGAGTTTTACAATCAATCGTCATCTCAAAGTACATAAATAAAACAAACCCATAAAATGGCGCCAAAGCCGAACCGAAAATAAAACATCCAAAAACCCGAATCAAATCTCGTCACAAGCCATCCCGAAACCACACCGAGACCTCCCGCGTCCGTCGCTGCTAAACCTGAAAACACAAAAAGAGTCTAATGAGCGATCTAAGATCACCCAGTGAATCGGCTCCCCACTAAAGGCTTCTAGTCTATCTAGAACTACAGATTCCCGCCCCAAAACCCAAAATAACAATCAACAGAAATCAATAGTTGATCACGCACTACCACGTCGTGTCAACCCACACACAATCAAGCAATAGCCAAAACAAGAGAATTAAGGAAATCGAAGGCACTGCGGCACATGTCCTCGATTGGACTCGATCTATCTATCGCGCAACGAAAGAAAGATAACAAAACAAACACTGGGCCCTACGAACTTGGTGACTTCCACGGGTTTCCACTGTCACCGATATGGCAACTAACCCACATGACTCCTAGCCGTCCACAAAACGACTAGGACACCGTTCTCTGTCCATCGATACGCGGCGACTCCGGTTACCCCGGCAACCCGAGCTTCCATGCAGTCCGGCCCTAGGACGCGACCCCGTATTCTCCGGACTACACCCTACAGACGTCACTCCATAGGTTCGCACCCGCCAGGCTAAGCTGACCAGGTTCTCAATTCCCGAGGATCCAATCGGGATGGAAGTACCAGAACGTAAACAAAACCTAGGCTTGCGGAAACTAACGCACCCTAGAGTCCTAGTGCAGAAATATAAACACGCAGACTCGCTGGGACTCTAGCACAGATCACGCAATCAATATCAATAATAAATCCCCAACCATTCCGCAAGCCTCTACACTACCACCGCTCTGACTAGGTAAGATACCTAGTCAGCACCACTAACTTACCCGGTCCCGTGACCGGAGTAAGTGTCCGCAATAACTGCTCGGCCCAACACCGAGCAGTCTAACAAGCCTGCACACAAAGCTCACAACAACAGCAATACAATCGCGCAATCACAATCAATCACACAGTCACAATCAATCACACAATCTCAATCAAACACACAAACACATCACAAGCAGGCTTATTAGGGTTTCTAAGTCTTTTAATCCATTTCACGCCCGCTACCTTGGGTTAACCGCTTGTTAACCCGTAGACGGTTCACCAACCATCACACTTCTTATTTCTTAACCAAACCTAATCATCATTCATTAACTCCCCGATCCGTCGGTTTAGAGTTAGTAAACTTACTAACTCCCCGACGTCTCATTATTAACTTAATTTGATCCATTACCCAAACCCGCTATTAAACCTAAACCCCGATCCCGATACAATATTCCATAAGTTTGTTTAGGTTTAACTCGTATTTTAGTGTCGTCTTAATTCCCGTACATAAATTCATTAATTATCGTTCTTGTACATATATAGATGCATATACGGTCCTAAACAACGGTCTATATGAATGCATCACCCAATCATTACTAACAACCTAGCGGCACACAATTGATTAACCTTTTTAATTCGTTAAACCCTAACATGCTCATCTGATCCTAACCGGTTTATCATTAACGTCCAATTATTTATTAATTAATATTCACTTTAATTAACGGGTATGCAACCTGACACTACGGTTTAGTAATTCTCGGTCTATATGTAACTAAGGGTTTGTGAGCCGACTCACAGTGAGATAGGCGCGGAATGACGGTCTGACGCGGTATGAATCCCGAGACCTCCGAACTGAAACCCGAACTTCCCGCACGTACGAACACGAACCCCGAGGCTTCCCGAACACCCTGACATGAACCGCAAGCTAGGAATGGCCGGAGTCAATGCGTTGACCGGCGTTGACCACGGCGTTGACCGGCGTAGACTTTGACCGGCGTTGACCGTTGACTTTGACCGTTGACCAAAGGTTGACCGTTGACTTTGACTGAACCGGTTGACCACCCAAACCAACCCGGTTGAACCACTGAACCATCTGAACCGGTCTAATTAGAACCGGTTAGGTTAAACCGGTTTGGTCAAACATTGACCGGTTTGACCTAACCGTTGACCAAGGCTAAACCAGCCCTAAACCGACCCAAATCTTGAATCAAACCATCCCATCACACTCCTTGAAGAACCGGCTGAAGATTGGCGGCGGTTGAGCTTCTCCGGTGACCGGCTCCGGCGACTTCTCCGGCGTTGACCGACGGTGGTCCGGCGTTGACCGGCCGGTTCACCCCTTTTTCCGGTGACTCAGAAGACGATCCACCTATCAAACTGACCGCAAAGAAGAGATCTAGCCACCCATGGCTTCAAAACATTCAGATCTGGTGAAGGAAGAGAGATATCCACCAAACCCTAATCCACGGATTCTTTCCGGCCAATTTCCGGCCAGCTCCGGCGACGGCGATCATGACTGGCTGGATGGCGGTTGTAGAAGAGGGAGAGAGGAAGCTATAGCACTTTGCAGAAGTTGATTTGGGTTTATATTGAGAGAGATATGGTATTTTTGGTGGAAGAAGGTCTTATGAACACTCAAGAGTGTTCTTGGTGTTCTTGGGGTTTTTTTGAAGATGCAAAGGATTTTCTGGGTTTTCTGGATGAATCTAGAGAGAAGGGAGAGCATGTGGTCGTGGGTGAGGCTAGAGAGAGAGAGGTACACCCAAAAATGAATTTGTTTAGGTGTTTTTGGTGCATTTCAACAAGGTTCATGCATCAAGCATGGGCTTGACACCTCACATGGAAAAGCTGGCGACCTGAGGAGTTCACACATGTCCCTGTTGTATGTTCAGAGTCAACAAAAGCCCATCTAAACTGGCCCAATCCAATAAGAACCCTTCCTTAGCTTCACTTAATCTCCTTTGCTCGGTTTACTCATTTCCTCGAGAATTGTTTTAGAAAATACCAACTGATTTCCATAAATCCTCAAACCTCCACAATCAGATTCTCTATGCTATTAGATGAATTTAGCATTTTGAATCACTCCGTTCGGGTTTACGTAGCTCCGGTTATGAATTTCCAAAGTTTCGTCGGTTTTATCGGTTTCCATTCCCGACTCACCGAAAAACATGTTTCTGCTCCGATTTCTCCAACTCTGGTCTTGTGAACATTCTTTATATTGAAATATAAAAATATTCGGCCCGTCTCGGCTTCCGTCTCGACTTTTGGTAAAATTACCATTTTACCCCTGACTTAGGTAAAATGACAATTTTGCCATCGGTTGACTTTCTACTGCCCGTTGACCGTATTTTTGATACGGGGTATCACATTCTTCCCCACTTACAGGAATTCGGTCCCCGAATTCTCCGTCACTGACAGACTTCGAATTGGTTCTGAACCCTGCAAGTTGCTTCACCATTCCTCCGACGCTTCCATACTCGGACACCGCTGGCATACTGAGTCTCGACATCACTGGCATACTGAGTCTCGTCATCACTGCGATCCTCTGTCTTATTCCATTCCACCCAACTGACTTCGACACTTCTGCGTTCCTTCTAAATCCTTTCATCTCACTAATCTTTACACTGATTCCTCACTGATCATACCGTTTCCAAGGTTCTCCGTTTCATCCATCTTGCTTCACTTCACTCTTAACTGTCTTCCATTGGCCTCGATCCTTAACCTTATCTGACTCTTGGCTTCCCCACTTCGCTTCGACTTCCACATCCTTCGGATTGCGACTTTCTGTCTTCTTTCTGGAACACTCTTCAAAAATCTGATCACCCGCTTCCGACTATCTGATTCCACAACATCACTGACTCTTCTTCCCAAATCCCTTTGCTAACACAGCACACTTCTCGGCCTCTTCCTGTCGGCTGCTTGATAAGCTGATATATCTCCCACTGGCAATATCTACCACTGATTCACGGCCCGGTCTACTTGTCTCACGACGTCTTGTCACTTCATCTCGCTTTCGGGTTCGGGTTCGGTCTCGGATTCACATCGCGTCGCCATTCCGTCCTACGTTCAATACAACAACTCACTGAAAAAGTCAGTTTCATCCCGATCTATCCCCGATATCACTTTCCCATAGAAATATGGTTACTTAATCACGTACCCGACGGTTACTCGTGATTAAATAACAATACACTATAAGTCCGTTCCCTCGTGAACTGACGGTTAAACACAACCGTTCTCAGTCGGCTCAAAACTCGAAATAAAATTAAAACAAAATCAACACTTACCTTTCTAACAAAACCGAAGAGAAACGAACATTCACTATTCGAATTCCGAACAACTAACCACCCAACGGTCTCTAAGACCCAAAACGATTCATCTACCAAAACCACGCACGCAAGTACTACGCAATCTATCGCAATAACGATTCAAGCAATCAATCAATCAAGCAGGAAATAAAAACAAGCAATCACCAAACACAAAATCACGCAATCTAATGATCGGTCAGATGCGTCGTCAGTCCGGGTTCAGGTCATGATGAACGGTCGTCAGTTCCGCTCAACATTTAGTTTCACGCAGTAATCTACTTGCTTTCATAACCATCTCAATCAGGCAAATAGGTACTACGCTACTCAAAATGATTTGCTGAACACTCTGCATCCACCACATACAGAAAACGATATATCATACATCATAAAGTTTTTAGTACGTGGTCCTGATCAGAGTCCCTACACACATGACCGCCATCATGTCCAAAAACCCCTACGACTCCGCTATACATCCAAAAAGTCAAAGACGACACACAAAGTCGCCTATCCGCTGATCTATCTACAAGACAAAAAGAAGTTAGTGCCCCCACTTACCTGGCCTAACTACTCCTATCATAACCTAACGCCTCCAGCAAGACCGAAATGCCCAATCACCACTGGCAAAACGGCTCGCTGAAGTATCCGCTGGCAGGTGCGCCGGAAGGGTGTGGTGAGTGTGTGTCTCGAGATGGTGCTCCGACATGCTGTGGCTCGGCAATCGGCAAAGATGAGCAACGTGACCTGCGCGGCCACATAACTGACAGACTGGAGTGGACGCTGAACGTGATCCACAATAACACACGGGCGCCTGATGTCCATAACCTCCACACAACTAATAAAGAGAAGTCGGCTCTGGCGGGGGATCGATGAAACAATCGGGTGCGCGATGACCCTCACCTCTACACCACTGGCAAGTCCTCACTGGCTCGAGTCTAGATGATGGGACAACCGGTAACTGACACAATGGGCGGCCGACCGGGCTCAGAATCTCTGCGACTGGGTCCCGCTCGGTAAGCCTCTGGTACTGGTGCTCGGTACGGCTCTCCATCGGTATACACGGTCCTGATCCGGAAAATCGGGCAAGTCGATACTCCGTGACCCTCGTGACCACATCATGGATAGTGGTCGGGTCCCGATACTGGATAGTACGGCTCTCGAAGACACGGGTCTACTGCTCGGAGACACCACTGTAAGTGAAACTCCTGTACTCCACATGCACTGCATGTCCTGCGCTTTGGTACTACTGGCGGCTCCTCCACAATCTCGGCTGGTGGCGAAACCGACTCGAGCTCCGACTTTGTAGATGCTGGTGATGAGATCCGACCTACTGCTCCAAAACATCCTCATGTATCGCTACCTGCTCATCTACCTGCTGCTGCTCTCGAACCCTGTAAATGCCGCAAAGGAACTGGTGAACGATCCGATGTACGAGAACCTCGGCAATGGCCTGTCGATGCTGGGTATCCCTGAAACTGATCCAACTGACCCTGCGGCGAACCGACTGATCCCTACTGACTCATGCCGCTCATCAGTAACTGCTCCGCGCACACACACACACACCTCCACTCCACCCAGGACACACTGCTGCACGACTGCAATCAAAACTCGAAGATAAGTTAGTGCACATAATACAAAAATGCTACTCCCCATCCCAACCCCGGGTTCAACGGACGCGGCTCGGTTTCCTAATGGATGCTTGTGTGACACATTTGAAGGAATGTTTAGTGTTAATCCAGATTCAATTCTCAGATTCAACAGTCCTAAACATGCAGATCTAGGTTCTCTTGATTAGAAACTTAATAGATCTCACCTGTTACCTTTTTGTGCAGCGGAATATGAAGAACAGGTCAGAGATCAGCAGAGCCACCAAGTGATAACTCCTCCAGAGGTTCACACACGCACACCAAGCAGGAAGAAGGCTGCTAGACCAAGAGAGAGGAGGCGCAGGGAGAGAGAGAGAAATCGCAGAAGGGGCTAGGGTTCGAAGGAGACTCAGACTTAAGTTTTATTTATAAAACTTGTCTAGTTCCTTTTGGGCTTTTGGGCCCAAATACCAATCTGATTAAATCCCTTGGATTTAATCAGACCCATTAATCTCTCTCTAAGTACGACAAATGCCTGGCACTTTTACCGTACTTCTGCTAAGCCGTTCCTACACATTTTCCTGTTAGCTTAGGCGTGTGACCCATATGGGATCATATAATAAAGGCAATAAGTCCAAGACTTATAGATCATGAGCGGACTCTAACAAGCCATCATGACCCCCAGTATTATATGACTTATGTCTGATCATTGACATACTCTTACGTTCTAGAGACAGTACAGAGATTACTGGACATAATTCCAACAATCTCCCACTTGAACTGGAATCTCTGTATTCATAATCCTTTTGTCACAATATCTCGATTAGTCATAAGGCAAGATTAGTGTCATCCTTATAAAGCCTAATCTTGTTTATCGGACTCTGATTTGATACTGACAATCCAAACGACTCGGGAAAGTCCGTTTGAGCATGGCCATGCATTTTCCAGTATTCAAATCTCCGATTGGCCTAGAGATATTCACTCCATTTATATTGGAGGGACAAATCCCGTCTTGTTCCATCACTGTAAACTACTCATTTCATAATACACCCAAACAAGGTCCTTATAACTATCGCTTAACGACAGCATTAGACAATGATCAAAGCGCATTAGTTCATGTGCAGTCACATGCATGCGAACTCAGGTCTAAGGACTATACTCTATAGTCGTAGTAAGAATCTCTTATGACACAGATATAAATATCCTGAAGAGTTCTTATAATCGGGTCTTGTCCGGTCGTATGTACCCTACATACACCTATGTACTGACTTTGATGCCGCGCATCTATGACACACTGAGACTTTGTCATAAGTCACATACCAATCTAGTCTCACACGGTTGTTGGTGTTCCAACTTCAACAACCTTCGACTAGGGACATGATGATATAAGCCATCTATCAAATATAGGGTCTCATGATCAAGCTAAATGACTTTGATAACTCAAGATCAAGTCACTTACTTCGATGACCTATAAAATGGTTCATATCACTTTGGAACGATTATTTCATCACAGTTAAAATAATCTTGAAATAATAATTTCAATAAACATCATAAAATGTTTTACAAGAACATATCAATAACTAAATAAAGCCCTTTTTTTAACTCCCACTGAAATTAAGACTACATCTTAATTTCACTTATCCTATAGCAACAGTCCGCGACTCGTGCTTAGGCCTAAGGAGTGGCTTTGTTAATAGATTAGCAACGTTCTCATTCGTTGAAACTTGCTGATCTACTTAACATCTCTGTCATTTATCTCACGGAATAGGTTATACCTATCCTCAAGGTGTTTGGACCTCTGATGTGCAGCTAGTCTCATCTATGCTGGGAATCACATCAAGTTCAGTGACGAACTCTTCTTTCCAAACAACCTCTTTCGCCGCTTTTCAAGCTGCGAAATGTTCAGCTTAAGTCATGGAGTCAGCAACAGTGCCTTGCACCGCCAGAGAGACACAAGATATAACCGGACTGTGACCGGAAATCATCTTTGTCCGTTGGAAGCATGCCTTTCAGACTCTACCGACTCGTAGCACCTCACTTTCTCCGTAAATCAAGAACTTATCCTTAGTATTCCTTAAATACTTTAGGATATTCTTTACGGCAATCCAGTGATTCTTTGCTGGATTTGACTGGTCTTTTACTTGTCTTGCTTAACATTAAAGCAACATCAAACAAGTACGTTTCATGGCATACATGAAAGATCCAATTGCCGACGCATATGGAATCTTATCCATGCATTTAAGCTCAGCAGTTATCGTAGGACACTGTGTCTTGCTTAACGTAATGCCATGTGACATTGGCATAAAACCCTTCTTGGAATGCTGAAAAACGTGTAGGACTTTGTCGGGATAAGAATCCTGACTTTGTCCTACCAGCTCTTTCGGATCTCTATCTTTAGATCCAAAATCCAAGAACATACGTGGCTTTACCCATGTCAATCATTAGAACCAACTCCCAAGCCAGTCCTTTACCGACTGCAGCATTGGGACGTCATTTCCGAGAATCAGTATGTCATCGACATACAATATGAGAAATGCAACATCGCTCCCACTTATCTATTAGTAAACGCACAGTTCCATTCCGTTCCTGTTCAAGTCAAAACCTTGACTACTTCAACAGAACGAAGATTCCAACTCCGATATGTTTGCTTCCATCCATGAATGGATCAATAAAGCTAACTTACACATAGTGTAATTTTTCGGAGTCCGGGCTCACTTTCGCTTCTTTGAATTTCGCAGATTCGTCGCTTTCAATGATCATCAGATCATGCGAACTTTCAATGATTATCAGGTTCAACTAATGACGAGAAATCACTCTCGGATTAGTAACTGATTCATTCATATCTGCGAACTTCAGGCTCCACAGGTGTAGATTCTACAGAAATCTGTAAATCCATCCGTTGCTCTCCCTCAACAGGTTGAGCAGCCTCCTGTATGTCTCGAATTTCTTCGAGTTATACTTTTACTCCCACTGTTCTTCTTGGAAAGTAACTTCCCTTCTTAGAAAACAGAATGGACGTAAAAGTAACAAGCCTTGGTTTCCCTAGGACAACCAGTGAAGTAGCACAACTACAAATACTCAGTAAAGACGAATTTGGATCGATTCCAATCCACATTTACGTGGTGTCTTTCAACTGATATTGGTGGAACCTTTTCAGCGTAAACTTAGATATTTCTAGAGCGTTATTCTTAAATAATATCATGGAAGATTCGTGTGACTCATCTTTAATCATTTCTAATAAGATCAGATTCTTTCTCACAGAAACACCTTCAGGTTTTCAGGAGAAATGAGCTGTGAAACGATTTCACACTCATTCAGATGATCACACAATCAATGACTTAAGTATTCTCACTCGTGATCTTATCCAGAGTCTTAATACTTCTGTCATTCAGATCCTATACTTCATTCTGGAACTCTTTCGACCATGTCAAAGAATTCCGACTTGTGTCTCATCAAATGAACACAGTCACACTCACTGAAGTAATCAGTAGAGACAATGAAGTACAGGAAATTTTCTCTGGCATTACTGCTCATTGGGCCACATACATGAGTATGTTCCAGGTCCAATAAGCCTTTGGGCCTTTCTCTAGCTCGGCTAAGATAGGCCCTTTACCTTTTGGTCCAGTAAACAGAATTCAAGTCTCATAAGATATCTTATCAAATGAGCCCAACAGTCCATAACTATGGGATTTCTGAATCCGACTTACTCTATGTGACCAAGACTTTTATGCCAAGAAAAATCAGGTTTAATTCATCAGATTTAAACCAATTCGGTATTTATGTTACATTTAGGCACTCTTTGGTTTAAGATATAAAACCCATTCCATGAATAGGGTGCTACAGTTAATATTTCATTAAGATCAAAAGAACAAAAACTTGTCTTTTATCAAAATGAAAAACATTCAAATTCTTACAAGAAAATGAAAGACAACTCTGCTTAAAGCAGGTACATTGTAGCAATTACTTAATACAAAACCAAGCCTCAAAGGGATCTATAAGTGAAAACCCTACGGCTGAGGCAGCATCCCAAGCTCCTTCCAAACATGTAGTTTCACTTGCCCTTCCTTCAAAGTTCTACTGTTGCCCAGGCTCTGCATATTATAACAAATATCAGTGCCACAACCAGTATCCAATACCTATAAGGTAGAACTTGAAGTAATAACATGAATACCTGAGGAAGTAGTCTCATACATCAACTTCAACTCCTCATCATCTTCCATGAATTTAATGCAATTTCTCTTCCAATGCCCAGTCTCTTTACAGTAGCAGCACTTACCAACGTAAGAGGTATCTGACTCGGGCTCAGAAGACCCACGCTTGCCATGATTCAAAATCTGGACAACTTTGTCTTCACCCTTGTCAGCATTAGGTTTAGTAAACCTACCCTTCTCATTCATGAGATTGTACAGGGTACTCTTCACGTTTGGTTCAACTGTCTTGAGCATATCATGCAGTTCAGTCAGCGTCTTCGTTAAGCCTTTCTTGATATAGTTCCTTCTGAACTTATCATAGCTTGACGGCAGTGACTGCAGAATGATCTCAGTTGCCAATTCTTGGCTAACTGGATAATCCAGTTTCCTCAGGTTATCAATGTAACCCATCATTTTACTGACATGAGGACTCACTGGATGATCATTTGGTAGCTTGCAGCTAGTGAGAGACTTAACCAACCGGTATCTCTCCACTCTTATCTGCTCCTGAAATTTCAATTTCAGGCTGCTGATCATCTCTATTGGCGACTCCATGTTCTCATATTGCTTCCGCAAGTCTGAGTCCATGGTAGCCAATATCAGACCACGCACATCTACCGCATCATTATAATGCTTATTCCAAGCATCATATACTGCATGAGAAGCATTGGACCCGATCCTCACGGGGAGAGCTCTCTCAAGAACATAGTCCTTTCTCTCCTGCCTGAGGACAAGCCTCAGGTTCCGCGACCAAGTCAAGAAATTTGATCCGTTCAGCTTGTCCATCTCAAGGACAGACCGGATCGAGAAAGTGTTTTGATTGTTTGTGCTAGTCATAACTGAAATTTAAGATAAAAGAATTTTAGTTAATATGTTCAATATGATTAATCTCGCATTATACTTAATATGATTAATCACGCATTATATTCAATAACATAAGTTACCCTCAATAGAATATAATGATTCCAAGATCCACATATAACTAAGATCAAAGTGGGCCACTGGCCATCACCCAACCTTAGCTTATATCGGTAAGCCCTATGTCGGCTAATTATATCCGTGATATAACTCTTGGTTGTGAATCTGGGCCCGAGGCCCAATCCACTCTGATGTCTCAAGGCCCGGGACTCCCGATGGCCTAGTCAAGAAAACCAGACTATACAGTCATGTAATCATTAATGTCTGGGACTCCCAATGACATTTATGAATCACAAACTGTCTTATCCACGCAAAAGTAGACACCCTCACACTGTAAGGCCATGAATACAATTGAATGGGCTTCGACAGCTGACATAGACTGGACAAGACATCCAACGCTTGATATTATTTGAGGTTTGTAGGTTTATTAAAAAATTCATCCCAAAATAGAAGATTACTATTTTGGGAAACTTTCCTTTTTGGGAAACCTACTAATTTTGGAAACTTTCTAAAAATAGAAACTTTTAATTATAGAAATTTCCTAAAATCCAAAACATGCAAATCTAGAAACTTCTAATTTCAAAATTTTGGAAACTTATTAATTTAAAATCGATTTTATAATTTTTATAAAAATAAATTTTAAATTAATTCTGAAGAAAAGACTCAAATAATTGGCCCAATTGTTTTAACTTCTTGGCCCGAGGCCCAAGAATTGGTTCATGTCCAAGACATAACCCAATTGCCCAATTAAATGACATAACCGGTCTGGTTCATTAAAATTGGTCTTAACCAAAGTTAATTACTACGATGACCACAATTGTCAACCGGTTATTTACTAAACCGGATTTTCTCAATTTATTTGGTCCAACCAAATCAAATTAGAAAACCACTGGTTTAGGGACAAAATCCAATTTTCGACTTTGGATTTCTTATCCCGGTTTAACCAGAACTTAATAAACTTATTAAGTCTGTTTATTAAACCGTGACGTTTTGATTTTAATCAAGTTTTAAACCGAACCATTAACCGAACCGAACCGATTGGTCACGAACCGATCACGGTCGTGACCTAGCTTCGCGATCACCATCGCCCAGCCGCAAGCCGCACGCAAACGATCCGAGATCGAGACGGCAGCTGGACGGGACGGGACGGGACGGGACGGGACGATCGATCGTCGAGCTCGGGTCGTTGGCTTCACGCGATCGCCGAGCGATCGGGACAGCCGGGTCGTGCGTCATGCGATCGCCGAGCGATCTGGACGCGGGACGGGAGCTGGACGATCAGGACGATCGTGGCCGAGAGATGCAGGACGCGTACGGCCCAACTCTCGCGATCAACTCGACCACGCGACTCGATCCAAAGATCGGTCCGTGAGTCAGCCGATCCGGACGTGTGATCCGATACCGATCAACACTCCGACGCATACCGATTCATATAGATCGGATCATGCGATTTCTTGTTTGTTTAGGTTTTAATTCTTTGTTTCTTAAGTGTTTTTCCTTATCAGTAGATTGATTCAAAAACACTTCTCAAACAATCCTAAACAAGATTCTAAACAAGAAAAACCACAGAACCAATGGCTCTGATACCACTGAAGGAATGTTTAGTGTTAATCCAGATTCAATTCTCAGATTCAACAGTCCTAAACATGCAGATCTAGGTTCTCTTGATTAGAAACTTAATAGATCTCACCTGTTACCTTTTTGTGCAGCGGAATATGAAGAACAGGTCAGAGATCAGCAGAGCCACCAAGTGATAACTCCTCCAGAGGTTCACACACGCACACCAAGCAGGAAGAAGGCTGCTAGACCAAGAGAGAGGAGGCGCAGGGAGAGAGAGAGAAATCGCAGAGGGGGCTAGGGTTCGAAGGAGACTCAGACTTAAGTTTTATTTATAAAACTTGTCTAGTTCCTTTTGGGCTTTTGGGCCCAAATACCAATCTGATTAAATCCCTTGGATTTAATCAGACCCATTAATCTCTCTCTAAGTACGACAAATGCCTGGCACTTTTACCGTACTTCTGCTAAGCCGTTCCTACACATTTTCCTGTTAGCTTAGGCGTGTGACCCATATGGGATCATATAATAAAGGCAATAAGTCCAAGACTTATAGATCATGAGCGGACTCTAGCAAGCCATCATGACCCCCAGTATTATATGACTTATGTCTGATCATTGACATACTCTTACGTTCTAGAGATAGTACAGAGATTACTGGACATAATTCCAACAACATTTGACTCGATAAAACGCGGAAAACACTCATAAATGAAATGTTTCGAAACCCATGCAGAACCATGCTCTGATACCACCTTTCTGTAACGCCCCTTTCCCATTCTCCGCTGACCGTCGAGCTGACCGGTCAACAATCAAACAAGAACATGACCGATCGAACCTGAGCAAGTCGAACGGGAAAAGTTCGCCACAGGACGAAGCCAAAGACAGTTCGGTTTGAGACAAAAGGCTCGCACCAACCTATCTTCGACTCCGCTATCCTCACTTCCGTAATACAAGTTGTACACCTTGTACCACTTCGGTGAGTTGTGTCGGTTCGGACTAAACCCCATATCAGGGAAACAATTTCATTCTTGAGTAATCAAACGTTAAGCACAACGTTTCATATGAGTTTTACAAACAATCGTCATCTCAAAGTACATAAATAAAACAAACCCATAAAATGGCGCCAAAGCCGAACCGAAAATAAAACATCCAAAAACCCGAATCAAATCTCGTCACAAGCCATCCCGAAACCACACCGAGACCTCCCGCGTCCGTCGCTGCTAAACCTGAAAAACACAAAAAGAGTCTAATGAGCGATCTAAGATCACCCAGTGAATCGGCTCCCCACTAAAGGCTTCTAGTCTATCTAGAACTACAGATTCCCGCCCCAAAACCCAAAATAACAATCAACAGAAATCAATAGTTGATCACGCACTACCACGTCGTGTCAACCCACACACAATCAAGCAATAGCCAAAACAAGAGAATTAAGGAAATCGAAGGCACTGCGGCACATGTCCTCGATTGGACTCGATCTATCTATCGCGCAACGAAAGAAAGATAACAAAACAAACACTGGGCCCTACGAACTTGGTGACTTCCACGGGTTTCCACTGTCACCGATATGGCAACTAACCCACATGACTCCTAGCCGTCCACAAAACGACTAGGACACCGTTCTCTGTCCATCGATACGCGGCGACTCCGGTTACCCCCGGCAACCCGAGCTTCCATCCAGTCCGGCCCTAGGACGCGACCCCGTATTCTCCGGACTACACCCTACAGACGTCACTCCATAGGTTCGCACCCGCCAGGCTAAGCTGACCAGGTTCTCAATTCCCGAGGATCCAATCGGGATGGAAGTACCAGAACGTAAACAAAACCTAGGCTTGCGGAAACTAACGCACCCTAGAGTCCTAGTGCAGAAATATAAACACGCAGACTCGCTGGGACTCTAGCACAGATCACGCAATCAATATCAATAATAAATCCCCAACCATTCCGCAAGCCTCTACACTACCACCGCTCTGACTAGGTAAGATACCTAGTCAGCACCACTAACTTACCCGGTCCCGTGACCGGAGTAAGTGTCCGCAATAACTGCTCGGCCCAACACCGAGCAGTCTAACAAGCCTGCACACAAAGCTCACAACAACAGCAATACAATCGCGCAATCACAATCAATCACACAGTCACAATCAATCACACAATCTCAATCAAACACACAAACACATCACAAGCAGGCTTATTAGGGTTTCTAAGTCTTTTAATCCATTTCACGCCCGCTACCTTGGGTTAACCGCTTGTTAACCCGTAGACGGTTCACCAACCATCACACTTCTTATTTCTTAACCAAACCTAATCATCATTCATTAACTCCCCGATCCGTCGGTTTAGAGTTAGTAAACTTACTAACTCCCCGACGTCTCATTATTAACTTAATTTGATCCATTACCCAAACCCGCTATTAAACCTAAACCCCGATCCCGATACAATATTCCATAAGTTTGTTTAGGTTTAACTCGTATTTTAGTGTCGTCTTAATTCCCGTACATAGATTCATTAATTATTGTTCTTGTACATATATGTTGGAATTGTGTCCAGTAATCTCGGTACTGTCTCTAGAAAGTAAGAGTATGTCAATGATCAGACTTAAGTCATATAATACTGGGGGTCATGATGGCTTGCTAGAGTCCGCTCATGATCTATAAGTCTTGGACTTATTGCCTTTATTATATGATCCCATATGGGTCACACGCCTAAGCTAACAGGAAAATGTGTTGGAACGGCTTAGCAGAAGTACGGTAAAAGTGCCAGGCATTTGTCGTACTTAGAGAGAGATTAATGGGTCTGATTAAATCTAAGGGATTTAATCAGATTGGTATTTGGGCCCAAAAGCCCAAAAGGAATTAGAGAAGGGTTTTATAATTAAAACCAAGTCTAATTCTTTTTCCTAACCCTAAGCCCCAGCCGCGACTCTCTCTCTCTCTGCGCCTCCCTCCTCGTGGTCTAGCAGCCTCTTTCCTGACGGTGTGCGTGTGTGAGTCTTTGGAGGATCCATCTCTTGGTGGTTCTGCTGATCTCTGACCTGTTCTCTCTTTCCGCTGCACAAACAGGTAAAAGGTGAGATCTACATAAAGTTTCTATTCAAGAGAACCTATATCTGCATGTTTAGGACTGTTAATCTGAAGAACTGAATCAGGATTAAACCTAAACATTCCTACAGTGGTATCAGAGCTATTGGTTCTGGTTTTTCTTGTTTAGAATCATGTTTAGGATTGTTTAAAGAGGTGTTTTTGAATCAATCTACTGATAAGAGCAAAACACTTAAGAAACAAGAATTGAAACCTAAACAAACTATTGAAAAATCGCATGACCAAGCTATATTGATTTGGTATGCGACCGGTTTGGTCGATCGGATCATCTCTCGGCCGATCGCATGTATCGATCGATCGATAGCATGGATCGTGTCGACCGATCGACCGTGAGGCGCAAGGCAGCGGGATGCGTGGGCGATCCGATCGCTTGCATCGATCGCGGATCGATGGCTTGGATCGATGCGATCGCGACATGCCTCTCTCGCGTCTCGGCCAGCCGCCTCCCGTCCCGATCACGAGTCCCGTCCCGCGATCATCCAAGCCTCGATCGTGATCGTGAGTTGGGCCGATCTCGGATCGAGTCCCATCCGACCATGATCGTTGCGTGATGCGGAAGCATGGAGCTAGGTCACAACCGTAATCGGTTTGTGACCAATTCGGTTCGGTTCGGTTTTAAAACTGATTAAAAATTAATCGTCACGGTTTAATAAACAGATTTAATAATTTTATTAAGTTCTGGTTAAACCGGGATAAGAAATCCAAAGTCGAAAAATTGGATTTTGTGCCTAAACCAGGATTTTCTAATTTGATTTGGTTGGACCAAATAAATTGAGAAAATCCGGTTTAGTAAATAACCGGTTGACAATTGTGGTCATCGTAGTAATTAAAATTTGGTTAGACCAATTTTAATGAACCAGACCGGTTATGTCATTTAATTGGGCAATTGGGTTATGTCTTGGACATGAACCAATTCTTGGGCCTCGGGCCAAGAAGTTAAAACAATTGGGCCAATTATTTGAGTCTTTTCTTCAGAATTAATTTAAAATTTATTTTTATAATAATTATAAATCGATTTTAAATTAAAGTTTCCGAAATTTTGAAATTAGAAAGTTTCTTAAAATAGAAGTTTCTAGATTTGCATGTTTTGGATTTTAAGAAATTTCTAAAGTTAGAAAGTTTCCCGTTTTAGAAAGTTTCCAATTTTAGAAAGTTTCCAAAATTAGTAGGTTTCCAAAAAGGGAAAGTTTCCCAAAATAGTAATCTTCTATTTTGGGATGAAATTTTAATAAACCTACAAACCTCAAATAATATCAAGCGTTGGATGTCTTGTCCAGGCTATGTCAGCTGTCGAAGCCCATTCAATTGTACTCATGGCCTTACAGTGTGAGGGTGTCTACTTTTGCGTGGATAAGACGGTTTGTGATTCATAAATGTCATTGGGAGTCCCAGACATTAATGATTACATGACTGTATAGTCTGGTTTTCTTGACTGGGCCATCGGGAGTCCCGGGCCTTGAGACATCAGAGTGGTTTGGGCCTCGGGCCCAGATTCACAACCAAGAGTTATATCACGGATATAATTAGCCGACATAGGGCTTACCGATATAAGCTAAGGTTGGGTGATGGCCAGTGGCCCACTTTGATCTTAGTTATATGTGGATCTTGGATTCATTATATTCTATTGAGGGTAACTTATGTTATTGAATATAATGCGTGATTAATCATATTAAATTTAATACGAGATTAATCATATTGAACATATTAACTAATAACCTTTTTATATTATATTTCAGCTATGACTACTACAAGCACACAAAACACATTCTCAATCCGGTCTGTTCTCGAGAAGGAGAAGCTGACTGGAACGAACTTCCTGACGTGGTCTAGGAACTTGAGGCTGGTCCTCAAGCAGGAGAAGAAGGATTATGTCCTTCGTGATCCCCTCCCCGAGAGGCCTCCTAACAATGCCGCCAGGACTCTGCATAATGCTTGGGAAAAGCATTCGTCAGATGAAAATGATGTCTATTGCCTGATGTTGGCGACAATGACTGCTGAGCTGCAAATGCAGTTCGAGAGTGTGTTGTCACCCATCGAGATAATGGCAAGCCTGAAATCGCTTTTTCAGGAGCAAGCAAGGACTGAGAGGTTTCAGACAGTTAAGAACCTCTTAGACTGTAAGTTGGCTGCAAATGCGGCAGTGAGTCCTCATGTCTTGAAGATGATGGGTTATCTCGATCATCTTCAGAAACTCGACTGCCCTATCAGCCAGGAACTTGCCTGCGACATCGTTCTGCAGTCTTTACCTGCAAGCTATGATCAGTTCATTCTGAACTTTAATATGCATGGCTTGAGTAAGACATTGCCTGAGCTTCACGGAATGCTCAAGACTGCAGAGCCCAACTTGAGGAAAACCGCCAAGGACCCCAATGTGCTTATGGTGCAAAAGGGCAAGGGGTTTAAGAAATCCTCTGCTAAGGATAAGGGAAAGGCCAAGGCTGTCCAAGTCGCGGACAAGGACACGCCAAAGCCCAAGCCCAAGTCCAAGGTTGGGCCAACTGACATATGCAGGTTCTGTAAAGAACCAGGGCATTGGAGGAGAGAATGTAAGAAATTCCAAGAAGGTCTAAAGGAATTGAAGAAGAAGACTCTCGAGACTTCTTCATCAGGTATTTTTGTTATAGAAGTTAATACAACTACTTCTGATAATACCTCATGGGTTATGGATACTGGTTGTGGGGCTCATATTTGTACTAATATGCAGGCACTCAGCAACAGTAGAAGGCTGAAGCAAGGACAAGTGGAGCTACGAGTTGGGAATGGAGCGAAAGTTCCTGCACTAGCTGTAGGCACATACTTGTTGTCTTTACCTTCGGGATTGATTTTAGAACTCAATAATTGTTATTTTGTACCTGCTATAAGCAGAAATATTATTTCAATTTCTTTGTTGGATTTGGAAGGTTATGATTTTTCAGTTAAGAATAAATTATGTTCCTTCAATCGCAACAATTTGTTCTATGGTTGTGCCCCTCTTACGAATGGGCTTTACATACTCGATCAATCCGCGCCAATTTATAACATTAATACCAAACGGTTCAAACCTAATGAGGAGAACCGAACGTTTCTATGGCATTGTCGTTTAGGGCACATCAGCGAGAAACGCATCAAGAGGCTCCATTCGAATGGACTTCTTGGCTCATTTGACTTTGAGTCATGTGAAATGCGAATCCTGCATGATGGGCAAAATGACACGGGCCCCCTTTAATAAACCTAACGAGAGGGCCAGTGACTTATTGGGCCTGATACACACTGACGTGTGTGGCCCAATGTCCACAAATGCAAGAGGAAACTATCAGTACTTCATTACCTTCACTGATGATTTCAGTAGGTATGGATATGTTTATTTAATGAAACATAAGTCTGAATCTTTTGAGAAGTTCAGAGAATTCCAAAATGAAGTACAGAACCAACTTGGCAAAAGCATTAAGGCTCTTCGGTCCGACCGAGGAGGAGAATACTTAAGCCAAGAATTCAGTGATCATCTAAGAGAGTGTGGGATCGTGTCCCAACTCACTCCTCCCGGAACACCTCAATGGAATGGTGTGTCTGAGAGGAGAAATCGGACCTTATTGGATATGGTTCGATCTATGATGAGTCACACAGACCTTCCAATATCCCTTTGGGGATATGCTCTGCTAACAGCAGTGTTCACTCTAAATAGAGCGCCATCGAAAGCAGTAGCAAAGACACCATATGAATTATGGACTGGAGTGGCTCCAGTGTTGTCTTACCTCAGAATTTGGGGTTGTGAAGCCTATGTCAAGAGATTGATCTCAGACAAGCTTACACCAAAGTCTGATAAATGCTACTTCATTGGTTATCCGAAGGAAACCAAGGCTTATTACTTCTATCTACGTTCCGAGAACAAGATCTTTGTTGCCCGGGATTGTAACTTTCTTGAGAGGGAGTTTCTCTCTAAGAAAGACAGTGGGAGTAAGGTACTGCTTGAAGAAATTCAAGATGAACAGGATACTGCTCAACCTAATGAGGAAGAGCAGCAGGAGGACCTACAAGAAATTGTAGAGCCTGAACCTGTAGTACCTGAAGTTCGAAGATCCGGGAGGATCCGTCACGAACCCGAGAGATATCAAGGATTCCTCGTGACTGACTGTCATGATCTTCTGATCATTGATGGTGATGAACCATCGAACTTCAATCAAGCCATGATGGGCCCAGATTCCTCTAAGTGGCGTAAGGCCACTGATTCCGAAATGGACTCCATGTCAGTCAACCAAGTGTTTTCGTTGGTTGACTTACCCGCTGGTGTAAAAGCCATCGAGTGCAAATGGATCTTCAAGAAGAAGATTGACGTGGATGGAAATGTCCAGATTTATAAAGCCAGGTTGGTGGCAAAAGGTTTCAGACAAGTTCACGGTGTGGATTACGATGAAACCTATTCCCCAGTGGCTATGATGAAATCTATTCGGATTCTACTAGCAACTGCAGCTTTTCATGATTATGAAATTTGGCAGATGGACGTGAAAACCGCCTTCCTGAATGGTATTCTGGAAGTGGATGTGTATATGACGCAACCTGACGGTTACATAGATCCAAAGAATGCTGGGAAAGTATGCAAGCTTCATAAATCCATTTATGGATTGAAGCAAGCATCGAGGAGCTGGAATCTTCGTTTTGATGAAGCGATCAAGCAATTTGACTTCATCAGAAACGAAGAGGAACAATGCGTGTATAAGAAAACTAGTGGGAGCAAGATAGTATTTCTTATTCTGTATGTCGATGACATACTGCTTCTCGGAAACGACGTTCCAATGCTAAGGTCGGTAAAGGACTGGCTTGGAAGTTGTTTTTCCATGAAAGACATGGGTGAAGCCGCATACGTTCTTGGAATCAGGATCTACCGGGATAGATCTAGAAGGCTGATAGGCTTGTGTCAAGATTCATACATTGACAAAGTCCTACAAAGATTCAGCATGAAAGATTCCAAGAAGGGATTCACGCCAATGGTACATGGCACAACGCTAAGCAAGAAGCAGAGCCCTATGACGGCTGCTGAGCTTGAGCGCATGAAGAATATTCCTTATGCATCTGCAATAGGATCTGTCATGTATGCCATGATCTGTACTCGTCCTGATGTTGCTTATGCATTGAGCATGACGAGTAGATACCAGTCAAATCCAGGTGAAAACCATTGGATTGCCGTCAAGAACATCCTGAAGTATCTAAGACATACAAAGGACAAGTTCTTGGTATACGGAGGAAGTGATGTGCTTAAAGTCAGTGGATTCACGGACGCAAGTTTCCAGACAGACCAAGATGATTTCCGGTCACAGTCCGGTTATATCTTTTGTCTGAATGGCGGTGCAATCAGTTGGAGAAGCTCCAAGCAAGACACCGTTGCTGATTCCACTACAGAAGCTGAATATATCGCCGCCTCAGAAGCAGCGAAGGAAGCTGTTTGGATACGAAAGTTCATTATTGAACTAGGTGTGATACCAAATGCGGCTGAGCCTCTGGCACTGTTTTGTGACAACAATGGTGCTATAGCTCAGGCAAAGGAACCAAGATCACACCAGAAATCCAAGCATGTTCTAAGAAGATTTCACTTGATACGTGACATCATCAATAGAAAGGAAGTCAAGATCAGCCGAGTTCAGACAGATGATAACGTCGCTGATCCGTTGACAAAGCCACTCCCAAGGCATAAGCTCGAGTTTCTGACTGAAGCTGTAGGCATTAGAGACATTGAAATGTAATCTAAATTTGAGTGGGAGTTTGAGGGCTTTATTTAGTTTTTGATATGTTCTTGTAAAACATTTTATGTTTAATGAAATTATTATTTCGAGATTATTTTAACTGTGATGAAATAATCGTTCCAAAGTGATATGAACCATTTTGTAGGTCATCGAAGTAAGTGACTTGATCTTGAGTTATCAAAGTCATTTAGCTTGATCATGAGACCCTATATTTGATAGATGGTTTATATCATCATGTCCCTAGTCGAAGGTTGTTGAAATTGGAACACCAACAACCGTGTGAGACTAGATTGGTATGTGACTTATGACAAAGTCTCAGTGTGTCATAGATGCGCGGCATCAAAGTCAGTACATAGGTGTATGTTGGGAACATACGACCGGACATGACCCGCTTAAGAGAACTCTTCAGGATATTTATATCTGTGTCATAAGAGATTCTCACTACGACTATAGAGTATAGTCCTTAGACCTGAGTTCGCATGCATGTGACTGCACATGGACTAATGCACTTTGATCATTGTCTAACGCTGTCGTTCTGCGATAGTTATAAGGACCTTGTTTGGGTACATTATGAAATGAGTAGTTTACAGTGATGGAACAAGACGGGATTTGTCCCTCCAATATAAATGGAGTGAATATCTCTAGGCCAATCGGAGATTTGAACACTGGAAAATGCATGGCCATGCTCAAACGGACTTTCCCGAGTCGTTTGGATTGTCAGTATCAAATCAGAGTCCGATGAACAAGATTAGGCTTTATAAGGATGACACTAATCTTGCCTTATGACTAATCGAGATATTGAGACAAAAGGATTATGAATACAGAGATTCCAGTACAAGTGGGAGATTGTTGGAATTGTGTCCAGTAATCTCGGTACTGTCTCTAGAAAGTAAGAGTATGTCAATGATCAGACATAAGTCATATAATACTGGGGGTCATGATGGCTTGCTAGAGTCCGCTCATGATCTATAAGTCTTGGACTTATTGCCTTTATTATATGATCCCATATGGGTCACACGCCTAAGCTAACAGGAAAATGTGTTGGAACGGCTTAGCAGAAGTACGGTAAAAGTGCCAGGCATTTGTCGTACTTAGAGAGAGATTAATGGGTCTGATTAAATCTAAGGGATTTAATCAGATTGGTATTTGGGCCCAAAAGCCCAAAAGGAATTAGAGAAGGGTTTTATAATTAAAACCAAGTCTAATTCTTTTTCCTAACCCTAAGCCCCAGCCGCGACTCTCTCTCTCTCTGCGCCTCCCTCCTCGTGGTCTAGCAGCCTCTTTCCTGACGGTGTGCGTGTGTGAGTCTTTGGAGGATCCATCTCTTGGTGGTTCTGCTGATCTCTGACCTGTTCTCTCTTTCCGCTGCACAAACAGGTAAAAGGTGAGATCTACATAAAGTTTCTATTCAAGAGAACCTAGATCTGCATGTTTAGGACTGTTAATCTGAAGAACTGAATCAGGATTAAACCTAAACATTCCTACAATATATAGATGCATATACGGTCCTAAACAACGGTCTATATGAATGCATCACCCAATCATTACTAACAACCTAGCGGCACACAATTGATTAACCTTTTTAATTCGTTAAACCCTAACATGCTCATCTGATCCTAACCGGTTTATCATTAACGTCCAATTATTTATTAATTAATATTCACTTTAATTAACGGGTATGCAACCTGACACTACGGTTTAGTAATTCTCGGTCTATATGTAACTAAGGGTTTGTGAGCCGACTCACAGTGAGATAGGCGCGGAATGACGGTCTGACGCGGTATGAATCCCGAGACCTCCGAACTGAAACCCGAACTTCCCGCACGTACGAACACGAACCCCGAGGCTTCCCGAACACCCTGACATGAACCGCAAGCTAGGAATGGCCGGAGTCAACGCGTTGACCGGCGTTGACCACGGCGTTGACCGGCGTAGACTTTGACCGGCGTTGACCGTTGACTTTGACCGTTGACCAAAGGTTGACCGTTGACTTTGACTGAACCGGTTGACCACCCAAACCAACCCGGTTGAACCACTGAACCATCTGAACCGGTCTAATTAGAACCGGTTAGGTTAAACCGGTTTGGTCAAACATTGACCGGTTTGACCTAACCGTTGACCAAGGCTAAACCAGCCCTAAACCGACCCAAATCTTGAATCAAACCATCCCATCACACTCCTTGAAGAACCGGCTGAAGATTGGCGGCGGTTGAGCTTCTCCGGTGACCGGCTCCGGCGACTTCTCCGGCGTTGACCGACGGTGGTCCGGCGTTGACCGGCCGGTTCACCCCTTTTTCCGGTGACTCAGAAGACGATCCACCTATCAAACTGACCGCAAAGAAGAGATCTAGCCACCCATGGCTTCAAAACATTCAGATCTGGTGAAGGAAGAGAGATATCCACCAAACCCTAATCCACGGATTCTTTCCGGCCAATTTCCGGCCAGCTCCGGCGACGGCGATCATGACTGGCTGGATGGCGGTTGTAGAGGAGGGAGAGAGGAAGCTATAGCACTTTGCAGAAGTTGATTTGGGTTTATATTGAGAGAGATATGGTATTTTTGGTGGAAGAAGGTCTTATGAACACTCAAGAGTGTTCTTGGTGTTCTTGGGGTTTCTTTGAAGATGCAAAGGATTTTCTGGGTTTTCTGGATGAATCTAGAGAGAAGGGAGAGCATGTGGTCGTGGGTGAGGCTAGAGAGAGAGAGGTACACCCAAAAATGAATTTGTTTAGGTGTTTTTGGTGCATTTCAACAAGGTTCATGCATCAAGCATGGGCTTGACACCTCACATGGAAAAGCTGGCGACCTGAGGAGTTCACACCTGTCCCTGTTGTGTGTTCAGAGTCAACAAAAGCTCATCTAAACTGGCCCAATCCAATAAGAACCCTTCCTTAGCTTCACTTAATCTCCTTTGCTCGGTTTACTCATTTCCTCGAGAATTGTTTTAGAAAATACCAACTGATTTCCATAAATCCTCAAACCTCCACAATCAGATTCTCTATGCTATTAGATGAATTTAGCATTTTGAATCACTCCGTTCGGGTTTACGTAGCTCCGGTTATGAATTTCCAAAGTTTCGTCGGTTTTATCGGTTTCCATTCCCGACTCACCGAAAAACATGTTTCTGCTCCGATTTCTCCAACTCTGGTCTTGTGAACATTCTTTATATTGAAATATAAGAATATTCGGTCCGTCTCGGCTTCCGTCTCGACTTTTGGTAAAATTACCATTTTACCCCTGACTTAGGTAAAATGACAATTTTGCCCTCGGTTGACTTTCTACTGCCCGTTGACCGTATTTTTGATACGGGGTATCACAGTGATATACTGTCTTCTATGATTGATGGCACCATTCAAATGAAGAGTTATCTTTCTGGTAATCCAGAAATTCGCCTAGCTCTTAATGAAGACCTAAACATAGAAAGAGGAGGAAGATTAGTATATGGTATTCGCCTAGCCCTTTAAATCAATATTATTATCCAGAGAAGGAAACTACGTCATATTCTATCTTGTTTCACTCTTTGAAACCTTGGTGTCTGTTTCCGTGACATTTGGGGTATTGATAATACCAAAAATGTGAACTAAGCTGCATGATTATTTCCACTTATAAGCTTCATGCTTCCTTCATAACCGATTCTTTAATATATAGCTACTACCTTAGCATTTTTCTGCCACTTTGAGGCACATCATTGTCAACCACATACACATAAAGTAGATTTGATCTAGTATTACGATCTAGAACTTTGTAACATCACAGTAAGTATAGTTTGTGCTACAAGAACATTCATCTGTGCTACAAAAATGAAATCAGAAAAGTCGTCCATGCTTGTACTGTCTGTGCTACAAGAACATTCATCTGAGTACTGTCACTCCACGAGTCCTCTTCTAAAATTCTCTGCAGCCTCTGGAAGCTGGAATAAAACGAGAGTAGTGTTGGAAGACCACACATGACTTGCGGCAGACACAGACCGTGATATAGTAGGCTTAGGTACCGGCACATTGCTTTTTTTATTGGTGGATGCTTCAGTTTTATTACATACTACTAATCTTGGAGGCATTGGAGAGAATCTGCAGTCAGTTCATTCGATATAAGTAACAAGATCGAGCATAATCCCAGTCTTAAAGAGAGTGAGAGATGCATTTTAGTGTTTCTTTACCTTGCGTAGAACAGCATATACGCTCCCTTTGTCAAGACCCATTCAACATCAGTAGTTACTACCTGAAAACAATCAATGCACCACAGAAGATTTAAACATCAAAACATCCACAAGAAGAGACCAGCAAATGAGTAAAAGCTTACTTACCGTGTTATCATCAGCCTTGTACCACTTGTTTTGGCTATTTCTAATATAGCAGACATAGTGACCAGAAAATGCAGCATTCATTATATCCAAGTGAACAATAACTCCATAGAGTTTGTAGTCATGTGATTTTTCACTTCCACCGCTGACATATGGAGCCAAATCCAGCATTTCCGGAAACCTAATCAACTTATTGAGCTTCCCGAATTTTCCTGACTGCAAAAAATTACTATGTCCTGAAATTGTGAGCAGAACACAGATGGACCCAACAGAAACACACCGTGTCTCCACGGAAGATATAAGTTACCTGGAATGGTTTTAGTGCAATCGTAAGGACATTCGGAGGCTCTGTAATTTTCAGTTTCTTTTTGGCTCTCTCATAGGATTTACACCTGCTCAAACAAAGAAAAAAAGTTAGCACCCATCAACCATCGACTGTAAACCTCACTGAATCGTATACAAGGTTGCAGTTGATTGGTTAGAACGAAGCAAGTAAACAACCAAGATAGTACTCCATATAATTGTCAGGATATGCCTCATGGAACTCTATTTCAGTTCGCCATGGAGTCTAGGTATTGTAATTGAAATACATGAAACGGCTAAATTAATTTGTGGTATGCTATGAGGCTACAATTCACGCTTTGTGGCTGCGGAACTTTTTTCAGGGATTCTGATTGTCGACAATATAGAGAAACCGCTGAGAATGTTTTGTGATAATTCCGCAGCTGTCTTCTTTTCAAAGAATGATAAGTACTTGAAGGGTGCTAAGCACATGGAGATGAAGTTCTTATTTGTCAAAGAAGGAGTCAAGAAACGTAGAGTGTCATTTGAGCACATAAGGACGGATATGATGGTAGTGGATCCATTAACTAAGGGACTACCACCCAAGACGTTCATTGGCCATGTAGAGCGTATGGGTGTCATAGATAAAGCCTTGCAGTTTTGATTATGGAATGCTCATTAAGTGTATGACACTATGAATTCACTTAAAGATTACGTTTCTGTTTTACTAATTATGTTATCATTAAAGTATGTATACATTTAAGGTTTGTGGATAACATATAGTTATTTTGAGAATTAAAAATCCTCTCATGTAAAGAGATATATATCTATAAAGTTTGAGTTGGTTTGTGATACATGGAAGGGAGCATGTCGTTCAATGATGTGTGACCGCCATGATTCAGTCAATTCTGATTTATAGTTTATATTAAAGTTCAGTTGTTAAGCCATCAAGTCGACATAAAAATCAAGTGGAAGAATGTAAAAATATTTATTCTTATATGTGACCTATATGTCTCTCGGTTTAATGTAAAGGATCAAGTTCATATTAATATTAAAGAAATCTAATATAAAAGACGATACCGTGATGGATCGGTTTTAATTAGAAAATTAGATTTCGAGTTTATTGATAACCCTCCTTCCTTAACTCATTATATTATATATTCTCCTTCCTTAACTCATTATGTACATAAATATATATAATTATGTATATATATATATATTTATATATATTATACATGTAATTAATTAAAAGGTGTGATGTATGTACGCAACGTTAAAACGTTGGGTGGTTACGTACATACGTAAGTTGTGTGTGTTTATATATAAGTTGTAAAATCAAATACAACATTTAAAACTTTAAACATTATCCTTCAAACCCTATACCCTAAACCCTAAAAAAACCTTAAAAATCTAAATTATAAACAAAAAACTAATAACCAAAGCTTCAATTGCTAAAATGTATATTAAATTAAGATATATCACTTATACCTTCTTAAACATTACCCTTTAAACCTTATTCCCTAAAATCATACTCTAAACCATTAATCATACTCTAACCCTAAACACTATAAGTTTATCATTTATTACTGTTAACTAAACAAAATTTTCACAATTATAATTAAAGCAAGCTTAGATTAAAGAAATATGGTTTAGGGTTACACTAAAAGTCTCTCAATTATTAAGTATTAACTAAGCTCAAAATTATAATTCATTGATGCCAAAAAAAAATATAATTCATTTCCCCCTAAGTTTCTAAGTGAAAAAATTAAGCGGGATAACCAAAATTGATAAGCGCCAATTTGTTTTTTTTTTTAATTTCTCTCTGAATTCAAACTCTAATTAATAACATTTTAATTACTATAACATATCCAAAACTAATATTCAACACTTAGAAATTTTTGTCTTCCAAATCTAACATTTTTAAACACTAACTTATAACCCTAAACACAATCCTTAAACCCTATACACTAAACACAATCCTTAAACCCTAAATGCTTGATATACTTTTTTTTTTCACTGAAAGGATACTTTTATATTAAACATGGTAGAATGCGTTTTTGAAATACAAAGCCAGCAGAGACAAAACCTTCTCCGGAAACTAAGGCCATAACAAGGCAACTAAACCGGCGGAAAACAAGGATATCCCCGGAAACTAATCCTATGCAAGGAAACAAAACCTACGACCAAACCAGAAAGCAAACGATAAATCCAAATCCAATCAAAAACAAACAGAACTTGCATGTCTTGATCCGTGCGGAGAAGCTTGAGCGAGACTTACCGATGTTGCCCACGGCCCACCAACGATAACATCAGCTAAACAAACAGATGCTGAAAGACCCTCTCTCAGACTCAAAGAACCAAGACTCCACAACCCGACAAGAAAGGACCTCTACTAAGACCCCTAAAACTCTTTCGGATACGGTAGCGACGCACTTAACAGCGCCCATTAAACACCTAAATAGAAGTCTAAACAAACCAAATCTCACCAGATTTGGATTAGCCAAAGCCAAACCAACTTAAACTACCCCGGAATCAATACTAACCCAGAATAAAATTTAAATTAGCAAGCACTCACAGCCTTCCCCCACAACCAATCAACAACCATACAAAGATCAAATGTCAAGATGGATCTGTGAATCAAAGAACCTGATAGGAAGAGGAGCTAAACGTAAAACTCTTAAGCCGAGAGACCACATCGCAAACCATACCCAAACCGGAACCAGAGCTAACCCAGCCTAAACCTACGCCTGAAACCCTTACCAGAAATCAAATAAACAACGGCACAATCCCAACCAACCGCTAACAACACCGGAGATCCAAGATCTGAAGCTAAGACACAGACTCACCATTAAAGGCGAGCGGTAAACCGGAGAAGGCGGAGGAAACGGCGGCGACAACTTCACGGCTGCACACGAAATGCTTGATATACTATAATTTTAAATCTAAGATTTTTAAAAAAAATTAATTTAACCCTTTTTACTATTTTTAAATCATTTTCTAATTATTATATATCATTTTAAAATCATCATTTATAAAAATTAATGTTTTAAAGTTTTATATATTATAATTTTAAATCTAAGATTTTTTTAAAAAAAATTTATAACCATTTTACTATTTTTAAATGATTTTTATTATTATTATATATTAAATATTTTTTAAAAATTTCTATTGGTTCATTTGTGTATCACATGGATCACAAACTAGAACCGTTGATTAAAACATATAAACGGTTCAGATCTCTTTTCATCAGATAAACAGATCTATTTTTAGACCGTTAGATCTGTCTAAGTAAATCCTAACCATTGATTAAATATAAACCCTAAAACCTAATTGATCCACCCAGAGGAAAGCATCTAACAATACGCCGCCTATTTTTTTTTCTTCATCTTCTTCTCTGTCTCTTCCTCTCTTCATCTTCTCTTCTGCTTCTTCACTTCGTCTTCTTCTCTGTCCCTTCCTCTCTTCGTCTTAGTCTTCTTCTCCCAGCCACCACCACCTACGAATCTTCTTCCCAGCCACCACCACCTACGAATTTTCATTTCCCAGCCACCACCACATACGAATCTTGTTTCTCCTTCAGATCTCTTCATCCTCTTCGAAGACGGTTTCCGCTCTGTTTGGGCCGTGACGTTTGGGCCGTGACGTCGTCTCTTCGGTGAGAGAGAGATGTGTTTCCAGAGCAAGACGAAGGTGGTGGGAAGAAGATGAAGACGAAGGCGAGAGAGACACGAAGACGAGGTGACAGAGACGACGAAACGGTTGTCGCCGGAGCTGGACGAGGTGGTCTCCGGGCTGTTAAGGCGGAGCCGGACGGTGGTTGCTATCGAAGATCCGGCGAAGGCGGGCTCACCGGAGGCAGGCTCACTTGAGGCTTCATCCGTCGCACATTTTTATGTTTTGTATTTTATGCTTTTTTTTTTTTTTAGTTATTGTATTTTTATATAATTTTTATTATAATTTTATTAAATTTTTTGTTTAATTATTTGGTTAATCGATTAGTATATTAATTAATTTTATTTGTTATTTGATTAGTAAATATCAAAATTAATATTATTTTTTATTATTATTATGAGTCGCTAATTAGTCGCCAAAATAATAACATATCAGTCGCAAATTAGTCGTTTATTAGTCGCTAAATTTAGCGACTCAGTAGCGACTAATATTTACAAAATATATATAGTCGTTAATTAGTCGCTAATTAGCGACTAATATAGCGACTAATAAAATTAGCGACGAAGGATTAGCGACTAACTACTTTAGTCGCTATTTAGTCGCAAAATTATATTTAGCTACTAATTAGCGACTATTTACGCAGTCGCTAAAACCCTGTTTTCTTGTAGTGACAAAAGCATCAGTTAAGAAAAGCACACACACACACAAAAGATTGTAACAACGTAAAAGAGAATTAAGGATTGGGGTTCCTTTGTCCATCAAAGGGAACCCTAAGGAATTCAAGAGTTCAAGGAAGGAGAAATCAATTGGTGAAGCTAATCCATTCAATAGCCTAATCAAGCATGGATCAAGGTTAGTAACACTTCTTCTTCTTTAGAAAAACATAGGTTGGATTAAATCAAACTTAGATGATTTTTTGGGAGTGATTTCATGAATATGAAATCAATATAAGTTAAACTTATAATTTTACCTGATTGAATTACAGGTTTTTCAATGAAACATAAAAGTCAGTTTCTCAATAATGCGCCATAAGCTGAGAAGAATGAAAAACGAGAAAAGTATGGATCGATTTATTAATAAGAATCCAGAAGAACATCCACATTTAGTTTTTTTCACATAAATCATAATTCACACATAAAATATATCTCTATTAGTGTCAAGCCTCAGCTTGGCAAAAAATTTTTTGCATCTTCTCCTTTGATCTAGAATTGAAGAAACCACACAAGGAATCCATATACACACACCTTATCAAGTTTGCATGACTCAAGTAATGAAAGGCGTCTATCTTGAATCAAAATCATAATATAGAGGTGAAACAACTCTTTTGCATCAACACCTCCTTGGATAGGACTGTAATGAAACTCGATACCAGTCAATAACAATTGACAATAAAATATCAAATAATAGAAACAACCTACCTAATGTTCCAGCTGGAAAGATCACGCTGAAAGTCTGCAGTTGCAATCACAAGCTCTGCAACTGTTGGTGAAGGACCAGAGGGCGGACATGCAACAAGGAATGCTCGAAGTCTGTTGCAGAGATCAGTGCTATATATGGACGCTGAGAGGTTTGGAAGGTCAAGAAAGCTGCATAAAACATTATAACAAACATTGGGCAATCAACACCTGCAGGAAGATGCTACAAGAAGACCCTTAGGTGCAGTACACATCTAAGTATGTCAATCACATATAATTTGATACTATAATGGTACAATAGTGGCCCAGAGATAACAAATAACACATGAAGCCAATAGTATGTGTGATGCTAACTAGGTGAAACCACATATAGAAAGAGAAGCTAAGGGAAGGAAAAGAAGCTTCTACCAAATCTCTGGAAAAATTTGGCCATCTAGTTAATAAGTTGACAAGTTTGTATATTGCCAGTTTGGCACTACTTCGAAACTCAAGAGCTTGTGACCAAGCAGCCAATAACAGGATCCACTACATTTGACTAGGGTTGGTTATTAAAGAATATTTTGGTTGAAGATCTACTTGATGTTGCATATTTTAAAACAGTAGCGTTCAATTATCTTTTATACCAATTATTTGGATATATTTAAACAGAAGACTAACTGAACATGACTTTATTTCACTTGCATACTAACCTGGGAAGTATATCTTGATTTTGGATCTCTATATCAGTATAAACCTCATTCTTTACATTCTTGCAGATCATAGTCATTTTCTGGTAAGCGGCCGACATCGCAGAAGGATCCCAAAAATTGGGATCACTGTTGTTTGCAACAAACTCATCTGTCTCACCAATGTGCCTTCTAGATCTCTTTTTTGCTGCTGCCTATAAAAGCATTGATGCCAAATATATGAAAAAAAACTAACCAAGAGTAAGGTAAGGCAATTTCGAAAATGACAGAACTTGAGATTCATGACGGAGATATATGTCTGGCAGACAGTGCTACAACGCATAGGATAATTCGTGATAAAAAGTATTCCTCTTGTGTCAAAATAAAAGACTCTGCTGGAAGCGTGAGTACAATTTCTGGAAATGCAAAAATTATAATGGGCTTTGGAAAGGTCAATTTTTAATGCCAAGGGGAACAAAGTTTGAAATATATGATGCATTATATTCTCCAAAATCTCAACGAAACTTATTAAGTTTTCGAGACATCCCCATAAATGGATATCACGTTGAGATTATGAGTAAAAATGGTATATATTATATATCTTTGTATTACATCAGAAAGGAACCATGTATTAGAAGAATTGGAAATGTTATCCTCCGGATTATATTGCACAAAAATAAATACGACTGAATCATATGTTACAATAAACCCGAAGTTTACTAATACATTCAAAGTTTGGCATGAAAGGCTAGGGCATCCTGGTTCAGTCATGATGAGAAAAATTGTGAAAAATTCAAATGGTCATCCGTTAAAAAACGAGAAGATTTTGCAATCGAGTGAGTTTTTATGTGATGTATGTTCTCAAGGAAAACTTATAACTCGGCCATGACCAACTAAAGTTGGTAATGAATCGCCCATATTTTTAGAACGTATATATGGTGATATATATGGGACGATTCACCCACCATGCGGACCATTTCAATATTTTATGGTATTAATTGACGAATCTAGTAGATAGTCACATGTGTATCTTTTGACCACAAGAAACATGGCTTTCACAAAATTCATTTCCCAAATAGTCAGGTTGATAACACAATTTTCTGATTTTACAATAAAGAAAGTAAGACTTGATAACGCTGGAAAATTCACTTCAACGACTTTTAATGACTATTGTATGTCCTTGGGAATTGATGTTGAACATCCAGTTCCGCATGTTCATACACAAAATGGCATGGCTGAGTCTTTGGTAAAACGGTTGCAACTCATTGCTAGACCATTAATAATGAGAACAAAACTCCCAATTTCAATATGGGGTCATGCTATCTTGCATGCAGAGTACTACTCCAGTTAAGACCAAGTGTGTATCATAAGTATTCCCCGTTACAATAGCATTTGGCAGAGAACCAAATATATCTCATCTCCGTGTTTTTGGATGTGTGGTTTATGTTCCAATAGCCCAACCGCAGAAAACTAAAATGGAGCCACAAAGGAGATTGGGCATATATATTGGGTATACGTCACTAAGTATAATTCAATACACGTACGTTGAACCGCGAACTGGTGATATGTTTATGGCACGTTTTGCTGATTGTCATTTTAATGAAGATGAATTCCACGCGTTAGGGGGATGATTAAGAGAATCACCAAAAGATATCACATGGTGTACACAATCTTTGGCTTATCTTGATCCTCCTTCGAATCAACGGGAGATGGAAGTTCAGAAAATTGTGCACTTACAAAATATAGCAAACCAGTTACCAGATGCATTTACAGATACAAAGAGAGTGACTAAGTCATACATACCCGCTGAAAATCCTCCATGTATAATTGAAATTCCAAAAGAACATAATGATGGAAGCATTGCTAATGAACCTAAGGTTCAATTGAAAAGGGGGAGGCCAATGGGCTCAAAAGATAAAAAATCCCCGAAAGAAAAAGAAGTTGGGAGAACAAAATAAAAATGTTGAAGAAGAAACACATCAAGAAAAATGTCAAGAAGATATTCGTGAAAAGGATCCTAAAAAACAAAGAAAGATGAAAGACTCGAAATCGAACATGATCAAGAAAAATGTAAGATTTCCATTAACTATGCCCAAGATGGAAAATTATGGGCAAGACATGATATTGATAACTTGGATGGAGTATTCTCCTTTTCTGTATCTAAGAAAATTGATCATGAAATTGATGATTCAGATCCAAAATTCATATCAGAATGTCAGAAAAGACATGATTAGGAGAAATTGAAGATGGCCATACAAACTGAATTACTCCCCTAAATAAAAGAAATATTTTTGGACGTATTGTCACAACACCTAAAGGTATAAAACCAGTTGGATACAAATGGGTGTTTGTAAGGAAGAGAAATGAGAAAAATGAAATCACAAGATACAAAGTCAGACTAGTTGCCAAAGGTTTTTCTCAAAGACCGAGAATTGATTATGATGAAACATATTCCCCAGTTATGGATGCAATCACATTCAAATACTTAATGAGCCTAGCGGCATCTAAAAATCTTGAAATGTATCTTATGGGTGCTGTGACAGCATATTTATATGGATCACTTGATAATGATATATACATGAAAATCCAAGAAGGATTGGAGATGCCCAAAACATTGAATTCAAATCTAAAGAAATATGTTCGATCAAATTACAACGATCTCTTTATGGACTAAAACAATCTGGGCGCATGTGGTATAATCACTTAAGTCAATACTTGTTGAATAAAGGTTACATCAATAATGTGATATGCCCTTGTGAGTTCATCAAGAAATCATCGTCTGGATTTGTGATCATTTCTGTATATGTTGATGATTTGAACATGATTGGAACTCAAAAGGAAATTAATGATGCAAAAAATCATATGAAAGAAGAGTTCGAAATGAAAGATCTCGGAGAGACAAAACTTTTTCTTGTACTATAGATAGAGCACCTCTGGGATGGAATATTTGTACGTCAATCAAATTATACCAATAAGCTCTTAAAATATTTGTATATGGATAAAGCGAATCTTTTGAGTACTCCAATGGTAAATAGATCACTTGACGTTGATAAGGATCCATTTAGACCTTGCGAAAATGATGAAAAAATATTAGTTTCTGACGTCTCTTATATGAGCGTTATCGGTGGGCTTATGTACCTTGGAAATTGTACTTCGACCTAATATAGCGTTTACTACAAACTTACTCGCAAGATATAGCTCATTTCCCACGTGTCGACATTGGAACGGAATAAAACATATATTTCGTTATCTCCAAGGTACGATTGATTTGAGTTTATTTTATCCTAGAAACTCCGAGTTTGGTCTATATGGTTTTGAGATGCTGGATATTTATCAGATCCTCACAAACCTAGTTCACAAACTAGATACGTTTCACAATTGGCGGAACTGCGATCTCTTAGCGTTCCCAAAAAGCAGACATTAGTAGCAACTTCATCAAATCACGCAGAAACTATTGCGCTCCACGAAGCATGTAGAGAATGTGTATGGTTGAGATCTATAACTCACCACATTTAAGAAGCAAGCAGAATAGTTACAAAGAAGGAACCAACAATTTTATTCGAAGATAATTCTGCATGTGTCACCCAACTGAAGGAAGGATATATCAAGAGCGACCGAACAAAACATATCCTTCCAAGATATTTTTCATACATTCAAGAACTCGTAAAAAATCAAGAAGCCAACATCGAGTATGTCCGTTCGTGTGACAATGCAACAGACATGTTTACAAAGGTGCTCGCTACCTCAAGATTCAGAAAACATATTCATAAATCGGAATGCGTCATCTATGTGAATTATGAAGATCCATCATTTTCATGGAGAGATTATGTTATTGTACTCTTTTTTCCTTGACATGGTTTTTATCCCATTGAGTTTTTATATGATAAGATTTTTAACGAGACAGTAAATGGATAATTAAGGGGGAGTGTTAAATATAAACATGGATAATTATCCATCCATTATATTTCCACTACAAACACCACTATCTCCCTATTGCTCCACTTAGTTTATTACTCCCTCCGTTCCTAAAAGATTAATTTTCTAGATTTTATTTTTGTTTTATAAAGATAGATGTTTTAGGTTTTCTATGCATTTTTAACTAAATAATGATGATGAATTGTAAATTTCAAGAAAAGTAATGAGATTTATTGAATTGTTATTGTTTTAAAATTATAGAAAATTGTTAATAAAAAATGAAGTATTTTAATATATACGAAAATTATAAAACATCAATCATTTAGAAATCATTTAGAAACAGATGAAATATTTATTATTTCTATTATGTTATAAATAACACTGCAATCCTCTTGTAATGACACACTAGACAAGAGCAATAAAATCAGACTCTATTCCTTTTTCTCACTCGCTTAAGAGTTTGAATGGGAGGTGGGAAAATGATGGTTCTACCACCTAGCAGGAGAACCTTAACTTTAATTGCCATTCACCATTTTTGTTGAAGTAAAAAGTGTGTCAAATTTTTAATAATAAAAAACTAAATGAACCACTAGTGGTTCTATTGTACAAAGAAAAAATGTGTTTCACTCCAAACAGTAAAAACACCTCCACAAACGAGTAGTTCTTTAAAAACAAAGCAGTTCTTTAATTTTTTTTATTTTTTTATTTTTTTATTTATTATATATGAAATGATATTGCAATAAAAGTAATAATAAAATTATCAAAAATATTTTAACAATTAAGTAAAAATTACATTCTTAAGAAATTAAGAAATAAAATATCAATTCTAGATTGAAAATAAAATATTATATTATTGTGTAATATTATGTTATTTACATTCATCCGTTTGAAACGTTTGATCCGCAACGTTTGATCCGCTTTCTCCATTCGAAACCTCAAACATATATTTTAAACCGCTAGATCCGTATGATTCACACTTGTACCGCTAGATCCGCTTGATCTGCTAGATCCGCAAAGCCTGATCCACTTTTTCCATTCAAAGCCTAAGTTTCTTCCGTCTATTTCTCTCTTGCTTACGTTCCATTTTTTCGTTAACAATACAATATAACTAGGTGATTGGCCTGCACCTTGTGCAGGCATTAAGATATTTTAAATAATTATTTTGGATGCTGCATCTAGATGTTTTGTTTTTAATTTTATATCTAGATAGTAAACCTAAATATTTGTTTGTTTATTTTTTCTATCTTGGATCATTATCTAAATGCAATGCGACTAATTAAAAAATATATTTTAATTTAAATACATAAGGGTTACTTCTAGATATATATTTTAATTATTTTTAATTAGATCTTGACATATATCTGCAAAATTAGGTTTTCGTCGAAATCACGTTTCCCGTAAAAATTGTATTTTCCGTCAAAATTGAGTTTTCTCGCAAAATCATATTTTCTATATGTTTCCGTCAAAATAATGTTTTCCGGAAAATCATATTTTCCGTCAATAACACATTTTACGCAAAATCCCATTTTTACACGTTTTTCTCCAAAATCGTGTTTCCCGCAAATTCATGTTTTTCCGCAAATTCATGTTTCCCGAAAAATCTTGTTTGCAGAAAAAATCATGTTTTCCTTAAAAATCATGTTTTTCTCAAAGTAAAATTGACCACAAAATTGTGATTTTTTGGAAAATTGTGTTTTTCGTCAAAATCTTGTTTTTCTGCGAAATCATGTTTATCACTTTCTTGAGAAATCATATTTTCTGTCAAAATCATATTCCGTCAAAATGTTACTTTCCGCTAAATCGCATTTCCACCAAAATAACGTTTTCCGTCAAATCATGTTTTCTGTAAAAAAAATCATAATTTTCCGGCAGTATCTTGTCTTTCTCAAAATTGTATTTTCCGCACAATCATGTTTTCCGTAAAATTATGTTTTAGCAAAATTATGGTTTTTTCAAAACCCGCAAAATTATGATTTTTCCGCAAATTCACGTTTTCCGTCAAAACCGTGTTTTCCATTAAAATCAGGTAATCATGTTTATCGCATTTTCTATAAAATATTGTATCTATTTATATTGTTTTAAATAATAATATTAGATAAAGTCAAAGAATAGTAGAAATTTGTGGTGGTATAAAGACAAAAATGTGATTGTAGAAATATTTATATTTAATATAGTCATATATATATATATATCTACATATATCACATAAGAAATTAATTTTATATAGATATATCTACATATACAACGTAATTAACACTTTCTTATATCAAAAGATTAATCATCAAATAAATTTATTAAAAAATCAAAAAAAAATTACAATATCATTAAAATATTTTATGTTGAGAATGAATGAGTTAGTTGCAAGATATATCTTATATATTTTGTATATATGTGATAATGTTATGGCATCATCCAATATACCTAAGATAAAATAAAATAATATTTAAAGATATTATAGATATTGTGTTAGAAATAATTAATAATAACTAATTTTGAGAGTTAAGTTAAATTTGAAGATATTTTAGATATTGTGTTAGAAATAATTAATTTTGAGAATTAAATTTGAGAATTAATGATAGAGCTCCATTCTCTCAAAATCACTTCCCAAATAATAGTATAGATATATATATATATACACTTATAATATTACAATACTATTTGAGCATTCACAAGTAAGAGAGATTCTATCAACATCAAACAAAATAATAATAAAAATTGATGCGACATATCATGTTTATCAAATAATATAATGTATGGTCCATGGAATTTATTTTGGACCTACCAAAGTCATGATGACATGGCGTATATATTGTAAGAGTATTAAAAAAAAGAGAATAAAAAAAAGCAGAGAGAGTACTTTTTTTAGGTGATGAGACAAACAACAATACTTCACTATTTCTCTCTACTTTCTTCTTTCTCCTCTCTTCTTCACCATTCTCCGTCATCAATTTACGCTTTTTCTAGGGTTTTGATGCTTCCCTTTCCTTCCTCTTCCTCTTCCTCATCCATGTCGTCTTCTTCCCATTCTACTAGAGTTTGCTTCAATCGCGAATGTTCTCCTGACTCCAAACTCGAGCATTACCGACCCGGTTGGCGTCTCCGTACTGGCGATTTCGCCGACCTCTGTGATCGTTGCGCGTAAGCCAAGCCTTCTTCACTCATCTTACTTCACTCTCCGTCTTCCCTTTTTTCAGTGATCAGTTCGGTTTCTTTGAGTGTTTGTTCTCGAGTTTTGTAAATCAGGTGGAACATTGTTTGTTTGTTTGTTTGTTTCTGTGTAGTTTGGGCTTTATGTTAGGAAGTTTTCGTAGCGTATCTCTTCTCGCTGGTGACAGATTTTGAAACCGTAAGTCTGAGTTTTTTTTGGTTCGAGCATAGGGTCCGCATGTGTTGGCTACAATCAGGGAGATTAGGAGCCAATCTTTTGAGCTGTTTTTATTATGTTGATAGGGAAATTTTGTGCTTTTGAACTAGAGATATGAATAAACTCAGAGCATTGTGGTTTCAAATGGAAGTGTGGTCTAATTTTTCAGGTGGGATCAATGCTATTTGCCAAGTAGAGAGTCTAGAGCTTTAAATTCCAGCTATAAGAAAGAAATAGATGAAGTAAAACTAGGGCACATCAAAATCAAAGAAATAGGAAGCTACATTGCATTCTAATCACCACAATGGAGAATTTGTCCACTGATGGGGGTTTATCAATTTTTTAGTCTACTGCATCAAAGTTAGATATCATACTTGATGGGTTTTGTGACGCTCATTCTGTACTATTCCTGAGGCGTTATAAGGGGCATTTTTTTGAAATAATATATTGGGGTAGGTACTGTTCTATGTAAGCACAAAGGTCACCTTCATGGAAGTACAAAGCCTTTTAGCATCAGGGTTTTACTACCTGCCTATAAAAGATCAGATATCAAAGACAGTTTTACTTTTTAACTAGGAAACATAAGTTCTGCTCTCAGAACATCTTTGATTGTGAAAATGTCTAGATGTGTTATGTGTTTAATAGGTTTATATTGGAAATCATTTGTTCAATTTCATGATATTGGTGGTCCTTCAGTGATTTTCGTCCCTGTATGTAGAGTGCTTTTTAGAAACAATGTGTCTTTGATGAGCCCTAAGAACTTTTTTCCCAAACTATGGATGTGTGGAGACTATATAGTGTATAGTTTCTAATGACTTATGTTTCTGCTTGTGAATTGGAAATTTCATCAGAATGTCTCACTTGCACAAGAAGAAAAAGACTAGTTAAAGTTTTCTAGTAGTTGTAATTGCATTATGCATCAACCGACTCAAGAGAGTGGTTTTTCTCTCTCTGATACAAAGACACTGCAGACATAATTCTTTTACTAGCTCACTGCATCAATTTCATTAACTCATTGTATTATCCATTTTGCAAATATATATATTGATGGCTATATTCTGATTACAGCTCCGCCTATGAGCAAGGAAAGTTTTGTGACGTCTTTCACCAAAGGGCTTCGGGATGGAGGTGTTGTGAGTCATGTGGAAAGGTAAAGACATGGTTTTATTGGTTAATTTTTTAAGTCTCTTTTGCATCACAAAATCCTGTGCAGATATGAAGTTTGTCACTATTGGAATTCTGTGCAGCGAATTCATTGTGGTTGTATTGTTTCTGCATCTGCTTTTGTGTTGCTGGATGCTGGAGGAATTGAGTGCCTGACTTGTGCACGAAAAAAAGTTGCTTTGGTGAGGAAGGATTTCACTTTTTATTTCTTATTATAGAATTCTATCCTTATACTTTTTTCTCGGGGGCGTGATATTACCTGAATCAATACGGTTCATGATGTTCATCAACTCTTGCTAATCACTTAGCAAACTTCAGCTGTACAAAGGTCCTTTTCATGTGTTTGAAGACCTATTTGTGCTGTAGGCCACGTGCTATAACAGTCTCTTTCATGTGTTTCAGGGTCCTAATTTTAGGTCACCACCATCCTTTCTTTTCCAATCTCCAATTGCCGAGAAACTTAAGGACTTGTCGATCAACTGGTGTTCTTCAACCAGAAGCTACCGGCCTCCAGATTTGTTAGGTCCTTCGGTTCTGCAGTGTAATCTGCACAATCGTGGAGATGGTTATGAATTTAGTCAACCTACTTCTAAAGACAGGGCCACTGCATACTCCACGGAGAAACAAAGGGGAACAAATGACTTGATGGCGAAATTAATGAGTGAAAACTCGAACAATCACACAAGCGACATTCTTCATAATCAGAAAGCAGGTTAATGCTTTTATATGAAAAGATTTTCCTATTAATTTTATGCAATCTCATGTCATTCATGTTTTCAGGCTGAGAGGATTTTGTATTATTAGTCGAAGCTGGCTGCTTAAAAATGAATATTTAATTGCAGGACCTAATTGTAAAGTACATCCTTCTCCAAACGTCAATGTATATCATCCATTGTTCTCATATAAGGTTGGGACACAGCTTGCTTTTCCTGTAACAACACCAACTGAGAGAATTGGTCATTCGGAACTAGGTGAAAGATATTTATGCCATACACCTAATTCTTCTTCACTGAGTCACTTACACAATGACTTGAATGGTGGAGCAGACTCACCATTCGAAAGCAAGAGTTTGAATTTGGGGACTCATCTTGATAAGCCAGGAAAATATCAGGTGGTTCCACGATATTGGCCTAAGGTTCCAAATAAAAATCAAGCTCCGCAGAATCTATCCAACAAGTATCCTTCTTGTCTTTTAGAGACTACATTGGAATATAACTTTGTATATTCACCATTAGCATATGAATCATGCTTTTTATCCATACTTTAGTGTCCTTTTCCTTTTTGTTGTTTCTCTTTATAGCTTTTGATGTGAATAAGTCTATACTAGATTGTAGAGTAGGGTGGGTGTAAGCCTTTTAGATTAATGGTCTTATAGATACGTTTTACTTTCTTCTTGGATACTTAGCCGCTCAGGTTCATGACATATAAAACTGACAAAACGTTGGATACTTTTAAGCTACCAGAACCTTAACGATGTGCAAGTTCTGAAACCGTTGTCACCCCTCTCTTTGAGAAGATTCTGAGTGTAAGTGATGCTGGACGAGTTGGGCGGCTGGTGCTGCCAAAGAAATGTGCAGAGGTCAATAACTGTTTGCATATGCAATTACGGATTCTTATTTTCTTAGTTAATATGGTGAAACATATGGAAAGAATTAGGGATGTGAATGTCTAGTGCTTATATCAAATACACCATTTTTTGCATCATGAATCTTCTAGTCATAATATCTGTAAACTTTACCGTTCTCTCGACTGAAGTGAACAAGGTGTCTGTTATGTAACAGGCTTTCTTGCCCCAAATTTCCCACACCGATGGTGTACCTCTCACAGTACAGGACTCAATGGGTAAAGAGTGGACATTTCAGTTTCGCTTTTGGGCCAACAACAATAGCAGAATGTATTTTCTTGAGGGAGTAACTCCATGCATACAGAGCATGCAGTTGCAGGCTGGTGATACAAGTATGTCATTGGTTTTCGTTTACCGTATAATTAATGCTTAAATATGTTGTGGTAGCATTTACTGTTCAGTGTTCACAATCCACCCATCTGTTAAAAGGAGAAGCATTTTTTTCTCTCAGTTAACATTTATAGTTGATATCTTTTCTGAAGCATACTTTCTTCTGAGTTAGTATATCTTTTTAGACCTGCTTGCTTGCTTGGGAACTGAAATCCATTCTTTTTTAGTCATATTTACTCGCTTAGATCCAGAAAGGAAGTTAATCATGGGGTTCAGAAAAGCTCCGGTCGCTCAATCGTCTGATCAGGTTACTTTCTAAATTAACTAGATAGCTTTTGTTTATAATTGGTTTACCTATACAATTTTAATTTACTACTCAACAAGTAATTGCTAGTCTTAAAAAGCCTTCCTGGATGTTAGCTGCTCTTTATAATATTGGCAACACACAAATAGGAATAAGACGACGAAGTAATAATGAGTGAAATGATTGTTTACATGGATTTATGTTAGAAGCAGACTTTTTTTGCCATTGCGAAATGGGCTCGTTTCTTGTTCCAGCAGAATATTTTAGATTGAGCAACTCATGACTGATGCAAATACCAGAAGTCTAGAACATATTGTTATAATTTATGAAATGTGTCTTTGCAGGAAACTGACTTGAATAACAATCCTGAGGGTCGAACAAACGGAGATGTAAGTGTTCATAGTCCAAGCTGACACCCTTTCTTGACAAGTTAGCTTGTGTGTAATCTCTTCTACATGTGCATTAGCAGGCTGAACCGATTGATACGCATTCACCTTTGAAGAAGAAGAAAAGCAGCACTTTGACTACAAGAAGCAAACGTCGGAAGGTTGAAAAGGGAGACCTCAGTGAGCTGAAGCTAACATGGGAAGAAGCTCAAGGATATATTCTGCCTCCTCCCAACCTCACTCCACCTATAATTAACATAGAAGGCATTGAGTTTGAGGAGTACGAGGTACATCCATATGACTATTGCTTAACTGATTTGCATTTGTGGTCTTATGATGCTTTAGGATCGTAGTTTTCTTTTAATAGTCTTCTGGAAGACAAATTATATCATGATATTAAAACTAGCCTGATGTTCAGCTGTTATGGAATTTTATTTTTCTGCCGGATTTTTAAACCAAGCGGTGTGCTCATGCTAGAATAGACACATTGGGTGCTAGAAATCATCCTCTCAAGCATAGTCGACTTAACTGCTCTTGGCCAAATAGAAAGAGAGATGAAGGTGTAATGACTAGAACGTACTTATGTACTTTGACTGAGAATCTTCGTTAACTGTTATCTTTTTAGATGTGTATAAAGACAAAGTGACCACACCTGAGTTGATTATATATTTGCCATTTTATTATGTTTGTTATCAACCATCGTTTTTGTTGTTGTGTGTTTCTCAAGTCTTGCTTTACATTTGGGAACAGATCACTCACTTAAAGTTATTTCTTTCTATATTTATGTGTCACAATAGGTTGCTCCAATCATCGGAAAGTCAATTTCTGGGTAAGTTGCCTAATCTCGATACATTCCTTTCATTCGCTTTCCTCTTTGCTTCCAGTTATTTGAAATGGTAAATCTTATCTTAGATGATGCCGCTAGGATTCAAACTAGATGTACTTACTTGGTACTAGTCATGTTGCCAGATATTGAAAAGTATCTCCTAAGCTCATTGATTTTCTGTTTATTGTTGAACATGCTCTGCAAATAAAAGACTCTTAGCTGAACATGACGATGAGGAAGCCAAGGACGAAGCTGAAGGACTCTTGAACGGAACCTCAAAGCACCCACGGCATAGAAACGGCTGCACTTGCATCGTTTGCTTACAATCCCCAAGTGGCAAGAGTCCCAAACACGGTCGACGCTGTTCTTGCAAGGTCTGTGATATGGTAAGACGCCGTAAGGAAACTCTTTTGCTACGGAGAAAGAAGAAGAAGGAGATTGAGATAGAAAACAAAGCAGCACACAAGGAGCTGGAGTCACCGAACTCTGATGACCAAGCTGCTAACAACAGTGGGAACCATGAGCGTCATGCATCGCCTTCGAAAGCACAAATAGATTTGAACTTCCAACCAGAGAAAGACGAAGAATCTCTTCCCCTTCCGAACACAACGACAGAGGACAAGTCTATACATCGTGATGAAACTAGCTCCAAGCCACAAAGCTCATCAAGTGCCCATGACAAGCAGGGTGAAGGAAAACCCGAGATAAACATAGTAATTGCAGACTGGTGTAAGGCGAATAGATTATGATGACGGACACTAGAAAGCTTCTAGTAATAACCTTTTTTTAACCCCACAGGCTTTTTGCGCATTTTGTAGATAAAGGGTAATAGTTAAATATACTTACGGATGAAAGTTCAATTTTTCTTTTTTTTTCCAAACTCGTAGCTAATGAAAATGAGCAACTTAAATTTCTTATAATTGTCATTTTTGATTTGTCTACAGAAACAGATCCTGAATTCTTCCATTTTAAAAGATTCATGATTTTAACAACAAAGAGCCAAACGAGTAAACAAAGTAGATTTAAGATTCATACAATTCAGAAGAAATCAATTTTCTAGCTTGGCATGATCTTTACACAACAAAAGAACTGCTTGTTTTTGTCGACACAACAACATTCATCTCCAGGGGTGCAGCAGCAAATAGTCTTAATACCAAAATCATTATCCTAAATCCATCAATACAACTACATAAAGCCTCACAGTAGTCTAAACAAAAGTAACCGAGCACAAACATCTCACACTGGTTAGTTACCAGCATTAGGCAAAGCAGCCATGAAGGAGTTATAGGAAGACTCCAGATCAAAGTGAAGCTGACGAGCCTGCTGCTCAGTGAGCTCATCTGAAGCTCCCATCTTAGACAGCCTCAAAAGCCACTCTTTCATCTTCATCTTCCCTTCAAAATCCGGTGGCAAAATGCTTAGTTTATGAAGAGAGGCAGATAGATCAGACAGTAACGGATACACCTGGTCAACAGCAACCATGTTGAGCTTCAGAGAATCCATGGAAGTGATGAAGTTCTGAACACACTCAGCAACAACGGAAGCAGAGCTTGAAGTAGAAGCCATAGCAGCAGCTCGATGCTCCACAGTAGCTGGAACACCAGAAGTCACAAGTCTGTAGACAGCAGCCGAGCAATCCATTTTGTATGTTTCAGCGAATCTCTCAATGTTCGGTACCAAGTCTTTGAGCGTTGCAGAGAGTGTCTTGAAGTGGACGATGAGCTTCTGACACTCGGTTTCATATTCGGATGGAGAGATGAGATCACGGATATAAGCCTTCTCGAGCTTCTCAGTAGCTTTGATGATAGCGTAAAGCTCAGCGAAATTCTCATACATTTCTCTCTCGCGCTTATCATTCCATAACTTGACCTCCATCTTATGTTTTTGAGAAACTGAAGAGCTGAAATTGATAAGCTTTCAGTGTAGAGAGAAGTATGGAGAAGAGAATGGGACACGCGCAAAGACGGACAAAGCTAAAAAGCTTCCTCTCTGTATCGAAATTACAAGAACCAAGTTAATAAATCACATCAATGAGATTATCATCTAACACGAGAAAATGCAGGTAGAAAACATAAAACATGGATCCATCCAGACAGATAGTAAAAGCTCAATTTTTGGTTTACAAAGGGGAAAATGGCGAAGCTTGAGAGAGGAATCAATTTGCCAAAAAAGCATGGCAAAAAAGAACAAGCGACCCATAGTAGGGAAGCAGAGAGCGGATTATATGCAAACGAGACCACAATCACTGAAGCAAAAAAACAAAGGCTAAAAGAGAAGAGAAAACCCAAATCGATCTTACCCTAAATCATTCTAATCAAACGTTCAAAATCCTAACTTTCTTCGATTTCTGAAACAAAAGCCACAATATATATAGAGAGATGAAGATACTCACAGGAAGCAAGTTGGGGGATTTCGATTGTCGAACTACTCTCCAGATTATAGAGGAGAAGATATGGAGAGATGAGATTGCGTGTTAGCAGAGGACTCTTTATGATTTTGATGACGAAAGCTTCACGCGGGTATGAGCTAAACAACACGGCGCAAACGAACTCTGTCTGGATCAACCAATCAATCACCATCGATTTTCTCGCGACATACTATTTTTTATAAATAAAAATTAAAAATTGATGATACAAAATCCAAGCCAGTTTAATTGATTTAAAACCCTAAATCCAAAATTAATCTCCTTGAAATCTTAGCAAAGAATTAAAAAAAAAAAAACGCGTTGAAATCTGAGAAGCTCTGACCTGAGAGGGCGTTGACAAAGAAAGAGAAATCAGAGAGGCAATTAATGGTATTTGATGTGAGAAGAAGAAGAAGAATCTCTGGGCTGCGTGTTGAAGTTGCGATGATCAGAAAACGCTGTCTTGTCCCTTCGCACGCCTTCCCGTATTTTACGTGCGATTTTTGTTTTACCCTCTCTTTTTCGTTTTTTCCCCATACCACTTTAATAAACAAATTATACTTTTTTCTTTTTTTCACAAATTTATTATTAGCACATGATTTTTTTAGGTATGGAGGTCGAGTTTTTGGTATTTTGGATTTTCGGGTCTAGATATACAAAATATATTCGAATCATTTAGAATTTAAGTTCGGGTTCAGTTCAGTTCCACATATCCGAAAAAATTATAAAACAAAAATAAAAATTGGTTAATTTGAATAAAAATTATTAAATTTAGACAAATATAACCGGAGATTTCGTATATTTCGTTTATTTTTGATATTTTAGTTATTTACTAATCAATATATTTGAGTTTCTAATTGTAATTTTGGATAATTCGGTTATATTATTAAGTCTAAATAACATTAATATTTTGGATATATAATTATATTTCAGATACACATTCAGTTCTTAGTTTAAATCGGGTTCGGTGCCAGTTTTTTGGATATGGAAGTTTGGGACCCATTCGGATATTTTTTCAGTTTAAATTCGAGTTTGATTCTTCTTTTTTTATTTGGGTTCGGTTCAGTACTTCAGTTTCAAATTTTTTGCCCACACGTAAATTTCTCTTGTTTTTGTATTATTCCATTTAAACGAAAATAAAAATAATTAATCCCCACAAAAGGACGGCCAGTGCTAGTTTTTTTTTTTTCACTGAAGTTATATTTTCATTAGACAACGTGGAATACAACTCGAACTACAACAGCCTAAAGAAAGGCAACTAGACCGGCGAATTCACAAAGAACCCCGGAGAACAATCCCAAAGACAGGAAACAAAAGCCTACAACTAAAACAAGCATACATCAGAAGTAATCTAAACTTAGTAAGAACAACCGCACTTGCAAATCTTGACTCCCGCAAGAAACTAAGAACAGGGAGTATCGAAGTTGCCCACGGCCCACCAAACGATAACACCCGCAACCTGGAGATCCACACCGAAACAGAACCCACACTCAACCTCAAAGACCTAGACTTCACAATCCGACAAGCCAGAACCACTACTAGTCCTACTAAAACACTTTCGGATACAGATGAGACGCACACTCTAGCGCTCATTAACCTCCTAGATAGAAGCCTTAAACGAAACCCAAATCTCCAACGAAGCCTAACCAACCAAAATTCTGAAATCAACGAGACCGAAATCCGGCAAGAAAACCGCTCCTAACAAACATCACAAAAAAACAAGAACCTGCAAGCTTAGCAATTAGCACCAAGGATTACCCAAATGACCTATCTTATCTTAATAGAGGAGGCAACTAATTTAACACATAAGCCGAACGCCAAATCCTCTAAATCTCGACCAAAGCCGGAATCAACAAAAACCCTACGAAACAAACCCACCCCGAAACCAAAGACTAACGCAGAGCAGAGCCTCACTAAACCAGACCAAACTAACCCTAACAGCGACCCAACCGGAAAAATCCGGCACAGCACGACCAAAATACCGAGAGAAAAAGCGCTCCGAGACCTCAACCACAACCGCACCAGGGAGGCTCGTCACAGAGCAGACGCGACGGAGAAGAAGAGGAGAGCGTAGGAGGGCCAACGAGCTGAGAGGAGACGCGGCCAGAGCAGGGTGGAGACGGCGAGGAGGAGGGAAGGAATCGGCAGGCGGAAAGGACGGAGGAAGTCGCCGGATCGAACCGTTGCCGTAAGCCGAGGAAGAGGATGACCATGAACGCCGGCATCTAGAGACACCTCCCCGGCGACGACTAAGAACGCCGGCTGGGGAGCACACGAAGGAGACGAAGTTCGACCTTACCTCGGGAGCGGCGCCAGAGAGGATTTCAGATCTAGGGCGAACTATTTTTGCCCTTCCGTTCTTTTTTACAGATTCGTCTATGGCGAGTGCTAGTTATGTGTCCCTTTGTTTTCTTTCAAAAAAGTAAAAAGGTTTTACTGTCATTTTTTGCTGGGTTTTTCAGCTATTGGAGTTTTCGTCGATGTCGTGAGAAATTTCCAGTTCTTGTTTCAATCTTTCACTAATAGAATCTTGGTAAGGTGAGGTGTCAGAAGATGTCTCGGTCTCTGCTCTCCGGCAAAGCGCGGTAGAGTCTCTTTCTTGATGACACAACGATGGTTGGTGACAGGCGAATTAATAGGTTTTCGTTAGTCGTGCACTCCAAAACTGCTAGAAAACATGCATCAGAGTGGGGTGTTCACGGAGATGGGAAAGGAGTTTTAGATCTGGACTTGAGTTTTGCGGCAAAAGTCGGTAAGGAAATTGTTGGCGGTTGCGGTGCATGCGGAGGAGGCTTCGTGGAGGTACAATTGACAAAACCGACTGGAGATTCTTGAGGGCGACGTTTGGTGAGATGTCCCAGTTGCTTCTCGATGTCTTTGGAGGTTCCTCCTTCGAAAATGGGGTGGTGGTCTTGAGACGACTGACAGAGATAGGTCTTGGAGCCAGAGTCGATCTCTCGTGGGGGGAGACGACAAGGAGATTTTGCTTCAATTGGTTTCGTCGGAAAGTATGTGGAGTTTCTTGGGGAAGCTCGCCGTTTCCGGGAAAAGGTGAGAGGGTTAGGTCCTCCGTGGTCAGAACAATTGTTGGGGTCGAATCTCCATGCCGTTCGGAAGACCTTCGGCAGTGTGCCATGATTCTCACCGGCTCGTAGTCAACGGTGGCGGTGGTGGATCCGAGATCCGTCTCTAGTTGTCGTTGTCTATCTTTTTGTGTGGTTTGAGTCGTGGTTTAAGGGCTCTCCCTAGTTATTTAAGCTTAGTTTTTACTTCTAGTTATTATTTAAGTTTAGCTTTTATTTATAATTATTTTGGTTGTAAACCCGGTTGATCTCTGATTTGATTGGTTAAAACTATACAATTTTTTTTTTAAATAGTTACCCCAATATTTTTAAATCCTGTATAATTTTTATAAATTAATAATGTTGAAATTTCATATTTTTCTTATTTATATAAATATTTATTAATTAATAAATTATTAATCTATAAATACATTTTTCACTGCGTAATGTTTTAAAAAAAATATATATACACTTTATATATTACATAAAAACATACCATTATTTTGCCAAAATAATATTTTTAGTTTGATTAAATGTTTGCTCTTTATCAAAATTTTATTTTCGCTTTTATATCAAAAACAAATTCAATTAAAATGTTCCAAAATCAAGATTAACTCATCAAATACATACATAATTATGTGAATATAGAAAAAAATCATATGACATGTACTCAAACAAAATTGTAATTATAACTTGATTTTTTATAATTTTTAAATGTAGATTAAGAAAGCATCATAATTCGGTTTGCGCATTCCTGTAATAACTTATCTCCGAATAAATAAATTTTAATTGGAACAATTATTTAATAATAATTTATGAGTTTTTCTGGAAAATTATTACTCTTTATAATAAGTATATATTTTTCGAAAACCAGAGATACGAAGTAATTAGAGGGGTTGAAAAATATCAAACAGAACCGAAATCTTGTAAGATTTTAACTGTGATCTGATATTAATATGTTAAATATATGGTTAAGAGGAAATTTTGGAATTCAATCCCAAGATTAAATTGTGAATTTGGAAGTTATTAAGGATTAAATGGACAATTAACTCTTTAAAATCATTTTACTTCATTAATTTTGGGCTGGGTCATTTAGTGTTAGTATGATGTGGAGCTGTGTGTAAGTTTGGATCAGAAGAATACTGTCCAAAAATCAGATCATGGACCACGCTAGAAGAAAGGAAAAGAAGTTTCATTGCATTTGGTTTTATTTTGCATGTGTTTAATCAACGCATTGTGTCTCTCCATATGTTGACACATTAGTATTTTTGACTGAGAATCTTCGTTAACTGTTATCTATTTAGATGTGTATAAAGACAAAGAGACGACACCTGAGTTAAAATACACATCATTGGACACATCAATTAATAAAAAATCTGGAAAACCAATCAAAACATAACAAAAATACACATCATAAATTTAAGTGGTTAGGTTTAGTAGTGGACATTCGATTATCGTGTTTGGTTCGGTTTGGACTTTTCGGTTTTCAGAATTTAGAAAAAAAATTATATTCAAGTTCGAACTATAATTTGGTTTGTTTCGGTTTGAGTTTTTAGAATTCAAAACTATCAAGCTCTAAAAATAAGTTCACATTCAAGATTAAATAATAATTTTCTTTTGGGATTTTAACAAAACGTATAAAAAACAAACTACTAATTTAATTAAGATTATAGATTTCAAATGTAATTTCTATATGTATTTAAAATATTAATATTAAAGTGACTTTTATTAAGTTCAGTTCGGCTATATATAATATAGTTTGGTTTATTTCAATATTAATTTATTTTTATATAGTATATATACTATTGGGTTATTTTATAATTCAATTTAGTTTAGGTTCTATAATTTTGGTTCAAGTTTAGAAAATTTGGTTTGGTTCATTTTAAAGTCATTTTAAAAACACAATAAAAAAATAAAAAATATATATATATATATATATATATATCACTTGACACATAAATTAATGTAATTATTGAAAAGTCAATCAAAACATAACAAAAATATACATCATATTTTAATATGACTTATAAGCTTAAGTGATTAGGTTTAATGGTGGACATTCGATTATCGGGTTTGGTTCGGTTTAGACTTTTTGGTTTTTGAGATTTAGAAAAATAGATCTTATTCAAGTTTGAACTATAATTTGGTTTGTTTCGGTTCGGTTTGAGGTTTTAGAATTTGAAAATTTCTGAGTTCTAAAAAATAAATTCACATTCGAGATGAAATAATAATTTGTTTTTGGATTTTAACAAAACATATAAGAAAAAAATAACCTACTAATTTGATTAATATATTTTAATACAATTTCTATATTTAATTAAAATCTTAATATTAAGTGAATTTTATTAAGTTCAGTTCGGTTTGTATATAATACAGTTTGGTTCGGTTCAATATTAGTTTATTTTTTATATAGTATATATATATATTATTGGTTTATTTTATAATTCAATTTGGTTTGGATTCTAGAAATATGATTCAAAATTGATATTTTTTTATCCAGTATATTTTAAAGTCGTGAAGATGTGACACATCAATTAATTAAAAAAAAAATCAATCAATACAACACATCAATTGACACATCAATTAATGAAAAATTGAAAAGTCATTCAAAACATAACAAAAATACACATCATATTCTAATATGACTAATAAGATTAAGTGACTAGGTTTAATGGTAGACATTCAAATATCGGGTTTGGTTCGGTTTAGACTTTTTGTTTTTCGGAATTTAGAAAATAGATCTTATTTAGGTTCGAAATATAATTCGGTTTGTTTCGGTTAGTATATTTAGAATTTCAAAAAAATTAAGTTCTAAAAAATAAATTCACATTCGATATTAACTAATATTTTTTTTTGGATTTTAAAAAACATATAAGAAAAAATAATCTATTAATTTATTTAAGATTATAGATTTTTAATATAATTAAAATATTAATATTAAGTAAATTTTATTAAGTTGAGTTTTTTATATAATATAGTTTTGTTCGGTTCCATATTAGTTTATTTTTATATAGTATATATACTGTTGAATTATTTTATAATTCAATTTGGTTTGGGTTTTAGAAATTTGGTTCGAATTTTGAATTTTTTGTTCGGATCATTGCCTTTCTCTTATTTAGTTTATGACATTTTGGTTTATTTATAAAATTCAAGAAATTGAGAAAGGGATAATCAAATATGAACGGAGATATGACAATTTTTTATATGTAAATTAGTTAGAAGTTTTTTATATTAACTAAAGATAAAAAATCGTAAGATATTAAATAATACTAAATACAAGACCAACAAGTTTGAAAATACATATTTATAGAATTAAAATTTGCAATAAATCCGCGGTGTAGCGCGAATATTTACCTAGTACGGGAATAAAGGAGACTTGTTCAACAAACAACACAGTGAATTTTGACTGAGTTTTGGCTTAATGGACGTGGCAATGTATAAGAGGAGGTTGTGATAGGCAATGAATCTTAAAAGGGAAAGGAAAAGATGCAATTAATTGGCCTTGTTTTCTTATTTCTGTCGTTACTGTGTTTAGGAGAAGAGATAGTCAGATGTTTTCAAATCCATCAAGGAGGCTTCAGCTATATAAAAGAGCTTGAGGTTTCTGCATTTCATCAAATCACAAACGAGAGAGAAGAGAAGAAGGAAGGAAGAAAGAAAGAAAGAAAGAAAGAAAGGGAGCGATGAAAGAAAATAAAAGAAAGAAAAAATAAAATAAAGACGAGAAAGGAAAAATGTTATGTTAAAATATTCTTGAGAATATTTTTAGAAAAGATATTCACGACATAATAACTTTTCTGATAAACCGAATTTCTTTTTATTTAGGAAAAATACAGAAAGAGTTAGGTTTTTTGGTAGCGTCGAGGTTCGAGTTCGGGTTTACCAAATGAGTGTCAGAAAATAGATTCGAGGTTCAGATCAGGGTTTGGTCGAGAGACATTTCAGTCACATACGCCTGTCAGCCAAAGTTAATATGAGTTAGTGATGCTTTATTGTTTGTTACATTAGATTAGATAGAGTATCCATATAGATCCGAGAACACATACACCCTAGAATCTGTAGGAATATACTTTGAATTGAACATGGACTTAGAGCGAATTAGGTTGATTAAATAATTGGATTAAATAAACCGGTTAGAATAATAATAATATGCATTGCACTTTTAATTTCTGAATTGACATGTTGATTGCATATATATAACTGATTTGCTGCGTAGTTAGAATAATTTATTAATCGCTGATTGACTAGTATAATATATGCATATAAATTAAATAAGAAATATATCTATAAGGGATCTAGATAATAAAGTAAAAGAAATAGTGATAAAAATAAGAAGTAAATAACCTTAAAGATAAATGACCAAACTAGATTAAATAGAGATGACATGAAGTAAATAAACCAGATTAAGAAATTAATAAATTTAAATGAAATAAGAATTTAAATTGAAATTAAAAATTAAATGGGCTAGAAATTTAGTAAGTTTACTAATTTAAAGTAGCAAATAAATGAATTAAAATTAAATAAATAATCGGGACTAGATAAATAATTGGAATTAATCAACTAAATTAAAGCGAACTAAGAATTAGGTTAAGTGGAATTAATTGGATTAAAACATTGTATTGAGTAATAGATTTAATTTTGAGATGGATTGATTGATTGATTATGTTAGTGAATTGTTGATTTATCGTTGTGTTGTTGTGGTTACCTATGCCGGGTGGGGTCGAATAGGTCGGGTTGAGTTCCGGGTTTGGTATTGAGTTAGAAGTGATGTGGTTAGGACTTGCGGGATAGTTACCGGTATTTTGTTGGGTTGTTATTGTGTTGGTTGACTTTATCGGTCTTGTGTTGAGTCATGGAGTCTCAATGAGTCTGATTGTGTGTCGTAGTGACTTTATAAATCCGAGTAGGGTTCATACAAGTAGTGGTCATACAAGTAGTGTTCATACAAGTCGTAGATTTTGTTATTATTGTTAAGATTGCTTAGGGTGCGTATCATGTGAGTCTTGTGTGAGGCGTTCCTGTAATTCCTTGCTGATTGGATCCTCGGGAGATCCCAATCAGTTCACGAATACTCGGGTAGTGGTTCTGGCTGGGAGTTAATCTACGCGGGTAACGTCGTTATGTGTGGGGCTCGGAGGAATGGAGTCATGTCTTAGGGCCGAGCCTCATGGAAACTTTAACTATTTAAAGGTAGCCAGAGTCATTGTGTATCGATGGACAAAGAATAATGTCCTATTCGTAGGACTTTGTGTTTACATCTAGGAGTCTGGGAGGTACTATTTGAATGTAGGTAGGTGTTCATGAGGAAGATTATCGAGTTCATAATGTTCTTGATTTCCATCCTTTGTGTTGTGTGTTTGTCTTAACCATTTATATCACGGGTGGTAACATATAATCAATTTGTGTTTATTTTATTGTTCCTTTGACTATTGATTGTTATTTTGGGTTGTCTGGGTTTGGATTAGCCTTTTTAGAGGGAGTCAACTCACTGGACGATCTTAGATTGCTCATCCAACTCTTTTATTTTGCAAGAAATAGTGAAGATGAACGTTAGGCCAACCGGAGTAGATTGTAATGCCTTTGTAAAATGGTATTTTGTTTAGTATATTATTCAATTTTTATTTATAAGTAGGTTGCACTTTTGTTTTCATTTAGTTGTATCAGGTATTTCATTTAATTTAATAAAATTATGCATTTTTATTTTCACAATGTGAATAACTCTGTTATTAAACTAGTCCGGTGTAACACAACTCGCTGACACAGAACGAGTTGCAAAACCTTTAGCTGTCGAAGCGAAGAAAGCAAAAATCAAGGTTATAGATGGATTGCTTAGAGTTTCTGATTATGACTAAACTGTTTCTGACCTCAAACGTAACAACTCATTTTCGTTTGACTGCACGGTTCGAACGGTCACATTCTTGTTTGATTACTGGTCAGTCAGTTCGTCGATCAGCGGAAAAACGGGAAGAGGCCGTTACAATTCAGATTTTTGGGTCGGGTTTGGATCGGGTCTTGATAGGTTTCAGATCCAACAGATGTACGAATATAGGACCTATTTAAGAATCTTTTTATTTTCGGGTAGGGTTTGGGTCGGATCCTCTCGAGCATAGATCAATACGAGTCCACTAAGGCATACCTACAAAGACCCGGATTCTTACAAGTATTATCCGGTTCAGATATTTCAGATACTTTCGAGTATTTTATACCTGAAAATATCCAAATAAACCTGGAAAATATCCGAAAATATAGGTTTGCCAAGTTTTTCCAGGTTATATCGGATCTTCGGGTAATATCTAATTCTATTGAATCTTATCGGGTCGAAAACTAGCAGATTCATAACATGTTTAACAAGTTTCTAACAACTTATAATAGGTTCTAAAATATATTTTATATATTATTTATAGATTTATATGAGTATCCGAAAGACAGTGAGTAAGACCCGGACTCAAACATACACTTGTGAATCTTCAATCAGCATACCCAACATGATCTTATATTTAGACTTGGATCTGAACCGATGCGAATTTTCGGGTCGGTTCCAAATTTCATCCTCGAATCAAGATAAAAATGTCCACACCTAACCATACAACTTTATAAAATAACAAAAAAACACTGTAATCATATTCTACTAAATTATTGTAGATATATATTACAATATTTGTAATTATTAATAAATATTTATAATTATTAATATATATTATTTTTAAAAACCATATATATTACATAGGAATTTAAAATATCATTTTGTGATTTTATCCGTTTAACTGGAAAGATTTATTATTTTAAGTTGATTAGATTGTGTAAAGTATTATTTAATGGGTTGACAAAAAAAAGAAAAGAAAAAGTATTATTTTATGGTTTTATTGTAAGTAAATAGTGGCTTATTGTCTTTAAAATAGATTTTTGTTGAACAAAAGTAGTTAGAAATTGTTTAGTTATTCAGTTAACGAAAAAACGATTTATCATATAAATTGCTTTCAAAATGGTCGGTGGGTTATCATCTTGAATTAAATCATATATTTTGGATATCAATTTGCTTTTCCGGCTAAGCTCCTCGCCTGAATCATGATTTAAAATAGTGATATGTGGAAGTTTGCCAAACAAAAAATTGAGAAAAGAGTAGTGGTTTAACATTATTGTCCATAAGTACTATATCTCAACATTATTGTCTCTTCTCAATCATGACAGACAAGCAAAAGTTTCAAGTCTCCCATACACTAGATGATGCTAACACAAGAATGGCTGATTTCCACTATAACCGGACAAGATCATTCTGTCTTTTTATCAAGTTTCTTCTTGGTCTCCCCACTATAAGGACCAACATCGTAAGCATGCTTCTGAACCGCAGCGAAGATAACCATCTCAACACATACCAACACATTCTGAATAGCTTCTTGGATCTGTTCTACCTCCAACCAGAAATGGTGTGATTTGATGACACCCATAGCCACCAGAATGTCTAGTGCTATTCCCTGCGGTTTAAGAATCAAAAGAGTCTTAATGAATATTTGAATCCAAGAGAGTTACTTGCTTTGATGGTTTAGTGATTGCAGAAACATTTACCTGCCAAAAGCAAAAGAAGACAATTCCTTTGATGCAGAGGAACTTTGCGAGTGGATTATGAGGAGCAAGCTCCTTAGCAAACACATGGTAGAAAATCACAAGAGAATACAACGCCAGAGATACCGAGAGATTAAGAACGATTGTGAATGTCCAGCTCAACCAAGAAGGATAAAACCCGATGATTTGTAAGGCAATCATCAAGATGGAGCACACGGGTCTGATGACCACAAATTGCCATGTCCAGTATTTCAAAAGTCTAAGAGTGCGATGATCCAGACGAACTACATGAGGCTGTCAAAACAATATACACAAAGCTTTAAGGGTACAGAGGCAGATATATATAGAAGAAACCTTGCGAAGATAGATAAGAGACAAACCTGGAAAAAAGTCATTGGGAAAGAATGGTGAATCTCTCTTCCTTTGATTCCATCAGGGACAATGTTTTTGCTGATAGATATGTTCAAGTAACTATACATCAAAGCCAAGAACTTCGCAATGACCTGTAATATAAATCGAGAACTGTTAAGGTTCTCTATATAATGATCAAGATTAACAAAGAAAAAAGAGAAACAAACTATTAAAAAGAAAACACTCACGAGTGCTTCGTAGCATTCTTTGATGGATTCCAGAAAAAGGAAGAAGATTTCACTTCCTTTGACATCTAACAGACCAACAAAGGAAACAACGGCATAGATAGGAGCCATAAGAACAATGATGAGTATTGCCTTCTGTTCCTTTGGGTTCTTCCAGTGAGAGAGATGCTGCCATACAAGCTGTATCGTCAATTGAAGTGTGATCAATACAGAAAATGCTGAGCAATAAAAAGTGATCTGTGGAGGCTTCAGCTTCGTTAGGTCCATCATTGTTCCCTCTGCAATGCTAAACCAAACCTGCATCAGAGTTTTTCACACACTCTTTAGCATCAAGAAGCCACCGAGTTTGCACAAAGAATTCTAATCAACCATACATATGAATCTCCACAGGAGCATTAAAAGCAGCCACACATCAAAATTGAATCTTTGCTGCAATTTCTTTCCTATTCTCGAATGATCACTTGTGCAATTTTTTTTTTTTTAAAAAGGTAAACATTTCATGAGATCTGACTGGTAAGTTCGAACTAGAACACGAGGAGCAACCAGAGTATTAAAACAGTATCTAGCCGATTACAAAAGAAAACAAAAATTCTCACTTTTGATTGATTGAAAAAAAACGCGTGAATCAGAATCGATGAACATTGTAAACCCAATCAGACCCATTAATTTGAAAGGACGATTATTTATAATATTCCAAAACCGATTGGAAGCTGAAGAAACAAAGCGATCTCTGTAAATCTGATCAAACATAAGAGCTACCCAGAGAGAGAGAGAGAGAGAGAGGAAGAACTAACCAGAGAAGAAGATCGAAGAGAATCAGATCTTTCTTCTTAGATCATGAAGAGTTGAGGAGGAGAAGACCACGGCATTAATGGAGTGATGGAAATATAATAATAGCACGTGAGACGCCACGATTTGCATTAAACAAGTCGGCATGGATCCACATGTGACTCTCTGTGTCGTTCACACGTTTTTGTTTGATTAGATTAAAATATAAACGTTAGGATGGGTTTGTTTGTTTGATAAAGCTGATGACTGACAGTGATGGTAAATATCGAGTTTTCTTCATTGACTACGTCATGGCTGAGCATCAACTCTAAGAAAAGTCTCAAAGTATCCAGGATATTTGTATTTGTGAGGCCCAAATATAATTCGGTCGTCATATGAACATGTAACATATTCAATGTAATCAAACATTTTGGAATTTGGAGGGTGTGGGTGGGGTTAGTTTTTACATATTTGTAGAAGAATTTTATTAATGTGAATCAAAACAATTTCTAAACTATGATCTTTGACCTAATTTAATTTGGTTTCTCTCTTCTATTTCAAGCTGTTTGCTATCTGAAGCTTAAAAAATCCAATCTCTTTTCAAACATGAATCATGGCAATAAGTTCTACCGCTACATCTACTTTGATTGAGAGCTAATAATACCTAATCAGGATTTTTTGGGCTTGTGTAGTGTTGAAACCAAACCAGAGAAATCTGGTTTAGCTGAACACATGACTTTTCAGTCGGGAAATTTTGGGGCATTTGGTCATTTGGTCATGTGTTACCAGTTTATTACTTTCACTTTTCCCGATGCTTTTTTACTTCTACGGAACAGAACCGTTAAAAAGTTTGGTCAACACTTTACTTGTGTTTGCTCAAAATAGAGAAAAGAAGAAGAAGGTTTTGATACGGAATCGAGAGAGAGAATGAAGGCGATCGTGATCTCGAAGCCAGGAGCGCCGGAGGTTCTACAACTCCGACAAGTGGAAGACCCACAAGTGAAAGATGATGAGGTTCTCATCAGAGTTCAAGCCACTGCTCTGAATCGCGCCGATACTCTCCAGAGGCTTGGCTCTTACGCTCCACCACCTGGCTCGAGCCCTTACCCTGGTCTCGAGTGTTCCGGAACTATCGAATCCATCGGCAAGTCCGTTACTCGTTGGAATGTTGGAGACCAGGTAGATTAAGATTACATCCTTTTTCTGTGATTTGGGGAAAATCTTGTTTAGGGCTTCTAATACTCAATTTGAGGTTTTAGCGTGTGGTGTCTCAATGTTATTCAAAGGAATCTATAAGCTTGACTCAAGATTAGTGTAAATATACGTTTGAATTGGTGCTGGAGTTGTTTCTAGTTGCAACTCGTTTTCATCTGTTTAGCTGTTGAAAGTTCGGGTTGGATGCCTTCATTTTCTATACTTAGGCTTAGGTTAAAGTCTTAATATTCTGACGCTCTCTTTGTCTCAGGTGTGTGCTCTTCTTTCTGGAGGAGGGTACGCAGAGAAAGTTGCTGTACCCGTTGGACAAATCCTTCCTATCCCAGCTGGTATCTCCCTAAAAGATGCAGCGGCTTTCCCTGAAGTGGCATGCACTGTTTGGTCAACTGTCTTCATGATGGGTCGTCTCTCCGCTGGTGAATCGTTCTTGGTATTTCACTTCTCCTGTTCTTACAACGCTATGTATATGCAGTACATGGAAAATTGGAAATGTGAGCAGTTGTTTATTTCAATTTGTGGTTGCTTCATATATTTGACTATGATTTGTAATGGATGATTGATTCTGCGGATTTTGAAGGGCCAGTCCTGTTACCGGAACTATTAGAAGTTTCATTCAGTTACTTCACTTTCTGTTTGTATTCTAGCTTGGCCCTTTAGTGTTCTTGTCTATCTCCTTGCTAGTGTTGATAGTTTCTGAGATTTTAGGTTCATGGAGGTTCAAGTGGGATTGGGACATTTGCAATTCAGATGGCTAAACATCAAGGAGTGAGAGTATTCATCACAGCAGGTTTTGTCTAAATCTTCAGTTTATGAACAATCTCCATGGTTTCATTTGTTGACCATGTTTCAATCTTCTTTTGACTAACAGGAAATGAGGAAAAGCTATCTGCTTGCAAAGAACTCGGGGCTGATGTTTGTATAAACTACAAAACCGAGGACTTTGTCGCAAAGGTAAAAGCGGAAACCGATGGGAAAGGTGTGGATGTTATCTTGGACTGCATTGGGGCACCATACTTGCAGAGAAACCTCGACAGCTTAAACTTCGATGGAAGGTTATGTATAATCGGTTTAATGGGAGGAGCCAATGCAGAGATAAAACTAAGTAGTCTACTTCCAAAGCGTCTCACTGTCTTAGGTACTACTCAACACACAATCAATCAAATCATATCTCAAAATCAAAACTGAGACCCTTTTGAAAATCTTGATATGTTTTTGTTCCTACAGGAGCTGCATTAAGACCAAGAAGCAAGGAAAACAAAGCGGTGGTTGTAGCGGAAGTCGAGAAGACTGTCTGGCCAGCAATAGAAGCGGGGAAGGTAAAACCGGTCATTTACAAGTATTTACCATTGTCCGAAGCAGCAGAAGCTCATAGCCTTATGGAGAGTAGTAACCATATTGGTAAGATTCTGCTTGTTACTTGATTTTCATGCAAAGGGAGAAAATGTTCAGCGGCAAGAATCATTGCGACTTAAATAATAAAAGTCTGGTGGATTATGTTCATAGATGTCCAAGTAAGAGTTTGTTCGTTAGCTTTGTTCAAAGAGACTATGGAACATATATATCAGATAAGCTGTCTACACGAAGTATTGTATCTTCTTTATATTTAACTAAAATCTAATCTTCTATATTCAAGAAACGATAATTTCCCAGATTAAAATCCGTGATTTATAAATAAACCAAAATATGTTCTACCAACTATTGGATGTTAAATAAATGTATATTCTACTGTTCGCATAACAAAAAGAAAAATAATTAAAAAATAAATTATCCAATAAAAAGAAATTTATAAATTTTATTGGTATTTTTATAATTTTGTTTTTGAAAATTTATTTGAAATTTATTTAATATAAATAAGACAATCATACCAAAAATGAGTAAAAATTAAAAAGATGTTAAAAAATAAAGTTTAGTTTTTTTTAATCTATATTAGCCAATGGTTTTAGAAAACATTGGTTTCTGAATATTAAATTTTTTGCATCATCGTCAACAATGATTAAATATATATTATTAGCTTGATGTGAACAAGAACATTATTAAATACAAATTTTTAAAAAGTAAAAAATCATTAATTTAATTTAATAATAATTACACTATAAAATGTATATATCAAATTAATTATAGTTAAATATATATAATCACTAATATTTAACATTTATCAAAGTATTTTGTAGTTTATTTTAAATTTAAAATTTATATATATATATTTATGAATATCAATGTATATATTATTAAAAATATTTTATCATTTGTATAAATTCAAAATTTATATAAATAATATTAATTTATTAAAAATCATATTATTTATAATAACTATCTATAATATTTTAAATATTATAGAATTTTTTTCATTTTTTATTGGATCATTTATATTTTTTAAATAAAACAAAAAACAAAATTTTAAAATTAATATAAGAAATAATAAAATTGTCAATATAAATTAGGACAAATTACAAAATAGTACAAAACATACGTTGTCATAAAATAGCAAGAAAAAAAATGACTAAAATAACATTTATTAAAGACAATAAATACTAAATTAACCCTAATCTTAAACCCTAATTATTAAACCATAAACCTTAAATAATAAATTTTAAATTCTAAATAATAAACTTTAAATACTAAACAACTCTAAATAATAAATCATAAATCTTAAATTATATAATACTATAAAGTTTTTACAATCCAAAATAATGTTACAAATGTCATTTTTACTTTTTGTTGTTATATTTGTGATAATGTATGATTTTGTGATATTTTATGTTTTTTTTTTATAAATTACAGTTAATATAATAAAAGAAATAAATAATAACTAATTTGAAATTGAATGAAAATTCCCCTGTTCGAAAACTCGCCGCCGAGCTCCGGTTAATCGCCGGCGAAACGCTCGACGGTGAGCAGCCGCGGCGAGTTGGTTCAACTCGGACCAAAAATCGCGATTTGAACAAAATCTCACGTTTCTCTTTCATTCGAGTTAGAAATCAAGTATTAAGTTATAGATCTATCATATATAACTGAGATTCATAAGAAAAACGAGTTAAAAGACATCAGTTTTGTTAAAAAAAAAAAAAAAAAAAATCGGCGAAAGCTAGGTTAAGAAATCGCAGAGGATGAAGGTTGAAGACGGGGCGATTTGGTAATTTTGCTATTTACTAAAAAAAAAAAAAAAACCAAAAATGTAGAAGTTGGGGTTCGAACCCACGTTCTAAGGAAGGGAAGAAGGAATCAGCACCACTAGACCATCGTATTCGCTTGTTATTATCACGTCTAGTATAATATATATACTAATATATATACTAATATATTTAAAAGTATTAAAAATTCCGCTCCACGTAAATCCCGTATACTCTCCGACTTTTTCATTAGGCGCTAGGCCCAACCTCACCGTCCGACTAGCGCCTAGCGAGTTTTCGACCGGAGGAAAATTCAAATCATATAACATTTAATATAAAACTTTCATTTTGTTCAATTAGAGTATATTATGAGCTCAGTATATCAAATTATGAATAGAAAAAAAGTTTATTTTTTAGCTTAAAAGGGTCATTTGCCCAAAAAAGGGTCATTTGTTTTTAGTCAAAAATTCTAAAAGTATATATGTATATATTCAATGAACCGAGTGGGAGATTCTTCTTTTATGTTTGAAAAATTGTTAGATTGAGTAAAAAATCTAGAAGATCTGTTGCATTGTTCAAAGCGTGAAGACAGATTGAAATCAGTCTTGGAATGGATGATTGTTAGATTAGTTGCCCTAATCTTGGAAGGTGGGGGAGGTGAGAAAGTGGTGGGCGGTGAGGGAGGTGAGAATAGACCAAGATAATTGTAGTATATATTCAGTGAGCCGAGCAGACAAATCAATATTGGAAGACCAAGATCAAGGCTTTGTAAAGGTATCTCTTTGACAGTTCGTTAGTTCTACGTTAAACCCAATTTCTAATTTAGCAAAATCGAGCAATTCGACAAACGTGGTAATGAAAAAATCGAAACTTTGTAGCTGTTTCAGAATGAATATGTCGCTGCGACTGTGGTTTGCAAGCTTACTCGTGCTTACACATCTCATCCATGGAGCTTTGAGTTGGGGAAAAGAAGGTCATTACGCTGTCTGCAAAATAGCCGAGGTAATACTTGAAAACGATTTTGTATAATTAGATTCTGAGCTTCATCACTATGGTTTACGAATATGACAACTTTGTTATCCAACTGATGATCAACTTAGCTTCAGGAGATTACTGTTATGGTGAAGTCACTATACCCTTTTTAGGATTAGATGTGATCTCTGATAATGACATTTTCAACCCTCAGAGCTACTTTGAAGAAGAAACTGCAGCTGCAGTGAAGAAACTTCTACCTGAATCTGCTGAAGGAGATCTAGCATCTGTTTGCTCATGGGCTGATGAAATTAAACACCATTGGCAATGGCGATGGACTAGCCCTTTACATTATGTTGACACACCTGATTACAGATGCAACTATGAGTATTGTCGTCGGTTTACTCTTCCCTCCTCTAATCTTTACATATTGGAATGGAAGTCCAATCTAAATGTTCTGTCTTTGTGAAAGGGGATTGCCACGATACTCATAAGCATCAAGACAGGTGTGTGACAGGAGCCATTTCCAATTACACGATGCAACTTATGTCGGCTTCTACAAATTTGCAGAGAATAGTCCACTGTGAGTGAAAATAGTCGATACTAAGCTTCAGTTTGAGTTTTATGGAGCATAGAGGAGTGACTAGTCTTTGTCTGCAGACAACTTGACAGAGGCTCTCATGTTCTTATCACATTTTATCGGAGATGTTCACCAGGTAAAACCCTTTTGTCATTCAAATGAATCATATCAGAACAAGTTCTGTCTGAGTTATATATGTAATTTACACAGCCCTTGCATGCTGGTTTCCTGGGTGATGAAGGTGGAAACACGATAATAGTCCGCTGGTACCGTCGCAAAACAAATTTGCATCATGTGAGTGTTTTTTATTCAATCATATTGGTGCTTATCTTTCTTGATTGGATTAACATTGAATGATTTGGAAGTTACCGGATGAATAAAAATGTGTTGCTATGATCTCTGCGATGATCCAAAATCTAAATAAAGTCCTTTCAAATATGAAGGTCTGGGATAACATGATAATTGAGTCTGCCCTTAAAACATACTACAATAAAAGTCTTCCACTCATGATTCAAGCACTTCAAACCAATCTTACGGTATGATCTTAATTCGTTATGAAGCTTCAGCGCCAGTACGTTATAACCAATCAACTCACATTGATCATTTGCTTTTAACTGCTGTCTTAATATAGCAAGGGTGGTCAAATGATGTTCCGTTGTGGGAGTCATGTCATCAACTTAACCAAACGGCCTGTCCAAATCCGTAAGTATATAGATTCATCATTTTGCTTCAAGAATCAAGATACACACATAAACTTAGAAAATTGATAAAATATTGCATAAAGAGGTTTAGAAAGTTTATGAATAGCAGAGAACTCTGGTCGTGGCTTGTTTTACATGATTGATTAAGTAAGGTTGTGGAATGTGGATGTGTTCAGGTATGCATCTGAAAGCATAAATCTGGCTTGCAAGTATGCTTACAGGAACGCTACCCCAGGGACTACTTTAGGAGGTATTAGCTTGAAGTTTAGACCATCAATATTCACTCTGAAACAAAGATCTTAGCTTTCTTTACACATACATGTTCATCTCAGTTAATATACTCTTGTATGCAACGCTGTGATCTTGTAATTTATCTCACGTTTGTTCTGCAGATGAGTATTTTCTCTCTCGGTTACCTGTTGTGGAGAAGAGACTTGCACAAGGTGGAATTCGCTTGGCGGCCACTCTTAACCGTATTTTCTCTTCAAAACCTAAGCTTGCTGGAGCATGAAACTAAGAAAAAGATCCCCAAGAACCATATATGCAGTCATTCTATTAGCTCATATAGTCTCAGTTAAATTTATGCGATTGCTATTGTCCTTAGTTTTACTCGAATAAGTCGAAATTGTCTTCTTATTATCAAACATATAGGACAAAACCATACTCAATGTGTATTAACAACTGAAGCTTGTGTTAATCTCAGTCACTTTAAACTGAAAACAAAGGATCTTGGGAATGTTATCACAAGCTGGTTTTACTTAGTGCATAATGATATAGGACAAGATACCATATTCTTGCTGATAAGCTGTGTTGTTTCGTCCTTGCCCATTCTTTATTTGCCCATTCCACGAATCATATATATATATATCTATGTACTTTGGTCTTTTGTAGATAAGATTTCGACAGATGTTGTCCCCTTTGTGTTCATTTTCCAAATTGTTTTGTAGTTAAAAATCCTGAGTTTTGGATGTACTACTAAAAAATGAGTTAGTTACGAATTGTGGTTAGCAACGTGCCAGAATCCTTATTTGTTGGAATCTCCCAACAACTAAATAGTTGCATTATATATCCCAATCAAAGGAAGTATAGAGTACAGAACGTCAAAAGCTGAAGAAGTCAGGAAAAAAAAACAATTTGAAGGCCTTGGGAGGTGTAATAAACTCACTTGTTGTACTTATCTCTTCTCTCTTTCAAGATTTGAAATAAATGGAAGCTTGGTTTCTTTTCTTTTTCAGGATGGGTTTAACGCTGCAAGTATACTCGTGCTTACACATCTCCTCCAAGGAAAGGAGCTCTTTCCTGGGGAGACGATAGTCACTACGCTGTCTGCAAAATAGCTCAGGTGAAATACTTTTGTCTTAAAATATGATCTCTTTAAGTATAGATCTGAGAGCTTTTATACTTGAGAGAATGTCGTAAAGATAATTATACATCAATGAAAACACTCTAATGTTAAGATGGAATCATGTTAAGAAAGAAAAAAAAGAAGGATCTTGTTTTTGTTTCTACTGTTTCATCGAATTTCTTAATTACTGTGGCAAAATGATATCATTTTAGTACCTAAAAATACCATTTTTCAATCCTTTAGGGCTATCTTGAGGAAGAAACTTCTGCCTGCATATGCAGATGGTGAACTAGCAGCTGTTTGCTCGTGGCCTGATGAAATCAAAAGGCTCCCGCAGTGGCGATGGACTGCCGCTTTGCATTTTGCTGATACACCTGATTACAAATGCAACTATGACTACTCTCGTCTGTTTAAATTTTCTTGGCTCATTCATGTCTGTGTTTGTCAGTGGCAATAAATGTAAATTCTTCTTGTCTTTTATGTTAAGGGGACTGCCCTAAGGACTGGTGTGTGACAGGAGCAATCTTCAATTACACAAACCAATTAATGTCAGCTTCTGAAACCTCACAGAGTATTGTCCACTGTGAGTTAAAGAGTTTTAGTGTTATGTTTCAGTTTACCAGTTTGTGTATGAGTTACATGGAGCAGAGTGTGACTACTCTCTTTTTTTGTTTTGCAGATAACTTGACAGAGGCTCTCATGTTCTTATCACATTATATGGGAGATATCCATCAGGTTAATTAATCTCCTTTTTCAAATTCTGAGTACAGTTTACAACACTTGAGTATAGCTAATTTGGATTTTTTTTTTTTCCCGCAGCCCTTGCATGAAGGTTTTCTTGGAGATCTAGGTGGTAACAGAGTAAAAGTCAATTGGTACAATCAAGAAATTAATTTGCATCGCGTAAGTGTTTTCTTGCAGATCGTGTTGATGGTTTAAAACGTTATATCTTTCCTGAATGTATTGACTGGGAACTGGAAGGATCCTAACTTTGGAAGTTATTGTGAAGGTGTGGGATGACATGATAATTGACTCTGCTCGAGAAAAATACTACAACTCCAGCCTTTCAATCATGATTCAAGCCCTTCAAGACAAACTCAAGGTACCATCTTACTTTCTTGATTAAAGTTTAAAGCTTCACCGCGGTCAAAGCAGATCAATGATAAACTTAACTCACAGTGATTGTTTGTCTTTAACTGCTGTCTTACTATAGTACGGCTGGTCAAATGATGTTTGGAATTGGGGGTCGTGTCACCTTAACTAAACAGCTTGCCCAAATCCGTAAGCATCCTTATATAAAATGTACATATGATTTGTGGTGAAAGATCTTGCTATATAGCAAAGAAATCTGTTTTAGCTGTCATATATACCTTTTTTTTTTTTTTTATTCTTGGTGTTTGGTCAGATATGCTTGTGAAAGCATTGATCTCGCATGCAAGTATGCTTACAACAACGCTACCGCTGGGGCTACTTTAGGAGGTATATGGTTACTCTGTAAAAGATCATCTTAGCTTTCTAATATGCAACAGTGCCTTTATGTTCTGATTTCTCTCAAATTACTTTCTGCAGATTACTATTTCCTCTCTCGGTTACCTGTTGTCGAGAAGAGAATTGCACAAGGCGGGATTCGCTTGGCAGCGACTCTTAACCGGATCTTTTCTTCGAAACCGAAGCCCGCCGGAGCATGAAACTATAAGCAGACACTTCTGGCAGACTCTCATGTAATGGTAGTTAAGGTTATGTTATGCGTTGCTATTGTTATTGACTTTTTAACTATAAATCTATAATAATTAGTAACCTAAACTCTCCGGTAATGTAGCTAATTAAGGTAGATCCCAAATTTACGTGGAACAAGAAAATATTAGAAGCAAAGGCTATTAGTAGTATGCATCAAGTAACTTGTAGAAAAAACTGCATATTTCAAGGAAAACACAAACCTCGATCACTTGGGATACACAACGATGATGATCATCATATATAGATAGATAGATCGCTATCTGGAGTCTGACATCGAAATGAAAAGAAGGAAACAGAGACAAGATCAACTTGCCGAACACCAGATCAATTTTAGATTCGTTGGGTAAAATCGGCAAGTCATCTTTGGCTCAACCTCAACCTCATTCTCTATTCTTCCATAGTTCCATGCAAGACTCTCTGATAGACTCAGAGACTCTCAAAATCATCATCATATTTTTTTTTTTGCTTCTCTACCTCTCCACTTAATTATCTTGTGATCTTATAGGAACATTTAGAGGGATATGTGTGGACAAATTTAATTGAACTTTTAATGGTTTTTTCCATGCATGGTTTTAGACTTTTAGTGCATGCAAGCAAGAAAAAGGAGTGGGATTTTGAATCTTTAAAAGATTTTTTTTTTTAATATATATTATATTTAAATTAAAATCGACCCAAACCGGGAATAACCAGGTTACAAACCAATCAATAACCAGAATCCAAAATAAACCAAACCTAGATCTAGGAGAACCGTCACCGAAATCGCAAACAGGACTGTTATAGGGACACTCCGGCGACTCCGCCTCCGATACTCAACGGTTGCGAGTAAAAGATTGGCTGACCTTTGTATTATCAAATTCGAATACTACAATTTATTGTGAATAAATAAATCAACACACTAATAGAGCTAAGGTCTCTCAAGGTGTTGACACCTCAGCTCTCTTAAGTTTTCTGGTGTTGACACATCAATAAATGAAAAAACCCTTTTGGCCAATCAGATTAAAACAATTCTCCACGTGTAATACTGAGTCATCTTTATTCTGTCTTTTTTTTTTTTGCTTTTTTTTCTATATCATTTATCTAACACTGATAACCCTAGCCGCGATTCTCTTTCCCGATTCTATTTCGCGATGTCATCGATCTCCAGAGTTCGTCGCCGAGCTCGACGGAGAGGCATAGATGACGCTGGGAACTGCGATTCATCGTCTCCTGAAGGTTCCGTTGCAAACTATAACAGCGTGATGGTAAAGCCTGGCTTAGGATCACTTCCGCGGCTCAGAAATCGGGATTAGGATTTATGTCGGAGACTACTAATCTTCGCATGCTAATCGCCGATCTCTGGGTTCTCGTCTTCTAGAATTAGCTGTTTGGATTTTGGATGTGTTTCGGTTATCCAGAGAAGTTGTAATTAGGGCTCGGAATCTGAAGGCCGGTGCCAATTTTATCCCACCTAAATCCTTCTGAGCTCGGAGATTCTACTTCAGCAACGAGGTATGCTTTCTGTGACTTTCATTCTTCGTGGATTTCTCAATTTCTTATGTCGGAAAGTTTGTAACTTTCGTGACTCCTTAGCTCATTGTAACTTCAACCTTTCTTTGGATTCATGAGCAAATAGTTTAGTTTATTCACTGTGATCTGATTGTTCCTTGTTACTTGATTGTTCCTTGATATTTAGGTAGTGGATGTAGTCGTGCATGCTTGGATGGTTGGATGTATTGATCTTGGTGGTGTGTATTGCAATTATTTTATTTTATATGAAGCAAGCGTTTTTCGTTGTTGCTTAGATGTCACTTTTGATCCTAGCAGATACATGAAAGCGGACAATTGAAAATAGTAATATATGTCAAGTAGATAGATTTTTGAATGCTTAACAAGTGTGGTTTTCTGAAAAGATGAAATCACATATTTTTTGAAAATGTAAAGATGGTTACAATTTATTACACGTTCTGATCTATATTCGCTTCTTCCTGCATGCAATCTTTGCCAGTGACCTTTTCTTCAAAATGTTGGCTTTGATGATTCGACGACGACACTTTCTTTAAAAATGTTGTCTTTCACGACTTGAACAATGACACTCACTTCAAAATGTTCAAGTTTCTTGATGATACTGAAACGTTATAGTTCAAGTTTCTTGATGGGTTTTATCTCTCTGTCTCTCAAAACGTTTTACAACTATATGTTTGTTTGGGAAGTTTTGCTTTGCCAAGCTCTGGTTTTTGTGATCATATATTTCGTAACCTGAGATTACATTTTGGTGAAAAGCTAAGTATGTTCTTGTGGAATGTACAGAATCGTAAAGAATCGTTCTCTGTTTATTGCAAATGCTTCTGTTCTCAATATTTTCTCTGTAATTTCCAGTCCGGAGTATTTGCCATGGCATTTGCATTACTTGCAGCTGGGGCAGTTATCCTAACACTAAATGTGCTGCTCCTGGTAAGTACACATTTGATTCATATATTAGTACAAGCCACGTGATTTTCGCTTTCTTATTAGTTATTACAAGTTTTGATTTTAAACATCTCACTTTTGAACAATATGAAATTATCAGGGAGGACATATTATCTTTTTTTTTTTTGACATCAAAACTCCATTTTATTAAGGATTCGGTGTTCGACTCTCCTCAAGGGAGAGCCAGTCGGGAACCGATGAACTTACATGGGAAAATAAAAGTCCACATGCTCTAGCTTTCTTAGCAAGACTATCAGCACGGGTATTAAACTTCCTACTAACATACTTAATACAAAAACTAGGGAAGAAAATCTTAAGAGCACGGAAGTCTTCCAATTCCGATGAGAAGGAGGGCCACTCCATTGGATCTTCGAGCATACTGAAGGGAGGACATATTATCTTCTTCCAAAGCTTAAGCTTTTTGGGCTACTGTCTATTCCCACTGGACGTTGGAGCAGTGATTTGCATGTTGAAGGACAATGTGGTACTCAAAATGATAGTTGTGTGTGTGACTCTTGCCTGGAGCTCTTGGGCCGCTTATCCTTTCATGAGTGCCGCCGTGAACCCAAGGAGGAAAGCTCTCGCACTTTACCCGGTCTTCCTCATGTATGTCTCTGTCGGCTTCTTGATCATTGCCATTGATTGATTCGATCTGAAAAAAAAAAAAAAACTTGGTTCAAGCGCGACTATGACATTAGTGATTGATAGATAATTAGTTGGCTTACATACATTTGTAGGCTTATATTTTATACCGTACCTTATAGTATTTTCTAATCATCAACAAATTTTTCCTTGTCACTCTAAGATCATAAAAGCAAAATGATACAAAACTCAAAGTTTGAAATTGAGATAATATGGATTCGTTTATGCATACTTGGACTATTTAATATAAATTGAATTATCCTATTTACTTGGATTGAATAAATCGTACACAATTAATTTTCAAAAATAAAATTATCGGAGTTTGAAAGCATTATAAAACATAAAGAACAATCTCCCAAAATTAGGGTTTGATATGAACCAAAAGAAGTACTTCTGAAGTCACACTTTCTGCATTACAAACCCCAAGGGGGTACTAAGAAAAAAAAGATTTTCTAAAACGAGGGAATTTATAGGGAAGATGGAGCATGAGGCAGTGAGCATTCCACGTCATCCAGATTTATGTCATCCATATTTATGTCATCCATACATATGTCATCCAGATTTATGTCGTCCATATTTTGTGGCCATCCATCTACACATAACCAATCGTCCAATCCGTTGGGATATATCATCGAGTTAGGTTGTGTATCTTGTGCAACTGATTGACTTCCACGTAACTCTCCTACATTGCTCGTTTCGCCCACTTCTTGGATCATCGGATTGTTGTTTCTGTCTCCATAGCCAACATCGAAGTGAATAGAATGTTGTAGAGTTGGGAAACGTTTTGTTGCGAGTTTTGACCAGAAGTTATCGCCGGACACAAGCTGATCCAAGTTCTGTTGCAGATCTCCACGAAGAAAATGAAGTGTATGTCTCCTGTTATATATAAATGTGAGGCTTAGTTAGATGAATCGATTTCAATGGTACTTAAACCAAATAGGAGGATCAAATTAAGATAGATAATGAAACCTGAATTTAGAAGCAGACTGATTTAGGGTGAAATCTTCAGTCTCTTTCCATTGAGTGTGCTTGTCTGCCTGTGGATTAGTCTCCATGAAGAACGTTGGACGATTTTTCAACTGGGAAAAAAAAAACAAAATATCTCAGTCATTAGGCTCAAAATTTGCAATAAAATGTGTAAAAGATATGAAGTATTGTATACTACCTCGACATCTAGGGTTTCTCTTTTAGCATGTGGATTAAAAGTTGCTCTAAAAGACAAGATATCAGACCATTGGATCTCGATCTTTCTCTTCAGCCTAGAAACTTGTGTTTCTATTTGTACACCGTCGAGAATCTCCCAAATAAGTCTTCTCCTTTTAAAATATATTTTCGCCTTAAGATCATCCTGGTATTTCCTCTTGTGTGTCCATTCACCAATTGTAATCTCGGAGATTGGGAAATGCATAGCAGCCTTTGGTTTAGCCTTTTGTTTTTCAGGAGTAAGGTTTTGTTGAGGCGTTGTGTAATGAGGGTTTTGTTGATGAGTAAAGTTTTGTTGATGTGGACATATGATCATGGAGTCGATCGACCTGATAAATTCCGGAGTTATTGTTAAAGTCAAGTTTAGAGGTGGAGGTATACCCTGAAAAAAAAAAATCAGAAACAAAAATCCAATTAGTACATTAAAACTTATAAATTAATATTGGCAGAATGATGATATTTTATTAATCTAACTAAATTTAATTTATCAAAAAAAAAAATTGGTTAAAAATTTAATTCTAAATCGATTTTTTATTAACTTATCAATGCATTGAATATTATTTTGAAGAATTATATTGTATCTAACAGGCATAAAAGATAAATATTTGATAGAAAAAGAGTTTAAAAGTTACAATAAGAGAGCGATCCATCTTCGAACAACAAATAATTTTGTTATGGGTGCATATAATTAGACCTAAAGCCAATAACTTAGATTAGAAAACAATTTGTAATAACCTAAAACCTAAACCTTAATTGTACACCAAGATCAGAAAAACACATAAAAACATGAAAACGTTACAAAGAAGAAAAAAAACTAAAACAGAACAAAGACATAGTTTAAAAGTTTAAAAGAAATTATAGAAATTATATTGTATCTAACTAGCATAAAATATACATATCTGATATGACATAGTTTAAAAGTTACAATAAGAGAGCGATCTTCTTCGAACAACAAACAATTTTGTTATGAGTGCATATAACTAGACCTAAAACCAATAACTTAGATTAGAAAACAATTTGTAATATACTAATATCTAAACCCTAATTGTCCTCCAAGATTAAAGAAAAAAAAAAAGACAAAAAGACATCTGAAAACGTTACACAGAAAAGAAAAGATAAAAACTAAAACATGAAGAATAGAGTACGAGACATAACAAATCATAAAACATGATGAGTAGAAACATAGAGTAATAATGGATAAAAAGATCAAAGTAGAGTACCTCTTCATTAGTTCTGCTAGGGCCAGCTTCAGATTCTTCTGGCAATCTATTCATCGTATGATATCAACAAATAGCAGCTCTCAGGTTTTGGTTTCTATTGTCACAACGTTTTCAGATATTGACTCGAGTATTTATACACGTTTTTGTTGATAATTCTGTTAAGATATAGATTCTGTATGTAATAGGAATCTAGGAAATATTGACCCATATATTCCCGGTGTAGTTAGATTCCTTGTTTTTATTCCAATTTTAATTAATTAATTTGATATGATAAACACGGACGTGGATTAAAAGTTTTTCGAAATATAGATTTCAAAATTAAGTGCAAATACAATTTGGTCTATTCCTATAAAATTAACTGCACTTATTGGAATATAACAGCATCATATCTTAAGTCTACTTTCTGTTAAAAATATTGTGGCCCATATTGGATTATATAATCGTTAAACATGTATATATGTTTCTAATTCCTACTAAGAATTATGATCACTAACAACGTTAGACTGTCACATATGTTGGCTTATTAGGCATTTCACAACACTGATCGGTTGATACAAGTTATAATAAACCACACATTCTTTTTATATTTTGTGTTCACTCCTAACAAATTCACACGTGATTTTATCTTACGTAAGTAGTATACAATTATGGAAAACATACACATTGATGAGCAAGCATAGAGCATGTGTATGTACTTGAAATCTTTGTAGAGTATGGTCTATATTGCCTTTTGTGGAACTCTTTGTAGAAACATATACATTACATTAACGTCACTTATTTAACTGAAGCAAAAAAAGTTTCAGTTAAATAAGTGACGTTAATGTAATGTATATGTTTCTACAAAGAGTTCCACAAAAGGCAATATAGACCATACTTTACAAAGATTTCAAGTACATACACATGCTCTAACTGAAGCAAAAAAAGTTGAGCGGTTGAGGTAGTCCAAGTGGTAGAAGGGTCCGAGGTGGCAAACACCATCCGGGTTCGACTCCAGGCGGAAATAAATATGCCTCCTCTGCTCATAACACAGACCACGGTCTGGGATCCTCACTGGATTATCAAAAAAAAAAAAAAAAAAGCAAAAAAAGTTTACGTTAATAATTGACGTTATTATTTTGGCTTCGGTTTGAACCAACGTTAACTACTAAAATAAACGAAGCTAAAACCTTGTTTTTTTGTGGCGAGTTGAAAGATCTATACTCCAAAAAATAAACATAAATAGAAATATGAAAATCTTGATTGGACCCTACTCAATATGCTCCGAAGTTTTCTTTTCAATTTAGTGTCACGCCGTTAAAGTGAATCCATCAAGGTTTGATTCAAATTTTGAGTTATTTGTCGATGGATTTATATACAAAATAATCCCAAAGTGTAATATACTCCAAAAGTTAAGTACTCTAAATAGTAGTAATAGTATTACATAAGGCTCCTATTACATTTCATCTTTGTGGTAAGGGTTAGACAAAGATCAGCCTAAAGAACTAAGCAATAATATATTATTGAAAACAAGAAATGAGTAAGTCCCAAGTAAGACTTGTCAGAGTTTTTCTAAAATTTAAACGAGAAGATCCTAAATGATGCCCAAAGGCTAGCTCGAAAATCTGCTCATATTCATCCACAAATTGAACATCCAGCCCTTCTCTCATATTCACCGGAAGCTCATTGAAATGGCTACGGTTACCTTCCGGAAATATAATCATCTTCACTTCACACCGTCTTGCAGCCATGGTCTTCTCTTTAACCTGTGAGAGATTTTGTGTAATCATTCAACCAAAAAACTAACACAGAGTACTTGATTCTTGGGACTCAAGTTATCATTTATCACCCTAACAGAAACTCATGAGAAACTAAAAACCTAAAACAGAGTATTTGTAGTTTGTGTGAGAGACTTACGCCGCCTATTGGTAGAATTCTACCGGTCAGAGTAACTTCTCCTGTCATTGCAAGATCCTTCCTAACAGGCTTATTCATGGCAAGTGATAGCAAGGAAGTGATCATGGTGCAGCCTGCGCTTGGACCGTCTTTTGGTGTGGCTCCTTCAGGAACATGTAGATGAAGATTGGAATTCGCAAAGAAGAGGTTCTTAGGTTCTTTCTCGAGCAGTATTTTTCTGGCTACCGTGTGAGCGATCTCTGCACTTTCTTTCATCACCTTCCCAAGCTGACCCCTTACACGAAGACAACCTTTGCGTTCTACTTCTTCCACAAAGGTTGTCTCTATGTACAATGTTGATCCACCCATGGATGTCCAAGCTAGACCCATTACAACCCCAACTGGTGTCTGTTCATAGATCTTCTCTGTGCGGAATACAGGTTTGCCTACATAATCTGCAAGGTTTGACTCATCAATCATAACCTTCTCCAGTGAAACTTCAGGCGATAAAACATATAATTTACTAAGATAATTCATATTACAGAATTTAAATATTATTTCTATATTTATAATTAAAATATTAGTTTTAAATGAATCATGACCAATTTAGTTTTTATATAGTTTGGTTTAGTTCAAGATATATTAATTTAATGTATAAATTTTATTCTATTTGGGTTGTTTTATAATTCAGTAATTTGGTTTAAGTTTGTAAAATTCGGTTTAAATTCAAGAGTTTTGATTCAGTTCGTGAATTTTGCAAAGTCCTAATTAAGTTTATGACATTTTGATTTTGTTTTTAAACTCAAAGAAAATGAGATATGCAACAATGGCAGTATCTAAAATCCTCAATTAGTCATGGAGACAAAAAAAAACATTCATTGGTCTAATGGAATTTTAGAAAATAGTAATAAATATAAGAATATAATAAAACAAGGTTAAAAACATCGATAAAATAATAAATTTGGAAGACGTATATCATTTCTATTTAATAAATATCAAAATATAAAATAATATACATGAGAATATTTTAAAACTTAAAATGACAAATTACAAAACTTGAAAGAAAAACAGTAACATTCTTTTATTTTGAAAGATAACAATTATACACAAATTAGGCTAATCATAAAATTTTGAGACGATATGAAAATAATAAAACATATATTTAATCATGTTATTAAAGCACATATTATTTTTATTTACGTTATAATTTTATCTATTTCTAAATATTTTTTTCAAATGTTAAATAACACCTCATGAGTGTTTATTTTTATTGGTTTTATTATAAAACATGACACCAATATAATAATTAAAAAATAAAAAGATATAAAAAGATCAATTATATTTTAATAAATATATTATATCATAAAATAAAATTTTAATAAAAACAACCCGTGGAAAAATCAACTAGAAAAAAAAAACAAAAGAACAACCAAGAACGACGTAAATAGAGAGGAATAGAGCACAAAGGAAAAGAAGAAGCAAATAAGAAGCGGAAAAAATTGAATAAATCATAAAATACATTTGGACTAGACTTTTTATTTTATTTTAAAATAATATGGTAGATAATATTGGTTTAGTTTTTATTTCTAAGATATTCTACTCATCCGAAAAATTTTCTTGTCAAATATTTTATGAAATCATTCTCTCGTACACATAATTATAACAGTTCTAAAATAAATATTCAGAAGAATACTAACCAAAATTTATTTTGTATGTACACATTTAAAAAAAAAAATTTACAATAAATCCGCGGCGTAGCACGGGTATTTACCTAGTATTCGTAATATCACAACTCAAAGGGAATCATCGTAAATAGTCTGAGACATTACAACCCACGTGTCGTATGTTTCTTAGGATTGGAATCATAGTTTTGTGGTTGATGGACAACAATAGAAAGATTCTTTATAATGTTTATACTCTATTTTCCCAAAGAATTGGCTAAGAATATCATTTTCCTCGGATAAAATGAAATATAAGTAAAATAATTTCAAGATTGTCCCTTGAATTAAGAGTCTTATTATTATTTGGAGACTCATCATATCATATTGTCAAAGGAGCACTTATACATGTGATCCATCAAAAGCTGGTAACTTCTTTTACCATCTTGAAATTTCCAAATTGAATATTTTCTAGTAAGTTGGAGTCTATGTTCGAATTTTAAATCAAATGGAGACTATTCAAATCAAATATTCTAAAATGGGTTTATCGGATTAGAGATTTTGAGGATTTTAGAGTTGGTAGAATTTTAAATAGAATTTAAAAATTTTGGTGGTGATTTTCTTAAGGTTTTAATAATTTTAATAAGGAATTTCCAATATTTGAGATTTTTTAAAAATATGAATAAAAGGTATTTAAATTGGTATATAATATTTATTAGTTTAAAAAAAAATTCATAGAAATGAAAATATGATATTGAAAATTTTCAGATTTTTAATAATAAATTTGATTTCGAAATAATGTTTTCTTATTATTTTTCATTTCAAAAGTTTGGATTCCCTTTTTTGAGACTAAAACTAAAAAAATAAGAAAAAACATAAACTACCATATTAGAAGGTAGTATTTGTATTCATTATATTTTAAATATAAATTATCTTTCAAATCCTGTAAATCCTAATTGATAGATTTTTTGGTGAAATTCCTAATTTTCCAATATAAAGATATTTTAGATTTTTTTACAAATGACTCATCTAATAAGTTAAGATTTTAAAAGATTTGTATTAATATTAAATCCAACATAAGAAGATTTAAAAATAAAACAAAATCTTATAAAACTCTTAATCCAATAAATTTCATAAATTAAATCAAAAAATCCGGCTTCCGGATACGTCAGTTCGCTTTAGTTGATTCTCTTCCAAATCCAAAAACCAAAGCAACCACATTACTCTGAAAGTGTCATTCTCATTTGTAGCTTCTGGTCATGGTATTTTCCTCTACTAGGCGCCGTTTTCCTCCTCCCCTCAAGCTCATCTAAGGCTTCACGATATCCTTTATTGCCAACTGTTTTTTTTACCGGCGATGCTCGGCCTCTTGCTTCCGCCTTCCGCGTTGTTGAGCAGCTTCACCTTTTCCCTTTGGTGGTCTTTCCATCTGTTATGTTTGAACCGTCGCCCCCCTCCAAAACCTCCAGATCCTCCAGATCTATCGTTTCAAATCTCCAGTTCTCCACATCCATCTTCTCTCCACCGAGCTCTGACTTTTCTGCTCTATAGCGGCTCTTCCTCTTCACCGGCGAGTCTCACCTTAGCTGGTAATTTTGACGGTCCGTCAAGTCTCACATTCCATTCTTCAATGGTTTCTTTGCCTTCACCTCGCGTCTCTCCTTCTTCCGTACTCACTGCTTCGTGTCTAAGCGTACCTACTCTCCCCCGCTCGGGTCTTTGTTCCGCCAAAGTATTGTGTGTGTATGTATGTGCAAAAGGTTATGCAGAATTGATACCATAAGACATGTGCGGCGTACCTCAAATCCACATGTGTCACTCGTCGTCGTTCTCTCTCGCCACATTTGTCTCCCATTTGCCCCTCCTCCGAGCTCTGCCACAAGTGTGTTACTTGTTTGAGCGAAGACACGTAGGTCATCTTGCCAGAGTCTCTCGTGTCGTATTTTTATCCTCGCCCTTTCTCCGTCGCCGGAGTCTCCCTTTCTAGTGGTGTTATTCTCTTGTGCTTAGGCTCTACCACAGCATTCACCATTCGCCTCATTGCTTCATGGTTGAAGCTTTGCTCGTGTCCATGGATCCTAATCGCAATTTGGTTCAGTTTGGTCTCTAAAATTCTCTCGCGTAAGTGGAATCTCTTAGTTATTGGCCTTAACTTAGGTCTCATTCTCCTTTGCTTAAGTGTAAAACCTTTGCAAATACCTCATGGTTTCTCCTTGTCATCGAGACATAGTTCATTTCCCCCTTAGACTCACCATTTATCTGAATGGTTGAATTGGAAGGGATGTCATCAAAGACTCAACTTATAGGTGTTTTGTCGTCTTTGTAATTATTATGAAATTTGTTAATCATGCACTTGTTGTTGTTCTAATCTCAGATGTTAGATCACTAAATATGCTTTCCAATTTCTAAGATTTTGTCTTACTTAACAATTCAATTATTGATAAGATCCGAAGATTTTTCCAAAACTTTTTTTTCTTCATCCAAAGAACCAAAAATTTTAACCCGACAAAACGGAACCGCAACTAATTCCACAAACTTCTCCGAAATTTTTATTTGTTTAGATGTTTTATTGACATTATCTTTTTATGCTATTTTTTATCTTGTTGTACCGTTTATAATTGTAGCATGTTTTTTTTTTTAATTTTTTTTGACAAAGCTATTATAGCATGTGTGAGAACAATCACTATTTTTATCCTTTTTATGGATGTTGAGAAAGTTGTTAACAAAAAAAAACAAGTTCTGCTTCCGGGCGGGTGACTCGAAAACCGAAGTGGAATCGATTGGGTGTCTGGTTTGGTGTACCCGAACCAATGGTGAAACCTGCATCGATCTCTCTCCCACAACAAGGCCATCTCTCTCGATTATAACAAAACTTAAGACACCACAATTAGTGTAAGCTCGACATCTTTGTGAGAGAGTGATGATCGCCGAAGCCGAGACCGAGGGCCTAATGGAGAAGAAGGTAGACCAAAAGCACCATGAAGAAGACGGAGAAGAGGAGGAGGAGGAAGGTCCTCCTCCGGGATGGGAATCTGCAGTTCTTCCTCCTCCTCAGCCTTCATCTCCTCCTCCGATCGCCACCGTCACCACCGCCGTAAACTCCACTACTACTGCTGCCGAAATTCCCGGTATTCTAAATAGTCTGTGCATTTAGGGGTTTATCAAATTCACTCCATTTCTTGTCCAATTTATCTGTGTAGTGTTATGGAATCAGTGATTTTGTATGAAGTTTTAGAGCGAACCAGTTTTCGAATCCCGTGAGGGAATGGAAAATATTCTGCAAACTTTTCATCTTTTTTGGGTGATGCAGAAATGGCGCAAATGGTATGTGGATCTTGCAGGCGTTTACTTTCGTATCCAAGAGGAAACAAACACGTTAAGTGCTCCTGCTGTCAGACTGTTAATCTCGTTCTTGAAGGTTCTTCCATCTCTTTTATCTTCTTATTCATTTAACTGTGTTGATAATCTCCAAGTGACTAGAAACTGCTTAAAGGAATCATCTTGGGTATGTTTTACTTAGCATGTGTCGGTGATATCTCTATGTTCTTGCTTGTTTTGTAGATCCATTCAAATTATACTGGTTTGTTTCTTAGCTGAAATAATAACAATCTTTGGCTATGATTTTTTTCTCCTAAGCTTATGAGCTTATTTTGGTCTCTAGTCCAACATATATCTCCCTTATAGACCATTTCTGTTATCTTTAATTCGTTAGTCTTACTGCTCTTGGGCCAATTGTGTGATCTAGATTCTTCTTCTAAGCTTATGATTTCTCCATCAATTACTCCAATAATATAACATCTCCCTGATTGATGAAAATACTCTTCTCTTGTTGGTTTATAATCTTTATTCTTTGTTTACAGCTCACCAGGTTGGTCAGGTGACTTGCAGCAATTGCAAACTGCTCCTTATGTATCCTTATGGAGCTCCATCTGTTAGATGTTCCTCCTGCAATTCTATCACAGATATCAATGTATGTAACCTTTCCGATTTTGTTTTAAATTCCTCTTGCAAGCATGTTTACATGGTTTTGTTCTTGGTTTCATCGATTATTGATTGATAAAGCCAAAAGCTGGATCTGTTTGTTCTCTCAAAGGTTAAAGTCCAGTTTATCTATCCTTTTGTGTTTCATCATGTCGACAAAACCAATTGTGTGTGCTCGAATCCTTCTTTGAAAGAGTCCATGCATTTCAATATTCGAGTGAAGTAATCTTCTGATGTATCATTTATTTCAACTTATGTTAACTTTCAGGAAGACAACAAAAGACCTCCGTGGTCTGTGCAGCAAGGACCACCCAAAACTTTGAGCAGTGTCTATTAAGGAGACTAAATTTGAACCGGGGGTTTGGGTCAATTTTTGGCCGGTTTGGTGACAAAACTTGTCATGAGATGTTAAAGGACAGATGAAACAAAAATCACCAATTTCACAGGTGAATTTAATTACTAGTCTACTTGGCCGGACTTGTCAATGAGTTTCGATTATTTGGTCTAAAATGTCAAAAAGAAAGAGAAAAAAAAATGGTGGGTCGGGTCCTCTACAGAGAAGGGCTTAGGGTGAACCAACTTGTCAACAAGGCCAATTTAATGTGGAGTGTAATCAATCAACTTTTTTTTTTTTTTTTTTTTTTTTTTTTTGTGCAACATGTAATCAATCAACACTAAATTTAATGTAACCTTGGACCAAAAAATACTTTAATTAAGCCGTGTATACTATTTGGCTATTAATCAGACAGACCTGCACAGGTTTTTAATTTAAAGACTAAAACTAGATTTTGACCCGCGCTAAAGAAGCGCGGATTTATGTTTTCATTCTTAGAATATATACTTTTATCTTAAATTTATATTTTTATAAATTAATTTAGTTACCTATTTCGTCTAATCTATATCAAATGAAAATAAGATGATATAGTGCTAAATGTGAGAAGAAATTTAATAATTTTTGTTTTTGTTTTGATATTATTAACTTGTATATTATATATTAGTAGTTGTATTTTATTGTTATTTTTAGTATATGATTAGTCATGCTTGAACTTGGTTAATCTATTTTTCAACACGTGTTGTAATGATATATAATTTAAAATTTTGATGGAAACAACCCGTTAAAAATTGCATTCAAACATGAACTATAATTTGACGCATCATATATTTGAATAATATAAATATTAAATAATTTAAATATTTATATTAAATTTAAAATATATCAATTGGAATTAGTTACTCGTGCAAATTTTATTTTTAGAAATCGAAATTGGTTAATTTATTTTTCGTCCATTTTATTATAATTTAAATTTATTAAAATTTGATGAAACAACCCGTTAAGAAGTACAATCGTAAAAAACGTTTCTTACAAAATAAATAATTTATACCCGCACGCTAGTACAATATTATATACTACTTTCTTATTTTAATAATAATTTATTAATTTTAATGATTATATAATTTATAAAATAATTATGTATTAAATTATATAATTATATGTACCAATTGATTTAGTAACTTAATTATGCTTGATTTTATTTCTTTAAGTTAAATTTTAGTTAAGAATAATTTATAGTATTTATTTTAATATTAATTTCGAAATTAATAATTATTTTTATTAAATTTTTGAAAAAGATTTTCGTTAGATATGATTATGATAGAAAAAGAAAACAAAAAATATTATAAGATATTATGAATAAATCAAATATAAATTATTTTACAGTTTTACCCTTAATGAAGGTTACAAATCCTAATAATATCAAGGGCAAATTTTGGAAACAACATTTAAGTACCATGGCCAAACTCCAATTTTTTAATAGTATTGATCATATGGTTGTATTGAATTAATGAGTGGGCCTTACTTATGGAACAAATTATATTATGAACACCACAAGCTCTTTTTGGTGAAATAATAAAAACAGTTGCATATCAAATTGGTTACTAACACATTCTACAAAATATAATTATACTAATTAACTTTTGAGCTAGTTTGATAGATATCTAGCTATAGTGGCAAAATCGTAAATAAACGAACAAGATAAATAGTGACATGTACATCAGCAATCTTCTACACAAAGGAACTTTAGTGCCATCATGTGTTGTCATATTTTTTTTTTTTTTGAATGAAAAAATTGCAAATGCTAAGTTTGAACCCATGACATCTAAGACAATATCAAGCTGTTTTATCACTATGCCACATAAACTATTAATCATGTGTTGTCATATTATATATAATATAAGAAGTTTTAAAAACACTACTAATTTGTTCCATGTTGTAATTTTGGATGCTATGATCATGTTTCAAATCTCAAATAGAATAAATAATATTTCCTTTGTGAAAAACGTAATTAGTATTCAACAAAGAATCATAAAAGACTAAAAAATAAGAAAGTTAGAGAATTAATATTTCAAACAACACTTATATATAGACTTATATTATGACTAATTAATGATCTAGGGTGTGCTTGGTAACAACTTTTGCTTTTAAATTATAAGTTGGTAAAATTTTGATTGTGATTTTAAATTTTAATTAAGACTGTGACCTTTAAAATAAATAAAAGTCATAAATTTGTGACTTTTAAAAATTAACATAACATGAATAAAACAAAAAGTTAAAAAACTTTGAGTGATTTAAAGAAAACAAAAGCTTGCTTGGTAAAATTATTAACTTTAAAAACTGTAATTAATTTTAAAGTGTTTAAAGTTTTTAAAGTCAAATCACCAACCATTCCCCTAAGTTATCGCAATAGAATATGAATTTATATGTCAAACAATATTTACCTATAGACTTGAATTATGACTAAATAATGATCTAAGTTATCGCAATAAAATAAATCTATCTGAATATGCTTAGTTTACTCTCTTTTTTGTCACAAACTAAGTTTACTCTAACCATGACTATTTTGTTAATAGATATGTTTTGGTGTAGGCTTTCCCGACTCTGAGTTTAGAGCACCTTCATTAAAAAAAATTCAAAATTAAAAAAATAATAATAATAAAAAATAAGAGAGAATAAGATAAAATTCTTAAATGAGAATCTTTGAGAAACTCATGAAAACCCACAATATATATACAACCCTTTCAGCAGAGGAAGCTTTACTTTGCCATCCATTAGACCATGTACATCCATAGTTTTTAAAGAGTTTTTAGCACGAATTTTTAGGAAAACCAATTAAAAATATATTATTTTTAAAAATTCTCTTAAGAACCGATTCTTAGTTTAAAACCGATCATTAACTGTTCATGCTGACGTGGCAGTTTCTAATTAGTTCTTTTTTCGATTTTTAATTTTTTTCCATCTATAAAATATATATATATATATATATATATATATATATATATATATATATATATATATATTAAAAAAATTGTTAAGAACCTCCAAAGAGGAGGTTCATTGATGTTCATGTTCTTAGGTCTACGAGAAGAGCCACAAACCATATACCGTATATGGTCGACATTAAAAAAAAGTCATTAGCAAAAGAATAAAAGAAAAGCCTTTTTACATTGAATTTAAGTATTTAACCCATCTTTCAGTAGAATTAAATTGAAGAATTTGGTTTCACCCAACTGTTGCTGAATTTATCTTTAGTTCATCGTGAAAACATCTGTCCAAGAAGGCCTCCAAGATAAGTATATAAAACTAATTTAAACGATTAAACAACACATGCTTAAGTAAATGTTACGGAAGTGAGTGAGACGCAAGAGTCGGTTCTTTCTTGCTAAGTGCGGGCATTAAAGTGATCTTCACACACTAAAGTCCACGAATCAATGCCGTAACTGTATTTCATATCTTCCCCAAAATTTAATGCTATTCTCTGTTTATATTCAATCCAACTTTTTAATCATCTATCTCCTCAACAAACCCACCAGACCAAACCCAAAAAAATGTTTACAAAATCGATCCTTTTAGTTTCTCTGCTTCTCATCATCTTCGTCTCTGCAACTCAATCAGCTCGTCAGAAGAGCGGGAACGATGGTTTAGGATTCGGCGGTGTACCCGGATCAGGATTTGCCGGAATACCCGGATTCGGAAACGGGTTTCCCGGGACCGGAGTCGGCGGAGGATACGGTGGAGGGTACGGTGGTCCGAGCGGCGGATACGGAAAAGGAGGTGTGGTGAGGCCGACGGTGACTTGTAAAGAGAAAGGACCTTGTAACGGAAAGAAGCTGAGGTGTCCGGCCAAGTGTTTCAGCTCTTTTAGCCGCTCCGGGAAAGGATACGGCGGAGGAGGCGGTGGAGGTGGATGCACCATGGATTGTAAGAAGAAGTGTATCGCTTACTGTTAAACAAAATGAAAAATCAGATCTTTATAATATATAGTCATTACAATGATTATATATTGCTATGTTATTGTAGCTATAGTTGATGATGATCATGATATGAGGATCGATCGTTTTGTCTCGATTCGATTTTAGTAGTTTTTATATGCATAATATATGGTTGTGATGAATAAATGAGGAAACTTTACGGTTTTCTCAATTTGTGTGTGTGTTTTGTTGTAGTATGAGTTATTATGAGTTTTTGTTGTTGTTGTTGTGTGATTTGATCTTTGATTGGACACTTTGAATTGATATATTTGCAACAAATTACATAAGCATCATATGGCTCTTTTCAATACATTATTTTTTCCGATAGTTTTGAGTTTCTTTGTTAAGTCTTGATCTTGATCTTTGTCCGAACAGAGACAGGGATTCTAACATCATGAACACCATCAGTCCATGTTAAGCTTCCAAAAAAATACCCAGTGTTGATTTTATGACTTGTTTTAGCCGTCACCTTGAAAGACCGCACTTTCTTAGCTCCAGAGCTAAACACAAGTGTGGTCGGGTTCACGGTGAGGGTTATGCCAAGAGGAGACTCAATCACAGCTTTATAGACTGACTTGATGGGTCCAACATTGGTTAGAGTTCTTGTGAGTGTGACTTCTTTCTCAAGATTTGGAATTGTGATTGAAGGTAAGTTTATATCAAGAATCGATGGCTTAGGAATTGGGCACTTAGTCTTTTTACCGAGCACACGGGAGATTGAGGAGTCGTTGTAACCTGCGGAACACATATAGTTGCTGTAATCTTTGATCCCCATATCGTAGACAAGTCCGGGGTTTGCAGCTTTTTCAGGGTTTACAAGCCCACCTCCATAGTCAAATGGATCTGCAAGCTTCTTGTTTGATCCTTCAGCAAAAATGGGTTCACCAGATGGACTTGTCCTCCAAGCTTCAAAAGAGATATCGATTAGCCGAAAACAATTGATGAAGAAGAAGATGGGATGAAGAAGAAGAACCTGTTGTGACCAAAGCTGATCTAATAGCAGCAGGAGACCAATTAGGGTATAGACATCTGAGGAGAGCTATGATTCCGGACACAACAGGTGTAGACATCGATGTCCCTGAGTCGAGTCCAAATCCATCGTGCTGTTCAGGATCAAGCGGACTTAGTGCCGCGAATATGCTCACACCCGGAGCTGCTATATCAGGCTACAGAGTAAAATGTGATCAACTTTTGAAGCAAACATAGACTAGAGACAGACACAATGGCTTTATATATAACCTTGAGAATGGCTGGTGAAACCGAATTGGGCCCTCTACTTGAGAATGCAGCAACCTTTGTAGTAGCAGGCAAACCGGTTAATGTCATAGCCGGGGTGATTCTCACTGTGGGCGATCTGAAATTGGACGTGGGATCAATGATGTATGTGGAGAAAGAAAATCTGACTTAATAAATTTGGTTCAAGATGGAGGAGGACCTGGTGGTAGATATGTATTGGAAAATGTCGGTTCCAAGCTCGTAATCAGTGTAAATGCAAGGAAAATCATGACATCGAACAAGAAGATCGTCAGGCTTTTGGGCTAAGATGACTCCTGCTATACCTTTCTTTGCAACTGGATAGACATGATCGAAAACAAGAACTATTTTCCCCTTCACGTCTACATTATTATCCTCACTCCTTGAATCCCAGAAAGCTAAACCGGTTGAAATCTCCGGTCCAGTGAACAGAGACTCACCCTGATTAGACCACCAACAAAAATCAAGAAGTTAAAAAGGTGTAAACTTTGAACTGTCTTTTGACTAATTTCAGGGACATAAAGCATACAAAGAGTGTTTGATTATTCCCAAGTGTGATCTTTGTCGGAAAAGACCGGTCAAGAGTGGTTGCAGCGACGGTCAAGAGCCAAGGAGCAGCATTGACAACAGTCTGAGCATTAGGCCCATCATTACCAGCTGCAAACACAACCGGAATCCCTTTAGCTACTGCATGAAACGCAGCGACTAAATCGGGCTTCTCGACCTCGGATTGCTCAGGAAGACTCCCGGCAATAGAAGCAGACAAAACATCAACTCCGTCGTGTATAGCATCATCAATAGCCTTCCACATATCAGCATATGAGCATCTTCCATCTGTTCCTCTTCCGTCCTCTCGTATTACGTTCCAACACACCTTGTAAGAGGCTATGCGGGCCCGAGGAGCACCACCTCGGACCGTACCTGAAGAACCCCAACAAACTAATGTATTACTCTTAAGCTAGCTTTTGTAGTGAATACTATTCAAAGGCTATTACCTTGAGCTAGACCATAGAAGCTCGTGTTGGGAACGAATGAGCCAGCTGCTATTGTGGCTGTATGCGTGCCGTGACCGATTGCATCCCTGTTGGATATGAATTCTCCGGTTATTGAAGTGTTATCTGCCATTAGGCCCTTTAGGTAGTACTTAGCTCCTATAAGCTTGTTGTTGCAATGAATCGTGGCGTTAAATTTTTCTCCTGATTCACATTTTCCTCTCCAACGCTTAGGTATTGGTCCAAGGCCTTGATCATTGAGTACCTTCGACTCTGGCCATATTCCTATATATACATACATGACATGAGACAAGTATATATATACAGATGAGAGAAAGATTTAATTAAAGAGAGTGTAGAGAGACCGGTATCCAGGACGCCGATGATAGCTTCACTGCCCATGTTTGTGTCATGAAGAAGACCTTTTACAGATGTTGATGAAGAAGAAAAAGAAACTGGAATTTGAGAGAGGCCAAGGAGATCCCAAGTTCTTGTTGTTTTCAGTTTTAGAATCCGGTTTGGTATAACATGGATTACTTCTGGATGCTCTGTGCCATATTTCGGATAAGAAACCAAAGATCTTTAAAGCTCACATGATATGAAAATTTCATAAATTTGAGTTGAGATTTGTTGAGCACCTGATATTTTCTTCGCTTGGGAAGATGTAAGAAGTGCTGAGAAACCGGAAAATCCATGTTGATAGCTATAGATCATTGAGTTATGTGCGTCTTCTTTGCTATATATAAGATCAGAGATAGAAAAGATAGAAGAACTCATGATTGACATAAGAAAAAACAGAGTAGGGCCTTAGTCCCGTGAAGAAACAGAGCAATGCGAGGGAATTTTCTTGGGAGACAAGAAACGAATGTAATCAATAACCTACCACAAAGTCTGAATTTTTTGGTTGTTTAAGAGATCTGGCCTTTATTGAAGGTGATTAAGTACCTTTCAAGAAGTGATTCAAGCATTTGATGATGAGAGGCTGTAACGAGTTCGGGATCATCTTTTTCCTTTTCTCCAAGATAAACTATATAAACCTATGGAATTTTTGGAAAAAATAAAATCAGAAATCTATTAGCAAATAGAAAAGAAGTCTTTTTGCGTTACATGCCTTGCTGTTGTTGTCTAGGGCTCTTGCAGATGCAAGAATCGTGTTAAGAAATAGGACCAAAGCAAGTGCCAACAGAAGCACAAGTTTGTAACGTAGTAAAGAGTTCTCCATTTTCTGAAAGTGAGGAGTGTGTGTGTGTCTGGCACAGAAACCTCTGAGGTTATTATATATGTAAATAATTCATTACTTTCAGTTCACGGTTCATGGCCCACTATTGGGGGTGGAGTTTTGGGTTGGACCCGAATCGGTTTGGATTCAATTTCCGATATGGGTTTGTAGTTCGGTTTGAGAGGAATGTCATACTCAAAAAAAAGACAAAAACTAAATCACTTTGATTCGATTTGTTTTAGTTTGTGTCCGATTTTATCATTTTGCATTCAACTTTTTTTTGTTAATTTGAGAAAATACTTTTTTTAATTTTTTTATTAATTTGAGAAAATACTTACCAAACTAAAACTAAACCTCATTCCGGTTCGTTTTGTTTCAATTAATTTTCGGTTAGTGACCCTTACATAAGTCACGATTGGGAGGAAAACAGGATTGTGGGATACACTATAACCTCTACATTTTTTTTTTAAAAAAATTAATATTTCGTTAGTTAATAAAGTTTCAGTTTTAAATTCAGTTTTGATTCAATTAATTATTTATAAACTGATATCTTATTAAATTAATAACATATTATGGTTTTGACGTTATTAACCTCTACATTTTTTTTAAAAAAAAATTAATATTTCGTTAGTTAATAAAGTTTCAGTTTTAAATTCAGTTTTGATTCAATTAATTATTTATAAACTGATATCTCATTAAATTAATAACATATTATGGTTTTGACGTTATTAATTTATATAAATGTTAAGAATAAACTGAACATTTAAACTTAATAAATTTTTGGTTTATCAATTCTAGTCAAACATGTTTAATCTCTTCTATGGACCATAGACCACCAAAAGTTTTGCTCCTCTTTTTAGGTACACACTTTCCTTAAAGGCTCATCCTTTCTTGAAATTATTTTCGAGATATATATGATATTTTTAACCTAAATATTCACAATTTTGCCAACAAGAGAATTTCAATCATATATTCATATTTAGTTAGATAGTTAGTTAAACTATTGTTAGGAAGTTGTTAGACCATTACATAGTTTGGTAGATGATTATTATATCTTGATAAGAGTAATCCAAAACTTAGGATCATAGGAAAGCACAAACCAATTCCAGTTTTTGCATTTATGGGTAGAATACTATAGTGCACTGAATTAACATTGAATGTGTGTTTTTGGTGTAAATTTGGATCCAATTATATGTTCTTATAAATATGTTTATTTTTATTTGCTATTTAAATACAATTAATCTAATCTTTAAATTTTGATACAATCATGTGTAGTTGTTGCGGATCTAACTATGAATCAATCAACTCTAAGTTGACGAATGAGTAAAACCGAAAGCACACAAAGAACAGTAAAAGAATCGATGCAAAGAACACAAAGAAATTTCACCCAGTTCAAGTCTCGAGTGAGAATCCTACGTCTGGAGCTTGACGGCACAAGCAATAAATCCACCATGAAGAAGAAACCCCCAAGAAAGAATGTTCCCAATGATCAATGAACTCTCCCTCTCTCAAAACAAGATAGCTCACGAGTTCACTCAGCTCACACCTATCCTCTCTCAATTTCTCCTCACCGTAACAATAACAAACTTCCTTTTTTCTTCTCTTATAAACTGAGAAGAACCGGTACAATCCTTAGACCAACTTAACCAATTAGTAAACCTACTAATCTTCAACTACTCTATTGTACCCTTAGACCAATACCACAAACCGGTATCAGTCTGATAAACTCAATGTCTAATGTCACAAGATCAACAATCTCCACCTTGACATAGACATTGAGTGTCTGTTATCCCCATGTGCCGTCAAGCGTGGTCAACTCCTTTGTCCTTGACCACTTTGAGCAAAGCTAAAGCTTGTTCAAACTTCTCAACTGGTATCACCTTGGTAAGCATGTCTGCTGGATTTCTTGAAGTCAGAATCTTCTGAACCTTTACCACTCCATCTTCAATTATGTCTCTTATAAAATGGTACTTTGTGGCTACATGCTTAGTCCTCTCGTGGAAGACTTTGTTTTTAGCCAAGCAGATAACACTTTGTGAATCGCACCAGACATCTATAGAACCCTGTTCATACCCAAGCACCTCAGCAAGACCCTTTAACCAAATACCTTCCTTCACTGCCTCAATCAACGCTATATACTCAGCCTCAGTCGTTGAAAGAGCTATAACCGGTTGTAAACTTGACTTCCAGCTCACAACATTCCTCCCTGCAGTGAATACATATCCTGTAACTGACCTGCGCCTATCAATATCTCCAGCATAACCTGAATCCGAGAATCCTTCCACTCTAAAACCTGAACCTTTTGTAAACACAAGTTTTCTATTCTGAGCTCCCTTTAAGTATCTGAGAATCCACTGAACTGCTGTCCAATGAATAGTTCCTGGGTTACTCATGTACCTACTAACTAGGCCTATAGCATAAGTAACATCAGGCATAGTCCCTATCATAGCATACATGATGCTCCCAACTACATTACTATAAGGAACATCCCCTGCTGTTTCCTCATCCTCCTTGATTTCTGCCAATTTAAAGTGTGCTCCAATGGATGTAGATACTGCCTTAGCTTCATCCATCCTGAAAACTCTGAGAATTTTCTTGATGTAGTCTTCCTGAGACAAAGATATAATACTCCCTACTCTGTCCCTGCTGATATCCATGCCTAGAATCCTCTTTTCTGGCCCTAAGTCCTTCATATCAAACTGACTCCTAAGCAGATCCTTAACCCTTTTGATTTCTTTAGCACTTTTTGAGGCCAATAGCATATCATCCATATATAACAGGAGATACACTAGACCATCATCACAGCTCCTGGAATAAATGCACTGATCATATTCACTCTTAAGGAAGCCTTGTTTTACCATGAATTGATCAAAACATCTATTCCACTGTCTTGGTGCTTGTCGAAGACCATACAGAGATCTCTGTAAATGAAAAACAAGATTCTCCTTTCCTTCTTCTATGAACCCTTCTGGCTGGTCCATATAAATGTCTTCCTCAAGCTTCCCATGTAGAAAGGACGTCTTCACGTCAAGTTGCTCAAGCTCAAGGTCTTGATTCACGGCCAGAGATAACATGAATCTTATTGAAATATGTTTAACAACTAGAGAGAAAATCTCCTGAAAATCTATCCCTTCCCTCTGTGAATATCCCTTTGCCACTAACCTGGCCTTAAACCTTTGCTTCTCAACTCCAGGGATACCTGTCTTCCTAGTTAGAACCCATCTACAACCAATAATCTTCTGATTTCTTGGCCTCTTGACCAAATTCCAGGTCTGATTCTTCTGATGAGATTTCATTTCATCTTCAAGAGCTTCCTTCCATCTTGGCCAGTTCTTACTCCTGACTGCTTCCTGATAGTCTTTAGGCTCTTCTACGTTTAATTCCTCAACAACAGATAGTGAAAAAGCAAGTACGTATTCATCTTTTGAATACCTTCTTGGAAGTTTAATCTCCCTTCTCACTCCTCCGCGGTTTAACCTCTGTTGAGCAGGTTCCACAGTCTCATGTTCTGAATCCTCACTCTCTTCTGGTATCTCATTGTTAACTCCACCTTCAGTAGTATCTTCAGTGTCAGATATTCCATCCTCTTCTTCAGACTCTTTCCTTTTAACTTCAAGTTCTGTACTAATCTCTTTAGTGACATTTGTACTAGATGACACTGACTTCTTCTCTTGAAGCCAATCCTTGTATAAAAGATCCTCTCTGAAGACTGCATTGCGACTTACAACACCACTTTCTTTCTTCTAACAACCACACTTTGTAGCCTTTGGTACCATATGGATAACCCAGGAACACACCTTTGATGGCTCTAGGCTTTAACTTTCCCTGATCTGTATGAACATACACCAGTGATCCAAAGCGCCTTAGATGAGAGTATCCAGGTTCTTTTCCAAGCCAAATATGTTCTGGTATGTTCCCATCATTTGCTGAGGAGGGTGTCTTGTTAATGAGGTATACATAAGTTGCCACAGCTTCTGCCCAGAATCTCTCCTCCAATCCTGATTCATTTAACAAGCACCTCACCTTCTCCATAATTATATGGTTCATTCTCTCTGCCACCCATTCTGTTGTGGGGTGTAAGAGCTGGTCTTGTGTCTGTCAATACCATTCTTCTTACAGAATTCATCAAATCTAGAATTGCAAAATTCTAGACCGTTATCATTCCTCAGAAGCTTTACTCTCTTGTTTACCTGATTCTCCACTAATAATTTCCACTCACAGAACTTGCTGAAGGCTTCATCTTTTGTAGCTAAGAAGTATACCCATACTTTTCTTGAATGATCATCTATGATCGATAAAAAGTACTGTTTCTTTGACAATGAGAATTCCACGTCTGGAGAACCCCAGAGATCTGCATGCACGTACTTTAGAACCTCTTCAGTGTTGTGTTTGCCAATATTGAAGCTGAGTCTCCTGTTCTTTCCCATTACACAGCTTTCACAAAACTCCATATCACTGATTCTCCTTTTATCCAAGATCCCTTTCTCAACCAGAATCTTCAGGTTCTTCATGCTCATATGGCCGAGCCTACTATGCCATAAGACAGTATCATCCTTTTCAGCTGATATGCTTGCTTCTGGTCTCACTGTATCTCCATCAAGAAGATACAGACTTCCAACAAGGGTGCCTTGTAGTGCCAATGACCCATTCTTGTAAAACCTCGTATTGCCGTCTCCACCTACCTGTTTATAACCCTGCAAGTCCAAAGAACTCACATATATTAAGTTTCTCTTAAGGTTTGGGACGTACCTGACGTTTACCAGGCGTTTGACACTTCCTCCCATCATGTTGACTCTCACAGAGCCAATGCCTTCTACCATCACACTCATGTCGTCTGCCAACAGGACTTGTCCACCAGTAATCTCACGGAAATCCTCAAACCTCTCACGTCTTGTGGTCATATGATATGAGCAACCAGAATCTATGACCCATCTGTCCTTAGGATCTTGATCCGCAATGGATAGAGCATCTATTTCAAGTAGCTTATCCACCATCACCGCTGCTTCACCAGAGTCACTCTCCATTTTCTTCTTTCTGGAGAAGCAATCCTTCTTCATGTAGCCTTCCTTCTTGCAATACCAGCAAGTTACCTTTGACGCAGAACGAGACCGTGATTTGTTTTTGTTCTTGCCATTGTGACTCTCTCTCTTTTCAGTTCTTCCTCGGGTGAGGTAAGATTCTCCACCTTTACTAGAACTGTTGGATTCCTTCATTTCCAATAGCTCCATTTCTTTTGATTTTGCTGCAGTAGTCACTTCTTCAAGAGACATTGAATCTCTTCCGTACTTTAGCGTCTCCTTCAACTGATTATAATGCACATGTAACAAACTCAACAACATAATATCTTGTACTTCATCAGAGACTGTAACGTTAACACTACCTAAATCAGCTACCAATTTCAAGAAATCATCTATGTTTTGATCTATAGATTTTGATTCAACCATCTTAAACGTATAGAAACGATGTTGAAGGTGAATACGATTAGGAAGAGTTTTGGAGAGATACAACCTTTCGAGAGTTGACCATACTGATGCCGCGGTTGTACAGTTGCAGGCATCGAGCTTCCTCAATACATGATCTCCAAGATTTAGTGTTAGCATATCCATGGCTCTCTCTGCTTTCTCGAGACGATCCGCCTCATCTTGTTCCTGTCTTTCTTTGAAATCCGCTTCCGATTCGTCCTTCTTGATGACGATCTTGGTGCTCGAGCTCACTTCCGGTGTCTCCTCCACCAAAGCACCTTTCAATCCTAGAATGGATAGATGCGCGAGCATACGTTTCTTCCACATCGAGAAATCCCCTTGTCCATCGAAGATCGCGACTTCGATACTCGATTTTCACATCAATTTCGACATTGACTCCAGAACCTAAAGGCTTCTGATACCACTTGTTGTGGATCTAACTATGAATCAATCAGCTCTAAGTTGACGAATGAGTAAAACCGAAAGCACACAAAGAACAATAAAAGAATCGATGCAAAGAACACAAAGAAATTTCTGTTGGGAATCCGAGCCAATTCTACAGATTCAGAATTCTCGCGAGTTCCCGATAGCCTAGGATATAGGGTCTAGTTAATTGAATCATGGATCTCACCTCGTGATTACCTGGTGTTTGGCAGCGGAAGATTATGGCAACACGAGATCTGCAGCGCCCCAATCGTTGCGCCTCTACTGTTCAGTCCACACGCACACAAGATGGAATCCGCCGGGATGCTAGTACCGGTGCTCGGATCTCCCTGGGAACTTTAGTTTTAGAGGTTCTCTGTTTTCTCTCTGAGAAAAACAGTCTGGGCGGCGCTCACGATCAACTCCACACTTAGGTCGACTGTGCAAAACACGTTTATATATCGACCTTAAAGTGAACCGAAAACTCAGTCTCGGTTTCGCCTTTGTGTCGACCGATACACTTAGTGGTGTCGATCGACACACGTCCTGTATCGACCGACACACCCATGGTGTCGATCGATACACCTCTTTGAAACTTATGTCCGATGTGTATCCAATACACATCGATCAGATCATACGCCAATGATCAATCCCATATAGACTATGTCCAACCTGCTTAGGTGTGTGACCCTGTAGGTTCACACGATACCAGAAATGAGTTACAACTCATTTGTCATAAGCGGTTTCTAGCAAAACATTATGAGTACCTAGTATCACATGAATTGTCCGATCTCGACAATACAACTATCTCTTTAGAGAGTACAATGTGATTTCAGGACATAATCCCAACAATCTCCCACTTGTACTGGAATCACCTATTCCCATAATCCCTTTGTCTCTATATCTCGATATGGCATAAGGCAAGAGGTTGTGTCATCCTTATTATAGCCAACATCATGTTCATCGAATTTCTGATTCATACTGATAAAACAAACGACTGACAATCACCTCGTTTGAGCACGGCCATGCATTTTCTCAGTATCAAATCTTCGATGGGCCCTGAGATATCTATCTCCCGTTATTACAGGAGGGACAAATCCCATCTTGTTCTATCCCTGTTTCTACACATACTTCAAGATACGCACGAGCAATGCCGTTATAGTCGCCAGTTACGGAACGACGTTTGACAAGGTCAACACGCATCAATTCATATGCTAGAAAGCATGATGAACTCAGGTCTAAGGACTATACTCTATAGTCGTAATGAGAACCTCCCATGACACTGATGTAACTATCCTGTGGAGTTCTCATTAAGCGGGTCATGTCCAATCATATGTTCACCAACATACATCTATGTGACTGACTGTGATAATCATATCATTGACTTCATGAAACTTAGTCCAACAGTCACCTCACATACTAGTCTGCGCGGTTGTTAGTGTCCCATTTTAACAACCTTGACTAGGGACAATCATAATTTATGTCATCTTTTACTTATAGGGTTTCATGATCAAGTCTTCAACTTGATGACCTATAAGATGACCATAAAGTACTTTGGGACCATTATTTAATTATCCAATAATTAAATAATGCTGATGTCAGTTTTAACTTACACAAACACTGCCAAAGCATGTATATGTTAAGTTTACAACATAACTAAAATAACTCCCACTAGAATCAAGATCATCTTTTCAGATATCTTACACCTACAGCAACAGAATAAATTCCGTGCTTAGGTTGTGGGAGAGAGTGCGGTGCTATTGCTTGAAACAATTTCAACAAATTACACCGCCATTCAGACAAAAGCACTATTCTACGGTCTACTGCTTGGAGCCTTTCCAACAGTTAGCACCGCCATTCAGGCAAAGAGACATAACCAGGTGGGAACCGGGAATCGTCTTTGTCCGACTAACTACTTTCAACTGGTTCGTCACTTCATCAGTTCACCACGAACCTATCCTTAGTGTTTCTCAACACTTGGGATATTTCTGGTAACTATTCAGTGACTATTACCGGAGTACATTGGTATATTCTCGTCATGCTTAAGCTGCATCTAGACGAGCGCAAAGTATGGCATTTGTGATGGATTCTATTGCAGCAGCATTAGAACTCACACTCATTAATATTAGTTCAGACAGTGTTCAGAAACACTTCTTCTTACTAATATTGTTACTAGCTCAGCCAGTGTCCAAGACACTGCATCTCGCTTGGATAATTGCCATAAGACCTTTGGTATGAAGCCATTCTTGGAATTAAGCACATTTGAACTGTCCAATACCTTATGAACATAAGGATTTTGACACGATCCAATTAGCCTACTTAATCTATGTCAATAGATTCTTATTCCAAGAATTCATTCGGCTACTCCCATGTCTTTTGTTTAAATTTGACTTTCGACCCAAATCTTAACAAGACTTTAGCGTCGGAACGTCGTTCATGAGATTCAAGTATGTCTACTACATACTGTGTGAGAATTGCCATTACGCTCCCACTAGTCTTCTTGTAAACGCATGGTTTCATTTCTTCTCTGATTAAGTCAAAACCTTTGACCAATTTATCAGAATATTGATTCCAACTCCAAGATGCTTGCTTCAATCCAGAATTGGATCGATGAAGCTAACATTCATGCCCAGCCAATTTTCGGAGTTGGGGCTCACCATCGCTTCTTTGAATTTCGCATGTTCGTCACTTTTCAATGATCAGCAGATCACGACATTTGGTTACGAGAAATCACTCTCGAGTTAGTGACGGATCCTTTCGGATCTGCGAATTTCAGGCTCCACAGTTGCAGATCCTACAGCACTTTGTAGATCTCATCGCTGCTCTTCCTCAACGGGTTGAGCAACCTCCTGTGTTTATCGAATTTCTTCGATGTGTACTTTTACTCCCACTGTTCCTTTTGAAAGTATGATCTTTCTTAAAAGACGCAGTTCTGGACAAAAGTACTAAGCCTTGGTTTCCCTAGGACAACCAGCGAGGTAGAACTTATCATATGTGGGTTCAAGTTTGTTTGTTGACTTCTGTCTTACACAAACCTTGCAATCCCAATTAATCAGAAAAACAGATTTGGAAATCACCCAGTCCACATCCAATGTGGTGTTTTTCACTGATTCTGATAGAAACCTTTTAGTGTAAACATAGACATTTCAGAACGTATTCTTAAATGGTTATGGAAGATTCATGTGACTCATCTTTGATCGGAGCATATCTAATAAGATCCGATTCATTCTGATAGATGATCACCCAATTGTTGACTCTAAGTATTTTCCTCCACGATCCAATCGAGGATCTCAATACTTCTGTCAAATCGGTTCTACACTTCATCTTGGAACTCCTCAAGGGATTCCTGCTCGTGTCTCATCAAATGAACACAGCAATACTTATTGATACCATCAATAAGGTAATGAAGTACAGATTATTTCCTTTGGTACTAATGCTCGTTGGGCCGCATACATCAGTATGTGCAAGGCCCAATAAGTCTCTGGCCCCGTTTCCTTTTAGCTCTGCTAAATGGGCCTTAGTCATTTGGTCCAGTGAACAGAATTCGTATCTCAAATGATTAAAATCAAATGAGTCCAAAACTATGGATTTACTGAATCCGCTTCACTCTTGTGGTTAAACGACTATACCAAAGAAAAGTCGAGTTCGAGTCATCAGACTTAAACCGTTTGGTATTTATGTTATATTCATGTTGGTTTAAGATATAAAACCCATTCTAAACGGGGTGCTACCATTAAATATTTCATTAAGATCAAAAGGGACAAAACTTGTCTTTTATCAAAATGAAAAACATCCAAATTCTCAAAAGAAAATGAAAAATATTTTGCGTACAGCAAGTACATGGTGGCAATTACTTAATTTCAAAAACCAAGTAGGAAAGGCTCCTACAAGTGGAGAATCTCTACGGCTCATGCAGCAACCATTGCTTCATACCAGACACGCAGTTCCACTTGTCCTTTCTTCAACGTTCTACTATCGCTTAGGTCCTGCATATTTCAAAAATATCAGTACCATAACAAGTATCCAATACTTATGTAGAACTTGAATTAATAATACAATACCTGAAGAAGAAGTACCATACATCTTCTCCATCTCTTGTGAATCTTCCAAGAATTTAATGCAATCTCTCTTCCAATGCCCTGACTCGTTACAGTAGAAGCACTTACTAACACCAGATGGGCTTGACTTGGGCTTATAAGATGACACAGGCTTATCCTGATTCCTAATCTGGATGGCCCTGCCTTCACCCTTGTCTATACAAGATTTCTCAAATCTTTTACCCCTTTTGATGTTTTGCTCTGCTGTCTTGAGCATGCCATGCAGCTCAGTCAACGTCTTCGTCAAGCCTTTCTTGATATAGTTCTTAATGAACTTATCATAGCTTGACGGCAGTGACTGCAGAATGATGTCAGTAGCCAACTCTAAGCTGACAGGACATTCCAGTCTCCCCAGGTTATCAATGTAACCCATCAGTTTAATGACATGAGGACTTACTGGAGCATCCTCTGGTAGCTTGCACCCAGTGAGAGACTTCACCATCTGGAATCTCTCAACTCGTGCCAGATCTTGAAACTTCAGTTTCAGGCTGGTGATCATCTCTATTGGCGACTCCATGTTCTCATACTGACTATTCAAGTCTGAGTTCATGGAAGCCAACATCAGACCACGCACATCTACTACATCAGTATAATGCTTATTCCAAGCATTATACACTGCATGCGAGCGATTGGTCCCAAGCTTTTCTGGAAGAGCCTTTTCAAGGACATAGTCCTTGCTCTCCTGCTTGAGAATGAATCTCAGATTCCGATACCAATCCAGGAAGTTGGATCCATTTAACTTGTCCTTCTCAAGGACGGATCGCAACGAGAAAGTAGTCATAGACATAAGCTGAAATCCAAGAAAAACAAAGATTTAGTTATGCATATGATGAGAAATCTTATCAAATAAGAAAACTCGCATTATATTCAAACAATGTTTCCTCTATGAATATAATAATCCAAGATCCATACATCATTAAAATCTGAGTGGACGACTCGCCATCACCCAGAGTTTAGCAATCTAGGTAAGCAAACCATTGCTAATTGTACTCAGTACAACTCTTGGTCGTAGATAAGACAATCCATGTCTCATCTACTCTGATGTCTCTGAGCCCAGAACTTCTGATAGCCCAGTCAAGTAAACCAATCTCTTCTGCCTTGTGATCATTGACAGTCACACTGCAAGTCTATCAATGATCACCTGCCTTACTCATGTAGCAGTGGATACCAAGGACTCCAAGACTATCCAACATACGAAACAAGTCTTGACAGTGACAAGATTGGGCAAGACATCAAGGTCACTTGATATTTAGTTGAGGAAACTAAACCCAAAAGTTTAGAAAATCAATCTCTTGGGTCATGTAATTGTTGATGTTAAGCACTGCAAATCCATCAACATTACTACCTGCCTTACTCACGTAATTGTGGACACCAAGCTCTTGGCCAGAATATCACACAACGAAACGAGTCTTGACAGTTGACCACATTGAAGCTAATCTTTGATCAATGTTTAAGTCTAGTTTGGTTTCTGCAAATTCAAGGTTCAATAACCAGAATCCCGAGCACTGTATCGATCGACTCAGACTATGTCTGTCGATCGATACCACCAAACATAACCAGACTTCGATAACCAGTTAATTCAATTAACCCGGTTCATCGAACCGGTCATGTCGATCGACACAACCCATGTGTGACGGTCGACATAGACCTAAACCGAAGATCGTTTTGATAACCGGTCCAATCCATTTGAACCGACTTATCTGATCAAACTGATCTTCACCAATCGGTTTATACTAATTGGTATAATTAGTTCAATCCAATTGAACCAATTCATCCAATTTAAACCGTTTAAACCAGTTTCAACTGATTGGAATAACCGGTCCAATTCAATTGAACCGTTTTATCCAATCAAACTGATTTAACCCATCGGTTCATGCTGATTGATAATCAGTTCAATCCAATTGAACCGATTCATCCAATTCAAACCGATCTATTCGGACTTAACCAAGCATGATAGCCGGTCCAATCCAATTGAACCGATTAACCATTCGCTTGGTCTGTGTCGACCGACACTAACCTGTGTCGATCGATACTCGACCGAATTTGTTCTGTGTCGACCGATACACAACCTGTGTCGATCGACACAGAAGGCTTTCGGTTTTTCTTCGCGAAAAACCCTAGCCGCCGAATCTGTCGATTTCGCCACCTTGTGTCGACCGACACACCTCGTGTGTCGATCGACACAGTGCGAAAACACAGATTCGCAGATCGATCAAATCGATCTCACCTGTTCTAATTCAAACAACCTAGTTTGCGAATCTAAATCATCAAATTCGATTAACAGGTGTGATTCAATGATAAAACCCTAAGGCTCTGATACCACTGTTGGAACTTTGAGCCAATTTTACAGATTCAGAATTCTCGCGAGTTCCCGATAGCCTAGGATCTAGGGTCTAGTTAATTGAATCATGGATCTCACCTCGTGATTACCTGGTGTTTGGCAGCGGAATATTATGGCAACACGAGATCTGCAGCGCCCCAATCGTTGCGCCTCTACTGTTCAGTCCACACGCACACAAGCTGGAATCCGCCGGGATGCTAGTACCGGTGCTCGGATCTCCCTGGGAACTTTAGTTTTAGAGGTTCTCTGTTTTCTCTCTGAGAAAAACAGTCTGGGCGGCGCTCACGATCAACTCCACACTTAGGTCGACTGTGCAAAACACGTTTATATATCGACCTTAAAGTGAACCGAAAACTCAGTCTCGGTTTCGCCTTTGTGTCGACCGATACACTTAGTGGTGTCGATCGACACACGTCCTGTATCGACCGACACACCCATGGTGTCGATCGATACACCTCTTTGAAACTTATGTCCGATGTGTATCCAATACACATCGATCAGATCATACGCCAATGATCAATCCCATATAGACTATGTCCAACCTGCTTAGGTGTGTGACCCTGTAGGTTCACACGATACCAGAAATGAGTTACAACTCATTTGTCATAAGCGGTTTCTAGCAAAACATTATGAGTACCTAGTATCACATGAATTGTCCGATCTCGACAATACAACTATCTCTTTAGAGAGTACAATGTGATTTCAGGACATAATCCCAACAATTTCACCCAGTTCAGGTCTCGAGTGAGAACCCTACGTCTGGGGCTTGACGGCACAAGCAATAAATCCACTATGAAGAAGAAATCCCCAAGAAAGAATGTTCCCAATGATCAATGAACTCTCCCTCTCTCAAAATAAGATAGCTCACGAGTTCACTCAGATCAATGAATCCTCAAGCAAACGTTGCTGCTGCTTCACACACAACTCCGTGGATACTTGACTCTGGCGCAACTCATCACCTCACGTCTGATCTAGCTAATATTTCTCTGCATCAGCCATACACAGCTGGTGAGGAAGTGATCATCGGAGATGGCTCGGGCCTCAACATCACTGATATCGGTTTTGCTTCCTTACCCTCTAACTCAAAACCACTCTCTTTAACTGATGTTTTATATGTTCCAGAGATTAAAAAGAATCTCATATCTGTTTACCGGCTATGTAATGCTAACAAGGTGTCTGTTGAATTCCTCCTCGCTTACTTTCAGGTGAAAGATCTCAGCTCGGGGGCCCCGTTACTCCAAGGTCGCACTAAGGAGGAACTCTATGAGTGGCCAATCACAAAGGTGATTGCTTCATCCTTTTTCGCAACACCGACAGTCAAAATCATTGCAGCAGATTGGCACTCAAGGCTGGGACATCCTTCTCTTCATGTTTTGAAAACAATTATTTCCAATTTCTCTTTGCCGCTTTCTGATTCTTTATCTAAACCTTTGTCTTGCATTGATTGTTTTTCGAATAAAAGTCATAAACTAGCTTTCTCACAAACATCAATCTCCTCTACTCGTCCTCTTCAAATTCTGTTCACAGATCTCTGGATCTCTCACATACCTTCTGTCGATCAGTTCAAATACTATCTCATTATCGTTGATCACTTCACCCGATACACCTGGTTCTATCCTCTCAAGCTAAAATCTCATGTCAAAGAAACCTTTATTCGATTCAAAGCCCTGTCCGAGAACAAGTTTCAGACCAAGATCGAAACGCTGTTCTCCGACAACGGCGGAGAATTCGTTGCTCTCCGAGACATCCTGTCAACATCAGGAATCTCGCATCTAACTTATCCACCCCACACCCCTGAACACAACGGTCTCGCCGAACGTCGTCACGGACACATCGTCGAGACCGGCTTATCCTTTCTCCATCACGCCAACATCCCAAACACCTACTGGTCATATGCTTTTTCGACCACTGTCTACCTGATAAACTGGCTTCCCACACCAGTCATCAACCTTACCTCATCATATTCTCTTCTATTTCAAACAGAACCAAATTATTCCAAGCTCAAAGTCTTCGGTTGTCTCTGTTTTCCTTGGCTCCGACCATACCGTTCCACCAAGCTCGAAACTTGCTCTAGCCCTTTCGTCTTCTTAGGATATTCCATGACTCAGAGTGCCTATCTCTGGTTGGAACCAAAAACGGGACGAATCTTCGTCTCACGCCATGTCCGGTTTGACGAAGCAAAATTTCCATTCCATCAGCTCAGAAGCAATCGCCCAGTTGATATGATCGAGCACGAAAGCTAGACTCCTCCTGCTTCTCTCCTCCGATCATCACTCATAGAATCTCCTTATGTGGCGCCCTCAGGCTGTTGGGAATGTCCTGAAATCTACTGTACTATCTCTAGAAAGTATGATAAGTGTCGAGATCAGACATAAGTCATAAATACTGGGTGATCATGATGACTTGCTAGAGCCCGCTCTTGATCTATAAGTTTAGGACTTATTACCAGTATTGTATGATCCCAAAGGGTCACACACCATAGCTAACGTGAAAGTTAAATGGAATTAATACGGTAAGATGCAAGGCATTTACTGTATTTGTACAGAGAATTGGGCCAGACAAAAGACAGTCTTTTGTCTGATTTGGGTCTTGGGCCCAAAAGCCTAATAGGCCATTAGTTTAATTACTTGGGCCCATATAAGCAAGAGAGAGGCGCCACTTAGCCAAGGTGTCTGCGATTTTTCCAGGTCTAGCCGTCCTCTCTCTCTGTTGTTCCAACTTTGGTCTAGCAGCCTGATCCAGTAGCTTGTAAGAGTGTGGATACCTAGGAGGAGCCGGTTATCATCAGCTCTTACAGATCTCGATATTCCTTTGATCAATCCGCTGCAATCACAAGGTAATGATCCTGATCTGTTTATGATTCAACTGCAAATCACTTAGATCCTAGTTGATTATGTTAGGTTGTAATCTGATAATTACACCAATGAACACACATAATCCGACAGTGGTATCAGAGCCTAGGTCGTTAGGTTTTTGCTGTTTGGATCATATTTAGGTTGTTTTAATGTTTAGAATCGAATTTGGCTTAAGAAATTTGATTAGAAAACTTAAAAACCTAAGTATATGAATCGCATAATCCGATTGAAACCCATCGGTATGCGATGTGATCGCCCGTGTCGATCGACGAGGGAGCGAGATATCGATCGATATGAATCGGATCGATTGCTTCTCGCTGTCCCGATGACCCGATCGCAACGAGCTGATGCACGCCGGTATCGATCGACGCAGAAGCGTGATATCGATCGATACACTGGCGAGAGATACGGTCCGCGAGTAGCCAATCGGTTCAACCGAGCTTCGCGGTTCGTTCTTCCCAAACCCGCGACAATGAACCGATCAATCCGATTGTGGTTCATTGTCAGTTTTAGCTTAAACCGCATGTTAGGTCAAAATTGGCTAAAACACAAGGTGTTTCTTCCTGATTTTGGACTTAACCGAACCGATCCAATTTAATTGGTGGTTCAAGCGGTTAACCCAAATCGCGGTTTGCTGGAAATTATTTAATACAATTGGTATTATTTAATTTCTGGTTAAACCGGATTTAAATTCAAAATTGAATTTTAACCTAAACCGAAGGCTGGTCTAAGTTTGATTTGGTTGGACCAAATAATTTAGAGCTGGTCTGTTTTAGTAAATAACCAGTTGGATTTAGTAGTTAATTTGGTCTTGGACCAGAATTAATGAACCGACTCGGTTATGTCAAATTATTGGGCCAATTGGAATTCTGTGGTCTTGGGCTAAGAATTGGGCCTATAATTTGTGACCCAACCGAAAACTTTAATAAAACATTAAATTAGAAAGTTTCTTTGTTAGAAGTTTCTAATTTTGGCATGTTAAGAAATTTCTAAATATAGTAGGTTTCCTAAAATAGAAAGTTTCCATATTTAGTAAGTTACCTGAATTGGAAAGTTTCCCAAAATAGTAATCTTCTATTTTTGGAAAGAAAACCTAAAATCCTCAAAACCAATATCAAGCTTGGATGTCTTGCCCAATCTTGTCAGCTACTTAACGCTTATTCAATTACAGATATGGCTTACAGTGTGAGGTGTCTGTTTTTGCGTAAGTAAAGTAGTATATAGTCACTAATTTCATTGGGAGTCCCAGATTTTAGTGATTATTTGGCTATAAGAGATTGGTTTCCTTGACTGGGCCATCGGGAGTCCCGGGCCTTGAGACATCTGGTGAATTTGACCTTGGGCCCAATCCACAACCGAGAGTTATATAGATATAACTAGCTGTGTGCATGCTTACCAAGTAAAGCTAATTCCGGGTGACGGCCAGTGGCCCACTTTGGTTTTGGTTGAACATGGGTCTCGGAATCATTGCATTCTTATGAGGTTGAACAAAGAAATTTTGAATGCAATGCGAGTTTTCTTATAAGTTTTTAAGATTACTCTTTTATGAACTAAATAACTAAAACTCTATTGTCTCATAATTTCAGTTATGTCAAGCACAACAACTCAAAACACTTTCTCGATCCGGTCTGCCCTTGAGAAGGACAAACTGAACGGATCAAACTTCCTGAACTGGTCCAGGAACCTGAGACTTGTGCTCAGGCAGGAGAAGAAGGCTTATGTCCTTGAAAGAGTTCTCCCCCCTAGACCTGAGAATAATGCCACACAAGCTGTGAAGAATGCTTGGGATACGCATTCTTCAGATGCTAATGACGTGGTTTGCCTAATGTTGGCGACAATGGCTCCCGATCTGCAGATTCAGTGGGAAGGCCTGACTTGTCCCATGGAACTGATGGCAAACCTGAAAGCGTTGTTTCAGGAGCAGGCTCGTACAGAGAGATTCCAAACTGTTAAGAATCTCTTGGACTGTAAAATGGCTAAGGATGCAGCAGTGAGTCCACATGTTCTGAAAATGATGGGTTATCTCGATCATTTGACTAGACTCGACTGTCCTATAAGCCAAGAGCTTGCCTGTGATATCGTTCTGCAGTCTCTTACTCCTGCATATGACCAGTTCACCTTGAACTATAATATGCATGGGTTGACAAAGACTTTGCCTGAGCTACATGGTATGCTCAAGACTGCAGAACCTAATCTGAAGAAGGCCAAGGACCCGTCTGTACTCATGGTGCAGAAGGGAAAGGGTTTTAAGAAATCTGCTACAGACAAGGGAAAGGGCAAGGCTGTCCACAACGAAAAGGCCAAACCCAAGCCCGTGTCTAAAGCTGGGCCTTCTGATATCTGCCACTTTTGCAAAGAGGCAGGGCATTATCGCAGGGACTGTAAGAAATACCAGGAAAGTCTGAAGGAGAAGAAGAAGTCCTTCGCGACTACATCTTCATGTATTTTTGTTATTGAATTAAATACTACTACTTCTGATAATACCACTTGGGTATTAGATAATGGATGTGGGGCTCATATTTGTACTAATGTGCAGGCGCTCAGCAACAGTAGAAGGTTGAAGCAAGGGCAAGTAGAGTTGCGGGTTGGCAATGGAGCGAAGGTTCCAGCACTGGCCGTTGGCACTTACTTGTTGTCTTTACCTTCTGGATTGATTTTAGAACTTGAGAATTGTTATTTTGTACCTGCTATAAGCAGAAATATCATTTCAGTTTCATTGTTGGATTTACAAGGATTTGATTTTTCTATTAAGAATAAATTGTGTTCCTTTAATCTCAATGATATGTTCTATGGCTGTGCCCCTCTTATTAATGGGCTGTACATGCTGGATCAATCTACTCCAGTATATAACATTAATACAAAACGGTTCAAATCTAACGAAGAAAATGAAACGTTTCTCTGGCATTGTCGTTTAGGGCACATTAGTGAGAAACACGTCAAGAGGCTCCATTCAAATGGACTCTTGGGCTCATTTGACTTTGAGTCTTGTGAGCAATGCGAATCTTGCCTAATGGGCAAAATGACACGGGCCCCTTTTAATAAACCTACAGAAAGGGCCAGTGAACTATTGGGCCTGATACATACTGACGTGTGTGGCCCAATGTCCACAAATGCTAGAGGAAACTATCAGTACTTCATTACATTCACTGATGATTTCAGTAGATATGGATATGTCTACTTGATGAAACATAAGTCGGAAACCTTTGAGAAGTTCAAAGAATTCCAGAATGAAGTACAGAACCAGCTTGGTAAGAGTATTAAGGCTCTTCGGTCGGACCGAGGAGGAGAATACTTGAGCCAGGAATTCCGTGATCATCTGAGTGAGTGTGGGATCATCTCCCAACTCACACCTCCTGGAACACCTCAGTGGAATGGTGTGTCTGAGAGAAGGAATCAGACATTGTTAGATATGGTCCGATCCATGATGAGTCACACAGACCTTCCTATATCCCTTTGGGGATATGCTTTGCTGACCGCAACGTTCACACTGAACAGAGTGCCATCAAAATCAGTAGCAAAGACACCATATGAGTTATGGACTGGAAAGGCTCCAGCAATGTCTTTTCTCAGAATTTGGGGTTGTGAAGCATATGTCAAAAGATTAATCTCAGACAAGCTTACACCAAAATCTGACAAATGCTACTTCATTGGTTATCCTAGGGATACCAAGGCTTATTACTTCTATCTGCGATCCGAGAACAAGATCTTTGTTGCTCGGGATTGTACTTTTCTTGAGAGGGAATTTCTCTCTAAGAAAGATAGTGGGAGTAAGGTACAACTTGATGAAATTCCAGAAGGACAGGAACCTGTTCAACCTAATGAGGAAGAACAGCAGGATGAATTACATGAAGTTGTAATAGAACCTGAACCTGAAGTACCTGAAGTACCTGAAGTTCGAAGATCCGGAAGGATCCGTCACGAACCCGATAGATATCAGGGATTCCTCGTGACTAATTGCCATGATCTTTTGATCATTGACGGTGATGAACCCTCGAACTTTGCAGAAGCCATGATAGGCCCTGACTCCTCAAAGTGGCGTGAAGCCACTGAATCCGAGATGGACTCCATGTCTGTCAACCGAGTGTTTTCACTGGTTGACTTACCCGCTGGTGCGAAAGCCATCGAGTGTAAATGGATCTTCAAGAAGAAGATTGACATGGATGGAAATGTCCAGATTTACAAGGCCAGGTTGGTGGCAAAAGGTTTCAAGCAAATTCATGGTATAGACTATGATGAAACCTATTCACCAGTGGCCATGATGAAATCAATTCGGATTCTCCTAGCAACTGCCGCTTATTATGATTATGAGATTTGGCAGATGGATGTGAAAACCGCCTTCCTGAATGGAATCTTGGAGGAGGATGTGTATATGACACAGCCTGACGGTTACATTGATCCTAAGAATGCTGGGAAAGTATGCAAACTTCATAAATCCATTTATGGATTGAAGCAAGCATCCAGGAGTTGGAATCTTCGTTTTGATGAGGCAATAAAGAATTTTGACTTCATCAGAAACAAAGAGGAACAATGTGTGTATAAGAAAACTAGTGGGAGCAAAGTGGCGTTTCTTATCCTATATGTCGATGACATATTGCTTCTTGGGAATGATATTCCAATGCTGAAGTCTGTTAAAGACTGGCTGGGAAGTTGTTTTTCCATGAAGGACATGGGTGAAGCCGCATATGTTCTTGGAATCCGAATCTTTAGAGACAGATCTAAAAGGCTGGTTGGACTTTGTCAAGATTCTTATATAGACAAAGTCCTGCATCGATTCGGAATGGATAAATCCAAGAAAGGATTCACGCCAATGATACATGGTGCTACACTAAGCAAGGATCAGTGTCCTAAAACACCTGATGAGCTTAAGCGCATGAGTAGGATTCCTTATGCTTCGGCTATAGGATCTATCATGTATGCCATGATCTGTACTCGTCCTGATGTTGCTTATGCACTAAGCATGACGAGTAGGTACCAGTCTAATCCAGGTGAGAGTCACTGGATTGCCGTAAAGAATATCCTGAAGTATTTGAGGAATACTAAGGATAAGTTCTTGGTTTACGGAGGAAGTGAAGTGCTTGAAATGAGTGGATTCACGGATGCAAGTTTTCAGACAGATAAAGATGATTTCCGGTCACAGTCTGGTTACATCTTCTGTCTGAATGGCGGTGCAGTAAGTTGGAAGAGCTCCAAGCAGAGCACCGTGGCAGATTCCACAACTGAAGCTGAATACATCACTGCTTCAGAAGCTGCGAAGGAAGGAGTTTGGATAAGGAACTTCTTGATTGAACTCGGTGTATTCCCAAATGCCACTGAGCCTCTAACACTGTATTGTGACAACAATGGTGCTATTGCTCAAGCCAAGGAACCGAGACATCATCAGAAATCCAAACATATTATGAGAAGGTATCACTTGATTCGTGATATAGTGAATAGAGGTGAAGTGATGGTCAGCAGAGTTCCCACTAATGAGAACGTGGCTGACCCGTTGACAAAGCCACTCCCGAGACCTAAGCACGAGTTGCATACTGCTGCTGTAGGAATTAGAGATATTCAAATGTAATCTCTTTTTGAGTGGGAGTTGTGAGGGCTTTATTTTAGTTATTTTGATTGGTTCATGTAAACATTTTAAATGTTAATGAGATTTTATTTCTGGATTATTTTTAACTGTGATATAAAATAATCGTTCCAAAATGATTCATGTCATTATATATGGGCCATCGAAGTACATGAGTAGACTTGATCCTGAAACCCCATATTTAACGAAATAACATAAATCATAGTGTCCATGGTCGAAGGTTGTTGAAATTGGAACACCAACAACCACTTGAGACTAGAGTGTGTTGAGACTTATGACCAAGTTTCGAGGGGTCATAGATGCGCGGCATCAAAGTCGACACATAGGTATATGCTGGGGAGCATATGACCGGACATGGCCCGCTGATGAGAACTCTACAAGATATTAATATCTGTGTCATGAGAGGTTCTCATATACGACTATAGAGTATAGTCCTTAGACCTGAGTTCGCATGCATGTGGCTGCACATGGATTGATGCGCTTTGATCATTGTCTAACGCTGTTCCGTAACTGGGAGATATAAGGACCTTGGTTGGGTGTATTATGAAGTATGTAGTTTATAGTGATGGAACAAGATGGGATTTGTCCCTGCCGTTTAACGGAGGTAATATCTCTAGGCCAATCGGAGACTTGATAGCTGGTAAGAGAGTGGCCACTCCCAAACGGACTTGCCCAAGTCGTTTGAAATGTTAGTATCAAATCTGGTCCGATGAACATGGTCTGGCTATATAAGGATGACACGCATCTTGCCTTATGCCAGATCGAGATATTGAGACAAAAGGATTAGGGAATGTAGGATTCCAGTACAAGTGGGAGATTGTTGGGAATGTCCTGAAATCTACTGTACTATCTCTAGAAAGTATGATAAGTGTCGAGATCAGACATAAGTCATAAATACTGGGTGATCATGATGACTGATCTATAAGTTTAGGACTTATTACCAGTATTGTATGATCCCAAAGGGTCACACACCATAGCTAACGGGAAAGTTAAATGGAATTAATACGGTAAGATGCAAGGCATTTACTGTATTTGTACAGAGAATTGGGCCAGACAAAAGACAGTCTTTTGTCTGATTTGGGTCTTGGGCCCAAAAGCCTAATAGGCCATTAGTTTAATTACTTGGGCCCATATAAGCAAGAGAGAGGCGCCACTTAGCCAAGGTGTCTGCGATTTTTCCAGGTCTAGCCGTCCTCTCTCTCTGTTGTTCCAACTTTGGTCTAGCAGCCTGATCCAGTAGCTTGTAAGAGTGTGGATACCTAGGAGGAGTCGGTTATCATCAGCTCTTACAGATCTCGATATTCCTTTGATCAATCCGCTGCAATCACAAGGTAATGATCCTGATCTGTTTATGATTCAACTGCAAATCACCTAGATCCTAGTTGATTATGTTAGGTTGTAATCTGATAATTACACCAATGAACACACATAATCCGACACAGGCTTGGGTCTTTCACCACAAAATTCGACATCACCTCCGACGCAGCCACATACGACGGACTCGGAACACTCGCCGACGACAACCGTGAGCATCGGCGCCGACCAAACCTCATCTCCATCTCTCTCTGACTCATATGCTTCTCTCCCAACAATAACTCCACCCAATGAGCCCAAATTTATTGCCACTCAAAATGAGCCCATTACCAGCCAACTACAATCCAAGCTCAATCCATAGACCCAACCCAACAAACCACTTCTACTTCTCAAAGACCAACCCACGCTCCTGTAAACCAGCCTCAAACTAATCCACCACCATGATCCTCTACCGAACCAACAAACCAAACCGCGTCCGATGCTCACAATCCACGGATGCGGACACGCTCCCAAGACGGGATTGTCAAACCCAACCCGTGATACACTCTTCTTGCATCCAAAGCCACTGACGTCTAGCCAAGGACAGTGATTCAGGATCTCTCGGATGCACGCTGGAGTGACTCCATGTCTGATGAATTCAATGCTCAGATTCAGCACTTGACTTGGTCACTGGTTCCAAGAGCTCCACACCTGAACGTTGTTGGTACAAAATGGGTTTTCAGACTAAAATACTCTCCTGATGGCTAAATTCACAGGTACAAATCCAGATTGGTGGCGAAGGGATATAATCAATAGAAAGGGGTTGACTTTAACGAAACATTTAGCCCCGTTATCAAGTCTTCTACAATTCGCCTCATCCTCGATGTTGCAGTGACTCGAGTTTGGCCGATCAAGCAGCTTGACGCCAATAACGCCTTCCTGCAAGGCACACTAACAGAGGAAGTATACATAAACCAACCTGAAGGATTTGTTGATGTCAACCGTCCGAACCATGTCTGCCGATTACACAAGGTGTTGTATGGCCTGAAACAAGCACCTCGCGCCTGGTACCCGGAGCTACGGACATTTCTTCTTCATCTGGGCTTCACAAATTTGCTTGCTGACGCTTCTCTGTTCATCCAAAAACAGGGACTTCACCGCACATATCTTCTCGTATATGTAGATGACATAATTGTGACAGGAAGCTCACATGAACACCTGCAACACACGCTCACTGTGCTCGCCAAACGGTTCTCCATCAAAGATCCAGAGGATTTACACTACTTTCTGGGTCTCGAGGCTCACCCCACAACCACCTGTCTTCATCTCACTCAGCGAAGGTACATACTAGACCTTCTCGTAAAGTGTAATATGCAGGACACGAAGACGATAGCCACGCCCATGGCTACATCCCCGAAGCTCACGCTTCACACTGGCACTCCTCTTACTGACGCAACCATGTACAGAACCGTGGTTGGGAGTCTCCAATATCTGGCCTTCACGCGACCAGATATTTCATATGCAGTCAACCGCCTCTCGCAGTTCATGCACTAGCCAACATCTGATCATTGGCAAGCGGTGAAGCGACTCCTTCGATATCTTGCAGGCACGCCAACACACGGTCTTCTCTTTCACAGACGCAACACAGGAACGTTGCACGCTTACTCCGACACGGACTGGGCAGGAGACCAAGATGACTATGTCTCAACACAAGCGTACATCGTTTACATTGGCAAGAACCCGATCTCTTGGTCATCCAAGAAGCAAAAGGGGGTAGAAAGGTCGTCCAAAGAGGCTGAGTACAGATCGGTCGCAAACACATCCGCGGAGATTCGCTGGCTGTGCTCCTTGCTTCATGAGCTCGGCATACAAATCAAGTCAACACCGGTAATCTACTGTGATAATGTAGGCGCAACCTATCTCTGTGCCAACCCGGTCTTCCACTCAAGAATGAAGCACCTCGCTCTAGATTATCACTTCATACGCAATCAGATTACGGCTGGTCAACTACGAGTCTCCCATGTGTCCACCAAAGATCAGCTCGCCGACGCTCTGACAAAGCCACTATCACGAGCTCCATTCACAAACCTCTCCAACAAGATTGGAGTGCACAAGTCCCCTCCATCTTGAGGGGGCATGTAAAGAGATATTCTCATCATTATGAACTTACCTTAGTTGTACATACGACACTTAAAGCTATGGGAAATACCCTAGCAATCTTTGTATTTAATCATGTAATCACTGTTAATACAATCAAGAAATTCTCTCAATCTCTATACTTGACTCTTCCGCATCGAGTACAATATGAAAGGGGCAAGGATAACCAAGTTAGCCACGTCCTCCTCTATTCCTCCTACCCCGATTACCTCGGCCAGATGTAGGAAGGTGCCACTGCATCTCTTTAGCCTTTGCAGACGGTTTGACAGGCTTTTCCTGGAGAATTCTTTTACCTGTAGGTGTTAAAAATTCCCCATGTTCCGGTTCATTGTCAAAGTCCATAGTATCTTCCTCATCTTCAGAAGAGTCCAAAGACGAAAATCTATTGTTACCCAAAGTTTCACTAGATAAAGACCTACGAAAAGGACGCTTTACAATAGCTGGAGGAGACGCTTCCTCAATAGTGGTGATCTCATTCGATTTTGCAAAACCAGAACCTTTGATGAAAGTAGTAGGAGAAGAAGCATTAGTAGATAATTTTTCTTGTGAAATAGCTGAGGTACCTTTCGCCTTTATAGCAATTGTCGGAGTAGTAATCTGCTCAGTCGCTTCTTGAACAAAAACCGGAACTGTCGTGATTGGGACACTAATGGAAAAGTTTCCACTATCTAGACTTTCCTCTGGGACAACATGAAGAGAAGCAAAAGGGGCCTTCCCATTGTTACTTTCGAGCTTTGAAGAGTCGACAATATTATCAGTAATCTTTGGAGGAGAAGCAGTATTTGTGCGTAAAAGAAGACATCGTGAAGCTTTGTGTGTCCTAATTGACCACAACCAGTACAAGTTGATGGCAACCACGAGTACGAAACATTCACCATTGTGATTGCATCACTTTTATCAATTAAATTCACTCTCTTAGGAAAGGGTTTATCAAGCTTTACTTACCTCTACTAATATCTTCGCTTTTCCCATTTGAGTTGGATCAAGCCATGGTTTCTCAGTCAGCAATGGTTTTCCAATACCCGAAGCAATCCACTTGATTCCCAATATCAAATAGAGCTGGTCCGGAATATTAAGAAGAGTGAACCAAACTGGAAACGTAGTTATTTCTGGGATGGAGATAGTATCTGTCGGAGACCACGGTTAGACGAACAACAAACAGTCGTCAACATGCCATAAACCTCTCTGAAGAACCAATTTTCGAGTTGATTCATCAGGGATATGAAATAAATAAGTAGATTCTCCTAATTTCCTCGTGAAGATTCTACATTTTCGACCCCAAATACTAGTAACCACAGCTTGAATTTCTATCTCATTTCAACCTTTGATATCCCATATCTATTTTATGTTTAGATTATTATTTTCTTATAGAACGGATATAATATTATCTGTAAAATTGTTCTTGTAAGTTGACAAACAAAATTTGTCCTTGTAATAATTCGCATAATCTCTATATGCCTTAAAAAAAATTATTATTTTCTTAGTGTGAAGACGACCGTTATGTGTGTATCTAACTTTCCATTTGGAATTTAACATTTTTAGAACTTTATTACATCTTAATAATGACGATTTTGACTCAACACACTTGGAATTAAGATTTGCAACAAATTACATAAGAACAAAGACCATGAGCATCATATGGCTCTTTTCAATACATAGAATCGATCGAAATCGCTTATTTTTTAGATAGTTTTTAGTTTATTTTTTTAAGGCTTGATCATCATGATCTTTGTCTTAACAGAGACAGGGATTGTAACATCATGAATACCATCAGTCCATGTTAAGCTTCCAAAGAAGTAACCAGTGTTGACTTTATGACTCGTTTTAGCCATCACCGTGAAAGAGAGCACCTTCTTATCTGCAGAGCTAAATACGAGTGTGGTCGGGTTGACAATGAGAGTTATTCCGAGAGGAGGCTCGATCACAGCTTTATAGACTGACTTGATGGGTCCAACATTGGTTACACTTCTTGTGAGTGTGACTTCTTTCTCAAGATTTGGAATTGTGATTGAAGGTAAGTTTAAATCAAGAATCGATGGCTCGGGAGTTGGGCACTTAGTCTTTTTACCGAGCACACGAGAGATTGAGGAATCGTTGTAACCTGCAGAACACATATAGTTTCTGTAATCTTTGATCCCCATATCGTAGACAAGTCCGGGGTATGCGGCTTTTTCAGGATTTACAAGTCCTCCTCCATAGTCAAATGGATCTGCAAGCTTCTTATTTGATCCTTCAGCAAAAATGGGTTCTCCAGATGGACTTGTTCTCCAAGATTCAAGATAAATCGATTAGTCGAAAACAATTGGTGAATATGAAGAAAATTAATGGGATGATGAAGAAGAACCTGTTGTGACCAAAGCTGATCTAATAGCAGCAGGAGACCAATTAGGGTGTAAAGATTTGAGGAGAGCTATGATTCCGGATACAACAGGTGTAGACATGGATGTCCCTGTCATGAGTCCAAACCCGTCGTGCTGTTGAGGATAAAGCGGACTAAGTGCCGCGAGAATGCTCACACCCGGAGCTGCTATATCAGGCTAAAGGGTAAAAAGTTATCAACTAATATAAGACTAGAGACGCAATAAATGGCTTTATTTATAACCTTGAGAATGGCTGGTGAAACAGAATTAGGACCTCTACATGAGAATGCAGCAACCTTTGTAGTTGCAGGCAGGCCAGTTAATGTCGTAGCCGCGCTGATTCTCACCGTGGGCGATCTGTGGTTCCATTCATCAATGATGTATTGTATATAAAGAGAGAAATTTGACTTTTAATACACACAGACCTGGTGGTACGTATGTATTGTAAAATGTCGGTCCCAAGCTCATAATCAGTGTAAATGCAAGGAATAGCATGGCATCGATGAAGATTATCAGCAGGCTTTTTGGCTAGGATGAGTCCTGCTACACGTTTCCCTGCAGCTGGAATGATATTACCGAAAACGAGAACTGTTTTCCCCTTCACATCAACAGTGTTTGAGTCCAAGAAAGCTAAACCGGTTGAAATATCCCGTCCAGTGAACAGAGATTCAGCCTACGCGAAGTTAAAAAAGACATTGAACTATTTTCTCAAACTAATTTGAGATGTGTTTGGGTATAAAACGTACGAAGAAGGTTTGGTTATTCCCAAGTGTGATCTTTGTAGGAAAAGACCGGTCAAGAGCCAAGGAGCAACATTGTCAACCGTCTGAGCACCAGGCCCTGAGTTACCTGCCGAAGCCACAACCGGGATCCCTTTTGCCACCGCGTGAAAAGCCGCGATATATTTGAGATTATCAACCTCGGAATCCTGGGGAATACCATTACTCGCGCCAATAGAAACGGACAAAACATCAACCCCATCATGTATCAGCACTTGTGCATGCTCCATCAGTTCCTCCGTCGTCTCCCATTATGTTCCAACACACCTTGTATGAAGCTATTCGGGCCCTAGGAGCACCACCTCGGACCGTACCTGATAAGGGAACAAACTAATGTGGTATTTTGTAGACTTGGTAGTAAGTACCTTGGGCTAGACCATAGAAGCTTGCGTTGGGGACGAATGAGCCGCCCGCTATTGTGGCTGTATGTGTGCCGTGACCGTTTGCATCTCTGCTGGATTTGAAATCCTGGATTATTATTCTGTTGAATTTTTCTCCCATCTCGGCCATTAGGCCCTTTAGGTAGTACTTAGCTCCTATAAGCTTCTTGTTGCAATGAATTGTGGCGTTAAACTTTTCTCCGGATTTACATTTTCCTCTCCAACGCTTAGGTATTGGTCCAAGGCCTTGATCGTTGACTACCTTCGACTCTGGCCATATTCCTATATATACATACATGATACATGATATGAGACAAGAATAGATAGAGAGAGATATTTTGAGAGAGGGAGAAAGACCGGTATCCAAGACGCCGATGATAGCTTCACTGCCCATGTTGGTGTCATGGAGAAGACCTTTTACAGATGAAGAAGTTGAAATTGTAGAGAGGCCAAGATGATCCCAAGTTCTTGTGGTTTTCAGTTTCAGAATCCTGTTTGGTATAACATGGATTACTTCTGGATGCTCTGTATTTGTATACAAGATTCCGGTTAAGAAACCAATGATCTTTAATGCTCACAGATATGAGCTTGGGTTTTGTTGAGTACCTGAGATTTTCTTTGCTTGTGAAGATGTAAGAAGTGCTGCGAAACCAGAGAATCCATGTTGATAGCTGTAGATCATTGAGTTATGTGCATCTTCTTTGCTGAATATAAAATGATAGATATAAGTTAGACATGAGTTCATAATAGACAAAAGAAAAAACAGAGCATGAGGAGAGAAGTTTCTTGGGTGACAAGAAGAAACGAATGTGATCAGCCTATCAGATGTTTGAATGTATTGTTAAATAATGAAGGTTAAAGTACATATATAAACGAGTTCAGGTATAAGTCTCTACAGTGATTTGGCCATTTTTTGAAGATGGTTAAACAGTAAGTACCTCTCAAGAAGTGATTCAAGCATTTGATGATGAGAGGCTGTGACGGTTTCAGGATCATCGTGTTCTCGTTCACCAAGATAGACTATATAAACCTATTAGATCCATTGGAAAAAACACAAGAATAATATTAAAAATGGCCAACTTATAAGAGGTTTCCGCAAATAGATAAAGGTAATTTTGTTTAATGCCTTGCTGTTGTTGTCTAGGGCTCTCGCAGATGCAAGAAGACTCAGCTCCGTGTTAAGAAATAGGACCAAAGCAAATGCACATAGACGCACAAGTTTGGAGTTCTCCATTTTTCTGAAGTTGAGAAGTGTGTGTCTGTGTGTGGCATAGAACAAAAAATTCATTTGTCTTTCAGTCCACGTACAGTTCATGACCCCACCCCCACGGCACATAATTATTACTCGAAATCGGTTTGGATCCAATGTTGGATTTGGTTTTGTTCGGTTTGAGAAGAATATTAAATTCAAAACAATGATCACTCCAATTCGATTTGGTTTATGTTTGGTTTTATCATTAATATTTGATGTCTAATATATATATATGTTACAGAGGCGGACCCACGTTGTAGGTAATGGGGTCACGTGCCCAGTGGCGGAGCTGAACAAAGACATTTGAGGCATTGGTCTAGGGCCCCCGTTTTTAAAGAACCTCATTTGCAGTTATGGTAGAGATAAAGACAACTTGATAAGTCACAAGACATATTCAATGGTTTAATTATATTATCAATTAAACAGTATATGGTTCAAAAGCTCGATTACTAAAACTTGATGAATGATTTTGTGAGAAAAAAAAATGCAAAAAAACAATTTTTATGAATGAATAGTTTGATTATTAGTGTTTTTTATTTTGTTTTGCAAAAATTGTTTTTCATGTTATTTTGGATATTTTGAAATTATTCGAACTAATTTTTTTATTATATATTTACAATATAAGTAGAAGGCCCCTATTTTTTTCGGCCTATGGCCTCCGCTACGTCAGCTCCGCCCCTGCACGTGCCCCAGGTTAAATCAATAGATTTTTTTGTTTTAGCTTAATTGTCATAAGGAAAGTGGAAGAGTGGCTCTATATTAATATGGTCTGTGCTCCCAATTAAATCTCTATTCAACTGTTCGATGTCCCCACCTTCCCTTGTTTTATGCAATTATATTGATTGTTTTCCTTTCATATCAACTAATTATTTTATTTCATTTTTAAATTTCAATGTTTATCTAACTCATACAAAAATAGCTTATATTTTTTTTAAACAAACTATTATTAAAAGAATTAAATAGTATAAAATGAAATAAAATAAAATAAAACTGAAAAGTAGATGGATGTATTTACTTTTAAATTTTAAAGTAAATAAAATAAAATTCTAAAGTAAAAATATTTATTCTAAAACTGTTTTAGATTTTCATTAATAATGTATATATGTATATATAAGAATACTAAATTTAAAAGTAATTTGTTTATTTTTATATTTTCATAAATGTTTGAATTAAAAAAAATATTTATATATAATATAAGTATCCCCGGTTTAAAAAATTTCTAGATCCGCCACTGTATATATATCTTCATTTATGGTTGGTTTGAGAAAAAAGAAAACTTATTAAACTAAAACCTATTTTGATTCAATTTATAAGCTTTGGTAATCTGATGATTCTATTCACGTTACGGTTACACATATATATACATGTACGTAAGAGGAGATCTAAAGAGAGATACATGGAGATACAATTATATGGCAATATGAACAATATGAATATACTCTGCCTATAATCTAATACACCCAGTGGCGGAGCCACTTACAAGTGAAGGTGGGCAATTGACCCACATGACTTTGATAAAGCTTTGTCTGCATATGTAAGTTCATAAATATAATTGACCCATATGAGTATTAACTCTACCTCCGCCACTGAATACACCTCTTTATAATGGACGGGCATGAGCAGATCTAATCTTGTCAAACAGTAGAGTGAATTGTGATTCTGGCAGCGGTTAATTCGTCAAGACAAGCTGGTCAGCAAAAGAAACAAGTGGATTGCAAAAAAATACGACACTGATTCATTCAGGAGTGAAAGACCGGATTAGCGCAAAGGTAGGTAGTACCAATGTTATCACAATAAATAATCGGAGGCTTAAACGGAGTGAGGCCAAGTTCTGTAAAAAGAGATCCAATCCACTTCTAATCATTCATGTTTCTTTTGCATGTACTTGAATCAGCTTGATCCAATCGGAGGCCTAAACATGAATGATTAGAAGTGGATTGGATCTCTTTTTACAGAACTTGGCCTCACTCCGTTTAAGCCTCCGATTATTTATTGTGATAACATTGGTGCTACCTATCTTTGCGCTAATCCGGTCTTTCACTCCTAAATGAATCATATCACATTGTCTTATCACTTCATTCGAGAACAAGTACAAGCTGGTACACTTGTCTTATCACATCTGATTATTTTTTTGAAAACAATAGATAGATTCTCAGCTTATGTTGAAGAGCGTGAAACACTTTTGTTTTCTTAAAGACCAAGAAATCGGGTGCTTGAAAAAAAAATACGATATTGGCCATGGTCGAAGTATAGTCATTCTTATTTCATATCCAATATGCATCAGAAAAGGCATGTAGAGCAATCAGGGGCGGACTCAAGTGGAGCATGGGTGTGGCACGTGCCCCACACTCATTTTTATTTTTTCTTAAGTAATTAATATAAATTTTATTTATATATCCCTAATTTAACTATTAATTATAACAAGTGCCCCACACTAAATAACTTCCTAGATCCGCCCCTGAGAGCAATGGTATTGTGACGAGATAAGAGAATACCCTTGGTGACCGTACCAGCTAAATAGCACAAGACTCTCTTATTAGCAAGCCAATATTATGTGGTTGAGAAAATTTCTCAACCACATAGACTATGTTCAGTCTTGTGAAAGAAAGTTATTGTAAGCTGCATGTAACCGCTTAAAATTCAGTTGGATCATCTTGTGGAGATCTAGAGTTCAGTGATAATGATGTGGAAGCACACATCGGTGTGGCCATACATACTTATATGGTATCAAAGCAAAGATTCTACAAACTTCGGATAATAAACGGGTAATGATTTTAATTATTCGCAGTGATGTAGTTGTAGTACTTAGGGTATCGAATCCACAGGGACTCTGGTCAACGATAGATGAAAACAGAAGTGATTAAACTAGGAGAAAGCAATATGGGAAAGCAGTAAATCAGACAGCAGAAAGTAAATCAAGCGAGTTGTGAGCAAAGAAGCGAAGCGTTAGGTTTCAGGAGTTCTCAGGAAATCAGGAACGCAAGCAATCAATCAGTCTAGATCTAATCAATAACTGTTCTAGAACTCAAAACACGGATATAGAATTAACCAAATTCCTTTGCGATAATTCTCTAAGTCTAAGTGCAGCAAACCAAACTTTCGTTTGCGAGAACTAACAGATTAAACTAGCATTAATTCCAAGTTTGATATGTTCACAATTATCCTAAACCAAACTTTCGTTTGCGAATAGTTTAATTGCTTATCTAAGTTCTTTCTAGTTAAATTAATCAACTTCCGCTGAATTAATCAACCTAACATCATAACTCTGATTAGCTACTTCAGATTTAGCATTAAGAAACAACTTAGATAAAGAACTAGCAGATATAAATCTCTACAGATTGATTTAAACTATAATTCTCTGAAATCCCTAATGAGAATCCTTCAACCTAACAGGTAAACTACTCAGACATGTTCATCGAAACAGAAAACATCTTAAGTAGAAAACCAAATATCATAAAACAGAGTAAAGATCTGGGGTTCAAAATCCTCTCTCTTTCGAGAGCAGGATCAGCCCCTAACTCTCTCTGAAATAAAATAAGACTTAATAAAAGCGTTGCCTAAACAATGGCTTAAAAACCCTAATATTATGGTCTAAAGTCGGCTGGGGGCCTTTTTGCAAGTCTGGGAAGTTTCTGGGCAAAAACTGTAATTTCTGGAAAATGCAGATTTTTGGGCGCAGAACTGCAACGACAGTTGCACAACTGCAACGATCGTTGCACTGCGAAAACGCAGCCAGTGAACTCTGTGAAATCTCTAAGTAGTGCAGAATTGCTCCAAATGCTCCCAAAACGTCCAATTAGGCTCCAGATGTCCTTAAACCTGTAAAACACCTAAAAAGACTCCAAAACACATATAAAGACTCGATAAATAACACATATACCATGGTTAAAACAGGTAAAATCCATGGTATATCAACTCCCCCACACTTAGCTCTTGCTTGTCCTCAAGCAAGTAAAGAACTAAAGCATAAGAAAAGAAGTTTGAAAACACAGAAACTCATTTCGTCCTAGGAACTTTCACAATCACATTCACTTAGTAAGCCACTGAAAACTTCCCTACAGAACTCAAAACCACAATATACTTCCCCCACACTTAGCAACTGTCCCAAGTAAACTCCACAATCACATTCAAGCATTCAAATTCACCCTACTGACTTCTGCAAGTATTTAAGTGCGGTCTCACCTAAGGAGTATCGATCAAAGGCACATGGATTCTTACCTAATCAGTTCTAGACCACCATACTATCTTTCTCTAGTCCCTTTCTTCTCTTTCCCTTCTTTAACAACTGATTTTTCCCACATTGGGTATCATTTTATTTTTTTTTATCAGTGTTCTTCCCGTTATGGGGTGTACTTTGGACACATTCCATGGTACACAGGATATGAGAGTTTTAGCTACCATTCCCATGACCACTTCGGAGTTACTAACTCATCCTCAGTTTATTATTATTTTTTTTTACTTTACAGAAGGGGAGAAGGGAACTAAATAGGACAGGTTTACAGGCTGTGTCAGAACTAACAAGGGAATCCGACACAAAGTATACCACGCCCTTAGGTGAGAAATCTAAGTCAGTATTAAAATGAAGTCAGTAAAGGATCCTCTGATACCTGAAGTGATGTGGGTGTTCCCAGTAGGTTGATCTGTGTCTGGGTTTTCTAACAGTCATAGAGGCTCTGCAAGTCTGTCCAATGGTCACTTAGTTCCTGTTCAAGCGAAAATTTTCCTCGAAAAATCATAGTTTCATACAAATTTTGACTCAACAAAACAAATTTTAAAAAACTAAGAAAACAAAAGCGTGCGTCAGTAGCTTCCTCCCCCACACTTAAACTACACTGTCCCCAGTGTAATCAAGGCATGAGCTCGGTGAAAGAATAATCAAATTGAAGAACAAACCGAAAAGTTGCAGAATACTTACCTGTCGTCGCCCTGCGTCGATCGATGCCACAAGGGTGTCGATCGATGCAAGGTGATTATCGCTCGCGGTTATGTAGATAACCGATGTCTAAACCGCAATCATTTTGGCCAACCGTGAATCGCAACTGCATCGACCGATGCACGATGTGTGTCGATCGATGCAATGCGATTTTTCCTACTAGTGGGTTGCCTCCCACTCAGCGCTTGTTTTTAGTCATTAGCTTGACTATTGGAAAGAGATTGGATTCATGGTGGTTTCAACAGAGACTTTGAGTGTCTCTGTGAATATCTCTTCATCCAAGGAGGTGTATAGGCATTATGATCATGAGGCTTTCCAAGGAAAGAGAAATCAGAATCAGGGCGGGAGCGAAGCTTGGGCGGTCTACTGCGTTTTCCTGCATTCAAAACAATGTGATCAGAAGGTTTAATCTTAGGTGATTTGTACCTTACCTTTGATGCAGATCTGATGTTTGGGGCTTTCTGCTTATGAGCAGTTGCAGGTACTGAAGATGTTAGAGCAGGTTCAAGAGGAACTGCCATCTTCTTCTTTCCACTATCAGATACTGTAGTTCCACCAATCTGAACTTCTTCTTTCAGATCACCTTCAGTGGAGATCATCTTCTTTGCATGAACTCGCAAAGTTTCAACTGGTGGTGTTTTATTCACCTTCTTATCCATCACTTTTATGCAGTTAACCACTTCTAGCTCTTGTCTGGAAGGTTTAGGAACCTTAGGATATGGCACTGGGGGCTTGTAAGCTTGTTCTGATACTGTTGCAGGTTTCTGGACATGTGTGCGTTTTGTGTCGATCGTTGCATAATGTGTGTCGATCGATGCAAGGCGATTCTGTTTCTCGAAAGAACTCGAAATTGCCGTCAGAATGGCGTGTCGATCGTCACTAAGGGGGTGTCGATCGGTGCATGTATCAGGCAGACAATATTCATCTAGAAAATCCGAGATTATGCTCTCTTCTTCACCTAGCAACTCAATCTCATCCCTTAAGGTCACAGCTTTGATGGATCTACACTGTTCAGCTTTCCTAGCTTCATTACGCCTTTCTATTGCTCCAGCTTTTTGTTGAACTTGGACATCTAGCTTCTTCAAATGTGTGCTCAAGTATTCAAACTTCCCATTCAGATTTCCATGTATAGCTTCCAGCTTCCTGTCGAAGTTTGCAGCAATCTTAGCCTGATCCTCTAGCAACTGCTCCATCATGGATTCTATCTTGCTCTCATAAGCTCTGTTTCCTTGAAACCCAGGACCATTTATGTAGTTCCTCTCCTCTTCATATCTTTCCAGTAACTGCTCCATCATACTTATCAGCTTACCATATTGTTTATTTTGAGGACGAACAGGCTGATATGATGGAGATTCATAATCTCTGGTGAATGAATATGAACCATAGCCTCCGCAGAACGAGTTATTCTGCTGATTTTCCAACATCTGTTCCATCATTCCCATTATTCTTTCGCACTGTGCCGATCGATGCAGAGTAGCGTCGATCGATGCAAGCTCGAGAATGCAACGATCGACACACAGGACAGTGTCGATCGATGCAAAGCGATTACAGGCGTACCTGAAACGCAAGAACAGAAAAAGAAAAAAAATTAGTAGCAAAAATTAAAAACGAAAATCCTAGTCTAAACCTTAAGTTCAAATCTATCGAGGATTCAAAAGAGTCCCCGGCAACGGCGCCAAAAACTTGATAGGTCTAGTTTTATCCCTATTCTAACTGCAAGTGCACAGTGATGTAGTTGTAGTACTTAGGGTATCGAATCCACAGGGACTCTGGTCAACGATAGATGAAAACAGAAGTGACTAAACTAGGAGAAAGCAATATGGGAAAGCAGTAAATCAGACAGCAGAAAGTAAATCAAGCGAGTTGTGAGCAAAGAAGCGAAGCGTTAGGTTTCAGGAGTTCTCAGGAAATCAGGAACGCAAGCAATCAATCAGTCTAGATCTAATCAATAAGTGTTCTAGAACTCAAAACACGGATATAGAATTAACCAAATTCCTTTGCGATAATTCTCTAAGTCTAAGTGCAGCAAACCAAACTTTCGTTTGCGAGAACTAACAGATTAAACTAGCATTAATTCCAAGTTTGATATGTTCACAATTATCCTAAACCAAACTTTCGTTTGCGAATAGTTTAATTGCTTATCTAAGTTCTTTATAGTTAAATTAATCAACTTCCGCTGAATTAATCAACCTAACATCATAACTCTGATTAGCTACTTCAGATTTAGCATTAAGAACAACTTAGATAAAGAACTAGCAGATATAAATCTCTACAGATTGATTTAAACTATAATTCTCTGAAATCCCTAATGAGAATCCTTCAACCTAACAGGTAAACTACTCAGACATGTTCATCGAAACATAAAACATCTTAAGTAGAAAACCAAATATCATAAAACAGAGTAAAGATCTGGGGTTCAAAATCCTCTCTCTTTCGAGAGCAGGATCAGCCCCTAACTCTCTCTGAAATAAAATAAGACTTAATGAAAGTGTTGCCTAAACAATGGCTTAAAAACCCTAATATTATGGTCTAAAGTCGGCTGGGGGCCTTTTTGCAAGTCTGGGAAGTTTCTGGGCAAAAACTGTAATTTCTGGAAAATGCAGATTTTTGGGCGCAGAACTGCAACGACAGTTGCACAACTGCAACGATCGTTGCACTGCGAAAACGCAGCCAGTGAACTCTGTGAAATCTCTAAGTAGTGCAGAATTGCTCCAAATGCTCCCAAAACGTCCAATTAGGCTCCAGATGTCCTTAAACCTGTAAAACACCTAAAAAGACTCCAAAACACATATAAAGACTCGATAAATAACACATATACCATGGTTAAAACTGGTAAAATCCATGGTATATCACCCGACTCTTATCTGATCCTTACACATTACTACTCGACCCTTACACACACTACAAGAAATATGCACATTGTCGGCGCGAAAATAATGCTATCATATGTCTTTCATAGCGCTTTCATAAATGCTATCTATGCGGGAGCTATCTTAGGTACCAGACCTACGATAGCATTATTTTGGGCTGCTATAATAGCGCTGATCTATTATAGCACGTTATTATATTCGCTGTAAAAATATCAATTATAGCAGGTAATTAGTGTAACAGTATATGTAATTATAGCGTTTGAATTTTGTTCTTTTTTGATTTTTACTGTTTTTTGAATGCTATAATATAGTTTTTGATGTCTATTTTATAATGCTAAGATAGAGTATTATAACAGTGATTTTGTTGCTATCATATTTGGTATCAACCTGCTATCAATTTCTTCTATATAATACAATGGGTGCATAATTTTAAAACTGTAACTGATATATAGAAACTAAGGCATTCATTCCACAAGTCTCATTCCACAAGTCTGAATACAATCCAACATCCAAAACACAAGTTTAGATTCTCATGACAGAAACAGAACACAAGTTTAAAACCAAAATACATAGACTAGTCATATAAGTTCATTAGCCTAGTCTTAACCAAAGTAAAACTAGCTATCCTGGACCAAATTTCCTTCATTCCCTGCATCAAAAAAACCAGTGTCTTACCTCAGTGACACATATATAATAATAATACAATCAGCTGTTAAACCAAAGCAGAAGCACAATAATTACCTCAGTTTCCAGAATTCAAAATATGACCAATTTATCCATTGGCCAAGCAATAGATGAACCAAGTGCATCTCTGAGATACTCAATTTCATCTGTTGCTCTCCAAACTGCTGCATCATCAACCTTCACTATATCTACCCATACTCTGGCTGCATTAGGACCCAATCGGACAAAGTGAACCTTTTGCTCTGGATCGACTGAATGAATACGTCCTTCAGCAACAACTCGTTTCCTACCGCTAATATCCATAAGTTTGCATTTCTGGTTTTCCTTGAAAACTTCAGGTCCTTTTGTACGCTGTAAAGTAACCATTTTGACAAATTAAACTCAGATAGAATATTAATCAGAAACAACTATAAAACATATACAAGAGACTCACCAGGGATCTTCGAGGAGATAGTGAAAGTAGCTGCCTTTTTCGTTTAGGAGAGGTAGGACACGTTGCCGGAGACTTATCATCAAGAGATTTTGGTAGAGTAGTTGCGGATTTTGTACCTGCTTCTGGGGTTGTCTGAATAAGAGTTTTAGAAACTGCTGCTATTGATTTTGAACCTGCTGCTGCTGCTAGTTTCCGGCTTGAAGATTGCACAGTTGATGGAGAATCATGAAGAAGAGGAGATTTCTGACTTGTGGTTGTAGTGTTTTCGAAGACAACTTTGGTGATAGGCCATGCTACGAAGGACATTAAGCAATCCTCAAGGTACGTCATACTGCTCGTTGGCCTCCATATAAAGGTTTCTGGTTCATGTACCACTTCCACATACACTTTAACTGCTTTTGGACCGAGTGGAAGACCGTTAACCAAAGCTTTTGGTTCCTGTGTTTGCCAACGTCCTTCAGCCACAACCACATCATCAGAAGACAATGCAAACAGTTTGCATTTGTTCAAGGAATTGATTCTTGGACCCTGTCAAACAAAGGCAGAAAACCATTTACATGAGTTTGGATACGGATAATGGATTCGTAAGTGTAAAGGATAAACTTTACCAATGTTTCAAAGTCTTCTGTTTGGAGCCCATGTTCTATGTTAACACACTTAGAAGCAGGCCAAGCAATCATTTGTCCAACTGCTTCCTCAATAGTGAACATGTTAGTTGCAGGTCTCCAAAGGAATGCTTCTGGTACAGTAGCTCTTTCAACCAACACTTTAACATCAGACGAGCCTAAGCGGCTGTCATTTAACAAGTCATCTGGATCCGAGGAAATAATACGGCCCTCGGCAACATTCACATCATCACCAGCCCAATCAATCAATATACACTTCGGTGGATTTCGTTTATTCACGCTCTACAAAATGTTTAGTATAAATATGTCAGCCATGTAAAATCAGATAAAAACTACTTAGAACATAAAATCTTACTCTATGAGCTGAGTTTTCACCAACTTCATGCTCTAGTCTCTGCAATATAGAATAACAGTGAGTAAAATCTTAGAGTAACAAAAGATCATCTTAATGTTTAGCAATAGATAAGTATGTAACCTGGATCTTCATTTTGGCAATTTCATCTTGTAACTCAGTGACCTTTTGCACCAACTGAACTTGTTTCGCTTCCATTTCCTCCATGCACTTGTGCTTAACTTGGAAACAAGCTAATTTAGTCTTGCTCATGTTTCTTCCCATGGCCCTCATTCGACCAGGGTTGTCTGGTCCTAAGAGTTGGCTAAGTGTATCTTCTGCTTGATTTGTTGAGCTTGTATTAGCATCACCATCAACTATCTCAGCTGCTTTCTTCTACATATCACAAGACACAAAAAACAAACTCTAATCTGTAAAAGAAAAACCAAAACAACAAAAACAAAGATGAATTTCATGGATGATCACTATCAACTTACAAACTTTTCAGCGGCATTAGTATTCACCGGTGTACCATCTTTTCTTGTACGTGACTTGACCCATACCTTAAGCCTTGTCACTTCTGAAGGGTTTCCACTATCAACTTTCTACAACAGAAAATAATCAATCAACATAATATATAATTCATACTTGGTATAAACAGAACAAGGACCGTATTAACAGACTTCTTACCATCTCCTCTGTTAGTCTGACCATGCCTTTCCTACTACAAGTATGGGGAATCTGTTTGCGCCTTCGTTCCCTATAGCTATCACTCAAAGTCTAAAAGCAGAATATTAATATGGATTGGTTGTATGTTTAATAATCCTACTTTATTTATAAAGACATACCTTAAAGGATTGGCTAGTTTTGAGCTTGAAAAATTTACGCCATTCAGCAGGATTAATATTCTTTGGCCGCAAATTCATCCTCTGCTGGTTGTTTGCTGCATCATTGATCTGGGTAACTAGGCGAGATTTTGATGCTCTCCACAAACATCCCATTTGTTTCAGCACTGCATTCATCTGATACTCTTCATCTAATTCAAACCTCGCCTACAAACAATTAAAGAAAAGAGAAACAGAAAATATCATGACAAAGAGATGATGATATGGGAACATACAAAAAATAAAGTTTCAATCATACAAACGAAGATCCAAACCTGGACAGATTTCCAGAGAACTGTCTTGGTTTCTTCACCGAGTTTCTTCCAGCATTCTAGTGTGACCGGTACATGTTCTCGTACCAATGGTCCTAGATATGATGACAACTTAACGGACCCGGGGCCATATGCTTCTCCAAACAGAGTGAAATCCACTCTAACTCTGTTGTTTGGATCCTTGGCTAGGTCTCTCATCATGGTTGGTCCTCTCTGTTTTTTGCGTTTTGGTTCAGAATCATGTCCATGGCCTTCAGAAAGTTCAACCTCGCCTTCTTCATGCTCAGCTTCATGATCTCTTTCCTCATGCTCAGCTTCATGATCAATGTTTTGCGAAGCCGGCTGCTCTTCCACAGGACTCTCTACTTGTATGTGAGAATGATTCTGCTCTCCTTCAGGACACTCCACTTGCATTTCAGAATGCTGATGCTCTTCTAAAGCAATATCCTCTTCTACTTCTGGATGTTGCTTGTCTTCTATAGGATGGTTCACTATACCAACAAACTCAACCTCCTCATCGACATCTTTCTTATTCCTGTTATGCTGCTTCTTGCGGCGTCCCATATTTAAGTCACCTGAGACAAATGAAAGAATACACAGTTAAACAGTTAAGCAAGTAAAAAAGGAATTTCATTAACAGATAATATCCTGATAAACAACAAGAAACATAACAATTGCAAGTATTAAAGGAATTTCATTAGCGGCTAATATCAATATCCATATAACAAACACACATAACAACTAACAAGCACAAAACAAGCAGGGAAAAAAACCAAATAAAATCAAAGGAATGATGGTAATTCACACATAAATCCCTTCACAATCGGTTCTAGCATTTTCAGCCTCATCCATGTCAATATCCATATCAACATTTGTTGGTAATGGCCCAATTTCTACACTTCCTTCTTGAAACTCTTCCAAGCTGTATCTTCTTGATGAACCCCTCATAACAACATACCAACTTGAACTCTCATCTTCCCTTGAGTAGAACACTTGTTTTGCTTGTGAGGCCAGTATATATGGATCCCTTGAAAAAGAGGCTTGATTATGATTCAAATTAACAAGTGTGAAACCATCTTCTATCTTCACTCCATTTCCCATCACTGCCCATTGACACCGGAATAGAGGGACGTAGAAAACATTGTAGTCCAACAAGATAATCTCAGTTATTCTGCCATAGTAAGATACCATATCCATGACTTGTGATGTGTCTCTTGCACTAGCTCTGCATATTGCTATAGCCTCATAAAGAACACCACTATTCTGACTTTTCCTCTCAACAGATGTAGTGTGAAACCTTAGACCATTCACCACATAACCAGTATAAGACCTTGCAGAACGACGTGGACCGTAAGCCAACCATTTGAGTGTTTCTCCATGTTCGTTTGAGTCTAGAGGTATCTATTAAAATTTTCAAAACAAATCAGACACACATTCACCATACCACAACAATCGAAGATTCACAGAAGATGTAACTAGCCTTTTTTTTAAGCCAAGACGCAAAATTCTGAGTATGCATGCTCCATAACATCGATGCCTCACGTCTACATCTTCCATCCGTGTCTTGTAGAAACTGCAAGTGCTCACTTGTCCATGATTGAACAATTAAACAAAGTCAGCTTCCAGAATCAATAACTATAAACTTAATAAGGAATACTGTAGTATAGAACACTTACTCAACGTAAGGTTCGACAACAGCCATATTTTGGATCACAGCAAGGTGGGCTATTTTCTGTTCCACATCAGTTAGAGTTATTGGAGAGCCGGCGGATATTGGACGACCCTCAAGGATAGAACTGTTCTCGTACTCAGTGTTTCTTTCCTTTTTGTCCTCTACTTTAGTTGTCTTCTTCAAAAACTCATTACAGAACTGAATGCACTCTTCAGCTAGATAACACTCTGCAATACATCCCTCTGGTCTTGCAGGATTTCTCACAAAGTCTTTCAACACTTTCATATACCTCTCAAATGGGTACATCCATCTAAAATGGACTGGTCCACCTAACCGAGCTTCCCTTCCAAGATGAACCGTCAAGTGCACCATGATATCAAAAAAACTTGGTGGAAAAAATCTCTCAAACATACATAGTGTTTCAACGATCTCAGATTCCATTACCAATAGCTGCTCCCTATCAATTACTCGCTGACACAAGTGATTGAAGAAAGCGCATAGTCGTACAATAGCTATCCTTGGACCTTTAGGTAGCAAACCTCTAAGTGCTATCGGGAGAAGCTGTTGCATTAACACGTGATAATCATGTGATTTCAGCCCTGTGATCTTGCATTCATCTAATGATACGCCTCTTGATATGTTAGAACAATATCCATCTGGGCCTTTGAAGTCAAAAAGTCTCTTACAAAATACTCTCTTCTCAGCCTTTGACAAAGTCCAGGGAGCAGCAGGAAGATATGTTCTTTTCCCTCGTATAGTTGGGTGCAAATCCTTCCTTATACCAAGCTGTTCTAGATCTTTGCGAGCTGAGAGACCATCTTTCGATTTTCCACAATGCAACAATGTGGCTATAATACTTGCAGCCACGTTCCTCTCAACATGCATGACATCTAAGTTATGTCTAACCGGGAGTTCCTATTCAACACATATACAATAAAATGAACCTAAATTAAACTAAGTCAAGTAGATGATAACAGAAAACTTTTGAGAGCAACATGGTAGTATAACACACCTCCCAATAAGGTAGCTTGAAGAAGATGGACCTTTTCTTCCATCTTGCTAACTCCTCTTCATCTATTTCGACATATTCATCTTCCTCCTCTTCTGATTCACTTGATGAATCATCACTTTCAGAATTTAATCCGGTACAAACAACCCTCTTTCTCTTACAAGCTGGTCGTTTCAAATTTCCAAAGTCATTTTTGTAGTTTTTCAGATGTCTTGAAATCTCCCGACCAGATAGTATTCTTCCCCTTCTTCCATGTTCTGCTTTTCCATCAAACCATGTCTTCTTTCCCCTATAACTATGTGTTGGTGGCAGGCCCTTTCTATGTCCCATGTAGACATGTTTTCTGCTGTACTTCAACCACATAACATCTGTATTTTTCCCACATAATGGGCAGCCCATTTTCCCCTTTACTTTGCAGCCTGCAAGGTTCCCATACGCAGGGAAATCACATATAGTCCAAAGCAGCATAGCCTTAAGCATAAATGTAGATTTGCTGCAAGCATCATATGTCAGCTCCCCATCGTTCCACAAATGGTTTAGATCCTCTATGAGGGGTGCTAAATAAACATCTATGCTATTACCAGGCTGTTGTGGACCAGGAATCAACAATGTTAGCATGATGTTATCCTTCTTCATGCATAAGTCAGGAGGCAAATTATAGTTTACCAGCAAAACAGGCCAGCAACTATACCTTGTATTCTTCATATTGAATGGATTAAAACCGTCTGTGGAAAGCCCAAGCCTCACATTCCTTTCCTCAGCTGCAAAAGAAGGATACTTATCATTCATCTGATCCCATGTGACTGAATCCACAGGATGACGGAGTTTTCCATCTGTGCTCTTGTTGCTAAAATGCCATCTCAGATTCTTAGCCATTTCCTCAGACCTAAACATTCTCTTAAGCCGTGGGATTATTGGAAAATACCGTAAAACTTTCTGTGGGACACCTTTCTTTACTTCACCGGTGTGCATGTTAGACTTCCATCGAGAAGCCTTGCATTTTGGACATTCATCAAGCTTCTTGTACTTCTTTCTAAATAAGCAGCAGTCATTGACACAAGCATGGATCTTCTGGTAGCCCATATCAAAGGATTTCAAGAACTTTTTCACATCATACAATGATGTGTGTAGTACATTGTCCTCTGGTAACATGTCAGGCAATGTCTCTAATAGATCATTGAAGCTCTTGTCAGACCAGCCATTCTGTGTTTTAAGTCTGAACAATGAGACAATAGCCGACAGCTTGCTGTGGTTAACACAGCTTGGATATAAAGGTGTTTCAGCATCTTCAAGCTTTGCAAGGAACTCGTCTTCTTTCAAGTCTTCCCCTTCTGCAATCTCTCCTAACATATCATTGCCAGCGAAATCTTCATCTCTAAATTCGGCAGCTTGATATAACCCAACAGTCTCCTGATTCCACTTACTTAAGTTGCCTTCACCTTCATCCCTTGAGTTCATTTCTCCATGGTGAAACCACTCCGTCCGTAGCTTATATTCCTCGTCCATTCCCCTTGCCACCAGATGATAAACTACAACACTTTCAGGGTGACGATCTATATTCCGGCAGTCAACGCAAGGACAAATAACCATATCACTGTTTCCCATAGCAGCAACCACGTCCCGTACAAAATTTGAAGCCCCTCTCACATACGCAGGATCAGCTCTTCAGTAAAGAAATAAAGGGGAAAAAATAACATATAGTAAACTCCCCAAGGTCTAACAAAAACAAAACCTAAGCTATATAATAAAAATCCTCACCTGCAAAGATGCACCCATTTCTTGTCCATGTTCTAACCTTACTCAAACCTTTACTACCATAACAGCCATATCAGATTGAAATACATAAAATTCTACATCACGATCATCACTCAATATGCATACAATCAAATCAGAAACATTGTCACTTAAAAACCAAACAAATAACCTCAGTAATTCAATCTCAGAGGAGATTGATACACTATGTTTAATACATAGCAGCATGCTTAAAACCAATATTTGATAAAGCACTAGACCGAGCAAAAGAAAACAAGAAAATATCATCAATTTTGTAGTAAGATCAAGAGAGTAGATGTTAATTGGTGATTTTTTTAAGGTCCGAGGAACATTATATTCAAATTTCAAGTAAATCGTCTCAAACAAGTTAAAGAAAGAAGATAAGCAAACAAGTTAAAGACAATCTCTTGTAAGCATTCAACATGTTTTTTTAGATCTGCACAAACAAGTGAAGGGAACTAACCTGTGATGTGATATGAGCAGAATAAAGCTTCAGATTCCCAGTTGTTAAGCAATGAAAACACTTGCAAAACAAAATGCAGAAATCAATTGCAAACCATAACCCCAATAAACTCAACTACTAAATTTAAATTGTTCATACCATCTGACAGAACAACAAATAATCGATTTCATTCTGACAACACAATACAACAGATTCATCAATAATTCATTCAACATACGAATCTACAACCCAAAACACAGAGGCAAAGAAATCGATTTCATTATTTTTATGCACCTACGCAAAACCAGTCAGATTTGAATCAGAACACACGACAAAGTTTTGAAGATTCGGATTCTCGACTCACAAAACCTTTCTTATCAAAGCAATGAAGACTCGATTCAGAGGATTAAAAGCAAGCATTGCAGAGTAACAACATATACAAGCACACAAAGGAGACATGCAATAACTAAAAATCGACAGATATAGAAGGAAGAAATCAGCTGAGTAAGAAAGATATGCCTTCGATTAGAGCCGGAGAACGGCAAAATTAGGGTCGACGACGATGAATGTAAACCCTAAATCCTTCGACGGAGGCAGCGGCGAAACCAATTCGTGGCTGTAGAGAGAGTTTTGTCTGAGCTGAGACTGTTCTTAGTTAGGTTTTTTCGACAAAAAAGAGGGCTAATGAAGTATGAGAGGGAAAACCCGAAAATTTCACTAAGTCATAGGCGGAATAAGTGAATTAGCTTCCCGCTCCTATAAAATTATGTATTAGCGATTAACAAATGCTATTACATATTAAAAAAGATTAAAACTCATATACAATAGCAGTTAGCAAAAACGTGCTATCGTAATGTGCTATCAATACCCAATTTTTTTGTAGTGACATTACTATCCGACCCATTTTTTAAGGTTACACTTCGGATAATGATTTTTAATATCCGAAATATTCTTACCCGGTCCTTACCCGTCATAACCCAACATGTACCCGCAAACACCCATGCCTAATGCCCATCATGTCCTCAGACTCTTGGCTCATCGAAAGTGGTGGCTCGCATCACATAAAGTCAGGTACAATCTCGCCCTTCAGAATCCTTACACAGGAAGTGACTCTGTTGTGATAGGAGATGGATTCGGACAACAAATCATGCATGCGCTATGATACCATAGATGCTTTGGTAATCTGATGATTCTAGATCTTAAGGTTACACATATTTTACATGTACATAAGAGGAGATCTAGAGAGAGTCAGAGAGATATATGGAGATACATTTCTATCGTAATATATGAATAATGTGCAGTGTTTTGAAACCCGACCCGGACCCGCGGTCGAACCGGTAAATCCGGTGACCCGGTAAACATTCCGGTTCGGTTTATGTGCAAAAACCGCTTAGTTAAAAATCCGGAAAACCCCGTAAAAACCCGCGGTTTATTTGCGACCCGATGGACTGATCGAACCGATCAACCCGGATAATAATTTTTTTTAAACCTTTTAAACCAGAGAGAAGTTTTATTGTGATAAAATATAAGGTTTTAGATTTAGTAATTGAAAACTTGAAACAATAAACGTTTCTTCTACGGCAGCCTCACAAATCATTCACAAACCTTCGTCCAAAGTTTAAGATCACAAACGTTGGTTAGGTTTCTGATCAGTACCCGTAAATTGTAATCTCTTCTCTCTCTTTTTTTCCAAGACCTTTATTTGGCTTAGTCTCGTTCAATTATTTTGTTTCTTCTTTTGGTTTAGAATGATGTTTCTTAGTTAACTTAAGAACATTTTCGAATTGAAATTTCTTAACGTTTGGTTTTTACATTTTTAATAAAATGGTGTATTATGTGATTAAGAAGACTACACATCAATATATATAACTATATATATATAAATCTCATTAGTTTTGGACCCGAAGTTGACCTACGGTTAGCCCTCAGTTAACCCGGTGATCCGGTAGACAGTCCGATTCATTGTCCAGGTCGGGTTTAAAAACATTGATAATATGGATACACTCAGGATATACTCTAATACAGTTTGTTTCAGTTAATTATCGGTTGCTCACCCTTGTCCATGATTAGTAGAATTTTAGACAAAGAAGAAAAATAGGTATGGTATACAGGACCAAAACGTTTTAGAGATATCCACTGTTCTTTCTTAAAATTGTTCATATAACATTTTTACATAAAATTATAACACATGCTGATCACATGCATGTTCAATGTGTTTTGGTAGATAAAATAGTGACCACTGATAGTTGAATATCTTTTTATAATTGAGTCATCAGCCATGGTATGATGAAAGATGCGACTTTCTTTTAAGTGGGGTTTTGCTTTAGTAGAGTTTTGGTGTGTTCCTTAGAGTTTTGGACTTTAACCATTACTAAGTATATGCCCGCGCTACGCTGCGGGTTTATTCAAAAAAATTTCTATTGAAGGTTTTTCTATATATTTTTTTGACTTAGATATATTTATTTTATAATTAAATTGTTATGATTATAATTGATGCAAATTAGAAATAAATTACTTTAATTGCTTGGCGTATTTTTTTGGCGTATCTAATTGTGTGTTAAGTAGAAAATCAGACTTGAAACCATTGGAGATTGTCCAATACATTTGCTACAGTTGTGGTTTCTTGTCCAACCCGTTTCAAAATTCATGATTGAGCATTGTGAATGAAACACATAATTATCTATGTGACAAGTCTTTATCATGATTGAGATGTGATTTATGGCTTCAATCAATATGCTTTTGATTTGGTTATCATCTCTCTCCTAACATGAAGCCTATTTTGATTTAGATGTTTGGATTATCCAAGGTTGTGGTTGAGAAGCAGGCCGCGGAAGTCAAGGGAGTCAAGAGTCAATTGCCTCTTCAAACAATATTGTCGGATTAAAGAGTTAGGTCCTTGTCAGCCCGTGAGCTTTGAAGATACGAGATGTCCTTTAACATAATAGCAAAGTCCTTTTGTAAATCAACTTTATCAAGGTCCGAATCATTTTATCTGGCTAGGGATAATCCCTCAAGTTCATGCCTATTGCTCTTAGTTTCCAAGAATATGCTGGAACAAGAAAAAAAAAGTGTAAAGTATTAGTGACCAAAAAAGAAAAGAAAAGAAAGAGTAAAGCATTCTCTTGCAAAACACTTTTTAACTATTTATATTATTTTCCTCATCAAGTGGTTGATTGGTCCTTTGGCTACTTAAAGAATTAAATCCTGATGCGTAGTATTTGATTCCCTTGTAGATTTAGTTTTTTGTTGTGGCTCAATTAGAGGATGTGATGATACAAGCTTTAGGTTTATCATACAACAGTAAAGATATGAATTATAGAACTAAAATTTTATGTGATACAAGCTTTAGGTTTATCGTATATGGTTACACTATTTATTTTCATGTGTCTACTTTATCTTCGCCAGCCAAGTAACAGTGTATTTCCACATCTCTGTGATATTCTTCACAGTATTGTATTTTCTTTGTTCCGCTGTGTTCTCCAAAATATTAATTTTTTTTCATACTTCTTGTGGATAGACAGTTAGTTGTTATTTAGGAGGCTAGGGGCCACGCGATCCATGTTAATTTTTGTTTGTGAGTAAAACAGCTTAAAACATGTTCAACTTCGATAACTATATTATCCACCAATATTAAATTCAAAGTCAGGACGTTGCTTTTGATGATGAATATTGTCTTATTATTACTTCGTTAGTCTTATTAGCTCTTCCTTAGTCTCTTCGTGTAGCTCTACATTGTCCTTAGCTATTCGCTCTTCAACTATAAGTGCCATTTCACCAGCTTTAATAAGGAATTGTACAGCTGAATTTTAACATGATCAGCCATTTGGAGGATAGTCATTAGCTTATCTGCTCCTTTAACATCCCCTTGTTCCTTGAGTTCCTTACACACTGCTTTAAGCAATCTTACATTCACAATCCATTTCTTCACAGCATCAATGGCTTTCCCGAAACAATCTAATACTTTCTCCCTGTCTTTACGCTTCAAATAAGCCCATGTGAGAATTTCCATGTAGAACAGCTAGGGATTATACCTTTCTCGACTATTCGTTGGTAAAACTTCTCTCCCATGTGAATCTCGTCTCCGTTCATGTACTCTACAAGAATTAGATTTGGGATTCTAGCATCTCTTGTTCCGGAAGCTGACTCCCATTCATCATACAAATCTTTGGCTTGTTCGAATTCTCCGTGTTTCACTACTGCAGATATCATGCTGAGGTATTCTGCATCATTCATTTCTTGAAAGATGACTTGATCTTTTTCCAGGTTAAGTTAACTCCATCTTTATCCCCCCAAGTTCCCATGCATACTTATGAGAGATGCATAAGCAACACTGTTTTTCTTAGAAACTAACTTCTCCATCTCCTTCAAACCAAGTTTCGCCTTTTTTGAGATTAATTGTCTTGGAGTACAGATTCGTGAGCACACTGTAAGTCACCCAGTCTGGATTCAAGTTTGCTTCCTTCACCTTAAGATAAACTTTTTCTGCAGCTTCAACATCTTTTCCAGAGGCAAACGCCGTCAGCAATACATTATACGTAACAATGTCAGGTGATGTTTTGCTCTTGAGTTCCTTAATCATTGCTGGAGCCTTCTCAAACTGACCTTTCGATATGTACATCGAGAGCATGTGATTGTAAGGCAGACAAGACTTCAAGAAACCAAATTCCACCATTCTCTCAAACAAAACCTCGACTTTATCAGAGAGCTTGTTCTGCACATAACTATGGAGAAGAGATGTGAAAGAAGCATGGTCTCGCATTTGATCTTGATCTGGCATATCGTCGATTAATTTCTCGGCGTTGTTCAAACAACGGATTTTAGAAATCAAGTCCAAATGCACAGCATAATCACCAGGTTGCAGCTTTATATATTCCTGCAGAACCATCCATTCACATATCTGCACATAGAACACTACAACAGTTTACCACAATGAACTCAAAATCAATCCACTTATCAGATAACTAAATTCACGACCACAAAATATTCAAATTGCAGAGTTTCAAACAAAATCAGAGCAAACATATCGTAATCAAGCCCACTAATCAGATGTATTCGTTTCCAGAGAATATCGACCAACGGGTTTCAAGAATATGAAAGATATAAATTGCAGAGTTTCATACAGAATTAGAGAGTCAAATAGAATCACAGCAAATACATCTCGCACCGAGAGTAATCGGAGTCCAGGATCAAACGAAGAGACTAATCCAAATTCAATCGAGAAATCACGAACCTCAAACCTCAAGTGCGTGTTTATATCGCTTAGCCTTACAAATTTTTTGGACAGAAGATGGCTTTAGGGTTTAGGGTGTTGATACGAAGGGAGATCAACCTAGATAAAAGGGAGAAGAATCAGCCTTCGAGGAACGATCGATTTCTGTTTTCCTGCGAGGAGGCCAAAGGTTTTGTTGGATTGATTAGGGCGAGACAATGAAGGGAAAGTAAAAAAAAAAAAAATTGTTTACAGCTGGATGCAAACGTGGACGAACGTTTTATTCCCATTGGTTTAGATTTTTTTTCATTAAAACAGGTGTAGCCTCCAGAATCTCTTCTCATGCTGAGGTGTCATGTTTCTGGAGAGACATTTTGCTATTATATATATAATTTTGATTCGCGCTCGGGGAGGACTTCTCGTAGGTCCCAATGAGAAAAATAAAATAAAAGATCGCAAAATAAAATAATGTTTTTCTTTATTAATCTAGGGTATCATGAATCTATAGAGACTAATAGCAGGTACATTGGTAAAACCCATTACACTAGGGGTTCTTAAAATTTTTTCTCAGATGCCAAAAAAAAAAAAGAAGAACCAATGACTACACGCCACGTGACGTGAACAGTGAAGAGTCGATCCTTATATAAAGATTTTAAGACTCGGTATGTTGCCTGTTCACGTGGGGCCCACGTGGGACCCACAATAAAATATATATATATTTTTTAAGAGCCTTGGCTAAGAACCTAGCAATGTACAAGCTCTAATCCTCAAGAAGAGTTGTAGTCTATGAATAAACTTTTTCTTGAATATTCAAATTGGCTTGTGTTTTAATTTCGTATAATAGATAGATTTTGAAATGTGTTGACGTCTCAAATTCGTCTTTTTACCCTTTAACTACAAGCCCTAATGTTTTATGTGCAATTTTTATGAAATAACGAAATACGTTTTCACATACATTACTCTATTATCTTTAGATACATCTGTAACAGCGAAATTAAATCCACTTGTTGAGTTTGCAAGCAATCCTTAGACTAATCGATTCAATTCTTGTGCAGGTTAAACAATAGAACAAGATACGCAAGCAATTTTGGTCACCCTGAGTTCACCCAACCTTGGCTACTTCTCAGGGGAGGAAGCTCTGTTCCTCAACTGCATCCACTAAACCAGAGAGAGTACATATATGATCTATCGACAATTTATCAATCGATCAATCTCAGAAACTACAAAACAATCGAACCGAAAAGGAATACTCAAGCGAATCAGATGGTAAGCTCACTGATCCCTCGATCTCTTCTCTTCGATCTCTTCGTGTTAGACTTGATTGAATGTAGCTTCACAACGCTCTGTTCTTCTTCTTGTTTCAGGTTCTCTCAACTCAACGAAGAAAACGACTTGTTTGTTATAACTCCTTATAACAAACTTACGAGCTAAAGTCGATGGGCCTTTGAACACGCGCGACTTTCACGGCCCAGCTTGGAGTTCTCTCGGCGAGCTGAAGATAATGGGCCATAAGGCCCAGTTTGGGTTTGGATGAAACTTGGACCGACAATCTCCACCTTTTCAGACACAACCCTTTAGCTCCGCCGAACCCTAGCTTCTCTCTCTCTCTGGTGCGACGCCGGATGCGAATCAACACTTCACTGATTTTGCATCCTCCGGCTTAACCATTCAACACAACAGTCGTAGCCTTTCCATCTCTGTCAAAGTCTTCGGACTCCTCCCTGAATCCTTCGATTACCGAGATAAATCTTCCTCTGTTTGTCAGAACCTTTCATTTCTGACCTCTGGACTTCGATCTTAACCTGCAAGTCCTTGGAGAGTCACTGATTCTTTGATCTTCTCCATCCTGCATACTGCATGTAGACGACTCAGTGAAAAAACCAGCTAAGTCTTCTAAACCTCTCGCTTTTACCTTCCTTTGCCTGACCCTGAAGACTTTTGAAGAACTGAACTGATCCTCTTCTTTTCTTCTGTCAAATACTCCACCTGGAACTGAAGACACACCTTCCTCAGATCCTCCAAGCTCTCGGGTAACTTCTTTCTCTGTACTGTCTGATTATGACACGATCTTTAAAGATTTTGTCTAACCAGTAGCTCACCTTGTTCACTTATTTTGCGAGATAAGAAAGAACTAGAGAAGTTACCCGGAGCTCTGTCACCTTCTCAGGCGATGTTCACTAAATCGCAGCAGAGTTGAAACTTAGGCCCAGGTAAGGCTTTAGTTTGAAAATCTGCTGGATTACGGCTTGTGTGAATCTTATAGAGAGTCATTGTTCCTTCTGCCACTATATCCCGAATGAAATGGTATTTTGTAGCAATGTGTTTAGTGCGTTCATGATAAACACAGTTCCTTGCTAGTGCCAATGCGCTTTGTGAATCACAATGAATCCTGACTGTTTCTGTATTCAATCCCAATTCTTTGCAAATACCTGTTAGCCATATAGCTTCTTTTACTGCTGATGATAGGGCCATATACTCTGATTCTGTGGTAGATAAAGCAACAACTGATTGAAGTTTTGATCTCCAACACACAGTGTTTCCCCAAATCTTGAAAATGAATCCTGTTACTGACCTCCTCCTGTCGAGGTCAGTTGCATAATCTGCATCGCAGAACCCTTCAATACAGAACCCTGTGTTCTTGTTGAAGGTTAGACTTTCTTTAGAAGCTCCTCTTAGGTATTTCAGTACCCATTGGACTGCCAACCAGTGTTCTCTCCCTGGGTGAGACATGAACCTGCTTATAACCCCTACTGCATATGCTAGGTCTGGCCTAGAGCCTATCATGGCATACATGAGGCTTCCAACTGCACTAGCATATGGGATATTTTCCATAAATGGTTCCTCTTCTTTCCTTTCAGCCTTTGTCAAACTCTTGAGCTTGAAGTGTGATGCAAGTGGGGTAGTTACTGCCTTTACCTGATCCATACTGAAGCTTAGTAGAACCTTTTCTATGTAGGCTTCCTGTGATAGACTCAATGTTCCTTTCTGTCTATTCCTGATGATATCCATTCCTAGAATACGAGAGGCCTTTCCCAAATCCTTCATTTCAAATTCTCTGTTTAGGCTATCCTTAACCTTCCTGATTTCTCCCATATCTCCTGATGCTATCAACATATCATCAACATAGAGAAGTAGAAAGATCTCATTATCTGTCCTTGTGTTCCTCATGTAAACACATGAGTCGTAGCTGCTTCTGGTGAATTTTTCCTTTTTCATGAAGCTATCAAACCTCAGATTCCACTGCCTTGGAGACTGTTTTAACCCGTAGAGAGACTTTCTTAGGAGACAAACCTTATTTTCATCACCTTTCCTTATAAACCCTTCTGGCTGACTCATTAATATCCTTTCCTCAAGATTCCCATGTAGAAAAGCTGTTTTGACATCTAATTGTTCCAATTCATAATCTTTGTTAACCACTATGGATAACAAGATTCTGATTGAAACATGCTTGACTACTGGAGAGAAGATCTCGTTGTAATCAACTCCTTCCTTTTGAGAAAAGCCTTTTGCAACGAGTCTGGCTTTATACCTTTGTTTTTCAATTCCTGGTATTCCTGGTTTTAGTTTGAAGATCCACTTGCAGCCAACTAGTTTTTGCTTGTCTGGTCTTTCAATGAGATCCCAAGTGTGGTTTTTGTGAAGTGAGTCCATCTCTTCCTTAGCTGCATTGTACCAGTGCTTCCATTTCCTGCCTCTCTTTGCCTCTTCTAGAGTTCTAGGTTCTTCTGTTTCTAGATCTTCAGCTGCTGATAGAGCGTAGGCTACAAAATTTGGGTCTGCATATTTCTTTGGAAGCTTAACATCTTCCCTTCTTCTTCTGTCTCTAGCTAGAACATATTTGTCCAGAGTTTGAGTTTGAACTTGTTCTGACTCTTCTCTGAAAGTCAGGCCTTCATCCTCACTGTCTGACTCATCTGTGTTCTCTGACCTATGAGAGTCTCCTGTGCCTTGCTGATTTTCCATTCTATCCCCGTCTGAATTACCCTCTGACTCTGATCTCTCTGAACTATCTGCCTCTGACTGACCTTCTGTAGTCTCTAATCCCCCTGTTCTGATTGATCCTACTGTCCTTTCTGAATCCTCAGAGTCTGACTGACCTTCTGAGACTCCACCTGAAGAAGAAGTCCCTCCATGTTCATAGTCTGATGAACTAGCACCCTGAATCAGATTGTCACTGAATGATACCTTTCTCACTGACTTCTTCCTTTGTTTCTGATGATCTGGCTCTGTTGGTACAGCAGTTCCTTTCTGTTCCTTAGTATCCTTGAAGACTTCATCCTCTCTGAAAACCACATCTCTGCTAGTAGTACATTTGCCATCTTCAGGAATCCACACTCTATATCCCTTTACTCCAAACGGATATCCCAGAAATACACCTTTTACTGCCCTAGGTCTCGTCTTTTCTTGAACCGTGTGTACATAAGCTGTGCAACCAAACCTTTTGAGGTGTGATAAGTCAGGTTTATGACCAGACCACATCTCTTCTGGTAACCTGAAGTTGATAGAGGAATTTGGTGTGCGGTTTATGAGATACACTGCGGTGTGTGTTGCCTCTGCCCAGAATTCCTGTCCTAAGCCTGTTTCAACCAACATACTCCTCACCTTATCCATAATGGTCCTGTTCATTCGTTCCGAAACCCCATTCTGCTGTGGTGTATAGTGCAAGTCCTATGTCGTTTTATACCTGACTTCTTGCATAGATTATCAAACCGATTGTTGCAGAATTCTAAGCCGTTGTCAGTTCTGAGACATTTAATCTTCTTTTCTGTGTGTTGTTCTACTGCATCCTTCCATTCTTTAAACTTGGAGAATGCCTCATCCTTGGATCTTAGGAAGTAGACCCATACTTTCTTAGAATAGTCGTCAATAAAACTGACAAAGTATTTGCAACCTGACAGACTTTCTGGTGTGGATGGTGAACCCCAAAGGTCTGAGTGAACATACTCAAGTATCCCTTTGGTTGTGTGTTTAGCAGTGGGAAATGATTGTTTGTGAGACTTTCCCATCACACAGTCTTCACAGAAGTCTAAATCTCCAACTTCTTTCCTTGGTAGGAATCCTTCCTTTGCCAGAATTTCCAGATTCTTAGAGCTCATGTGACCCAACCTCGAGTGCCAGAGACTTGTCATGTTTGCCTTAGTCCCTGAGTAATTCACCTCTCCTCTAACTACTTTTCCTTGGAGATAGTATAGGCCTCCATCATATTTTCCTGAGATTACTTCTTTTCCATCTTTGTAGAATGTTACCACGTAATCTCCTCCTTCATATTTGCATCCTGCCTTCTCCAGCATTCCATAAGAAATTAGGTTTCTGCTCATGGTGGGCATATACCTTACATCTGTAAGTATGACCGTAGTCTGATCCGGGTTGACGATCTTTATCTTCCCTATGCCTTTCACTTCACTGTGTGTGTTGTTTGCCATGAGGACCTTTCCACCATCCATTTCTTTGAAATCAAACAGAATCTCCTTGTTTGGTGTGATGTGAAAGGAACAGCCTGAATCCATCACCCATTCATCTTTTGAGTCCTGAACACTAGCTGTGAGAACTATAGGTTGTTTAACCTTATTAGAAGCCACATATGCTGATGAATCACCATTTCTCTTCTGACCCCTGTTTGGGCAGTCTCTCTTCCAGTGACCTTCCTTTCCACACGAGAAGCACTCATTCTTGTTGTACTTTGCTTTAGATTTAGATCTCCCATTTCTAGATTTGGACCTTCCTCTGTCACTCTTGCCTTTTCCATTCTTGTTGTCTGACCTCTTGTCTGACCTTCCTCTGGACTCTACAAACAGACCTTCTGAGCTTGACCTTTGTTTACCTGTCAATCCCTTCTGTCTCAATTCAACTTCCTTAGCATATGCAGAGGTAGTGACTTCCTGAATTGTTAAAGTGTCTTTCCCTGATCCATACTTCAGAGTGTGGACCAATGGTTCATAGGCTGGAGGTAGACTTGTCAGTAGTTGGATGGCCTGATATTCGTCTGGGACATTCACATTTAAACTGGCTAAATCTGCAATTAGCCTCAGAAAGTTGTCCAAGTTTTCTTCTATGGATCTGTCCTCATCCATTTTGTATCCTGCAAACTGTTGTTTGAGAAAGATTCTATTGGGAAGAGTCTTTGTTTGGTAGTCACGCTCAAGAGCCTTCCACATTCCATAGGCTGTTGGTTCGTGCATAACCTTTCTTAGGATCATGTCACTCAGACATGTACCAAACAGGTTCTTGACTCTTGTATCCATATCTTTCTTCTTTTTATCAATGACCGGTTCTTCCCCTGCTTCTAATGGTTTATCTGTTTCTTGGAACAGTGTAGCACCTTCTTTCAGTGCGTCTGCGAGGCCATGAATTTCCAGCTGACCCAGTAACTTGTACTTCCATAAGCTGAAGTCTCCTTTGCCATCAAACACCTGCATCTCGAACTTTGCTCGAGTCGGATCCATGACTGTAGATGAGAGTTGACTTCCTTTGCGATTAACCGGAAGAACTCCTCAAGATAAGAAACCTTTAACCTTCCTTCTGATCTGTGAATGATTAGTCTTGCACCTTTAACCAAACGCTCTGATACCAATTGTTGAGTTTGCAAGCAATCCTTAGACTAATCGATTCAATTCTTGTGCAGGTTAAACAATAAAACAAGATACGCAAGCAATTTTGGTCACCCTGAGTTCACCCAACCTTGGCTACTTCTCAGGGGAGGAAGCTCTGTTCCTCAACTGCATCCACTAAACCAGAGAGAGTACAGATATGATCTATCGACAATTTATCAATCGATCAATCTCAGAAACTACAAAACAATCGAACTGAAAAGGAATACTCAAGCGAATCAGATGGTAAGCTCACTGATCCCTCGATCTCTTCTCTTCGATCTCTTCGTGTTAGACTTGATTGAATGTAGCTTCACAACGCTCTGTTCTTCTTCTTGTTTCAGGTTCTCTCAACTCAACGAAGAAAACGACTTGTTTGTTATAACTCCTTATAACAAACTTACGAGCTAAAGTCGATGGGCCTTTGAACGCGCGCGACTTTCACGGCCCAGCTTAGAGTTCTCTCGGCGAGCTGAAGATAATGGGCCATAAGGCCCAGTTTGGGTTTGGATGAAACTTGGATCGACACCACTTACCTTAAACCCTCGAAGGCCTTCACACACACACGATTGGGGTTTGAAATGTGGTAAAGCTAAATCTTTTCCATTGTAGCTTTAAATACTCTTTAGTTTTGGATATTTTTTGACCTAGCTAAAACCCAGTCGTTTTCTGTAACAAAAAAAAAGAACCAGTTGTTTAACTAAATGTCAGCGATATTGTTAAAATATGTTGAATTTTAGATAATGGTTAGTTTGAAGTTTGTGAGATAACTTGCCATTTTTGTTTGAATTGGAACAGAATAAATGAGTTTTCTAGGGAAATATAAATTCATAATAACCAATAATATCAAAATTAAATCTCTCTCATCTATCACTATTCACACATACTATTCACTCACAAAAAATCAATTATACTCCTACATTTTTTAAACAACTACAATTTTTCTATCTCCCTCTTTTTTATCGGAAAATGGAAAAAATAAGAAAAAAAGAAGAAGAAAGAAGAAGAAGAAAATCAAGAAGAAGAATTCTATTTGTAGTTATTAAAAATGGATGATGGTGAGGTTAGAAGAAGATGAGATGGCAAAAAGTTTTTTACGAAATGAACAGTAATGACCAATGAATGTTCATGAAGGAAGATGATGAACAGTCCGCACCAACTCAGTTATCTTGTATGATAGCATATAACTGAGTTAATTTATTAGTTATCTATATAATTTTACAAAATCAACTACGATAACAAAATTGCTTATTCAACAACACATTTTTAATTATATGATAATTTAGTTAACATGATAACATATATATATATATATTGTTATTTATCTCTTACATTGAGTTTACACGATAATTTTATTGTATGTTAAACACAATTATATCAATAATTTTGATATGATAAACGGGGTAACTTGATATTTTCAAATTTTTATGATTTGATTTGGGATTTAGGCTTTAGTGTTTTGAGTTTTTTGTTTTAGGGTACATTGTTTAGGGTTTAAGATTTAGTGTTTAGAATTTAGGGTTTATTGTTAGAATTTAGGGTTTATGGTTTAGGGTTTATAGTTTAGGGTTTAGACTTAGTGTTTAAGGTTTATAATTTATAATTTAGAATTTAGGGTTTATGGTTTAGTGTTTAGGGTTTAGTATTTAAAGTTTAGGGTTTATTATTTTGGATTTAGGATTTAGTGTTTAAGGTTTAAGATTTAGGCTTTAGGGTTTCTTATTTTGGATTTAGGGTTTAGTGTTTTGGGTTTAGAGTTTAAGTTATGGATTTAGGGTTTATTTTTTGGTTTTAGAATTTAGTGTTTAAGGTTTAGAGTTTAGACTTTAGGATTTATAGTTTAGGATTTTGGACTTAGCTAAATAAACACAGTTAATTCAAGCGATTGAGTGTATGATAAATAGATAACATACTTAAAGTTAACAAAATAACATTATAAGCACAAATATTTTTTTCATTGAAAAGTTGATAATTAACAATAAATTATGTTTTCTGAAAAACTGTGATGTATATTGTTGAACACTATCTCTATGAACAGTTAACCATACATTATTTTTCAGATCAATGGCAATGAATGTAAATAATTAAAATGATAAGGATGTTTCTTTTTAACTAAACTTTCTCTTTTCTAAATAGTTAAATATTTATTAATTTTACAATTCAACTAATTTCTACGTTATACCTTGTCAGAAGTTAAACTTTCCATTTTTCAATTGCAAGATGATTTTGCCAGTGAAAAGAAAAAGCGAAATGTTTGAAAGAAAGGCGAAGCCAATGCTGTTCATGCAAGAATATGGTGGACCTGGTGGTAGGGCAATGAATGAGGTCTCGTCAAATAAATGATTAACAAAAGAGAAAAAAAAATTATATGAATTCAGAATTTATTCGTTTTTCCAACAAATATACAAATAATATTGTGTTATCATAAGTGATTTAAATCTATCGTACAGATAATTGGGACTATCATGAGAGAGTCATAGGTCTAATAAAAAAAAATATCTACTATCTAGAGGTGCGGAGGTGAAAGTCCCCCGCAGAATAGTTTAGTAAGTCAATAAAAACGGTTTAGATTTTTATTTTTTTATATTATATCGGTTTTGTTGACTTATATAAATAAAAGTAAAAATTAATAATATGATACTCATATTAATCTATAAATTTTATATTTACTCGATTTTATAACATATTACAACAATAAGAGATGAAAATAAAAGTAAAGAGGTCTCATGTCAAAGCATGAAACACAATAAAGCAAGAGAATTCAAACTTAACAGACGATCCGACTATTTTTGATTATCAAAAAGTATTTTAAACGATAAACAATGTGGTAAACAATTTATTCTATAGCATTTTGGTGTGTTCCTAACAAAACTGACGTGTATATATAGGGCTATATATTATGTTTTTGTCTGTAATCGCACACAACAAATGGTTTCTACTATGCAGAAACTCATGTACTAGTTTAGATTTGTTGAGGATATATGTTATAGTTGTTATAGTATCTCTAAGAATATCTTCTGTTAGAGAATATCCTCTTTTTAGCTTAGATATGGTAGAGTGAAATCTTTGATATTATGTGTATATATATTGTACATCCTTTGATAATCAATATACAAGAATCCCTATAATCTATATGGTATCACAGCCTGCGATCCAATAAACAAAATCACCCTATTTTTTCGAACTCCATCATGTCTGCTGAATCATCTTTCCCCGATCATTCATGTTTACAATAGTGAAGATCCCAAGACATCCTTAATCGGAATCAACATGTCTTCCACCACTAAGCTTACGACTTCAAATTACTTGACATGGCGCCTCCAATTTCGTGCTCTCCTCGAAGCTTACGAGCTTCACCCATTCATTGATGATGCCGATGGTATGCCTCCGGCAACTATTACTAACAACGGACTCCTGCAGCCGAATCCGGTTCATGCTACGTGAAAACGACATGATCACTTACTCTACATCACCCTAATTGGATCTCTGTCGTTATCCATCCAACCAATTGTCACTAGAGCACTCACTTCCCGTGATATCTGGACAATTCTTGAGCGCACTTATGGTACACCATCTCGTGGCCATATCAAGGTGATTCAACAACAGCTCAAACAAAGCAGCAAAGGTGATCATATTGTAACTGAGTACATGTGAGGTATCCTCACAAAGGCGGATCAGCTCGCTCTTCTTGAAACGTCGTACTCTTATGAAGATCTCTTAGACATAATCATTGAAGGTCTAAGGGATGAGTTTCATGCAATCTTGGAGATGGTGAATGGGCATGACGTTCCAATCTCCATTGATGAACTCCACGACAAACTCTTTAACCAATAAAACACAGTTTCCATGCTTTCCAACAACAGCACTGTCGATCTTCCTGTACAGTCAATGCTGCTCATTATCGACCCAACAACAACAGCTATGGTCATGGTGGCTTTCGACCTAATCAGTCCAGTCGTGGTGGATACAGACCGCCGAAACCCTATCTAGGCAAATGTGTCATCTATGCAAAACTCAAGGTCGTAGTGCTAAGAGATGCCCACAGTTTGTGACATCAACACACACTAATGCTGCATTGTCATCACCATGGCCTCCTATGTCATCACCTTCGGCTCCACCTCATTGGCAGACTCCCATTCCGCCTCCACAATGGAATCTATAGGCGCACTACACCACGTCAACCTCTTCGTATTCGACACCATGGTTACTTGACAGTAGAGCTTCGCACCACATCACTTCCAATCTTGGCAATCTCTCTCATGCGTCTCAATACAATGAAGGCGAAGATGTCCTAATTGGTGATGGTTCGGGTTTGAAGATCACCCACACTGGTTCTTCTTCACTCCCTTCTCACAATCATCCTCTCATACTCTCTGATGTTCTTTGTGTGCCTAGAATAAAGAAAAATATGATATCCATCAACAAATTATGCAAAGATGATGATATTATGGTGCAATTGTGTCCTTCTATATTTCAGGTGAAGGATCTCAGGTCGGGAATAATGATGGTTCAATGAAAATCTAGTAGTGTTCTTTATGAGTGGCCAGCAATTTCCCCCTCACCTTCGTCTCACTATATTTCAGCTTTGTTTTGTGTTAAGTCCACTTTGTCCGAGTGGCACACGCGTCTAGGTCACCCTTCCATTTCGGTTCTAAAACACATTGTTTCTCGCTTTGCTTTACCAGTTTCTTCTTCCAGTGTTTTTTCAAATTTCAATGCGTGCTCAACAAATAAAAGTCATAAATTACCATTTGTATCGTTTTCTATGCAATCATTTGAACCTCTTAATCTACTTTACACAGACGTATGGACATCTCCGGTGTATTCAATTGACAACTACATGTACTATGTCATTTTCGTAGACTATTACACTCGATATGTATGGTTCTATCCACACAAAAATAAGTATGATGTTTTGCTCATCTTCCCACCATTCCAAAGGCTCGTGGAGAATCGTTTCAAGCAAAAATAAAAACATTGTATTCGGAAAATGGAGGCGAGTTCATAGCCTTGGCAAACTATCTAGCTTAAAATGCCATTTCACACATGGCAACACCGCCACACACTCCAGAACATAATGGCATGGCAGAAAAGAGACACAGACACATTGTTGAGACTGGCTTATCTCTACTCACTCATTCGGGTATGCCAATGTCTTATTGGTCCTATTATTTTGTTGTTGTTGTCTATCTAATTAATCGGATGCCTAGACCCGTTCTAAGCAACTCATCACCATTTGAGCTCTTATTGCAAGCTTCGCCGAACTACCTCAAGTTGCACAATTTTGGCTTCTTATTTTTTCCATAGTTACGCCCCTACACCTCTCACAAGCTCAACAATAGAAGATGCAGGTTACTCCCTCATTCAGAGTGTATATCTTTTCCTTGACACTATATCATCTCGGATACACACTTCCAAACATGTCGAATTCGTGGACTCGATCTTTCCATTCTCTCAGCCAACACAAAAAGCTTCCTCTCATCCGATAGCCTCCAAGTCTTTATCCTCGTCCTCTAAGCCAACATCCTTGATTCCAGCCTCTCATCTCCATGTCTATCGCTCAGTACCACTCATACCACTGATGGCTTCTCCTTCATCCTCGTCGCTTCTAGCTGCTGACTCTTCACATGAATCATTACCAACACCACCAAGTGACTCAATCACTAAGCTTGAGGCACACAAGACGTCACAGTGCCGCCACCTCTACCTAATTCAATTCAACATGGTGAACAATATGTGTTTACGAGATACATGCACAATATTGTGAAACTTACCCCAAAGTATGGTCTTTTTCTCTTCTTGCAGAAATTGAACCAAGTACCATTACTCAAGCTCTTCGTGATGAGAAATGGAGGCACTCATCAAGCGATGAGATCAATGACATGACGCGTACTGGAACGTGGGATCTAGTTCCTCCTTTTCAAGCTCAAAACGTGGTAGGATGTCGCTTGGTATTTAGAATCAAACGCTTACATGATGGCTCGGTGGACAAATAAAAATCTCGGCTTATTGCGAAGGGGTTTAACCAACGACATGGAGTTGACTTCGATGAAACGTATAGTCCAGTAATAAAACACGCCACTATTCGATTGGTTTTGGACATTGTGGTGACAAAACATTGGGTTCTTCAGAAACTCGACGTCAACAATGCGTTTCTCCAAGGAACGCTCAACGAAGAAGTCTACATGACCCAACCTCCAGAATTTGTTGACAAGGATCATCCAGACCATGTTTGGCGCCTCAACAAGGCTATATACGGCCTTAAATAGGCACCGCGTGCATGGTATAATGAATTTCACATTTTCTCCTGAGTATTGGATTTCACAATTCTCTTGCAGATGGGCTCTCTCTCCATCTACCTGTTGATGTGTGCTGATGACATTATTATCACTAGAAGGTGCTCTTGTACGGTGGACGCAATTATCAAGACACTTGCAGCACGTTTCTCCTTGAAAGATCTTGGTGATCTCTCATATTTTCTGGGCATTAAGATATCGCACACATCCACTGACCCGTGTCTAACTCAACAAAAGTACATAACTGATTTGTTATCACGAACGAAGATGACACGAGCCAAACCAGTTGTCTCTCCTATGTGTTCAACGCAAGCATTGGTTCTTGCTGGTTTTACCTTGGATACGGATGCGGCTAAAGAATATCGTGATGTCGTTGGAAGCCTTCAATACATATCATTCACTCGTCCGAACATCGCCTTTGCAGTGAACCGCCTTTATCAGTTTATGCATTTTCCTACCACAAATCATTGGGAAGCTGTCAAACGTGTACTTCGGTTTCTTGCTGGCACATTCACACATAGGATCACTCTCCGAGAAAACTCACCTCTCACGCTAACAGCCATTTCTGATGCAGATTGGAAAGGTGATCGTGACGATTACTGCTCCACCAATGCCTACATTGTCTCCTTGGAACTAATCCGGTGTCATGGGCTTCACGAAAACAAAAATGTGTAGCTCAATCTTCGACAGAAGCAGAATATAGAGCAGTAGCTGTCGTTGCCTCTGAAGTCAAATGGCTCTGTTCGCTTCTATCTGAGCTAGGCATTCAACTTCAATCTGTACCAACAATTCACTGTGACAATATAAGAGCAACTTATATTTGTGCCAATCCTGTTTTTTCACTCAAGGATGAAGCACTTTACCTTGGACTATCACTTTGTTCGTGAAATTTTTCAAAAGGGACAACTCAGAGTATCTCACATTACTACCGAAGATCAACTCGCGGATGCACTAATGAAGCCTTTACCTCGAGCTAGATTTCTGAATTTAGAAGTCAATATTGGAGTCACCAAAGGAGCTCCATCTTGAGGAGAGGTGTTGAAGATATATGTTATAGTTGTTACAATATCTATAAGAATATCTTCTGTTAGAGAATATCCTCTTGTTAGCTTAGATATGATAGATTCAGATCTCTGATACTTTGTGTATATATATTGGACATCATTTGATACTCAATATACAAGAATCCCTACGATCTCTAGGATTGAATTTAAAGATAATCTTTTAAGAAGATAAGATACAAAAACACAGGTCTTTAAAACAGATCATGTAAAGCAGTAGTGCATTGATGTCAAAATGAAAAAGTAAAAAAAGAAGGTTGTAGCATATAACTTTTGAATATAAATTTTCGTATCTAAAACAAGCCACGATATATGGAGTATGTTAACAATCTCGTTACCACCCATACCGCCGAAATGAAGATCACAAAGCATCGGACCGAAATAAGCGGAAGAATTATTTTGGAGGCAAAGGAGTAGAGTACTATGGCTCCAATGTGGAGATTGAAACTCCAAATACTTCCACTCCGTCACCAAAGCTAGAAGAGAAAGAAACTGAATCACTGTTATTAAATATGAAGACGAACACCCGGTGTTTAATGAGGAGCATATTGGAAACACTTTCAGGAAATTTATCAAAAGATCTTCACCTCAGGTGGGCGGTTGGAGGAGACTGGAGACCACGGTTGAGGACGTTATTGATAAACGTATCACGGAGGAGATTAGCAGCTCTCTTTGTGTGATTCCGGATAACGATGAAATCCACAAGGCTGTCTTTAGTATCCATTCAGACAAAGCTCCGGGCCCGAATGAATTCTCAGCCGGCTTTTACCAAACTTTTTGGTGTATTTTGGGAAATGGTATTTGCCGAGAAGTTCTAAATTTTTTCATTTCAGGAAGGATGGAGAAACGGCTTAATGAAACACATGTCTGTCTTATTCCGAAGATTAGTGCCCCAAAAGCTCCAGGGGATTATAGACCGATAGCTCTCTGTAACGTCTGTTACAAGATCATAGCTAAAATCCTCACTCAACGGCTGCAACCTCTGTTGAAATTGTTAATCTTTAAGCACCAATCAGCTTTTGTCTCAGGGAGAGTTATTGCGGATAATGTGTTGATTACACACGAGACACTTCATTTTCTCAAAATCTCTGAAGCTACCAAACGCTGCTCCATGGCGGTGAAGACGGACATGAGTAAGGCCTATGACCGCATCGAATAGTGTTTCCTCGAAAGAGTCCTTACATGCCTTGGTTTCCAACCTACTTGGATCAAATGGGTGATGGAATGTGTTACTACAATATCTTACTCCTTCCTCATCAATGGAGCGTCTCACAGATCAGTCATACCTTCCCGAGGTTTACGACAAGGCGACCCCCCACTCCCCATATCTCTTCATCCTTTGCACAAAGGTACTTTCAAGTCTTTTTTAAAGCTCAAAATGAGGGGAACTTGAAGGGGATTCAAGTCGCTAGAAGATCTCCACATATCAATCATTTTCTCTTTGCGGACGATACAATGTTCTTCTGTAGAACAAATGAGAGAAGTTTCCTTGCCTTGATGGACATTCTGAGGAAAAATGAAAGCAGGTCGGGGCAGTGTATCAATGCTGAAAAATCCTCTATCACATTCTCTTCCAAGACGCCACCCGAAATCCACTCCCGAGTTAAAACATCTCTTGGTATAGAGAAAGAAGGCAGAAAGGGGAAATATTTGGGGCTTTTAGAACTTTGGTAAAAGAAATAAAGATGTTTTTGCGGGTCTAGTGGACAAGATCTGACAACGCTCCCATAGTTGGACTACAGAATTCCTATCTGGAGCCGGGAAACAAGTCCTTCTCAAGGCATTTCTCTTCTATCTCCCGGCATACTTTATGTCATGCTTTAAGCTACCAATCTATTTATGTAAGAAGATTCAGTCCATTCTCACCTGCTTTTGGTGGGATGCTACTCCGGAGAAGAAGATAATGACATGGGTAGCTTGGGACAAAATTACCCTTCCTAAAAGTGAAGGAGGACTAGGTTTTCGGGATATCGAGACATTCAATGTTGCCCTTCTAGCCAAACTGAGTTGGCGAATCCTTCAAGACCCGGACTCTCTCTTAGCCCAAGTTCTTTTAGGCAAATACTGCCAGTCAAATCAGTACATAGATTGCACTCCTTGCTCGAACAACTCTCACGGCTGGACATGGATTCTTGAGGGTCTAAAATTACTGAAAAGGGGATGAGTTGGACGATTGGCGACGAAAAATCAGTGAGGATATGGAGGGATGTTTGGCTATCAACCTCCCAAGTTGTTACCCCGATAGGACCTCCTCTAATTGGCGATGACAACCTGATGGTGGCGGACCTTCTTAACCCTGAAAACAACGACTAGAATGTGCAAGCTATTCAGTCACACTTACCTTTGTATGAGGATTATATTTAAGCTATTATCCCGAGCTCTCAAACCTTTGGATCACAGAATTTGGGTCCACGAGAAGTCTGGCTCGTACTAGGCCAAATCGGGTTATAACATGGCTAAGTGAATCACTCATGTCGTTAGTGCTTCAGAGTTCAATTGGTTTAGCAATATTTGGAATATTCATGCTTCTCCAAATTAAATTGCTTCATCTTCTTTGGAGGGCAACTAACTACGCTCTCCTGTAGGCTCCCTACTCAGCTTTAAAGGAGTCCAGAATGTGACCAATTGCAGCCTTTGTGGAGAATCTAAATCGATTTCCCATATTTTCATCACGTGCCCCTTTGCCACTCAAGTGTGGAATGCTGCTCCAGTTGCTGCTTCAGCCGATAGCCTCCGCGACTGTGAGGACATGAGACAACTCCTTACGGCCTGCAAAATATGGACCACACTACCACCAGTCGGCCTCTCCTTTGCTCCTTTATCTCCATGGATTATCTGGAACATATGGTCAGCTCGTAACAAGAGGGTTGAAAGTAAATTCTACTCAGTCGCAGAGACGATCCTCAAAGCCACTATGGACGCAAAAGCATGAAATCTGGCGATGGAGAATTCAAAGTGTGTAGTTCTCCGGCGAGTTATTCCTCCACCTCCACATGACACTTCAGCCCCAACACTCTACGCTGACAGATATTGGCTCGAAGAATGGAAGATAGGTGGTATGGGCTGGTCTATATTGAACTTTGAATTTGTTTCGTTACTGCAGGAATCTACAACTAGAAGATTTGTTAGCTCGGCTTTAGTTTCTGAAGCTCTTGCTGGAAAGTTTGTCTAATTCTCCAAATTTGTTTGGATTCGAACGTTCTTATTACCGTCCTTCGCTCGGGGCAAGAGATTACGAAAAATGCACATTCTATGGGACATTAGACACCTTGCACTATTTTTTTTTCTTTACTATTCCTCGTTAAGAAAACTTTGTTTGTGATCGGTTAACTAAAAATGCTATATCGATTTTGTTGATTGATCTTGTAACTTAACTTGTTTAAGTGAATGAATCAATCGTTGACAAAAAAAAAACATGGGAGTATGTTAACAAAAACAATGTTGCTTGTTTGTTAAGTTTTAGTTATAGTATAGGTAAGTTATTTTCAGGCTTTTAACTAGACTTGGAATTTGTCCAAACAAGTTTTTTTTTACTGCAGGTAACAGTATCTAGAATCAATAGCATTTATAAACTCAAAGATTTCTACCTCATCTCCCTCTCTCTTGTTATGAGAAGCTAAACACATTATCAGGAAAATGAATCACTCTCTTACATGTCCAGAATCCAAGTGGTTCTTTCTTCCACGAAGAAGCTTTCCTCAAAACTTGAAATCTTTCTTTTTCTTCCCTTCCTTATCACGCTTCCTTTTCTTCGAATTCTGTAACCAATCCCACCAAATTAATAATAATAAAATAAAAAAACACATCCGCATTCATACCATTAGTGTTTTTAACAGATATATGCAATGGTATTTCTTTACCTCGGCGACCATGTCACTGAAGTCCTCTGGCTTATTGCGTAGTTTCTCCTCTTCTCTTGCCTCCTCATACCTTATAAAATCATAAATATAGAGTTTACATACAACACTACATTCAACATGTAGAGATTACAATCAACAAAAATGTTACTACTACTTACTTGGCAGGCAAAACATTCTCCATGGCCTCCAGCTCTTCAGGCTGTAAACTGACGTCCACACGATCCGTCTTTTGTCCTCTTAGCAAATCAACCTGTTCAAATATACACACACAATTGCTTAAAGTAACGACTTGTCAAGAACAAACATAACATCGAGGATGTAATAAAATGCATATACCATAACTGAATGTCTACACCAAATGCCATCAATTCTAAATAAAAACATAAGACATGGAGACTAACACAACCTATTGACCAAACAACCTCAAAAGATCAAATTATTTCTGAATTTCTAGCCTCATTTCCAACCAACCATAAATTGCTATTTATTAAGTATTTGGCAACGAAATAAGTAGGTGGTTTTCTAACATCGTCTACCAATTCCTTCAATCAACAAATCTTTGGTAATTTAAGCAGAGATTGCTTACCCGCTTCACTCCCGTCTTGTCTTGAGTACCAGTCTTAATAACGTATGTGTGTGTGGTTCCCAGCACTGTTCCAGGAGCAACACTCTCTCCCTTTTCTTCAAGTACCTTTAGACATTAAAAAGAATAACAGTGAAACGTCGCTTTAAATAAAAATAAGACAATATCCCCACACAAGGTGGAGGATTAAGCGAATCTGCATTAATCCAAAAAAATAGGTTTCCTACCTGATATAGAGGCCTATCGGGCTCCTTTCTTTGTTCCTTACGAAGTTCTATTGCATCAGGGGTCTCTATGCCAGTTGGAGTGCTGGAAAAGGGGGAAAAATCATTCTGTTTCATATTTGTATTATATGATAAGCAAACATAATACAAATAAACCTCATCGTAAGGCAAAACAATACCTTGACAGGGTATCAACAGATTCCATGCCGTCTTCTAGTTCCTCTTCATCCATCTCCTCTTCTTGTTCCTCTTCCTCCTCCTCCTCCTCTTCTTCTTCTTCCTCTAAATCACCCCAGTGCTTGCTTTTATCAATAGGCTCCTCCTAATATCAAGATAAAAAACAACCCATTACACTGTATCACAAAATACGATGATCTTGAAATAGTTCACCAGGAAGCTTATATGTTCTAGTTTTTAATCAATTTGTTTCATACCGCACAAACTACCCTTTATGTTGGGTTCCTTCCACGTAGAATACAGAATTTTAAAACACTCACTACAGAGGGAGGTGAAAACACTACCTCATAGTTAGGCTGATCTTGCTGCTGGACGCCAAAGACATCTCCATACAATGGACGCCCAAACTATATAACACAAACAATGGGAAGCAACAAACATGTGTTACTGAATGGCATGGAAAAATAACTAAAAGAAGGATATAGATTAAAAAAATTACTTCATCAACTGGAGGTTTCCCCCAGCCACCAGGATGATAACCAAAGCTAGCTCCAAGCGGAATAGGAGCATTAAGACCAGGAATTTTCAGATGCGGGTAAGAAGGGGGAGGACCATATCTCTGTTAAAGAAGGTTCTTTAGTGAACAATTCCTTTTCAATCAGAATAATCATAAAGACAAGTCACAATAAACTCACCTGCATATTAATTAGCCATGGGGGAGGAGCACCTTCAGCCATCCCAAGAGCTTCTTTCATGTCATGTGATAATGTCCCTGGTTTCATCTCCCTCAGTTTAACCTATTTGCCAAATAATTGCAATTAGATTCAGGAACACAAAGCAATAAAACCAAGCAGTGTAAAAAATGATAAAGATTCAAAAAATGCCACAAGAGAGTACCTCAAATTCTTTCCCTTCAAAATACAAATCCCCAAGAGCTGTCAGCTTAGGCTTTGTTTGGTATTTGAAGAATGCGTCATGGAGGACCTGAGAAAGGACAGCAAGTTCTTCATTTATCAGTTAAAGAACAGATATCAACAAAGCACACCAGAAAAAAACAATTAGAGGGAAACCTGGTAGTCAATGTCCATCTTTCCCATCTTTGGTTGCATTCGCTCACGTTGCTTTTGCTTCAACTTTTTACCATCTTCTTTCTCAATGTACGCCTGCACAAGAACCACAATAATTAGCATGCATTTAGGACTTTCACCTAAACAGATCAAACTAATATTAATACACAATAACTTAGATTTGAAATTTTTATAGGGCAACAAAAACGAATGAAGTAAAAAACAGATATAGTGTATGACTGAGAATGAGAAGAGAGAGAATTACTCAAAAGCAAAGAAGAAATGACCATTTGCATCAAGAAATCTAGGAGTGGGTAAAAAAGAGTAGTCATTGCCTAGAAAAGAGCTCATGTTTCATATATATTTTTGATAAGGGAAAGTAAAAGCGAAATATTGAGATTTTCAAAATCTATATAATGGTAGCATTTATCCTAATATCTAATTAGTAAATATTTCTACAAAACCAAACACCTTCTGGAGGAAATATGTGCAGGTCAATAGAAGATCAAATCATGAGTCCAAGACAAGATACCTGTCTAATTTTCTCAATTCCGGTCGCAGCAATGAAATCAGGAAGATGAAATGGCTGCTTCTCTATACCACGTTTTCCCTGCAAAATTGAAACCCCGCTGAGATGCCACAAACTTAAGAAAGAGAGAGCATGTAATATAATAGCCTTAGACGCAAAGAAAATTGAGTGAATCCTGAAGTACTACAAAATCAGATGCATCTAAAACCAAGATACTAAAATGCATACAAAACAGAAAGTTTAGTTTCAGAAAGGGAATATCCCACCCAACTGATACATAAAACACTTTTCTCAAGGAAGTATCAAACATATCCAAAAAACTAAGAACCAAATATTTCATGTATATAACAAAAAAAAGTCAAGAGCCCTCTCCAGTTACACCTACAAGTCCAGGCTCCAAGGTTTATCACAGACGTTCTCCTGCAAGAGGCACATATGTAGGTATAAGGAAACTTAAATGGCATGATGAGTTCTATCCCTATTGATATAATTCTCCTATGTGCCACACCCACAAAATCACAGAAAAAAATAATAATGAGCTACAGCACCATTACTTGATATATCACAAACCTGCAAATACTTTCTCTTCTGGGACCAATGTCTTGGAACGGGAACTGTATTCCGATACGACTTCAAAAACACCAACAACTTTGGATCTGCTGAAGTAGCGTCCCAGACCTAAAAATATAAAAATAGAACTTAGAAATAAATAAAACATCAAAAATCTGCTACACAACAAAAAGAAAAAATAATTTCCCTTGGAAAGATATGTGATGGGATGCAACTGAGACCATAACATGCAAAATTTTAAGAAAAAAATGAAATTCTAAGCTATTAGACGATAGTCATAAGAAAAACATACAACGGCCACAAGTACACAACACTACTACTTTAAAATTTAGAGAATGTAGAACTGTAGATCAATTCCGGTATACCACACAAAAGAAACTCATTAACGCATCCTATCAACATCCTTAATGCAACACATGGAGGTCATGAGTAAAACAAAGATGAGATGTTACTCAGAGTGAGAGACAAAAGATACTAGAGGTTTATAATGCACGCTTAAGGATAACAAAACAAGCACTAGCCACGTACCAACAACAAGGACAAAAAAACAACGGAAAAAGCTTCAAATATTTAATATTTGGAACTCATAGCAAAATATAAATGCATCCTTACCTCAACGACATCAGGCCTAGCGGATACCTGCTTCAGCTCAGCAATCTTCATCCTCCGTTCAAGCTGAGGAAGAAAAGAAATTTCGGGATTTAAGGAATCTAAATATAATAGTAGTGTACCGAGCTAAGAACAAGATTCTAACTATATATGATGCACTATCTTGTCGAATGCAAGATAAATAATATTTGAGATTAAAACCTTTTTCTGCTTATTAGAGATGCCCTTCTCTTTTTGTTGATTCCCTTGATCTTCCTCGTCTGCCTCTGAATCTGAGTTATCCTTTTTTTTTACATCTTTTTTCTCCTCAGACTCATCCTTCTTATCGTCGTCCTAGTCGAGCAAAACGGTTTCGTTAAGATTTAAGCATTGACGAGCTTTCTCAGTTCCGCTAAAAAGCCAAACGAAAAGATACTCACCTCAGAGGCAGCAGGTTCCCGAAAGTTGAACTTCTCAAAGATTTGCTTAAATTCATCGTCAAACCCATCTCCAAATTCGGCCTGTTCTGGAACATACTCTATCACAATCTGCTCAGAGACCTACGAGGAAACAAAGATCACAAATCATCAATCAGATAAAAATCAATATGACGAATAACTTCGAAAACAGTCACAAACCCTAGAAAATCTATAATCCCAAGAATATAGTGCGAGAAAAATAACACAAATCTAACCTGTTGCTGCGGATCTGCGTTCTCTTTAGTGTCAGCGTCCGCTTCTTCTACATCGGCATGGGATGCTTTGTTGTTCTTCTTCTGCTTTCGCCTGCGGCGGCGACGGTCACTCTCACGAGATTTTTTAGAGGAAGCGGTAGTGTTACCGTTGGAGGCATTTCCGTTCGGCACGATGCTATTACCGTGTGCGACGGTTGTTGATTCGGCGGTCATATTCGGCAATGTCTCACAGTCGGCGATGCGAAAAGAGAGTGAACGGACGAAGAGCAGATGATATTTATATATATATTTTTTTTTTGGGCAAAAGAGCAGATGATATTTATATTTACGGACAGTGTCAGGCTAAAATTTATCTTCGATTCTGTTTTCCGGATAGGTTTAAATTTTAAATAATATGGTTTAGATATTTAATTTGGTTTTTATTGTGTTTTTTTCTTTCATTTTTTTATTTTTTTATTTTGAGTATTTTGAAATGTTATGAGTTTAAGTTTTATTCAATTACTAGTGGTCGGCCCGTGCAAATGCACGGGCTAATTTTAAAGTTTTAAAATTTTATGGGTTAAAGTTATGTTAAAAATTAATAAAACAATAGTAAAAAAATTAATGTATCTTAAATAAATAATTATGAGACAAGTTAAGAGCAGCAACCTAAGGAGTCTCCATAATTTCCCGACCATTCTCAGTCTCCTCTGAAGATAAAACATCCCCACGAGTTCCACCTGTTCTTAGAGAAGAACATTTCATTCGACTGGTGGTTTTACCAGCTTTAGGAGTATATGTGGTGTTCTGTTCTTCAAGCTTAATGGGTTGACCAAAAAGTAACCGGAGATCCAAAGAACCATTTGTGATAGGATTATAACAATCAGCAAACCCAACAATAAAAACTGAAATAAAGGTACAACGAGTTATGAAGTTTTACTTGCATGGAATCAAAGGGTCCCAGGAACTTCTTGAGGGATCAGCAAAACGTTTGATTCTTTTCTCAAGATAGTTAGTATGAGGAACCTTTCTCCGTTTTGTAACCAATGTACTTGAGTCTTCTCTACAATAAAAGAGAAGCACGTAAATATTATGCACTTGTACAAATTTCGGAACTCTGCACATGAATATAATCCAAGGTTACAAAAAGACCTCTTACTTGTTCGAAATTATCACTTCATCATCTATTAGACATTTTCTCTTCAGTGAAATCCGAGAAGACTCATTTCCAGCCGGCGTAGGAATGATCGAGAACTGATGACTTGTTTCCCCTGTATTTCGAAGTATAAGATAGCATAATAAAAACAAAACTAAATAAACACTTTGGAATTCTTATTTCTAGAAAGTATCCACCTTCAGAGATATTCAGCCGCAGAGGTGTTTTGGAAGTAGCAGCAACTGGCGTATAGGCCCTTTACTCCCCTCTTCTGAAAAAGTCTTGCCAGAGAGAAAACCTTTCTAGGTAAAATTGTGTCCAACTTTATTCACTTCAAGAGTCTCAGATGGCTCTTTATGAGACCCATTAAACATATTAGTGTCTGTCATTTCCCCATCACTATGGCCTCGATGTTTCTCTATGCATTCAAGGAAATTTTTATTTTCACTCACATATCCTGGTTCTGGTTCTTCTCGGGTACTCATCAAGTTCTATAAGAGAATGATCGCTCACCAAGCGTAAAAGTTTGACCCTCAATCATATGTTCAATATCGCTATCATCTGCACACACACACACAAAAATCCTTTCAGTGAAATGCCACCACCATTAGGAACAATTGTTGGGGAAGCAATTTTGTGTTACTTACAGTTTTGATGAAGATATATAAGAGGTTCCGAGTGTGGTACTGTTCCTACACCATGCCCGATAAAGCGCTCCATGTTATAGCCATGTATTTCAGCATGCTCACTATTGGAAAATTGGAGGTCACTGAAACTGCTCCTTTGTAACCGTTTTTTAATAAAAATCTGGTAAGTACTACTACCTGATTATCTTCCCAATTTCGTTGAAGCTTGCTCCATCTTTACAAACCGATATACCTTTCTCTAAGCATTCTTCTGTAACCTTTAAAGAACATTTAAATATGTCAGTTTTCATAAAACTTAATTTATAGGAGACAAAAAAGTAGAATTCATTTCAACCTTGACAAGTTGTATAAGGCTTTCACAAACATCTCCACAGAGGAAAGTCTTTGACGTATCTCTATGATATCCCTTGTTTAAAGTGTTGAACGCCAAAAAGTGTTACACGAGTTTAAAGTTGATTAAAGATAACAGAGTCAAGACTTATATCCAAGTAGACAGCCACATCGATGTTTATAATATCTCCATTCTAAAAAAACACAAGGGTTTGATTAGTGATATGATAAGCTTACAAAAGCAGTTTCATAATCCATAAGATCATACCTGTAGCTGACGCGAATCCGGGATCCCATGAAACATGCATTCGTTAACTGATGTACAAACACTCTTGAAAATCTTCCAAAACCCCAAGATCAAAAGCATCTAGTTCGAAACTCTCAGGCAAATCAATTGACAAAAACCAAGGGGTAGACGCAGGAGGCAATGGTAAATTTTGCTTTCTCTGTTCTTCTCCTTGGCCACAGACTCCTTTACCACTCTTCAGAATTCAAATTCGATCGAACGAATGGACAAAAGTAGAATTAAGATCTCTCTGTGTAACTAAAAAGGGATTGAGAGAGAAATAAAATGTGTGACAAATTACCTACGAAAACGTTGAGGGGTAGAGATTCGATTAGAAGGTTCTTGCAGAAGATTGAGACAATTAAAATAACCACGAAACTGGGAAGGAGATTCGGGTGAGGGTTCATCGTTTGATAGCTGAAGGTAGAGGCCATTAAGGGAGGAATAGAGGTCGTGTGTGACTGTATGAGGGTGGAGAAGGAAACCGCTTTTTAGTTTTTTTTTTAATTAATATTAGAAAATTAGAATACCTGAATATAATCTCGGATTAACCGAGAAGAAGTGAAGAAAAAAGAAATACAAAAAACGAAAATGCAGGAGAGAAAGACACATCAGCTTTTGCCACGTGTCAGATGGAGAAGCATGCAGTTATCAGAAAATTTGCTAGTGATTTATAGTAAAAAGGATGGGTTTATCTATAATTTTATAATTTATATTTAAAATTTATATGTGAATCAAAATTATTTTACCAAAATATACTATATAATTTTGTTAATTTAGAGTAGAATTAATCTTTATTTTTGTGCTATTATATCAAGTAGTCTATTTTACTTGAAATAAATAATAAAACTAAGCACAAATATTTGTTATATTTGAAATTTTATATATTTGAATAAGCTTATAATTTATCAATTTTGTTATAATATAAATTTATTATTTTTGATTTGATTTAATTTTCAATTTTAAAATAAAATGGAATATACATTTTATTTGCTTTTTTACTTGGGTTTCATTTTTGTTTCGGATATTTTTTAAATATTCTGAATTTAAGTTTTGTTTAATTGAGTTTTATCTACTGTTTTAAAATTAAGATTTTAAACTTTTATTAAATTTTAATTATTTTTTATTTTGTCAATAGTAATAGATTTATGGGTCAGGCCTTATAATAAATGGGCCGAGTTCAATACAACGAACATAATCAGAATAACAAATCAAGCCCAACTTCCGAAGATGAGACCGCCACGCGGCAGCCTCTACGGCAGTGGTGGACATGCGGAGACACGCGTCTCTAATCGAAGAGCCGCCAGAAAACAAAGGGAGATCACGGAGGAGAGCGACGCCACACTTCACCGGACCACTTCCTTGCACCAACCCAGAACCATTCGGCAGTCAAACTTCCCAAAACAGTCGTCGCAATCACCTGCAAAGGAAGAAACACAGTCACAACCTCTCTGACGGGAGCCACCACGGTCAAGAAGGCGATGGCGCCGTTAGATTTAAAAGCCTAACAGAATCCTCCATACGCTTATCCTTTAAAACGGAGGCACGACGGCGATATTATTTTCCGACGAACGGGAGGATCGAAACAGCAAGGAGGAAGAAACAGAGATGGACAACGAATAAGAGGCGGGGAACCTGAAGCAGAAGTGCCGAAGCGCGAGAAGCCGGTACACCGGCGAAATCCGAGTAATCGGAAGAGAACAGCCCGCCACGACATCTACGCTGGACTTATTCCGGCTAAGCGGACCAAAATCCAAAAGCGATTAAACAACCAAAACAAACGCCGAGCGATTAGATCAACGAAACCAAACAGACAGCTAGGAAACCGAACATGGAAAAAAGATCAAGCTTTCTGAAAGATAGAGATGTGAGAAGAAAGCTTGATCAGAAAAAAAAAACCCCGACGAAGAGCAGAAGAAAATTTCTCTCTTATGTTTACTCTAACTTTAAGTATTTTACTAAACTATAATATAAAGTTGTGTTTAATTATTGTATAATTAATTTTATTAAGAACGATTTTTGTGTTTCATTTTTAAAAAATAAATAAATTATGATATGAAATGGTAATGTTTTGTATAAATATATTATATAGTTTTAATATATTTTGATGATAATATTTTTAACTGAATTTGTTTTTTCTTTGAGTACTTTATAGAAAACAAATATATTTATGGAAGTTATAATTCTGATAATGAATTTGTTCATTTTATCTTTTATTAGTTATTTTAATGCTTTTATAATCAAAATGTACTAATTACTCATTTAATCCATTTTCTAATTGTCTAAATATTTTATATATTTGGATGAAACCAACTATAAAACCTGGTAATTAGGAAAACATCAGATGATTGAATAATAATATATTAAGTTAACCTTTAAAATTTGTCAAGTTGAAAATATATCCACTTAACTATAATGTTTTTAACTTTTGAAGATGTGTAAATTTACATTTTATAAATTAGAAACTTATTACTTTTAGTATCAAGAAGTCTATTACTTCCCTTTGAAAAAAAAAGTGTAGTAGACTTCTCCTTGTAGTCTCCACTCATTTTAGAGTCTAGTTTTGTATTTGACTTATTCAAAGTATTTTTCGTGAAGTTTGACTCAGTCAAAAAGGGGTCTAGTTTTGTATTTGAACAATCTTTGATTTCGGAGATAGACTTCCTCACGAAGTCTAATATAGTTTATTTCTCGGTTGACAGCTCGTTCGAAGGTTGACCAGTGTAGTAGACTTCGTTACTCCTCCCTGAAGTCTAAAATTAATTTTGAATTTTTTTGTCAACTCCAAAACTAGACCTCAGTAGATTTCTGCAGGAATTCTATCTAAGTCAACTTGCATAGAAGTCTACTATTTGATTTTTTAATTGCAAAACTAGACCTTTTGTAGTAGACTTCCCATGTAGACTGCTCACGAAGTCTACTTGATCCGACAAAATCTATTCCTAAAAAGTCAAAGTTTGGTCAAATGCAAAACTAGACTCTTCACTTTTTGCAAAATTCTCTACGAAGACTACAACTTAATTCCAAAACTAAACCGGTAGAAGACTTCGGGAACAAATCTCCATTATACATAGATTTGTTCATGAAGTCTACTAGAATAAGTAGACTTATCCTAGAAATTTAGTCATGACATATCATGCTGGCATCATTTTGACGTTACTAATTTATTAAAAAGGATTTTTATTCAATATATAATAAATTTGGAGTTTTTTAATGTTTTCCTTAGGTATTATGTTTGCTTGTGAAAGAGTTTGACATCTTTATTCCATATAAATATTATAAATCTTTATTCTAGTGAAATTGTGAAACTAGCTTATTTTTGGTAGATTTCATGGAGAAGTATACTATTATTTATTTTACTCCTTTTTTGAAAATGCAATTTAGTGCATATTTTTGATGATTTTTTATTTTTTATATTAAATTTTTAAATTTTGTTTAGGTATTATTGGTATTTATGTATAAGTTTCACAAGATTACATGTTATGGTTTAGCTTAAAATGAAATTATGATTTAAAGATATTTTGGCAAATTTCTGGTGGAAATCGACCATGTAAACTTCCCGGAGAAGTCTACTCCCGATACATCATGCTGACATCATTTTCACGTCACTACTTTAATTAAAAAGGCTTTTGTATACAATTATAATGAATTTGGTAGTTATATTATTTTTTTATGTATGTTTTAGGTAATATACTTGCTTCTGAATGAGTGTGACATGTTTATCCCAAATACATATGTTTGAATCTTTTTCTAGTGAGATTGAGAAACTACCTCATTTAGGGTGGATTTTTTTTGTAAAAGTCTACTTTTACATTTAATTGTTTTTTTTGCAATTGCATTTTAGTGAATATTTTTGATGATTTTTTTTTTGAAATATTGGTTAGGTATTGCTGGTATTTATGTATAAGTTTCATAAGATTATTTGTTATAGTTTAACTTTAATTGGTTTTATGATTTTATCGTTTTTTGTAAACATGTCATGCCAACATCATTTTTACGTCATAAATTTATAAAAGAATGATTTCGTATACAATACATAATGAATTTGGATCTGACATTTTGTAGGTTTGGTTTATGTAATATATTTGTTTGTGAATGAGTTTCACATGTTTATTCCATATACATAAATCGTTTTTCTAGTGAAATTGAGAAATTAGCTCATTAATAGTAGACGTCGTAGTGAAGTCTATTGTCGACACGTCGTGTTGGCATCATTTGACGTCATGAATTTATAGAAAAGGCTTTTGTATACAATAAGTAGAGAAGTTTGAAGATTTTGTTTGTATGTTTTGTTTAGCTAATATACTTGCTTGTGAATGAGTTTGACATGTTTATTCCACATACATTTCCATGAATTATTTTCTAGTTTAATTATAAAATCAATTTATTAATAGATATTTCATGGGGAAGTCTACTCTAATGTGTTGGTCTTGTTTTATTTTACAGGAAACGGCTAAATTGTTTAAGGAAAATATATATTGAAAACTTTATCCTACCATTTTGTTGTGGATAATCGTAAATAAGATATAATTTTTTTCTTGAGATATGGTTTTTGCTGCTATATGAGATTAACATGTTTATGTATAGAATTAAATTTTATATGTTATTATACTTTGATCTCATATAAATTAGAGTTTAAAAGAAGCCTCACAAACTTCATTTGTTTCACAATATGTATGAGGTAATCACTTGTTTTATCTTATTTTAACTTATTTAAAATATTTATATGAACAAACAATTTGATTTATATGAGCAAATCACTAATTTTCTATATGAGCAAATTACAATTAAACATTTTTTTAGATATATAGAACAATTCTACTGACAAAGTTAAGATATAAAAAACCACAAGATAGATATAACAAATTCAAATTAATAAATTAAAATGTAATTAAGAAATAGATGTATGGAATTAGCTAAGCATTTTATTCGAACAAATATAGAACCGGAATGGAAGGTTTTATGTCAAAAAATGTCAATAACTTTGAAGACCGCACTTCCACTTGACACCTATCGTAGTGATAAACGGCTTGTCTCGTAGTCACATTCTCTTGAATTCTCAAAATAATGGGAGATTAGATCTCACAGAGTTCAATTCCCGTTCTCAACCCATGACTAATATGAACTCGAAGTTTTAGGAACAAGAAAAAACCATCGCCATTTCAACTGAATCTTGGTGAAAAAAATGTGTTGAGGCGCATCAGTTGACTAGACATCTAGGGGTAAAGCATTGTTTTAGGACTTCATATCAAATACTTTTCTTAAATCTAATTAAAGTTCGATACATTAGACTTCACTAGAAGACTTCTCTTGGAGACTTCTATAGTAGACTTTTATTTCAATTTTTTCCCGCCTAATAATTTTAGATCTCGCCATCTTCATTCTAGGTCTAGTTGAAGACTCTTGAAGAGTATAATTCCTCTTTAGACTTCTAAAGTAGACTTCTCCTGTAGACTACCTCTTCTTTTGTGTTTGATGAATTTCATACGCAAAATTCCTGAAAAAATCACTAAGTTAACATTTAAATAGACAAATTTTGCTGAACATATAATCCAAAAAACAAGCTCGAACACATAATCCATTTTAGATAGATAAATATTGAATATCTTTAAAATTAAATTACCTACTAGCACAACAATAAACAATACAAATTCTTCATTACTTTTCGATATTTTTTAGTTTTTAGATATTAAAGGTTGAAACTATTAAAAACAAGAAGACTAATCTCATCACGATTACGTCTTTGAACTAAAAATAGCCAAATAAAGCAATATTTTAAAATAAGAAAGTTAACAAAAATCATATCTAACAAAAATTCATCACGAGACAAAAAATATGAAGAACAATGAAGGTTTACAACAACAATAAAACGTCAATTGCATAACTAACCCAAAGGTTGAACCATCATAAGGTAGACTTCTTAAAACGAAGTCTACTATAGCGAAACAGATCTGAAAATCGAAAAAAACTAAACAGTGGCGATTCTTACATTCTGCAACCGCTCAAAACTTCAAGTACCATTGATTGTAGGCGATCTTGACAGATTCATGTACTTCATGCATATCTACAAATGAAAATGACATTAAAAGATGAGAATAGAAAAAGTAAATAAGCAAGAAAAGATAAAGAAAAACAGTCAAATCTAACAAAAATTAACCATAAAGGAAAGAAATGTGAAAAAACTTGAAGTAAACCACAACAACAATGGCGACAATAGAAGGGAGAGGTATGAAGGAAGCTCATAACAAAAGAGAAGATATGAGAGAGAGGGCCATTTTAGAGAGAATTTTTTTCTTCTTTTTAAACAAAATTAGGGTTTCTAAGTTGTCTCTCATTTATATAGGGAGTAGATTTTTCAGGTAGACTTCTCTTATAGACTTTCTATGGTAGACTTCTATTTCATTCTTTTTCCACCTAATTTTTTTTTCCGTCCAATAATCCCGCCAAATTTTATTTTAGATATGACTTGAGAAGATAGACTTCTACCGCAGATTTCTACAAAAAAATTCCACCGTAGACTTCTCCTTTAAGACCTAAAATTTGTTATCTAGACATGTTTGTTAAATATGACTTATTTGTATTAAATTTTATTTTTCAAATGTGAAATTTGACTTTGTTTTGATTATTTAAAAAGTAATTTGATAAAAATATTTTTTATAAATTTTATAATTTAAATTTAAGATGTATGAAAAATGCAGACTTCTCAATGAAATATACAGATAAGACTTTCAAAGTAAAATTCTTAAAGGTTAATATTGTAATTTAAACTTCTATTTTATTGTTTGGTCGCATGAGTACTCAAAATAATCTTTTACATTTCTTTTTAAAAATAGTCTATTTCAATTTTTAAAATTTGGTATAAAAAGAGCAATTCCCCTATTATATAATTGATATTGATATGTAACAGCTATTTAAATAAGTTAATTATTATTATAAAATATAATATAGAAATAGATCCTAATACTCAAAATAAGATCAGGTGTGGACAAAAAAAAAGAAAAAGATCAGGTTTACAAAATGTAGCACACAACATAAAATAATATTTTCTATACCTAAACAGTCTCTTAAAAAAATTATATTATTGTCCATGATATATATAAATATTTTCACAACCTAAACTAAGTGTAATTGCATATGTGAAAACACACAAATGTTTTGGATTTTTTTTCCCATTAAAATAACTTCATTGAAATATAAATTCCTGCTTGCATCTGTCCCTTTTCACAAACATTGGGATCAGAAACGAGGGTATTGAATCAGTACATTTTAACAAACATGGTATGAGAAGAGAACCAGAATTTGACGGAATTTGAGTTTAATACGAAAACTATTTCCGGCTTTATTAATTATAAAAATAGTATATACTGTATTAAAAATAAATAAAACAAATGGTTGGAAAAAAATGAAGGGACCTTCGTGCTTCCCTTTAAAACCCGATGTCGAGGGCTAATGCGTATTCGCAATCTGAGTCTGGATCTAGGGTTTCTCCTCTCGCAATATTTGTCCGCTTTTGATTTTAAGAACGAAAAAGCCACAAAAAACCTAATTTCACCCGATAACTTCCTCCTATCAACGATAGATTCATCGGAGAAGACGAAGAATTAGGGTTTTTCCTTTGTGGATTCAGCATCGGTACTTCCAGATCTGTATTCAAAGGGGACAAATATCTTAAATAAATTCAAAAAGAAACACTAAATTTCAATCTTTTTCCTCTATCAAAGCGTTTCATTTTTTCCTTGTTATCTGCTAAGAAAAACTCAGATCCAATTCAAGAACTAGTGTGGACTTCGATAAAAGTAAAGATTCTTATGAACGAATTTGAGTTGGAACAATAGACATCCATTGATCTGTAATTTCTGATAGACTTGCTTAAGAAAGGAGGAGAAAGAAATAGGACGAAAGGAAATCATGTATAACAGTAATAGAGTGGAAGTGTATCATGAAGGTGGGAAAGTTGGGGAAATGGAGATATACCCTTCTAGGGATTCACAGTTGCAGCAAGAAGACGATGTGATGAAGCAGAGGAAGAAGAAACAGAGGGAAGTAATGGAGGAAGTGAAGATGGGAATCAAAATTACCCATTTTTCTCAACCTAGCGACAGATGTCCTCCTCTTGCAGTACTTACTACCATTTCATCTTGTGGCCTTTGTTTCAAATTGGAAGCTTCAGCTTCTCCTGCTCAGGAGCCACTCAGTCTCTTCTACTCGTCTTGTCTGAGGGACAACAAGGTACCCTATACCTTTGGAACATCTAAGCCTTACTCAGACTTGGAGATTTTATGAACTAATGTTGTAAACACATAAAAACTGGGATTTTAGAATCTTTTCCCATATATCTTGCATGGTTCAATGTCTATGTATGTATACTAGAATGTGAAAGAGTTAATTGACTGAGCAAACTTGTTTCTAGCTGAATAAGATTGCATATGACATATGTTATCTTCATATATGTGATTTTTGGACTATTGGTTCTTGCAGACTGCAGTAATGTCCCTTGGTGAGGAAGAGCTCCATTTGGTTGCCATGTACTCGGAAAATTTCAACAATGACCGTCCTTGTTTCTGGGCATTTACTGTTGCTCCGGGAATTTATGACTCCTGTCTTGTCATGCTGAATCTTAGATGCCTGGGTATTGTATTTGATCTTGATGAAACCCTCGTAGTGGCGAATACCACGCGGTCATTTGAGGAGAAAATTGAGGGGTTGCAGCGGAGAATAAACAACGAGATGGATCCTCAACGTATTGCAGTTATGGTGGCTGAGATGAAGCGTTATCAAGATGACAAAAATCTATTGAAGCAATATGTTGAAAGTGACCAGGTTATTGAAAATGGGGAGGTGATTAAGGTACAATCTGAAATAGTTCCTGCCTTGTCTGACAACCATCAGCCACTTGTTCGTCCCCTGATAAGGTTGCGAGAGAAGAATATTGTCCTGACTCGCATAAATCCCATGGTATGCAAGTCTTGAAATTACTATATATCTATAGTTTGGTACGTACTACACTTTTAGAAGACAGTTAATTAGTGGTGTGCCGTGTCTGGATTTCCATGAATAGCTTTTATAACAGGCAAATAACATGTGCTCATTTCTTGAAAAATTGAGTGGTTTACACTGGAAAAATACTATTTCATTTTATATGTTCGTTCCTCTCTTGAGCAGCTAGATGGCTCTTAATTCGTGTGGCTAAGACTCAATTTCTATCTTTACACACAGATCCGTGATACAAGTGTTCTTGTGCGGTTGAGGCCTTCATGGGAGGAACTTCGAAGCTATTTGACAGCAAAAGGGCGCAAGCGTTTTGAAGTATATGTTTGCACTATGGCTTATAGAGATTACGCTTTAGAAATCTGGAGGCTCCTTGATCCAGAAGGGAATTTGATAAACGCAAATGACTTGCTGACTCGCATTGTTTGTGTGAAATCTGGTACATTTTTTTATTAACTTTACCTTCGTATTGTTCATCATGGTATCATTTCTTACAAGTTTGTAAATTACCACCACAGGTTTTAAAAAATCACTGTTCAATGTGTTTCCCGATGCAACCTGCCATCCGAAGATGGCTCTGGTAATTGATGATCGACGTAAAGTTTGGGATGAGAAGGATCAGCCAAGGGTGCATGTGGTTCCTGCATTTGCTCCCTACTATTCTCCTCAAGCTGAAGTAAGTATATTTTCTTACTTCGGTTGAAATCGGATATGAAAAATGCAGAAGCATGTGAATCTGATAAGGATATTTGTTTTCAAAGAATCCCACATCGTATAAGACCTATATGCAGCCTTACCCATAAGCTAGCTTTTGTGGTGAATTCCACGCAAGGGTCTTTGTGTGGCTTGAATCTTTTGAATGGATCGTTTACGTATAGCTCATTTCCTTTTCTGTAGGCAGCTGCAACACCTGTACTGTGTGTTGCCAGAAATGTTGCTTGCGGTGTCAGAGGTGGATTTTTCAGGTAATATGTAAATTTTGATAATAGACGTTTGTTTCCTTGACATCTCTACTAGATCAAATGTGCTTCCTTAGTACGCTCTGACTATAAAATGGTATTTGAACTCGGTAACAGGGATTTCGATGATAGTCTGCTACAACGGATTACTGAAATATCTTATGAGAATGATGTTGTGGATATTCCATCTCCGCCTGATGTCAGCCATTACTTGGTGCCGGAGGTTAGTCGTGATTCTTTTAAATGACTGTGAGCAGTTAATTTTTATTTTATGTTCTTCCGGGCATTCTGGGAGCTTGTGTGATTTATATGCGACAATATAGATTTTACTCACTCTCCAAAGTCCAAACTGCTTCCTAGTAGCTCATTCTCTTTTTACTGTAGGACGATACATTGGGTCTAAATGGGAACAAAGATCCACTTTCTTTTGACGGGATGGCTGATGCTGAAGTAGAGAGAAGACTGAAGGTGATTACATTTTAGGCTTGATTATTACAAAGTTACTGTGGTGATCCATTAAAGATACAAACTACTGTAAACATGTCTTCTGGTTTAATGTTTTCTGTTCAATGGTAAGAATTAAAAACATATTTCCCCTTTTATTCAGGAGGCAATTTCTGGATCTTCAGTTGTCCTTCCGGGGGCAAATATAGATCCAAGGATAGCTCCCGTTCAGTACCCCATGGCTTCTACTTCTTCTGTTTCCGCTTCAGTACCAGTTCCAGTACCAGTTGTGCAACAAGCACCACAACCACCAGCTATGCCCTTTCCAAATATTCAGTTTCAGCAACCGGCATCAATAGCTAAACACTTGGTTCCTTCAGAACCATGCTTGCAGAGTTCTCCTGCTAGAGAGGAAGGTGAGGTACCTGAATCAGAGTTAGATCCAGATACTAGGAGGAGGCTCCTCATATTGCAACATGGACAAGATACTAGAGATGCTGCTCCAAGTGACCCTCCATTTCCTCAGAGACCTCCAGTTCAAGCTCCACCTCCACATGCACAGCCAAGAAATGGTTGGTTTCCTGCTGAGGAGATGGATCCAGCTCCACTTCATCGAACAGTCTCCAAAGAATATCCGGTGGATTCTGAAATGATAAATATGGAAAAGCACAGGCCACGCCATCAATCCTTTTTTTCTAAGATTGATAACTCAACACAATCTGATAGGATGCCTCATGAGAATCGCAGGCTACCAAAGGAGGTACCAGTTCTAATATTATTTTACCAATGTTCTCTAATCGTCACTTTTGTTGGTCTTTATACATGATGCTGTTCGGTGCTCACTGTCATATATTTGCAGCCGCTCAGGAGAGACGAACAGTTACGGTCAAACAACAATCTACCAGGCTCTCATCCTTTCTATGGTAAGTCATAAATGTTATTTCTTCTTGTATCATCTGGTTCTGAAGATAAATTACTGACTTGGGATTGACTCTCTAGGGGAAGAGTCATCTTGGAATCAATCTTCTTCTAGGAACAGTGATCTTGATTTCACACCTGGACGAAGTGTCTCAGCAACAGAGAATCCAACTGAAGTTCTACATGAGATTGCTATTAAATGTGGATCTAAGGTGTGTGATCATCATCATGATTAGTTAATTACACTTAATTGAGTTGATTTATTTGTGGTCCATGACATTGTAGGTGGACTACAAACTGGGTTTGGTTGCTAGTACAGATTTGCGGTTCTCTGTTGAGGTACTTATAGCTCTTAAAACTTCTATCTGTTTTCCGTTACCAAGATATGTATGCTCTAAGTAATTATGATGTAACATATGCTACTATGCGACATCTTTGAGATCCCCTCTTTCTCTTAGATGAGTTACTTTTGTTGACTGTGTCAATTGTCCATCTAATCTATGTTTTTCTTTGCAGGCTTGGTTTTCTGGTGTAAAAATTGGAGTAGGGATCGGCAATTCGAGACGAGAAGCCCAGCACAAGGCTGCTGAAGTTTCTATCCAGCACTTAGCTGGTAAGACGTTCTGACTCGCGTTTAAATGTTTGTTTGTGTTTGAACTTGCCACCTTCACATTGTTGGTAGCTATTCTAGGGTATAGACCTCAGTCTTTCAACTAATCTGTATTTTGAAATAGTCTGCCAACCACTCGTAAGAGTGGCCAATGCTATATCCAGACCTATTATAGCTTCCTGTTGGTACTCGTAAATGGGTTTATATCAAGGAGTATGAGAGTTGCCACCGCAGCTGGTTGCGTGTCCGTATGTTAGATATTACATTAACAGATGGTGTTGAACTTAAATGTATTACAAGTCTGTGGGTCCCTTCCCCTTGTAACGGTGAGACCTGTCTTGGATGTGTGAGCAGTTGGGTTAGTCTTAATATTGGCTGGATTTGTTCACATTGTTTTTGTTTCCAGATGTATATTTGTCCCGTGCAAATGGCGACACAGGGCCAAGCCACAGGGATGCAAGTCCCTTCACTAATGGCAATATGATAATGGGAAATGCAAATACGCTTGACAATCAGCCGTTTGCCAGAGACGAAACAGCCATGCCAGTTCCGTCGAGACCTACAGATCCGAGATTAGAAGGTTCTATGAGGCACACTGGCTCCATTACTGCACTCAGGGAACTGGTACGTATCTCCTTAATCTGGATATTGTTGCTTGATAACGCTTCTTGCTCAATTCTTCTCATCTTTGATATCTTCCCTTAACCAAATCCCAGTGTGCATCGGAGGGTCTTGAGATGGCATTTCAATCTCAGCGTCCACTTCAATCTGACATGGTCCACAGAGATGAATTACATGCTCAGGTTCGCACACCCATGAAGATTATAACACACGTGTTAAATTTTATCGAAATGATAGATATAAATTTTTTCAAATCAGCAGAGAGATGCATGACATTCTTCGCGGCCATCAGTCAGTATCTGAAGTTAGGCCCTTCTTGATTCTCTTTGTACTGTGTCTCAGGTTGAAATAGATGGGCGTGTATGGGAAGGAGTTGGGTCGACATGGGACGAAGCTAGAATGCAGGTATATCAACTAAATCCTTGCCTTGTGTGTTATTCTGATCCCCTTTTGTCTGATGTTCTTTCCTTTAGGCTGCTGAGAGAGCACTGTTTAGTATGAGATCAATGCTTCCGGTGCATAAACAACAAGGATCTCCACGGTTTGTTCTTTTTGTCTTTGATTATCGAACTAGAATCGTAATATATATAAACCGGTTTTCATGTTGACGTTTAGATCGTTCGGTGGGATGTCAAACAAGCGTCAAAAGCCAGACTTTCAACGGTCGATGCCACGGATGCCATCTTCAGGAAGATATTCTTGACACAAAAACACATTCGGCATCAATTTCATAACCGGGCCAGCTAGCTACCTAGACAAATTCTTTGACAAGTCAACGGTGAACCAGAGAGAGAGAGAGAGAGAGAGGCATATTCTGTTCTCGTCCGTCTTACTGTAACATGTGGCAAACAAATCAAGATTTTTGTATAATTCTCTGAGTCGAAGCCACAGCTCGAGGTACATCGAGTGCTACACAGATAAGACATAAGCATACACGTTTGGCTTCTTCTCAGCCTGTAAGTTACTCGGTAGAAATCAGTAAACTGAGTTTAATAGTTTCCCCCAAAGCGTTTTCTTACGGTTTACTCAGACAACAAGATATTGTTTTCGTTATGTAATTTTTTTACAACTGTTTAGGCTTGCCTGATTCAAAGTGTTATCAATTGAGTAGCCAACATAGTATTTATTATATGACAAAAAATTACAACAACTCTGAGAATCATCAGATGTGTTTATTTAGAAACATTAACATAACTTTGCACAAGAGTATCCCAAAAGAAAAACACAAGACAAAGTATGTTACAGAACAAGCTCAGCTTTGGACATTTACTGTCCATAGCTTCACAGCGTAAAACCCAAAACTCTTTGCCTCTCTAACTCAGACTTCTTCTTCAGCAGTGGACTCGGAGAAACTTGCTTCAGACTTGATATACTTATACCATTTCGCACAAACCAGGTAGACCACGAAATCAGCTGCGGTTAGACCAGCTAAAAGAAAGTAGAATCTGTCCAAGTGTCCTTTGTTGAGATTCCCAGGGATCCAACCAGGCATATCATCTCTTGTAGATACTGTCATGACGATGGAAACTAGCAGACTACTTACATAGTTCCCAAGTGATATTGAAGCCATACATAGCGCGCTTGCAAAGCTCTTCAACCCGATTGGAGCTTGGCTGTTGAAGAACTCGAGCTGACCAACGTACATGAACACTTCTGATGCACCTATCATCATGTACTGAGGTACTTGCCAGAATATGCTCAATGAGCTCGAGTTTGAAGTCGATTCCTTGTGTTTCAGTCTGTATATTTCCACGATTCCTGCTGATATCATCGCCATTATCGCTATCACGAGACCTATCCCCATTCTTTGAAGCTCAGTGAGACCTTTGTTGGGTTCAGTTTTGTTAAGTCTTGCAAAGAGGGGATCGAGAAACCGCCTGTAAGCGAAGATAAAGAAGGCAACACTGAGAATGTCGAAACTAGACATGCTTGAAGCTGGAATCCTAAAGTTTTTGATGTTTGTCTTCATCGCTGCGCCTTGCTCAACAAACAGTGAAGCCATCTGAGTGAAAACAACAGAGTACAGAATGGTGCAGAGCCAGATTGGTATGAGTCTGAATACACATTTCACTTCTTCAACTTGAGTCACTGAGCAGAGCCTCCATGGATTGTAAGTCGATCCGCTCTCCACCTTCTCGGCATCATCATCAGGCGTAACAATTGCAGCTTTATCCAAGAATCTGCATTAGACAAGAAAAGAGAGTCAAAATCTGATCTTGAAGATAGTTTCAGAATCTTTAAAGCAAGTATCTACCTGAAGCCGCTGGTATGAAGAATCTTCTTATCTCCGGTTCGTTGAGTCTCTGAATCGTAGAGATTCATCTCCTCATAGTTCACATCAATCTTGGCTTTTCTTGTTGAAGCAACCAAGACTTGGCAGAATCTAGACCAAGGACTTTCTCTAGGTGTAAAATGTCTGTACTTTGGCGTGCCTGTCAAGAAAAGCACTAAACCCGCAAAAGCAGAGCCTGCAGACGCCCAAAACCCTAGCGGCCAGTCCCCTTGATCCTCAAAGTAACCCAAGACGGTATTCGAAAAGAGTGATCCGAGATTCAGAGCCAAGTAGAAGTAACTGAAAAACGCGATTTTCGAGTGCCCTTCAACAGAGTCATCTGCATCAAACTGATCAGCTCCAAAGGTAGCTATGTTCGGCTGATAACCACCATACCCCAACGCGATCAGATACACTGATAGGTAAAAGATAACCGTCTTGAACGTCGAGTGTGGCTTACACGGAGACTCTTCAACTCCACAACCACTTGGTTCGAGTAATAACGCACCAGTAGATAAAGATAACGTCACCAAACCCTATAACACATAAAACAATGTTAACTTATGGATCAAGAAACAAACCCTAAGAAAAAACAGAGTAGTGTTGAAAGAGACTTACCGCAACGAAACTTGCTTGAAAGATTGCACAAGTCTTGTAACGTCCCCAATAAGAGTCACTGAGGAAAGCACCAAGCAGAGAGAAGATATAAACTGTTCCTGTCCATTTACTGACACTATTGGCAGCTTCTGCATTGTCTTGTCCCATCACTCTAGTCAGAAACAGAACCAAATTCACACCGACACCGAAGAACGCAAGTGTCGCTAGCCCTTGGTTCACTATATTGATCAAAACACAAAATCTCTTTAGAATCTCAAAAAAAACAAAACTTTAAAACGAAGATCAAATCATATATAGATTTATACCAAGAATGAGAATAGCAGTGAGCCATTTGCCGGTTTTGGCTCGGTTTGCTGGATTTCCGTGACGATCAACGCTTCCGTCTTGAGTGCAAACATCAAACTGTCTAACTTTTTGATCCATCTATTCGATTTCGTGTGAGAGTGTTCAAAAAGATTCCTTATCTTGATACGTTAAAGGTTTTGATTTGCAGAGAGAAAGAAGAGACAAAGCGAAGGAATCCAGGAAAGTTAAAGAAGAGAAAAGGAAGTGAAAAAGAAAGATTTGAGATTTTTGAGTTGCGATGAAAGTGTGAAGAGATAGATGTGTTATTTATAGAGCTAACCAAGTTTTGAGTCAGAAGAGATCCTTTCTTTGACGTCTCTTTCTTTCTCTGCTCATTAATTTAATCATTCTTTTAAAAGATTATAACGGGCTGCCATAAATATATGTTCGGTGGATTTTCTCATTTGTATCTTAAATTAATAGTAATAATTCTTATATAAAACTAAACTGATTATTGTATGTTTAACTTGTTTTATGAAAAGATAAACACGTTTAAAAAAATGAAAAGATAAACACGTGATATTTTATCCAAAAATATATATAGAAATATAGTTTTCAAAAGGACTTATAAATTTTAGTTGAGAAATATGTGGTATACTATGAAGTAAAAATGAAGCAGAAAATCATAAATATGACCAATAAAAAAAATATTATGGTATAAGAAGGTAAAACTCCCCAAAACTATAATTAAAAATATCGTATCATAAATTATAAATAAATAAATAAATAAATAAAAACACCTGGTAAAAGGTAAGCGAAGCTAATGTGTGCCCAATTACACCTGGAGGGCTGCTAGAAGAGACCAAAAATAAGTAAAAACGTGAGGACGAAATTAAGTAAAAACGTGAAGTAAGAGAAAAGCAAATTAAAATACCAAAAATAACAAATAAAACAAGTGGGGGAAAAAGCGAAAGTAAGTTTGTTCCCCGTTAAAACAGGGCTTCGTGTCTCTTTCAAGCACGCAACGCTCGTGCGTAGCTGTCTTTGATTGCGACCTTCTTCAGTCCTGACTTATAATTTAATCCTCCCCTTGGTTTTTTTTCTTTAACCCTATTTGCATTAAAATAATTTTTATGATTTTTTTTGATTTTTTTACTAATCCAACAAACAATGTTTAATGAATTAAAACTGGAATCCAACATCAAATCGACCTAATAGACAAACCCTTACAATCCTAAACGAAACGAGAAGCCCAAATTTTAAAAATCTTATATTTGATCTAGATGAACGAACACCCGTGAGGCTGTCGCCGAACAGGCATACTCACATTGCCGAATAGCTTCGCCACCACTATTACCACAGGAAAACATAAAATCTTCTCCAGTAACAAAAACACTTTTTGGTCTTATCACCGCCAAATAAATACAAACATAAAAGACACAACGCCGCACTGGACACCACAAAAAAAAAAGGCGATAAATGACTTGTTTTTGGTAAGAGATGGATATTACTATATGTAAATTCGGGTGCATGGGATACATCAGTATTCCAATGCATTTCGCTCGGAATCAAAATAAATATTTTTTTTAACCCTCTCTTTAAAATGAAAAGATTGAGGACTTTCACTGACGGAATCCATAAATCTAGTGTATGTTCTCTCGCGAATCTCAACAATCACTTGTTCTGATACTATATATTCTTTGGAGATGATTCCGTACTACAATTCGGTGGCGAAACTTTAGGCCACCCTTGAGAAAATGCACCGGGTTCCGTAGCTAATCGAATAGCTCTGGATCGGGCAAAAAACCGAACTAACTCCACTGCAGAGAAAGAGGACCAACACCGCTTACCTGAGAGATAATTGAGGAAGGCCGCAAGAAGACATGAAAGCGATGAGCAAGAAAACTGATTCCCTTACTCTATGGGGAAGAATGCGACGAGAAAAGGGAGGGGATATGGTCCATCAGAGGAAAGCGCCGAAAAATCTTTCACAAAGGCGGAGCCGCCGTCCCAAGTAGCAAACCAAAAATAAGAGACATCTAGAGCAACCTCACTCCGACAACTCACACGCCGCCGCGCCAAAGTCACGACTTTAGATTTTCTACAAAATCGCCACGCCACGCCACAAACATGCATACCCAAGACCACCATGAAGAAGAAATGAGAGGAGGAGAAAGAGACGACCGCACCAGATCTCATCTTTACCGAACGAGTGAGACTGTCTAAAGCTTTGCCACCAAATGACCGCCACAACACCATCTAGGTAGCTCAAAGAACCACCAAAAGCTAGAAGAGAGCAAATCTACGGAATAAGCGTGCCTTGCAAAAACACCACTAAATGACTCATATCGATAATGGAAGACCGGCGGCAAAAAGATATAGGGTAAAGTAGCGAAAAAATTGAATTTTTTTTAGAAAGAGAAAGAAGAGAAAGGCTACGATTGAGTCTATATTTCTTTAACCATCTATACACTCCCCTTAATTTACTTGGTCCATTTTTTTTCTTTGTCAAAATTGGTCCATTTTAATCCATGTTTAGTCCCTAATTTAAGTCCAACCTTTGAAACCTTTTTTTTGTGTGTGTATATCTTGTTTCTATGTTAAATTTTTTATGCGTCTTACAAATATACACTATAACAATTAACAATTCTATCGTTGAAATATTATAATATTATATCGAGATATTAATTTATTTTGAATCAAAAGTTTCCTTTGAAACTGTATTTTTATTAGTTTGTTGAAGTATTAATTATCAAAGTGTTAATTTATAGAAATTATATTGCATGTCATTATTTTTCAAACATATAATTATATTTTATTTTCATGTTTAGATAGATAAATACAAACATGCTTATTTAGGGTTTCATGGATCAGTCGTTTAACATATCGATTGATTAAAATTTACTTTGACCAAAAGCCTTACTAAATGATTCATAAGAAAATTCTTTATACATATGCGTTGCACAATACAATACCTTCTTCGAACTAATAGGACTCGGTAAGAGTTACTATAAATTCCTAATTCCCTAAGTATTTGGAGTTGTTCTCCTCTCGTCTGTTTGACAATTTGAATTAAGTTTTTTTTTGGTGGCAAATACCAACCAAATGGAGTTATAAGTACCAACAAACCAAATTGACAAATTCGCACACAATTTGAATTAAGTTGCTATTTTTTTCTTTTAGGTTTCATGCCTCTGAAGTCTGATTGAATTTCTCTTCTCTTTAGACCATTTTTAAGTTTATTTACTCTCATGATTAGTTAGCTCATGAAAAATTTTGGAATCTCTCTTTATAATGATATGTAATAGTAATTTGGGTAATCATGTATTTTGATCTTAAAATAGATTAACAAAATATGTAATTTGTCACGTAAAGTATGTGGTGCATGTGTATAAACTATATTGAAAGATTTTTTTTTCTATTATTATTTTTTTGGTGTGGGTGGCGGGACTGATCACGCATTCACGCTATGGTAACATTTGTTGAAGCTGCCACTAATAATAGGTGGCAAATATGTCGATGGCATGGCTAGGTCTTTTTGTGATGCTGACGAAGTTCGTATTTCCATGATCCCTCCTTCCACTCACATAGCTGGTCTGGAAACTCGTACATGGGTACACGCCCAAAATGAATACAAGACAAATAGCTCAGCCGAAGTTACATATTGAATTAATTTGGAGTTATAAGTATAAACCAAATGGAGTCGTATCTTTCTAGTTCTTTTCGAAGGTATCCCTCAAGATAAAAGTTTGCCTCTCCACCCATGTGAACACTCGTAACCGGGGTATCGTCCAAACTCTTGCCTCCTTGAAATGAACCAGATAATACTAGAAATCATATTATTTTCCCCACATTGTTTGGACTGAGCGTTGTGGGCGTATACTAGGCTTTAGGGTAACACCAGATTGGGTGGGTACGTTATTGTGTCTGACGACTTCCTTTTTTCATGCCCATGATCATGTTATCGTGACGCACTGACGCTTAATTTTCAATCCACGATCTACATGGAAAGAAGCACACAGCTAGGCCGTCACCTCCTCATTTTATCCCATGCATGCTTTCCGCAATTATATCAATTCCTATTCTTCTTGGGTCAAAATATCAATTCCTTATAAGTAAGAGGTTGATCTAAGAGCATGTACATCCATGAATCTTTTTTGGGGATTATTAACTAATTTTTTAATTTTTTTTTTACAGATGAAACAAAAATTCAAAAAAAAAGAATCAATCAGAACTCGACACGTCTGCGATATAATGACGAACTCGAGCTCTTACGAGCTCTTAGTTAGGAGCCGATTCTTAGTTTTGGGGCAATCTATTTTTTTTTTCAGCTTGGCCTAGAAACTTGGGCTAAGAACCCCTCTAGATACTACAATGGACATGCTCGAACATATTCAAGACTATTTAAAAAATAAAAACTTTTATTTTTATACGGATAAAAATTATATCTAAAAAATTATACAAAACAAATAAAACAATCTAAACAAAAAATAATAATAAAGAAACACTTTAAAAATATATTTTAATACACTAAAAATTTACATATTTGTATTTTAGTATATTTTTCAAAATATTTTATATTTTATATGATATATATTTGTATAAATTTTCTATACATTTTGGAGTTCTTATATAGTGGGAATCGTATTCAAATATTTTATAAAAATATGTGGATATATATTCCACAGTAGTTCATGTAAAAGATGGTGTGGCACATCTTCTAATGGTGGTTCTCCAAACCAGGTAGCTCCCATGATTATTACATTTTCTTAATTTGATTTGTAAATAATTTTTAATCAATAAATTAATTTTTTGTAAAATAAAGAATTCGATTAGCTTGTACGGATCATATTAGGTATAAACATTATTTTCTTTTAAAATTAAAAATAAGTTTAGAGTCCCAACTCTAATTAAAAAAAAATACAGACCTAACCAATCCCACTTGTAAAATATATGCCCACCACGAAATATTTTAATATAACCTCATTTAAAATAGTACAACCTATAAAGTTACACGCCGCAAAATAATTATAATTAAACTTACACACATAGAAACTTGAAAATTTGAGAAAACAGAAGAAATGATTTGGTAATTTGATAAGTAAAAAGAAAAAAAAAATCAAAGATATCTTTGGAAAATTTATATATTTATTCGGTCAAAATTAGGTTATGGAATATCGTTCATCAATAATACAACTTAGTTATCAATTCGCTCATAGTGTAATTTAGTTAACTTTTCCAACGAAATATGGGTTTATCAAAAATTGTTCATCGTAACAATTAACTCATTATGTAATTCAATTATCTTATGAGAATCTAGTTTTACCAAACAATATTCATTTAGTAATTTAGTTAACTATGTAACTCAATTATTTTATCTCATAAAATCTGATATTACCAAACAATGTTCTTTTGAAAACCCGGGCTAATAATTAACTTATCGTGTAACTAGTTATCTTATCCTAAATAATTTAGTTTCACCAAACACTGTTTATTTGGTAACTCAATTAACAATTAACTTATCGTGTAACTCAGTTATCATATCTTACAAAATCCAGGTTTGTTAAACATTATTCACACTACAAGAAGAACTGTAAATAGCCACGACTCAGCCATAGATTGATCGTGGATATATTTTTCAGCTACGAAATAACATTTGTGGTTATCGGTAACCATAAATAGCAACAAAACAGTCGTGAAAGAATAGCCATAAAATTAGCCACGAATAGCCACAGTAATTTTTGTGGCTTTGTGTGGCTACATAGCCACAATCTAGAGTCGTAGTTATTTGTGCAAGGAATTAGTCACGACCAGAAACAAAAATTTCGTGGAAAATTAGCCACAAAAAGTTTTGTGGCTATCTGTAGAAAATAAAACCATGAATTGCAAAATAGCCACATATAACCACGATTTTATAAGTGACTATTCTCAACCCTAAATCCTAAATATACCCTAAAACCTCAAACTCTAAACCTTAGACTCTTAATCATAAACTATAAAATAAAAATAAAACTATTAATTATATATACATAGAACTATTATTTTCAAATTCAATACCACATCGTCATATCTTAAATTAAATAAATCACATATAAGACCTTAAACTATAACCAAAACGTAGTAACTAAAACTCTAAAAACAATAATATATCTAAAATTAGGATTCAAAACTTATAAAATATTTTTTATTTCCAAATCTACTAATTTCAAACTTAAACTTAAAATCTTAAATATAACCCTTCAAACCTTATATCCTAAACCATAATCAAACTTTAAACCTTAAACTCTTAATAATAATCTATAAAACTAAAATTCAAACCATTACTTTTATATACATAAAACTATTTTTTTCAAATCCAATACCACAATATTCATACCCTAAACAAACCCTAAACCCCTAAATTACAAACAAAAATCTAAATAACAAAACCCTAATTCCTATAATATATCCATAACTAAAAATTCAATACTTACAAAACTCATAACTCTAAACCCTAATTATATACATTCAACTAATATTACATATATTTTCTTTTACAATTATAAATTCAAAACTCTAAATCCCAAATAAAACCCAAAACTTTAAATTAAAAAAAAAGAAGCATAACTCTTATTGTATATACTCAGAAATAAAATTTAAAACATAAAATAAATAAAAAGGTTCATGTAAACCAAAATTAAAATCAAAATTAAACATTTGATATTTTAAATAATTTTAGTTATTATATATACTCATTTTAATTATTTTTGAATTAATTTTAAAAAATTTAACACTTTTAGAAGTTTTATATCTTATAATTTTAAATTTAAAATTTTTTATTTTAACAATTTTTACTATTTTTAATTAATTTTGAGTATTATACATGAATTAAATCCAACTAATTTTGTCATTGGCTAATATTTGTCACAAAGAACCGTTGATTAGATAAATCAACGACTTAGATTTTAGGGCAGATGCGGATTACTAATTTTATCCGCTGAATCTATTTCTCTTCTCAATCGTGAACCGTTAGATTGCTAAAAAGACCCTAGACCTACTACGTCTTCTCCTCTGCGCTGTATTCATAAAAACCTCATTTTTGTGTATTAACAAAATCGAATCGAGAAAATGATGAATCGATGCAACACTGTCGGATCTTCATCGTCGTAGCCTGCGTAATCTCGGAGCCTTCTTGATTAATCATTGGGGAATCAGAGGAGGAGCCGTTGGAGCCTTCGGATTTAGGCAAAGGAGGAGTCGCCGGAGCTTCAGTGAGAGAGACGAAGAAGAATCGCCGGAAAACGATGAGGGATGAGGACGCGGCTTCGGGTCTTGAGATGGGTTGTTGAGGCGGCTTCGGGTCACGCCTCTCGTCGCCAGAGCTTCAGTTAGAGAGACGAAGACGTGGTGCGATGGAGATGAAAATCCAATTCTTTGGCCCAATCGTCACTCGCCCAGCAGATTCAGAGATGCAAAGACCAAGCCGACCTATATGCAGCGACTAACGGCGGTGAGCAGAGACAGCGGCGGTGAGCGGAAACCAACGGTGTGTCTTTTATTTAATTTATGTTTTTTGTCAATTATTTATTTATTTAATTTATGTATTATCTGTTTATACTTATATATGTATATACAAATTTAATTTTGATTTAATTTTTATTGTATATTTATTTTTTCTTTTATTAATACTATAACCACACATAACCACATATAAATTTATGGCTAGTTCATAATATTATCCATGATTATGTTCGTGAATATTCATGGTTTTTATAGACACGATTTTTTTTTTTTTTTTTTTGCTATTCATGGTTTTTATAGACACGATTTTTTTTTTTTTTTGATATTCATGGCTATAGTTACATATAGCCACAAATTAACTCATGGCTACCTGTGGAAGTGTAACCATGAATTATCGCGAAGGACCGATAACAATAAACCCATAGCCACAATTTTTTTTTCTGTTGCTATCTGTGACTAATTAGGAAAACAGCCACTGATTAAGTTTCATAACCACAAATAAATCCGTGGCTATGGAACAATTTTTTTTATAGTGTCATTTTGATAACTGAGTTAACAATTACTTTATCTCATATTTATTCATCTTATCTTAAAGAATCTAGATTTGTGAATTATTTTTATTTGATAATTTTGTTAATCATTAACTCATCGTATTTTAGACAATATTTTACGTAGAATTTTATTTTTAACTGAAGAAAAAAAAAACAGAAATATTTTAGACAATTCATGAACTTTGTCGCCATCAAATAAATAATACTGATCTTTTAAATCAGACTAATTTGAAATTATTAATGTACATAATTGTAAATACTCTTCTAATATGTATCATAAATTAGGGTTCGGCAAAAAACTCGGAACCGAAACACCTAACTGAATCCGAACCGAAAAAGAGGAAACGAACCTGAACTCGAACAGACAAAATATCCGAATGGGTCCTAAACCTCTATACCCGAAAAACTAAAACCGAACTCGATCCGAACCGAGAACCGAATGGGTACCCGAAATATCCGAACTACAATTATATATCCAAAATATTAATTATATTTATACTTAACATAACATAATCATTTAAAGCTATAATTACAAACTCATATATATTGGTTAGTTTTAGATCTAAATAGCTAAAATACCCAAAATAAATAAAATATACAAAATTTTTTGCTATATTTGTCTTATTTTAACAATTTTTTTGTTTAAATTAACCAATTTTTATTTTTGTTTTATGATTTTATGGATATCCGGATCCGAACCAAACTCGAATAGACCGAACCGAACTCGAACCGAAATTGTAAAATATCCGAATGGGTCTTATATGCCTAGATCCAAAAATCTGAAAACCCGAAAATCCAAAAACCCGAAGGATCCGAACCGAATCCGAACGGGTATCCGAACGCCCATGCCGACATCATAAATTATAAAACATATTCCTCAGTTCCTATCATTGATCCAATGCGATTGTTGAATACAAGTAAAAAACAATTACTACAAGTTAGCAAGAATAGTTGATCATACGGAAAAAAAAAAAGAATAGTTGATCATACGAAATCTTCTAAACAAACAGAACACAAAATTAAGGAACACGTAATAACAATTTGATTCGTTTTCCTGTTTTTGAGCAGACAGATTAAAGAGAAAAAAAGCTCAAAAGAAAGGTTTCTCACGAAATTAACGTGGACCATTAAGACAAATGCCAACGACCAACTTATATATAACGACAAAAATATAATATATAATTTTAAAAGACTAACAAGTGACGTTTATTAACCGAGAATTATATATTTTTAGATATGCTAATTAAGCAGCCAATTTGAGGAATCAAGTGGCAACTTGAGGGATGTTGTCGTATGCAAGCTGTTCTCCATATTTGCTTTGAATACTTTATAAATTCATCCAACCAAGAAGCTTTATGTCTTCTACAAAGAAAACGACATCCAGAAAATCAAAACTTTAGTAGACTTAGGTTTTTATAATAATTTTTAATACACAAATGTTGTGGAAAAAAGCAAAAGTTAATAATAGGCCGTAGTTTTAACTTTTGAAATATAGTTTTTATTCTCAAGAATAAATCTATAATTTAATATCACAGATCAATGCACCGTAGTTAATATCATATCTAACCAAGTTTTGTTGGAATTTACTCTCTCTCTATTCTATACTATAAAATGTATTATAATATTTTTATGTTTTATTTTATATTTTTTGCAAAACTGTGTAGATTTTAATATTAATAGTATAATTCATCTGTATGAACACAAAATTTTCAATATTAATATTTTTAATCTAAATTATATATTAAAATAATAATTAATTTTATATTTTAAACTTCATATTAATAATAATTATAAAATTCATAATATAAATTAATTTTACTATAAAAATATATCTAGTAATATGTAAAATCAAATACCACAATATTAAATATATCTATTAAATATAATATAATAATAATTAAAATTAATATAATAAATTATTACATATTAAATTATTAATAATCTATCTTATATTTTTAAATTTAATATTAATAATAATTATAAAATTTATAATATAAAATTGTTTTATTGATAATAAATATATCTAGTAATATCTTAAAATAAAATAACAAAAATTATAGAAAATATCTGATATTTAAAAATATTATTAAAAAGTTATATATATAGATTAAATATAATTAAAATATATTTAAATAATATAATAATAAATAATTAAAATTTAAAACAAGATTAATATAGTAAAAACATAATTTCATTTAGAGTAATTTAGTAATCAACCGATTTAAAAATAAACAAAAAATCAAAAACATTTTTAAATTAGTATAAACAGTATACTTCCATAGGGAAAAAACCATTAATAAATATATATATATATATATATATATATATATATATATATATATATATATATATATATATATATATATTAAATCATCAATTCAGTTCAACGTCAATAATATTAAAAATAGTATATTATATTAATTATAATTAAATATACATATAGATATTATATTAATTATTATTTATATCTATTCAAATTCAGAATTCATATAAATAGTTCAAATTTAGTATATAATTTTTTTTATCTATAAATTTTTTATTTATAAATTAAAAAATCTCATATTTTTTTCATATTTATCATCTTATTTTTATATAAAATTGTACTTATCTCTATATAAAAAAAATTATTAATATAAACTATAATATTTTTCATACTTTTTGCATCAAATATTTTGATATTTATCATTTTATTTTAATTTTTAAATAAAATTATAATTATTTCTAAAATAAAATAAAATAAAATTATTAATATGAACTAAGATTAACATAGCAAAAAGTCTAATAACATTAATGGTAAGAAAATAACCAACTATTTTAGAAGTGAATAAAAACATAAAATATTTCTCAATTAATATAAAATATTTGACATTTTTAAATTTTAAATTCTACAAAATTTTGATTGGTTGAATTGTGAATTTAAATAATTATTAAATGATTTTTTATTATTTTTTAATTTCTAGATTTTTAGAAAAAGATCTTATATAGTGAAGTAGAGAGAATTAACAAAAAAAAATAGAGAGAATACCTGATTTTCATCAATAGAAAATGATTAAATCATAGAAACAAGCATGATCTCGGGCTGTAATGTATAATAATTTTATATCCTTTTACAAAAAAATAATAATAATAAGGGCAAATCGCATTAATAGCACAAAAAACATGACTTGTCAAAAATATAGCACCAAGGAAAAAAAATCATAAAAATAGCACAAAAACATGTTTTGTCACTAAATTAGCCCTAACCCTAAATCTTAAATACTAAACCCTAAACCCTAAATACTAAACCCTAACCTTGAATAATAAACCCTAAACCCTAAATACTAAACCCTAAACCTTAAATAATAAACCCTAAACCCTAAATAATTAACCCTAAACCCTAAATTATATAATGCTATAAAAGTCTTTGTAATTAAAATAGTGCTAAAAATGTGAATTATTTTCCTAGGTGCTATATTTATGATAAGGTATGTTTTTTGTGCTATTTTATGACTTTTCTCTAATAATAATAATATTATCAAAAAAAAATATCATAATCGGTACAACGTTCTTAAAAAAAAAAGCATCGGTACAACATTGGTCCACACGTATATGTATTCATAATTAAATAAGTTGGCGTCATATTTTTATGTTTGTTACCAACTACGATTTTGGTCGACTTACCTTTTCCCCTTTTAAAACAATTTGGCCATTAGTGATCGACTGATCGGCTACTGCGTGGAAACTGCAAGAAAAAGATAAGAACACAATATACCAAAGACAAAAGTGGCAGCTTTGACTTTAACTCTACAGCTCAAACTTGGGTTGCGTCTGCAATTTGGTGTCTTGGCTAACCAGGTCTCTAAATAAAGTAATTAATGTGAGATTAGTTATTAAACCACGGGATTATGACAAAGTGCTTATGGTCAATATATTATAAGTGCTATCAATTATCTATTTCCGTTTTGTAGATCGCGTATCAACTTTTATCATCATAAGTTAAGAAGTTTGTCAAGCAAACCAAGCAAGTTGCTTCTACTTTATTTGATTTATTATCATAAGTCATGACCCAATTTCCACATTGTTTCAGTATTTTATAGTTAGAGAGCACTCTAGAGTGACATCGCCGATTAGTTAATGATAATTGATAAGTAATGCTTAGAATATCCTTCGGGTCTTAGGTAAAACTTTATGTATAACAATGTGAGGTAATGGCGTAACATCAAAGTGTAGAACAGGAAGAGTAGATACATAAAACTTACAATGCAAAAGCTACAAAATTTATCTTTTTATTATAAATTGCTTAAACACTCTTAGATGTTTAATTAAATTTACACACAGTCATTCTTGATTTGTTACTAACGACTTTCTAATCTAGACACCTTATTAAATCTCTTAAATAATCTTCCAACTTATTTAATTCGAATTACTCGACGTCACACACGACTTAATATGAACCGATTCCTAGGCTATCCAATCTTACACATCGTCAACAGCTGTACAACCTCTTTGTTCACTCACATGTAAATTCACAAACGCTCATTCACGTTAAATTATTGCTCTCACTTTTTTATGATTAAATCTAGAGTCATCTCTTCCTTTATATACTCCAATCAAAATCAGTTGAGAATATAATATCTCTAAATCTTCTATTTCTTAATTTGAGAATATCTTGTTCCACATCTTCATGATCTCCAAATATTCTATTTATCGCTTTGAAGAATATTCTAACTCCATATTTTTAGTCAGCCACGTCAGCTAAATTTCTCGTCATATTCTTTGTTTTTTGAGTCTTACACATGTGTCTTCATTCTGAAACCACATGATTTCTTTGTGCTAACAATCTCTCTCTTTTTGTATGAGTGTGATGCCTCAAAACAACTGCATTCACAAAACAACTATTATATGTTTCTCCCCCTATCAACAAGATTTTCAACCACTTTTTTCTTCAATTCTATCTTCAACGACACCCTAAACTTCTCTCACATAATCTCCTTCTACTTGCGTACACACTAACAACAAAAATATACAACAAAAAGAACAACACTTTAGAGCAAATATCATGCAAAGACTTCTACACTCCTAGAGTCTTCTTTTTTCTTTCCCCCCAATAGTTGAATCATGGACCATTGATTTGTCATTTTTAGTAATCCCTGAGTTGCACACCACCTATGCTTCAGTTACCTTATATGCTACAGTTGTGTGAGTCTTAGTCATCTTCGACAACTCTTTTTGATAACGCTTAATGCTACGAGGAGGTTGTGAGTACAACTCTAACTTTGCTATCCATACCATACAATATTTATGTGGCTCAATGTAGCACTTATTTTGTTCCCAAACCTTTTTGATTTTGTTCTTTGATATACCATGGATTTTAGGGATTTTAACCATGGTATGTGTGTCATTTATCGAGTCTTTTACTATGTTTTAGAGTCTTTTCAGGTATTTATTAGGTACAAGCACATTTGGAGCATATTTGGTGATTATAGCATTTTCTGGAGCTAATTGGAGTATTTGGCCGAGAGATCAAGTTCACTGTTGATATTTCCGAGCTGCATCGATCGTCACACTTATGGCAACGATCGTTGCACCAGCGAGATGGGCCAAACGACGGTTTAATAAAGAATGAAGAAATTGCAGTTCTGCCCAGAAGTTTCTGATATTTACAAAGAAGCCCCAATTCGTGTTTTAGGTTATAAATAAAGTTTTTAAGCCATTGTTTAGGCAAAGGAGAAATAACCTAGTTTTATTCTCTTGGGAGATTTTAGGGGCTGGTTTTGCTCTCGAAAGAGAGAGGATTTCGAACCCCAGTTCTCTATTTGATTTTATATTATTTGGTTTTCTATTCAAGATGTTTTCTGTTTCGATGAACATGTCTGAGTAGTTTACCTGTTAGGTTGAAGGATTCTCATTAGGGATTTCAGAGAATTACAGTTCTAATTAATTAATAAGGATTTATATCTGCTAGTTCTTTATCTAAGTTGTTCTTAATGCTTAATCTGAAGTAGCTAATCAGAATTATGATGTTAGGTTGATTAATTCAGCGGAAGTTGGTTAATTTAACTAGAAAGAACTTAGATAAGCAATTAAACTATTCGCAAACGGAAGTTTGGTCTAGGTTAATTGTGAACATATCAAACCTGGAATTAATGCTAGTTTAATCTGTTAGTTCTCGCAAACGGAAGTTTGGTTTGCTGCACTTAGACTTAGAGAATTATCGCAAAGGAATTTGGTTAATTCTATATCTGTGTTTTGAGTTCTAGAACAGTTATTGATTGGATCCTGATTTATTGATTGCTTGCGTTCCTGATTTCCTGAGAACTCCTGATACCTAACGCTTTGCCCTCTTGCTTACAAACTCACTTGATTCGCTTTGATATTTCGTTTACTACTTTCACATCTGTTTTGTTTGATTTAATCCGAATTACTAATAATCTATTGTGTGACTGAGAGTCCTCGTGGGATTCGATACCTTATATACTACGATTGCATTAACTGTGCACTTGCAGTAGAATAGGGAAAACTTACAACCTATCAAGTTTTTGGCGCCGTTGCCGGGGACTCTTTGAGTTCACTGATAGATTTAGTACTAGGATTTGGACTAAGCATTCTTTTTAATTTTCTTGTTTACTCACGTTTTTGATTTTTGGGATTTCAGGAAATCGCACTGCATCGATCGTTGCTCTCCTTGCAACGATCGACACTAGGCGATAATAGCGATGCTAAGATCTGAGACGTTCGGTAGGTTCCGCACCATGGAACCTTTGATTTTAATTCGCGGTGAAAACGGCGTTCTACGAGACCAAGAGGGTCACATATGCAACGCAAAAGGTCAGAAGATAGATGGGGAAGGAAACCCCATCTATCCAGATTACCATGTATTGGTTGGGAAAGTAGCTGAAATGCAACATAAGATAGATGACATCCACGACATCTTACTTAGGGAAAGACAGTTCCGAGCAGAGGCAAACACTGATAAGTTTGCAGAGGTACGCTACATGGCTGGAGCCGACTCTTATAGACATACCTTGGAACATCAGCAAAGGCAGAGTTCTAAGCACGCTCTAGGATCAGGAGACCACAATTATACTTCTAATCTGGCATCTCCTACACAAAGGAGCAAACTGGAGATGATGTTAGAGCAAACAATTGAAAGGCAACAGCAGAACTCAACTTCTTTCAGCTCGAAGCTAGAGAACCTGTACACTAATTTGAATGAGAAATTTGAATCCTTGAGCACTCGTGTAAAGCAGCTGGACACACAGATGGATCAAATTCCAAGTTCTACCCCAACAAAGGATTCTCACGAAGCTCCTGACATCAACACCCTCACTCAGGATCATGCACAAATGGATCATGGATCATGTCTAGCAGTTAAAGCTGTGGAATTTGTGGAAGACGGAGGGGGATTCGATGTTGAATTACCAGAGCTCGAAAGCTTCGATGCACCTGACTCAGCAGAGATTGACATGGATCTTTTGACTTGGATAGTCCAGATTGAAGCAGGACCAAGCCAAGAAGAGAAATTTGAGTCTGAGACGGCTGGAATGGACCAAGAAACAGATAAACCCGAAACTGTAGTTGAAACACGAGTTGAGATGACAGCATCGATCGTTGCATCACACGCACCGATCGTTGCATCCCGAAAGGAACCAGTTTCACCCAAATATCGAGAACCTGCTAAGGAAGGAACCTACAAACCTCCGTTGCCATTCCCAAAAGCTCCCGTTAAATCTACAAATATGGCTCAGCGCACATTGGTGGTTGACAAGAAGATGGTGGTTCCACGAGAGCCTATTCTAGCATCATCAAGACCTAAAGCTACTCATAAACAAAAGGCCCCGAACATCAAATCTTTGCCAAAGGTAAAGCATAAAACCTCTAAGTTTAAGCCTCCTGACTCCACTGTTTTGAATAAAGGAAAGAGCGTTAAAACACCCAAGTGCAAACCTCACCCTACATTCCTCCCGACGTTCCTTGGACGACATCATGCTGCTACTGCTTACACACCACCATGGATGATAAGGCATTCACAGAGACACTCAAAGTCTCTGTTGAAACCTCCATGAGTCTGACCCCTTTCCAAAAGTCAAGCTAATGACTTAAAACAAGCGCTGAGTGGGAGGCAACCCACTGTTAGGTTTAACTATTTTTCTTTTTCATTTTTAGTGTTTTCTTAGGATTTCACGTTATTATTTGTTTTTACTAAGTTTTTCAGATACAGAACCAAGTCTGGAGAGGAGTAACGATCGTTGCTCACATGTGCAACGGTCGTTGCAATTGGTTTTAATCGAAAATTAAGGTACATGTCGCTAAACCGGAATCAATTAGATTCAACCAGCATCGATCATTGCTGCCCTGCAACGATCGTTGCAGCCACGACCAGGTAAGTTACCTTAAAACCCTATTTTCTCTTTTTCTTCTCAAAACTCCTTTGGTCGACACTCCGAGCCTCTACCCGAAAAACACCATTTCTCCATCAAATTTCCCGTTTTCAAGTTCTATTTTACTCGTTTTTAACCGACCAATCCATTTACTTTAGCCATATCTCAAGAAATCAAGGTAATGTTCTTCAATTTTCAAGCTTTCGGATTGGGGTTTCAGGGGTTCTAGATTGTTAGATTTTTGAGCCGAAATTGATCAATGCATGCCCAAATAGGTATGATTTAGGTTGCTAGATGATATATTGTTGCCGACTGTGTGATTGATTGCATGATTTGGAACGAAATTTGTTGACTGTTGATTGCGGCCAGAATCGCCCTGCAACGATCGCTGCCTTTGATGCAACGGTCGTTACTCGACGATTCTGGGGAAATGTTCGATTACACGGAATCGCCCTGCAACGATCGCTACCTTAGTGCAACGGTCGTTGCACGACGATTCAACAGAGAGTTGCCGAGACTAATTTGTTCAAATTTTCTGTTTTGCAGATGGCAGCCCGGAGTCAACCCCGCAAGAAACGAGCACAAGCTGCAAGCGCCTCACGACAATACATTCCGCCACCGGAATGGTTACACAGGGAATCAGATCCTCCACAGCCGTATCATTTGGTTCATGCAACCATAGGACAGCCATGGCCAAGGCCAGAGAAAGTTTTGATTGAGTCTGATCGCATCTGGAACGGTTCAATTAAGGGGATACTAAAATCAGATGACTTCACAGAAAGGCCGCTACACGAGTACTGGGATGAATACGATACCTTGCTGTATAATGGTTGGTGTGGTATGGAGATAGCACCTACCAAGTTCGCTGATTACTCAACCTGCAAGAGTCTCGGAATGGACAAGAAGGTGATGGAGCTGTGCAGAGGTATTGGTCTGGGGACAATGCCAATGCAGCCTTACGATTTGTACCCAGAGCTTGTGAGGCAGCTGCTTGCCACGTGCAGGGTTGTATACCCAAACCCAGAGAGCAGGAATGCCCAAGGAGGCACCTTCACTTTCATGTGTCTCGGAGCAAGGTATCGAGTGCCCCTTCTCGATATCTGTAGGATCTACGGGTTCAGCACCACGCAGCCACGCACCGATTTATCCCTTCCATGGGAATCATCAGAGGCTCGTGATTTCTGGGAGTACATTGGAGGTGGACGATATCACTCACGGCTTACACCAGTGATTCAGGTTAGGCATCCGGTTCTCAGGTATGTCTTGCGTATCTTGGGACGCACTTTATTGTGCAAGCATGAGGCAAACAAGATGCGCAAGACCGAGATGGAGATTTTATTCAGAGGGCTGAGGGAGCAGTTCAGGGGTACTGATGTGAGGAACCCGGCTGAAAAGGTAAACCTAGGAGCTATATTTGCCCATCACCTTTGCGAGCTGCAGAAGAAGCCTTATGAAGGCGCGCGCAAGGAGACAGTAGGGAGTCTTCTCACTCCTATTTTCAGACACTGCGGGATCCCTATGAGGGATATGGAGTGCGTTACTGAGCGCGAGTTCCTGGATCTCAGTCACTTGCAGAGTGCTACGTGGCTGAAGGAGGGGCGAGTGTGGGTGTACTATGACCCTGAGGATACACAGTATGGCATCGATCTTCCTGCTGCCAGGTACACTCGGATCGATACCATTGATGATTTGAGCTTCCACCCTTCCGCTAGAGATCGATGTGCAGTACCTACTATGGCTCATCCGCTGGGAGAGCCTTCTGCGAGAGCTTCGTCCTCCTCTGCGCCAGCGCCTGCCCCAGTCGACGATATAGGTCCTTTTCCAGAGCCTACGATGCCTTACGGTGCATATTCTGATGCCGAGTGGAGAGAGAGATCTGATAGCATGTTTCGAGTTGTTTGGAACTTCATGCGCAGCTGCAGGAGGCCACCACAGGTCCATCAGCCCGTACACGTTTCTCGACGCAGACATCGATCCCCGACTCCTCCTTCCCCGACTGATACTGATCCCGCAGCTGAGGCAGCCGATGACGATGCACGGTATGGTGGGATAGATGATGAGAGCGAGTGAGAGTGATCCCCATGTTCAGACTTTCGGTTCTGTATTCTGACTTTTTATCTTTTCTTGCACTTTTGTTTTTCGTTTATTTTTAGGATTTGCTATGTTTGGATGGTTATGCTTGATCAGACATATTTGCTATTTCGATTTTACTCCGTTTCTAGTGTTTTCAGCTTGCAGGATTGAAAATTGACATAAACCGACGAACTAACCTGCTAACTTGCTGACTGATCCGATATGCGCATTGCAACGATCGTTGCTGCTTTGAGCAACGATCGACACTCAACGAAAAATCGCCAAACAACGATCGATGCACTTAGTGCAACGATCGCTGCATGAGCAACAGAGGTAAAAACCCGACAGAACTAAAACATCCATTAATAATTTTTCTTTCTACCGATCCTTCGCTGGACACTACTGGGGACAGTGTGTCTTAAGTGTGGGGGAGGTGCTACTGACGTTTATCTTTCTGTTTTCTTAAGAGTCAGTCCGTTTTTCAAAATTTTTTGTTTTATTGAGTCAAAATTGTTTAAGTAAGAAATCATGATTTTCGGAGAAGATTTACAAAACTTGCAGGAACTTAAGTAACCATTGGGATGAAGTTGCAGGATCTATCTCTGACTATTAGAAAACCCCATCACAGATCAACCTACTGGGAACACCCATATCACTTCAGGTATCAGAGGATCTTTTACTGACTTCACCCCTAATACTGACTTAGATTTCTCACCTAAGGGCTTGGTATACTTTATGTCGGATTCCCTGTTAGTTCTGACACAGCCTGTAAACCTGTCCTATTTAGTTCCCTTCTCCCCTTCTATAAAGTAAAAAAAAAAAAAATAATAATAAACTGAGGATGAGTTAGTAACTCCGAAGTGGTCATGGGAATGGTAGCAAACACTATTTTCTCTCATGTGATCCATGGAATGTGTCCAAAGTAAACCCCATAACGGGAAGAACACTGATAAAAAAAATAAAATGATACCCAGTGGGGAAAAATCAGTTGTTAAAGAAGGGAAAGAGAAGAAAGGGACTAGAGAAAGATAGTATGGTGGTCTAGAGCTGATTAGGTAAGAATCCATGTGCCTTTAGATCGATACTCCTTAGGTGAGACCGCACTTAAATACTTGCAGAAGTCAGTAGGGAGAATTTGAATGTTTGAATGTGATTGTGGAGTTTACCTAGGACAGTTGCTAAGTGTGGGGGAAGTACATATTGGTCTTGATATCCTGTGATCGATTCTTTCAGTGGTTTACTAAGGAGAATCTGAGTATTGTGGCTTCTAGGATGAAATGAGTTTCTGAAGAGTTTTCAAACTTCTTGACTACATTTAGTTTTTTGTCTTGCTTGAGGGCAAGCAAGAGCTAAGTATGGGGGAGTTGATATACCATGGATTTTAGGGATTTTAACCATGGTATGTGTGTCATTTATCGAGTCTTTTACTATGTTTTAGAGTCTTTTCAGGTATTTATTAGGTACAAGCACATTTGGAGCATATTTGGTGATTATAGCATTTTCTGGAGCTAATTGGAGTATTTGGCCGAGAGATCAAGTTCACTGTTGATATTTCCGAGCTGCATCGATCGTCACACTTATGGCAACGATCGTTGCACCAGCGAGATGGGCCAAACGACGGTTTAATAAAGAATGAAGAAATTGCAGTTCTGCCCAGAAGTTTCTGATATTTACAAAGAAGCCCCAATTCGTGTTTTAGGTTATAAATAAAGTTTTTAAGCCATTGTTTAGGCAAAGGAGAAATAACCTAGTTTTATTCTCTTGGGAGATTTTAGGGGCTGGTTTTGCTCTCGAAAGAGAGAGGATTTCGAACCCCAGTTCTCTATTTGATTTTATATTATTTGGTTTTCTATTCAAGATGTTTTCTGTTTCGATGAACATGTCTGAGTAGTTTACCTGTTAGGTTGAAGGATTCTCATTAGGGATTTCAGAGAATTACAGTTCTAATTAATTAATAAGGATTTATATCTGCTAGTTCTTTATCTAAGTTGTTCTTAATGCTTAATCTGAAGTAGCTAATCAGAATTATGATGTTAGGTTGATTAATTCAGCGGAAGTTGGTTAATTTAACTAGAAAGAACTTAGATAAGCAATTAAACTATTCGCAAACGGAAGTTTGGTCTAGGTTAATTGTGAACATATCAAACCTGGAATTAATGCTAGTTTAATCTGTTAGTTCTCGCAAACGGAAGTTTGGTTTGCTGCACTTAGACTTAGAGAATTATCGCAAAGGAATTTGGTTAATTCTATATCTGTGTTTTGAGTTCTAGAACAGTTATTGATTGGATCCTGATTTATTGATTGCTTGCGTTCCTGATTTCCTGAGAACTCCTGATACCTAACGCTTTGCCCTCTTGCTTAAAAACTCACTTGATTCGCTTTGATATTTCGTTTACTACTTTCACATCTGTTTTGTTTGATTTAATCCGAATTACTAATAATCTATTGTGTGACTGAGAGTCCTCGTGGGATTCGATACCTTATATACTACGATTGCATTAACTGTGCACTTGCAGTAGAATAGGGAAAACTTACAACCTATCATTCTTCAGCACATAAAAATTTCTCTTGATATGTCCACGCCTTCCACATAAAGAACATCCTCTTCTCCCTTTTATGATCCGGTTATTAGACCTCATTACCAAGCGTTTGGGACTAATTGTTTTCCACATTTCAACTTGGATTGATTTCCATCAGCTTCACTCCTTGGGGTTCCTTGGATAAATTTATTTAGGCTTTTGTAGTTTGGCTCCGTTTACACATTTACGACATGTGTAACCCAATACATAGTTCTACTTTGCTGGTTGTCCCATCAACATGATCTTATTAAGGTTCTAAGATCCCTTGTTCAGCATTATGAGTTATTTATAAGTCTCAGTGCGATCGTATTCAAGAGACTAATTTTCTTCTTTTCGAGAACAATTCTTGTATCTTCTTCATCTCTTCCTCTATAAGCTTAATATGTTCTACTTCAGATTTTTCTGGTCCTTTCCTTGAGCTAGCAACTGATTTGACTTTTATTTCTTGTTACATATACTTCGCATCAGATTTGGTTTTCATCTCTAGTATGTTGATTTTAGCTTTAACCTTGAGCTGTTGCAGACTTATGTTACTCAAATTTACCCAATTATCATAGAGAAGTTGATACTCAACCTTTGCATCTATCTCAACATCTTCTTCAGAATCAGAGTCACAATCAAACTCTTTATCATAATCTTTTCCTACCAATGCCACGATGTTCAACATATCATCCTCGTCTTCACTCTCATCAGATATATAACACTATCATTTTGTTTTTGTAAGGTGGGGCAATCAGATTTCATATGTCCGAAACCAATACATCCACAACACTTTATCTCCTTACGTTTTGCCAGAGGACATTAAAATTTGAAGTGCTCATATCCTTCACATTCATGACATTGAATGTCACGTCTCCAATTTTGTTTTCCAGCTTCATACCTTGGTGTTCGATTTAAGGTTCTTTCACTGTCGTTTCTTTGCGAACTTGAGAAAACTTTAATTGGTACTTTCTCAGTTCTCCTCAAGTCCTTTTGAAGATTCTCACCAACAGGTTCATACTGTCGTCAATTTTTTTGGGTCATGCTTTCTTCGAGCTTAAGAAAATGATTTGATTCTTGATCTACGACAAAAGCTATTCCTTTGACAATTTTAGGTTGATCTGCAGATGCTTCCATTTCTTATGCTTTTAACATTCCCAATAGCTGAGAGAACTTCATGTCATATGTGTTCATTGCCATCTTAATGACTGCTTTTTGTGCCTCATACTTTGCAGGTAAGCATCTTAACATATTTTTTACCAACTTCTTATCCTTGTAAATTTACCCAGCACTGAAGCTTCATTAGTTATGGAACTAAGATTAGATCCAAAACTCCCAATGGATTCATCAATTTCATCATGAGATTCTCAAACTGCGATGCCAGCTTGATATCAATCCCGCTGCCCTGCAAAACAAAGCAAAGAAGAACATATCAACAGAAAGAAAAGAAAAGTGAACACACATCGTAACGGGCAGGAAACACACTTACGTCAAAAGAGACAAGTTCAAGACAGGACAACCCTCAGCACGTTACTAAAATCAGCAAAGCATCGGATCCACCCAACAGGAAGGACCGTGCGTCGCCCTTACGTTTGCAAAAGCAACAAGCAAGGGCGGATATCAGTACATTTTCACATATCGAAAAGCTCCCGTTTCGCAGAAAAACACGAGCCCACTCGGCAACCAGAAAAACATAAATTATGGTGGCCGGAGTCAACCAACGATAAGCACCAACAAGAAACCCATTGGCAGAGCGTCCTTGCTGCCACGACACATTGGGACCAAACTCTACAATTAAGACAAAAGAAAAGGACTGAACCACACTCAGTAAGAAAGAAAAGGAGAAAAGCGACGAATAACAAGATATGAAAGATCGGAAGAAAAGAGGGAGTATTTATAACCACCAAGGGCAACAAGTGCAGCAACAACACATTTAATACAACGCGTCAGTTACCAATGCACGCCTTCAATGCGAAAAGGCGGTCCACCTTTACATAAACATGTAGAAGTAACTCCTTCGGAAAGCAATAATAACGCGTGGACCAAGCCTCGAAACTCAAAACAACACGTCTACCAAACACGTCTGAGCAAACTCTAACTGGCAAAAATGAGGTAGAGTCACCTCGCGCCAACAAACGGGAACAACAATAATAAAACGGAGGAAGAAAGCGAGCAACGTACACATATAATTACAAATGAAGGCTCTGTTCATACAAACGTTCACAAAAATAATAAAAAAACAACAAAGGGAGAAAGATAAGCGATCTGACTCTCACATCAAGGGAGTCAAGATGGAAGGTCGGGTACGCCAGAAGTAACCCCGCCCTCAACATCACCTCGCTGCGGTGACATGCAAAATACACCAGAATCGAAAGGGTCAGGTCGCAACTTGTTGACTTCCCGTTCAAAGCGAAGCCTATCCTCTTCAAGTTTAGCGATCAGCGCATGAGGAATCGGGACACCACCGTCCGCGAGCAGAAAATATGCGCTAAGAACACCCGTAACCTGATTAAACTCCAAGAGCTTGAGAATATAACAATCCCCCTCTTCCCTCTCCGCCCTCAGCTTTTCCAGACGCTCGGAAGCTTTCTTATAAGTGGACTCCCGCTCAGACCGAAGACGCTCATCAAAGGACTCTCGAAGTCCGTCACACTCAGCAACAAGGAAATCAACTTTCGCCATGAGAGCCAGCCTCAGACAAAAGACTATGTTTCTCATCCTCAATGTCGACCAAACGCTTCTCTAAGCCTGCAGCCTTTTCCTTCTCCAAAGACAGAGCAGCAGAAGCCCCCTTCGCCTCGTCAAGCTCCTTACGAACCCGCTTCAACTCACGAGCAGAACGCCGCAGTGCATCAATTTGTTCCCTAAAGATGCCTTCCGTCGACTTAGCCAGACGCCTCTCAAATTCATAAGAATCTCAAAGTTGATTAAAGGTAACGCACACCTTAACCAGATGATGACTGTTGGGATTATGTCCTGAAATCACATTGTACGAAGTCTAGAAATAGTTGTATTGTCGAGATCGGACAATTCATGTGATACTAGGTAGTCATAATGTTTTGCTAGAAACCACTTATGACAAATGAGTTGTAGCTCATTTCTGGTATCGTGTGAACCTACAGGGTCACACACCTAAGCAAGTTGGATATACTCTGCATGGGATTGATCATTGGCATATGGTCTGATCGATGTGTATTAGATACACATCGAGTTGAGTTTCTAAGAGGTGTATCGATCGACACCATTGGGTGCGTCGGTCGATACAGTGCATGTGTCGATCGACACCACTAAGTGTGTCGGTCGACACAAGGGCGAAACCGAGACTGATGTTTCGGTTCACCGCGAGGTCAATATATAAACTCGTTTTTGTATCTCGACCGAGTAGGTGTTCGTGTGCGCCGCCCACAGTGTTGTCTCAGTGAGAAAACACAGAAACCTCAGAGAAACTCAGTTCCCAGGGAGATCTGAGTCCCGGTACTAGCATCCCGGCGGATTCCAGCTTGTGTGCGTGTGGACTACGATAGAGGCGCAGCATCTGAGGCGCAATAGATCTCGTGCTACCTGATTAATCTTCCGCTGCCAAACACCAGGTAATCACGAGGTGAGATCCATGATTCAATTAACTAGACCCTAGATCCTAGGCTATCGGGAACTCGCGAGAATTCTGAAACTGTAGAATTGGCTCGGATTCCCAACAGTGGTATCAGAGCCTTAGGGTTTTATCATTGAATCAGACCTGTTTATTGAATTTGATGATTTAGATTCGCTAGAACAAGTTGTTTAGATTGAACAGGTCAGATCGATTTCGATCAAGCTCGAGTCTATGTTTTCGCACAGTGTCGATCGACACACTAGGTGTGTCGGTCGACACAGAACGGCGAAAACGACAAGATTCGGCGGCTAGGGTTTTTCGCGAAGAAAAACCGAAAGCCTTCTGTGTCGATCGACACAGGTTGTGTATCGGTCGACACAGAACAAATTCGGCCACGTATCGATCGACACAGGTTGGTGTCGGTCGACACAGACCGAGCAAATGGTTAATCGGTTCAATTGGATTGAACTGGTTATCATACTTGGTTAAGTCCGAATTGATCGGTTTAAATTGGATGAATTGGTTTAATTGGATTAAACTAATTATCTCAATTAGCATAAACCGGTGGGTTAAATCAGTTTGATTAGATAATAAGGTTCAATTGAATTGGACTGGTTATCGTAATCAGTTGAAACTGGTTTGAACGGTTTAAATTGGATGAATTGGTTCAATTGGATTGAACTGATTATCTCAATTAGAATAAACCGATTCGAATGGTTAAGATCAGTTTGATCAGATAAGTCGGTTCAATTGGATTGGACCGGTTATCAAAACGATCTTCGGTTTAGGTCTATGTCGACCGTCACACATGGGTTGTGACGATCGACATGACCGGTTCGATGAACCGGGTTAATTAAATTAACTGGTTATTGAAGTACGGTTTTGTTTGGTAGTGTCGATCGACAGACATTGTCTGCGTCGATCGACACAGTATTCGAAATTCTGGTTATTGAACCTTGAATTTGCAGAAACCAAACTAGACTTAAACATTGATCAAAGATTAGCTTCAATGTGGTCAACTGTCAAGACTCGTTTAGCTGTGTGATGGTCTAGCCAAGAGCTTGTTGTCCACAATTACGTGAGTAAGGCAGGTAGTTATGTTGATGGATTTGCAGTTGCTAAACATCAACAATTACATGACCCAACAAATTGATTTGCTAACCTTCAGAGTTTAGTTTCCTCAACTAAGTATCAAGTAACCTTGATGTCTTGCCCAACCTTGTCTACTGTCAAAACTTGTTTCATTGTTGGATAATCTTGGAGTCCTTGGTATCCACAGTGACAATGAGTAAGACAGGTGGTCATTGATAGACTTGCAGTGCAACTGTCAATGATCACAAGACAGAAAAGGATTGGTTTTACTTGACTGAGCTATCAGAAGTTCTGAGCCCAGAGACATCAGAGTGGATTAAACATAGTTTGTCTCATCCACAACCAAGAGTTGTACCGAGTACAATTAGCAATGATTTGCTTACCTAGATAACTAAAGTTTGGGTAATGGCGAGTCGCCCACTCAGATTTTGGTGAAGTATGGATCTTGGATTATTATATTCATAGAGGAAACATTGTTTGAATATAATGCGAGTTTTCTTATTCGATAAGATTTCTCATCATATACATAACTAAATCTTTGTTTTTCTTGGATTTCAGCTTATGTCTATGACTACTTTCTCGTTGCGATCCGTCCTTGAGAAGGACAAGTTAAATGGATCCAACTTCCTGGATTGGTATCGGAATCTGAGATTCATTCTCAAGCAGGAGAGCAAGGACTATGTCCTTGAAAAGGCTCTTCCAGAAAAGCTTGGAACCAATCGCTCGCATGCAGTGTATAATGCTTGGAATAAGCATTATACTGATGTGGTAGATGTGCGTGGTCTGATGTTGGCTTCCATGAACTCAGACTTGAAGAGTCAGTATGAGAACATGGAGTCGCCAATAGAGATGATCACCAGCCTGAAACTGAAGTTTCAGGATTTGGCACGAGTTGAGAGATTCCAGATGGTGAAGTCTCTAACTGAGTGCAAGCTACCAAAGGATGCTCCAGTAAGTCCTCATGTCATTAAACTGATGGGTTACGTTGATAACCTGGGGAGACTGGGATGTCCTGTCAGCTTAGAGTTGGCCACTGACATCATTCTGCAGTCACTGCCGTCAAGCTATGAAAAGTTCGTTAAGAACTATATCAAGAAAGGCTTGACGAAGACGTTGACTGAGCTGCATGGTATGCTCAAAACAGCAGAGTATGACATCATAAAGGGTAAAGGATTTGAGAAATCTTTTATAGACAAGGGTGAAGGCAAGGCCGTCCAGATTTGGAATCAGGATAAGCTTGTGTCATCTTATAAGCCCAAATCAAGCCCATCTGGTGTTAGTAAGTGCTTCTACTGTAATAAGTCGGGGCATTGGAAGAGAGATTGCAATAAATTCTTGGAAGATTCACAAGAGATGGAGAAGATGTATGGTACTTCTTCTTCAGGTGTTGTGTTATTAATTCAAGTTCTACATAAGTATTGGATACTTGTTGTGGTACTGATATTTTTGAAATATGCAGGACCTAAGCGACAGTAGAACGTTGAAGAAAGGACAAGTGGAACTGCGTGTCTGGTATGAAGCAATGGTTGCTGCATGAGCCGTAGAGATTCTCCACTTGTAGGAGCCTTTCATACTTGGTTTTAGAAAAAAAGTAATTGCTACTATGTATCTGCCTTGTGCAGAGATGTCTTTCATTTTCTTGTAAGAATTTGAATGTTTTTCATTTTGATAAAAGACAAGTTTTGTTCTTTAGATCTTAATGAAATATTCTATGGTAACACCCCATTTGGAATGAGTTTTATATCTTAAACCAACAAAGACAGAATGTAACACAAATACTAAAGGTTTAAGTCTGATGACTTGAACTCGACTTTTCTTTGGCATAGTCGTTTAACCACATAGAGTGAAGCGAATTCAAAGATTCCATAGTTTTGGACTCATTCGATTGTTAATCATTTGAGACATGAATCCTGCTTGCTGGACCAAATGACTAAGGCCCATTTAGCAGAGCTAAAAGGAAACGGGCCAGAGGCTTATTGGGCCCTACACATACTGATGTATGCGGCCCAACTAGCATTATTGCCAAAGGAAATATTTTGTACTTCATTACTTTATTGATGGATTCAATAATCATGGATGTGTTCATTTGATGAGACACAAGCTGGAATCCCTTAAGGGAGTTCCAAGATGAAGTGTAGAACCAATTTGACAGAAGTATTGAGATCCTCGATTGAATCGCGGAGGAAAATACTATAGTCAAGAATTGGGTGATCATCTGAAAGAATGAATCAGATCTTATGAGATATGATTCGATTGATGATGAGTCACATGAATCTTCCATAACCATTTAAGAATACGTTCTGAAATGTCTATGTTCACGCTAAAAGGTTTCTATCAGAATCAGTGAAAAACACCACATTGGATGTGGACTGGGTGATTTCCAAATTTGTTTTTTCTGATGAATTGGGATTGCAAGGTTTGTATAAGACAGCAGTCAACAAACAAACTTGAATCCATACTTGATAAGTTCTACCTCGCTGGTTGTCCTGAGGAAACCAAGGCTTAGTGCTTTTGTTGCCCAGAACTGTGTCTTTTAAGAAAGGTGATACTTTCAAAAAGGAACAGTGGGAGTAAAAGTACACATCGAAGAAATTCGATAAACACAGTAAGCTGTTCAACCTGTTAATAGAGAGCAGCGGTAAGATCTACAAAGTACTGTAGGATCTGCAACTGTGAAGCCTGAAATTCGCAGATCCGAAAGGATCCGTCACTAACTCGAGAGTGATTTCTCGTAACCTATTGTCGTGATCTGCTGATCATTGAAAAGTGACGAACATGCGAAATTCGAAGAAGCGATGGTGAGGCCCAACTCCGAAAATTGGCTGGGTATGCATGTTAGTTTCACCGATCCATTTCTGGATTGAAACAAACATCTTGGAGTTGGAATCAACATTCTGACAGATTGGTCAAAGGTTTTGACTTGATCAGAAAGGAAAAGAAACCATGCGTTTACAAGGAGACTGGTGGGAGCGTAATGGCAATTCTCACACAGTATATAGATAACATACTTGAATCTCACAAACGACGTTCCGACGCTAAAGTCTTGTCAAGATTTGGGTCGGAAGTTAAACTTAAACGATAGACATGGGAGTAGCCGAATGAATTCTTGGAATAAGAATCTATTGACATAGATTAAGTAGGCTAATTGGATCGTGTCAAAATCCTTATGTTCATAAGGTATTGGACAGTTCAAATGTGCTTGATTCCAAGAATGGCTTCATACCAAAGGTCTTATAGCAACAATATTAGCAAGAAGAAGTGTTTTGAACACTGTCTGAACTAGTATTAATGAGTGTGATTACTTATGCTGATGCAATAGAATCCATCATGAATGCCATATTTTGCGCTCGTCTAGATGCAGCTTAAGCATAAAGCATGACGAGAAAATACCAATGTACTCCGGTAATAGTCACTGAATAGTTACCAGAAATATCCCAAGTGTTGAGAAACACTAAGGATAGGTTCGTGGTGAACTGATAAAGTGACGAACCAGTTGAAAGTAGTTAGTCGGACAAAGACGATTCCCGGGTCCCACCTGGTTATGTCTCTTTGTCTGAATAGCGGTGCTAACTGTTGGAAAGGCTCCAAGCAGTAGATCGTAGAATAGTGCTTTTTATCTGAATGGCGGTGTAATTTGTTGAAATTGTTTCAAGCAATAGCACCGCACTCTCTCCCACAACCTAAGCACGGAATTTATTCTGTTGCTGTAGGTGTAAGATATCTAAAGAGATGATCTTGATTCTAGTGGGAGTTATTTTAGTTATGTTGTAAACTCTACGTAGACATGCCTTGGTAGTGTTTATGTAAGTTAAAACTGACATCAGTATTATTTAATTATTGGATAATTAAATAATGGTCCCAAAATACTTTATGGTCATCTTATAGGTCATCAAGTTGAAGACTTGATCATGAAACCCTATAAGTAAAAGATGACATAAATTATGATTGTCCCTAGTCAAGGTTGTTAAAATGGGACACTAACAACCGCGCAGACTAGTATGCGAGGTGACTGTTGGACTAAGTTTCATGGAGTCAATGATATGATTATCACAGTCAGTCACATAGATATATGTTGGTGAACATATGATCGGACATGACCCGCTTAATGAGAACTCCACAGGATAGTTATATATAAGTGTCATGGGAGGTTCTCATTACGACTATAGAGTATAGTCCTTAGACCTGAGTTCATCATGCTTTCTAGCATATGAATTGGTGCGCTTTGACCTTGTCAAACGTCGTTCCGTAACTGGCGGCTATAACGGCATTGTTTCGACGTATCATGAAGTATGTGTAGAAACAGGGATGGAACAAAATGGGATTTGTCCCTCCTGTATAACGGGAGATAAATATCTCAGGGCCCATCAAAGATTTGATACTGAGAAAATGCATGGCCGTGCTCAAACGAGGTGATTGTCAGTCGTTTGTTTATCAGTATAGATCAGAAGTTCGATGAATATGATGTTGGCTATAATAAGGATGACACAGTCTCTTGCCTTATGCCATATCGAGATATAGAGACGAAGGGATTGTAGGAATAAGTGATTCCAGTACAAGTGGGAGATTGTTGGGATTATGTCCTGAAATCACATTGTACAAACTCTAGAAATAGTTGTATTGTCGAGATCGGACAATTCATGTGATACTAGGTAGTCATAATGTTTTGCTAGAAACCACTTATGACAAATGAGTTGTAGCTCATTTCTGGTATCGTGTGAATCTACAGGGTCACACACCTAAGCAAGTTGGATATACTCTGCATGGGATTGATCATTGGCATATGGTCTGATCGATGTGTATTAGATACACATCGAGTTGAGTTTCTAAGAGGTGTATCGATCGACACCATTGGGTGCGTCGGTCGATACAGGGCATGTGTCGATCGACACCACTAAGTGTGTCGGTCGACACAAGGGCGAAACCGAGACTGATGTTTCGGTTCACCGCGAGGTCAATATATAAACTCGTTTTTGTATCTCGACCGAGTAGGTGTTCGTGTGCGCCGCCCACAGTGTTGTCTCAGTGAGAAAACACAGAAACCTCAGAGAAACTCAGTTCCCAGGGAGATCCGAGTCCCGGTACTAGCATCCCGGCGGATTCCAGCTTGTGTGCGTGTGGACTTCGATAGAGGCGCAGCATCTGAGGCGCAATAGATCTCGTGCTACCTGATTAATCTTCCACTGCCAAACACCAGGTAATCACGAGGTGAGATCCATGATTCAATTAACTAGACCCTAGATCCTAGGCTATCGGGAACTCGCGAGAATTCTGAAACTGTAGAATTGGCTCGGATTCCCAACAGACTCAACTCCTCCTGCAGACGCGGTTTGTGCATGTCCGAAATGGGCATCAGATCCTTGACTGGACCGGCCGTGAGCCTCTGGACAATATTAGCACACGACAGCATATCATTTATTAAAGGTGTCTTCCCCTTGTGCACATACGACTAAGAAGGTTGAACCTCCCCAGCAGGCTCGACAACACCCTCAGGATCCGATTCCCGCCTCTCCGTGTTAAGGGCCCCAGCAGGCGAAACGCCCTGATTCGTGCCATCCTCCGGCGTCTCCTGCAATTGACCAGACCTATCTTCACGAACGTCAGAGACGTCGTCAATCGTAACCACCAGCGAATTCATTACCGCCGCAGGAACTTCAGACATCCTTGGCCTGTTCCTGGATGGCCGGGGAGATGGCGGATCGCTTTCAAAAGAAGGATCCATCTCGCAAACTACCGACACAACGAAGAGAAAACATTAGCATTACAAATTTTTACCTTTTTCAAAGAAAAAAGTGGGGGGGGGAGAGGAGAAGAGTACACATACCCGAATCAACCTTCCCTAGACAATTACGGACCCTTTGATCAAAAAGTCTCTTGGCCCCTTCGTCTTTCGATAAAGGCCAGTTCACACCACTGTGAGCTCTTAACTTCTCCAAGTCCCTCGAAAACGTCGCGGACCAGCGACCCGAATTAGAGCGAACTGCAAAACAAAGAAGAAAACACGACTATAAAGCTAAATGATGTCAGCAAACAAACACAGAATAAGGAAAGCTACCAGGATTATAGTTCCAGGCTGATCGGAAAACCCTGCTCGTATCAAAAGTTAGTGCGTCGTTAACACACGCAAAGAAGTAGCTATCCTGCCAGTCATAAGTCTTATCCGAAGGATCGAACACTACCTTCATGCGACGACCATGCCTAAATTTCACATAAAAAGTACCAGAGGTCCCCTGGTTAACCGAGAACGACGTCAGCTCTTCGAAAAACCGAGTAGACATCTCAACCTCGCTGTCAGCCGCCATGATTAAAACACCCAATATATTGCGAATAGCGGACGAACAGAGCTGAGAAAGGGCCATCTCCTTGGCCTCGCAGCACTCAACCAAGACTCTAGGAAGGGGGAAAAGTAAGTAACACTCAGTAAACCAGCACTCGTACAAACAGACCCAACCAGGAGGAGCGTCCCAAGGTCGCTCGTGTAAGGAAGACAATCGAAGCTCGAGACCGTAAATGCGAGAACACCGTCCACGAACACCATCTAGATCGGCCTGCTCGCAAACGGACGAACGAATCACTCTGGGAATAACAGACCACATAGGAAACGAAGAGAAAAGAGCTTATGACACCAATGAGAAACGACTCCAACAAGATTTTCGCTTGACTTAAATTCTCGAAGAAATTCGCCGACCTCAGCATCACGGCTCGACGAACTGGGGGGGGGGACTAATTATTGGATATGGGTTTAGCACCCATCCAAAGCCCATTGGAAATCTTGTCTAAATCATTTATACTCGATGTCGGCCCAAGAAGATAAGCCCGCGAAGGAGTCAACGGCCCAAAGAGAAGTCAACATCCTAGCGCTATAAATAGGACCCCTTGTTCTTCATTTCAAATAGATTGTAACTTGCGAGAGGCCGAACTACTTCTATAAAGCTCCGACCTCAAACATTGCTTAGTGAGCACGTCATTCGACGGACTCACACCCCGTACCATCATATTCATATCTCGGCTCCGGCCTTAAGATTAATAAAGAATCATTTCGAGCTCACTTTATATTTGTATTTCACCTCGTAGTTCAGACATTTAAGATCGTAGTTTGTAATATCGACTAGGTCGAATTTCCGTAACAACACCACTTAAATTTGAAGAACAAAAAAAACTTCACTAATTTTATTGGTCCATATCCATTATTTTTCAATTCATACAATATTTTATAAATCCATATGTTTTTTAAAAGATTGGCGAACAGTATAGCTATACGAACTAGTGCTATATAAGCGTGAAATAAAAGTCTTCATTCCCAGCTATTTGGAGATTAGAGTATACGACGAAAAAAAAACAAAAACGAGGTCGTTGTGATGATCAATACTAATATTATAAAACTGGAGTTTATTGTGAATCTCATACATCTTAATCAACCTAATTAAGAATAAAATACTTGCTCGATATTTAAACACACGTATATATAATATACACACATATGTATATATATATATTAAATTTATTTTCTTGTACGTAGTTGCTGAAGTCATTAGATAATTTTTTTTATTTATATTTTAAAGATAAGTATAAGAAGCAATAAATGGGAAATTTGGCTGACATCGACTTCATTAACTGCTGTCTTGATTCGGTGAATGGATTTATCACGTCATATATAAACTCGAAGATACGCATGTCGAAACCATAGCAATCTCTAGAACCTATAGAAAAACCTGAGTTTTAAGCAATTTTTTTTGTTTTTGGTCAATTTAATACGTCTGTATAGTGCGATCAAGCAAAACAAACTAAACTAATAGTGAAGATCCGTAAATTAGACTCGATCAATGAAATAGAATAATAGATCCATGCATCACCAGTCGATATAAGTTATTAGACGAATATTATTTTGGTCTATCAGATTATACGGTTTAGGTTTCTTCTCTAAACTGAAATCGAAGTCCAATATTATGTTAACAGTAAATATCCAATGTTTTCTTTTCAAAATTAGAATCAAAACTGAAACTATACTTCATTATAAATTAATACAAATATTACATATTTCAAACTGGGAATCTAACATTTTCCGGACATAAAATAATTAAAGAGATTGCTAAGATTTTTAACAAGGTTTGTATAAAAAGGCTAAAAGTTCTTAATTTGGAAAATGAATCTACTCTTTCTCGTTGACATATTAAAAAAAAAAGAGATTATACGAACATGAATTGGTAACTTGAGAAACGTGGTGATTAGCTGGAATGAATATAAAATCAAATGATTTAAGGTAGAGCTTTGAAAAAAGAAATCGACGTCCTTGTGGTTATCAACATGCATGCATGGCAGCTTATTATCCACCTCAGACATTTTGATCCACTTGATTTAAAACGAGATCACTTGCCACAAATGTGTATTTTGTATTCTTGTTCGAGCTGTAGTTTAGAAAGTCAATTGATATTTTTGTTTGTTTTTTACCATTTAAAAGGATAAGAAGACGAATTAATGACCAACAATGGATGATGTTAGATTTTTGACTTCAATGTTACTTTGGTTCGGTGATGAATTTATTTGACTATAAAATTATATATTGAGGAAATGACGGCTATATATCTGATAATTTTCTAAAACGATCGAGACACGACAAAATGTGGCTGCAAAAATTTCCATATTATAAGCACAATGTATTATTCATCAACGAATCACTCATCTTATCAAAACTTTGGGTTTTCTTTTTCTTTATCCCATAGATAAGCAAGTTGCTATTTAGGTTATAGATAATACCATTTTCCATTTTCCATTTATTCGTGGAGTTCAGGCTCTTAGAATTGTAGACAAATTTATTTTAGTTAATAGTTTTATAAATATATAACTTTATTTCATAAACTATAAATCATTGCAAATTTAATGTAGATATTAAAATTTGTTTGAAAACCAACATTTGATTGAAAACCAACATTTTTAGATAAAATATTGATTTACCTTTATCTATTCTATTAAAACAGGAAGGTTTGCCATGGTACATAAATGTTGTTTCCGAAATTGTCTTTGATTTTATTAGGATTTGTAACCTTCATTAAGGGTAAAACTGTAAAATAATTTATATTTGATTTATTCATAATATCTTATAATATCTTTTGTTTTCCTTTTTCTATCCTAATCATATCTAACAAAAAAAATTTTCAAAAATTTAATAAAATAATAATTAATTTCGAAACTAATATTAAAATAAATATTATAAATTATTCTTAACTAAAATTTAACTTAAAAAATAAAATCAAGCATAATTAAGTTACTAAATCAATTGGTACATATAATTATATAATTTAATACATAATTATTTTATAAATTATATAATCATTAAAATTAATAAATTATTATTAAAATAAGAAAATAGAATATAATATTGAAATAATAGTTTAAACTCAATAATAATATTGATAATCAATATATTTAACATAATCTATTATATTTTATTTATTTTATTACAATAAATGTAACCATGTATTGTTAATATTCTTTTCTATATCTACATATATATATATATATATATTATAATTTAACTATAACTTTATATAAATTTGATATAGTAATATTATCTATATTATTAAAACATGTGACCTTTTTTGAAACTACCCTTGGTCTTACGGGGGATATTACTTTTTGTGTCATTGGTTTTATGTTAATTATAAAAACACATCAAAATGAACTTAATCGATCCAAAATGTTAAATGAACGGGTTATAAAATAAACATAAAAATCTTTATATTTAGACCATTATTAAACGGGTCAAAAAATAGATGAACCAAATTTAATTATCTATATTATTAAAAACAAAATCTGTCTACTAGAATACGTGATAGAAAACATAACCCGCGCTTCATTAGCGCGGGTCAAAATCTTGTTAGTGATTAATATTGATATACGTCCATGATAAATGAATACAGCTTTGTATATTACTATACTACGTCCACATACATACATTGAGACATACACTATAACTGTCTAGCACGTCCACATAAACTATAAATCACGGCAATGTATATTTTCTAGTTTATAGTTTAAAGTTTAAATAAACTATAAATCACATTAACTAAACTATAAATGTATACTTTGCCCACTTCTGTCCACGTACATACATAAACTATAAAATGACAATAACAAAAAGGTTATTTTCAAAATAAAATGAAAAGTGTAATTAGCACAAAAACTTTTTTAGTTTGTTAAGAATATAAATATCATTTGAAATAAAGGTTTAGGTGTTATAAATTAAATTAACAAGATGCTAAATTTATAAAATTAGTTTCATGAAAAGAATAAAACATGGAAATGAAATCAATAAGTATTCTGTTAAATAATGTTCAAAAAAAAAAAGTATTCTGTTAATAATAAAAAAGTATTCTGTTAATAAAAAATACTTAGTATTTTAATATTTGTTGTTTAGGAGTATCGTCATCAAAACAACGATAACATTTAAAATTCCGGAGAGAAGATTAAGCTATGCTTGGGCTAAAAACATCCACGAAGATAAACTGAAGAACTACCGACTAAAATTAGAAAATTCTTCCATTCGGTAACTCGAGAAAGACTATTTCTAGAGATAAAAGAGGCTGGAACCAAATAAAAACTTGGAGAAAATGTTTTTTTTATTCTTATAAAAATGAACCTAAACGTATGTGTTGCGTTTGGGAGATACGATCCAAGCATAATTAATATGTTGATTTTTGCTTTCAAACGCTTTTTTACAAAGATTAATTGTAATTACCCAAACAAACATGTCAACAATTATATTATAAATTGAAATAATATGCAAATATATTAGATAAGAAGCTTAATAGCCGGTTGGTTCACCTTAGTGTTGCATTTGTCAACGTATCATCATTCCAGTTAGTTCTGATTCGAGGATAAAAGAGCATCTTAATTATTTAAATCAATACAGACTAATTTGGAAGCTTAGTCCATAGAACAGTTTACAAAAGTGGCTACACAGAATCAAGCAACGTATGACGACCGAATCCTAGGTAACTAGGTTGCATAGGCTCTCGAGCCCTGAAGAAAATCTTATTAGAAGCCCACTCGTCTTAGGCCCATACCAACATTTTCCCCAATTATTTTTTAGTACTGCTAGACAAATATATGCATTGACTGTAATCCTACAGTGGCATTGTGCATTGGTGTTGGTTGGTTGCATCTTTGAGATTATGTCTGCTGCATGCCGATTCTGAAACCAAGGTTTGGATCAGAACGGTTTTCCAGTGAATTGTGCGGTCATATTTTCTTGTGACTCCATTAGATTGAGAGAAATAAACTGAGACATACGTTGCTTCTTGATTTCTGTGATAATTAATGCTGGGATGCCTAATTCTAATCAAATTTGTACGTAGCTTATTTTGCGTCTCCTTCTAGCTAGCATTTTATTGTGTTGTGTTTAGTATTCCGAGATTGTTTCCATTTAACTTCCTGCTTTAGTTTCTGGTGTCGATTGTTTCGACAGCCAGCTTTGTGTCTCCAGGGATGTGTTGCGCCCGTTTGTGGCTAAGGATTCAGATATGAGCTTTGTTCAATGTTGTGTATGTAATCATCCTTCTGGATAATCCATGTAATCAATAAAAGAACATATGATAAGAAAATGATTAATTGCAATCCTACATAATTTGCAAAAAGCTAGTAAAAGCTTCCGAAGACTTGTGATTTTTTTATTTATTTTTTTTACAATGGATGTTTTTTTGAAGTTTGTTGAAAATGTAATTTGGTTCTTTGGTATTCTTTTATATATTCAAATTGGAAAATTCATATCTAGTAATCTGAACACCAAAGAAAACAATTGTTATAAAACATATACATACATTTTTAGTCGATTAAAATGGAAGTATGCGGATCATAGATATCACAAAATGTATATGTTCATTCCAAAAATAACATAAAATTGTAAGTCATGGATTGCATTGTTCAGGTTTAGAGATTCAAAATCCACAGGAAGAAGCGTCGAGATGGATTGGAGTGGAGCCAATCGAAGGAGGTATTGTTGTTATAATGGGAGATTTGTCTCATATCATATCCAATGGACGGTTTAAAAGTACTATGCACCGTGCCGTGGTGAACAAGACGCACCACCGTATCTCAGCCGCATATTTCTCCAGCCCACTCAAGAACCTTCTGAACGACCCGTTAATCGAGGACAAGGACCATCCTCCTATCTACCGTCGTTTGATATGGGAAGAGTATTTTGCAGCCAAAGCAACACACTTTAACAAAGCTTTTTTCTTCCGTTGCTGAAACATAAAATAATAAATTAACGTCTACATTTGTTATTGTTTTATCTAAGTCGTTTCATTCGAACCTACGTTACATGAAATTAGAAGCGGATACGCAGAAATAGAATCGTATGGAAGCACATAAACGATTTTTCAAAAAAAAATATAAATAGCGGGTACATGTTGGAAATGTATATACATATATATGTATTAAAATAATATAACCCATAATTAAAACTTATATGATTCAAAATAAATATTAAAATATTGTATTTATTCTTAATTAACTATATCTCAAAATATATTGTGAAAATAACTAAAATTTAAGATAATATTGTCCAACTAATTAAATTAACCACTTCAAATAATTCACAAATGATTAAAATAATCTATCCAAACAAAATTCCTTGTAAGTAAAAAATTTATTATGCACAAATATCAAAATTTACGATTAGTTTCAATGTTTTATATATGATTTTATTCATTTTACCTCTAGGATTTTTTTAGAAAAATAAAAACATATAAAGTTTGATAAAAAAAAATATAAAGTATAATTCTACATTTCTTCTTGTTTATTACTTCAGTATTTCAAAATGGAAGCGCAAGGTTCCAAAGCGGAAGCGTAAGCTTCCAATGCATTTTTAAGAAGATTTTTTGGAAGCGTTTTGGAAGCGAGATTCTGAAAGCTTCCACAAGCTTCCGACTCCGATTCCGAAGCGGGAAGCAGTAATCCGGCGAAACTTCCGTGCTACCTAGATTTGAAATAAGTTTTCATTAGAGCAAAACCATTGGTGAACCCCATCTTGGGGTTCTTAACAATATTTTATTAATATTTTAGTTACTTATGAATAGTTAAGAACTTGTGTAATTTTTACCCTTCCATTGATGAACCCAAGTTGAGATTCTAAAAAATATATATATATTTGTGTTATTACGAACGTTCATATAAGCTCACATGTCCGGGTTTGGATCGTGGATACATAGAACAAGAGTTGTGTGTTGTTTTTGCTTACCAGTGTCGTTGGCGGAGAGAGTGAAGGCCAAGCTTGTTAGTTATCTCAGCAGCGTTCATTGCGTTGGGGAGATCTTGCTTGTTAGCAAAAACAAGCAGAACGGCATCCCTCAATTCATCCTGCCCCAAACCAAATAAAAAGCATGATGATGAATGGGGTGAGTGTAATCATGATGCAACATTGATTCTTATATATTATTATCTCATTGAGCATCATGTGAAGCTCGTCCCTGACAATATGATGATATCAGCACAGAAACATCATTCCTAATCATCTGATGTCCAAATGCATTATCTGGATGGATCTGCAAACAGAACGCCAGCAACTAAACCAAGCTCTTCATCACTGTCTGAACTTATCTCTATAAGCTCTTCAACCTTTGGTTTCTCAGCTCTTTTCTTTGGCTTTGGTACTGCGATTCTCTTCACCACAGGTTTATCAAGCTGTAGATCAAAACAAATACAGTAACAACAACATGAGCTATCAGCCGCTTGATCTTTATCAGAAACCTACAAAATACATACAAAAACATTGATGCATTTTGTTTAAATGTAAATGTTTAAAAACACAAAAACATTGAAGCATTGTGTCAAAACACAGAACAACACTGAATCACCATGTAAGGGTATCCTTAAACCGGTCGTAAGTTTATTAATCCACACATGTTCAGTTTGTAAACTATGGCTCAAACAGCTCCAAAATGCAGCAGAAAAAGAGATGAATGATCTGATATGCTTAAACCTTTCTATGGACATCCAAGCTACTGGAAAACCATCATCATCACATGCAAAAATTTGAAGAGACCTAACATTGGAGAGATGGTAACTTCACTACCTGAAAACTCACTTCCATAAGCTTTTAATATCTAATTATTTTACTAAACTGACTCTTTTCAAGAACCCAAAATCGCTAGCAAATTTGCAATTACAGCAACAACAACAAAAATTGTTGCTAAGGCTTCTCATTAGTTAAACAACCTGATAATGCAGCTACAATAATCCAACTTGATAATGCAGCTACGATCTAAGCACATATTAGTAGGCGACAAAAGGAACAAACCTCACAATGACCGAAAGAAGTTGCGACATGGAGGAGTGAGCGACCATCTTCGTTTCTGAAATTGGGAGATTTCGCGAGGTGTTGAGGATATAAAGACATGAACAAGGAAGAATCACCAGATTCCGCTGATTTGAATAGTTCTTCATCTCTGATTGTCATCGACTCTTGTCCCTTCGTAGCTTCGATTTCAACTTCCATGGCTTCGTTCCGAGTTCGATTTAAACTTCCATGGCTTCGTAGCTTCGATTTCAACTCTGTCTCTCTCTTTCTCAAATCCGACAAGGAAGAGGAATGAAGTGAAAAAATAATAATAATAATAACGAATGGGAGAGTGCCACGTTTTTAAGAAACGAGTTCTTAAAATTCTAATTTAAGGATCGATCTTTAAGTAATTAGCCATTATTCATTTTTTTTTTAAATCAATCCACCTAAGATACCACGCCAAGAACCTTGTAAAAATCAACGCTGTACATGGTCTTAGTAAGAAAAGTACTGAGAATCGAGGTTACTGAATCTCGCCCATGCGCTCCTTTCTCTCTCTAAAGAGTAAAGGTGTCGTCTTTCGCGGAAGTTCTCCGGCACCAAGCCATGCATCAGAATTCACCACCCCTTTTCATTTGATACCCTTCCCACCTTATAAGCAAGAAAAAGCTTCTGAAATCATTCCTGAAGATATCCTCTGCTCAAATCACCCATGATGTCGCCAGTGGTCCCTCGTTGTCGTCGATGCCGATTGCACCCAAATATCCATCTTCCTTAGCCCGTGATGACGCTGGACATGTTCATTGGACACCACCAACGTCAGGTTGGGTTAAATGTAATTACGATGTGTCTCATCATTCGAGTAACACTTCTCTGGCCCATGATGGATTATTTGAGAAAATTTCAGTACATTTCTTAATGGTGGTATGGACAAATTTGAAGGACGACACTCAATAGAAAAAGCAGAGTGTCTTGCACTCATTTGGGCTTTACAATCATGTTGGTCTTTAGGTTATACTTCGGTTGTCTTTGAAGGTGATAATACCTTAGTGAATCATTTAGCTAATGGTACAATCGAAAACTTTTGTTTACAGTATTATCGTGACACCATTCTGCGATATAAAGCAATGTACACAAAGATCAAGTTTCAGCATCAAAAGAGATTGATGAACGCATGTGCTGATCTCCTTGCCAAATCAGCAGTTTCTTCCTTATATCATTGGAATATGTTTCATTATTGTCCAAGTTTTTTAAGAACTATTGTAAACACTGAAACAAATCAACAAAGTCTGCCTTTCAAAAAGAAAAAAATATTAAATAAGTATCTATATTTTAGTGAATATTATTGGTTTATGTATTTTAATGGATTTGAAAATCCAAATCAAATATAATATTATTGGTTTTGTGATTGAGAATCAATATTCAAATCATGTGTTATTGGTTTTATAATTTTAAAATCCATATTCAAATCACTTGTTATTAGTTATATGATTTAGAAATCTAAATTTAAATCACATGTTATTCAGTCATACATATTTATTTATGGATTTAATTTTATATTAGATTTAGTGGATATATGTGTTAAAAAAATACAAACACTGAAATCCGAAGGAAAACCTGCACATTTACAAATACTAATTAGAATAAAAAATCAGCGAATTTTACAGAGATTTAGAGGGTGTTATTGGTTTGTTCATTTTCTTTTATTCATAAATCCGTTGATTTTAAAATCTAATAGATAAATTTTATTAATATTTGTAAAATCCATAAGTTTTTACTCGGATTTGAGTCTTTGTATTTTTAACTTTAAAATCCACAAAAATCTATTCAACTCCATGATACAATCAAATCCGTATATACATATTTACTATTGAATAACAATTGATTTTAATTCAGATTTTGAAATCATAGAACCAATAACATAGAATTTTAATTATGATTCTAAAATCATAGATAAAGATTTTAAAATCAATGATCGAATAATACCTGATTTTACTTAGATTTAATAATTCATTAAAATGCATAAACCAATAACTTCTACTTATAAATCCAATAATACTCTCTTAATTATTTATTAAGTTATAAATAAATAAATTTGTTAAGTAATTAAAAAGGTAGATGACAAAAAATAAATAAGAGAATAACTGTGAAGCAAGCCGGATCTTGAAATCGCAGAAAAGAGGGAGGAGGAAGAAACAGAGTATGCAAAAGTTTCTCACTTTCTCGTAACAATGGCGACTTTTCAGCCACCCTCTTCATCCTCAAACTCCCCTTCTAAACTCTTTTATTTACAATCATGCCCTTCTCTCTGCTTCCTCCTCCTCGTCTTTCTGACCTCTGCAACTTCACTCACCGTTTCATCCCTAGTGAATCCTAACGCCTTCAAAACCCCACGAATCCCTTATTCCGATCACTGCAACCACGTAGTTCCGGAGTCTCCGATCGATCCTTCTCCCTCCGCCGCTTTTAGCCGCGCGTCGCTTGCATTCGATGTCAGCTTCTTCTCCGGCGGCGACTCCTTCTTCAATCGGAATCAACCACGGAGTTCTGACATTAAATCGGCTAGGTTTAGACCCAAATCTGTCCGAAAAACTTTGGGCGATGGTAAAATGTACAAGGTGGAGGCCAGGTTGACTTTACAAATCTCCAGAACCTCCGCTTCATCCTCTAATTATGCCGGAGAATTTGGCCAACGAAAGATTCAGGTAACGCAGATCGACGGACGCAGGATCCCGGTGAGCTTTTTGGGTGGACCAAGTTTCGATTTTTCTGGGTTTTGGTCGGAATCTACAGGACAAGTGTGTATGGTCGGATCAGCTCAAGTTTTGTCTGCGTTGGGTACTTATAAGTCCTTTGATGCACGTCTCATGCTTAACTATTCAAAGGACTCCAATATCTATGGAAGTTTGGTAAAGGGATTGTTAGAGAGCGTGAATAACCAGAGTCATTTCGAAACAATCTCGATTCTTGGTGCAAGAAACACTCCGTTGAACTATGAGTACAAGTTGTTAGATCAATCGAAATCGGATTGCGGGACAAACAGTGAAGAGAGTTTGTCGTTAGAGAGTGTTTTGGGAGGAATGTGTAAGGTGTTTGAAGGTAGAAGTCATATGTTTGGTCTGATGTACAGAACTGATTGTGGGTTAAACAGTAGTTGCAGTCCTTTGGGAAGTGATGTAGAGTATTACACACCCGGTTACATGTCTTTCTTGTCGATTTTGTGTGATGGTGAGAAGATGCTAATGCTTTTGTCATTTAGTAACACAACCAGTTTTAGCAGGTCGTTTTCGTTTGATCCGAGCACCACTTTAGTTGCTGAGGGAGCTTGGGATGTAGAGAAGAATAGGTTATGTGGTGTTGCGTGCAGGATCTTGAATTTCTCTGAAACTTTGAGTAATGCTGTGGTTGGTGATTGTTCACTGAGGTTAAGTTTGAGATTTCCGGCTACCTTGTCAATTAAAAGCATGGCTCCAGTGGTTGGGGAGCTTTGGAGTGCAAAAGCGGAGAGTGATCCAAGCTACTTCAGAAGAATCGAGTTGTCGAGCCTAAACTATCCCTTGTGGCGTTTCTCGGGTCTGAGGTATGAGTATACAGAAAGCGAGAGAGTGAGTAAGTTTTGCCAGAGTCGGTCCAAAAGCAAAGGAAAACATTACCCTGATGCTCAAACTTCAGACATGAGATTTGTCATGTCACTGAAATATTCTGGAGGAGGTAATGTGTTGAGATCTGCCCGTGCAAGCCCTTACTTCGTGGGAGATCGATTGTATCATGATCTTTTGGTTCGTGGGCAAGGAACTGGACTAACTGGAATCCCTATGAATGTCAACAGTGTCACAAAAAGCTTCACGAACATCACTTACAGAATCCGTTTTCTGAATCCTGTTTCTGAATCTCGTGGAGATATCTATGCAGAGGGAACATATGATAGGGATACAGGTGAGCTATGTATGGTAGGATGTCAATCAGTTAAGCTAAATAGCACAGTGGCAATGCGAAACGAGACTGTGGATTGCAGTCTTGCTATCAAATTCAAGTTTTCTCCGATTGATTCGAAAAGCGATGACCGTTTAAAAGGAACCATTGAAAGCACACGGGAGAAGACAGATCCCCTTTATGTTGGACGTGTAGAGGTATTGTCTAGGTCGATCTATGTTCATCAAGCCAAAGAATCTGTTTGGAGAATGGATTTGGAGATTGCTATGGTTTTAATATCCAATACACTTTCATGCCTCTTCGTGGGGATGCAGCTATACCATATGAATAAACACCAAGAAGCACTTACTTTCATCTCCATTGCAATGATGACACTTCTCATACTTGGTCACATGATTCCTCTGTTGTTGAACTTTGAAGAACTCTTCAAAAGCAGCCACGACCACCAGAGCATGTTCTTTGACAACGATAGATGGCTTGAAGCCAAAAAGATTGTGGTCCGGATAGTGACAATGATAGCTTTCTTACTCGAGTGCCGTGTTCTCCAGCTAGCTTGGACTGCTAGAAAAACTGCAGAGCATCATCACAGTGAAGAAGTGTGGAATGCAGAGAAGATGGTTTCTTATGTTTGTTTACCTCTCTACATCACCGGTGGATTGATTGCTTGGCTAGTTAACCATAATAGAACTCCTAAAAGAGTGGTATACATAGGGAAACCGCGCTCACGGAATCTCTTGTACCGTCCAGTGACTTTAAAACGCTCGTTTCAACGTCCTTCTTTGTGGAAAGATCTGAAAGCTTATGGAGGTTTGATGCTTGACGCGTTCCTTCTTCCACAAATACTCTTCAATGGGTTTAGCAACTCGGACTCAAAGGCTCTTGCTGCTTCGTTTTATATTGGAAACACTATGGTTCGATTGCTTCCCCATGCTTATGATCTGTACAGGAGTTACAGCTACGGGAAGATTCTTGATTGGTCATTCATTTATGCAAACCACAAAGTGGATTATTACTCCACTGCATGGGATATCATTATCCTCTGCATCGGTTTCTTTTTCGCTGTTTTGATATTCTTGCAGCAGAGATTCGGAGGTCGTTGTTTCTTCCCTAAGAGCTTCACAGAGAATTTGAGATACGAGAAAGTTGTAGAGTTACAGCAAACTGGTGAGCTACACAATTCCAATGATTCTTGACAATACATACGCAGTTTTGTTGACACACAATTTAATTATCTTGTCTTTTGTTGTTTTGTTGGTTGTAATCTATCCAAATTTTTCTTGTGGGAATACAAATTGTTACAGACTGAATATAAACTTAACAATAAAAATGTAACCAAATTACTGAAGCCAACTTGGCGTTCTGTTCCTGTAGATCAGAGTCTATAGAGTGTTCTTGACAACATAAGATTCTTAGGTTGTTCTGTTGTTGAGGCAAAACTTATCTCTTGAGATCTCTCACATTCATGAATCCTTGTCCCATAACACATTTTTGGTAATAAGATCAAGAATCTCAGCAGGGACTTCTTCTGCTGAGAATTGCCGTGAGTTCTTCATCGGTTTCAATATTGTCGTCTTTCATTCTCTGCAACAGAGTATCAACGTTGCTTCCGCCTTCTCTTATATCAGCCTTGACAAGGGCGTGATGCATCTCTCTGTTCACACCGATATAATTCCTAAGAGATGCAACAAAGCTTTCTACTTCTCTCAAGCTCCCTTCATCCCCGAGCCAACTCAAAACACTTGTAACCAGCTTCAACCCCGGTCTCCATTTTCTGTTTCCCACTTCTATACCTAAGGCTGTTTTGATACACTTGTAAGCATTATTTAAAGCACCCTTTTCCGCATAAGCAGTAGCCACAAGCCCCCAAGAATCTGGTGTAGTAGCTTTCCCTCTCCTGGCTAGATTCTCAAGCATTGCTTCTGCTTTCTCCTCCATACCTTTTCCAGTATACCCACGAATCACGATACTAGGGACTCGGAAATCATAACAGTTCCCTGATGATTCCCATTCTGTAACTACTTCCTCAGCTTCTTTCAAAGCATCAATCTTCACAAGTGACTGCAACATGGTAAGATAGTCCTGATTTATTCGCCTTTTACAAGCATCTTTTTCTAAATCCCATAACCTTAATACCTCTCCCTTGTTCCCTAACCTAGTATAGAGCGTAATCAGATGATTGTAACCTTCACCATCTTTACTCTCCAATCTAGTTTCCGACATTTTAAGAAGCTCAATCGCTTTATTACAATCACCACCATCTATATAGAACTTTGCAGCAACAGCATAAGTGTTCCAGTCCATTGTAATATCAAGTTGCCTCTCCATATCCCGCAAGGTGACGCCAATCCTCTCAAGATCAGACATGTCACCAAAAGCATTAATACAGATCCTGAAACTGTAGTTATCAGGAGCCACATTCCCTTCCTTCATCTCATCCAACACACCTGGAACTTTCTTGTGCTGACCGATGTTCGTGTAGAGGCACATGATGTTGTTGTAAGTAAGAGACGAAGTAGCGAAACCCATCTCCTTCATCTTCTGGAAATGCAACAGAGATTTCTCGACGTTTTTCTGCCTAACGTAACAGTTCAGAAGCGCTCCATAAGTCTTATCGTTCTTGTATTGTTCCTTGAGGTTCTCGAAATACTCTTCTGCAGAGACGAATCCATGGACTCTGCCTATGAGATCAAGATGAACAGCGTGTTCCGTTGGAGAGAACACACATACACCAGTCTCGTTCATCCATTTCGAAACCTGGAAAATGAAACCCTTAGAAAATCATCGGCAGCTAAAGAGAGAAAGCTCCTTGCTTTTACAAAAAATCAACATAACAGAGAGAGGGAGAAGAAACCTCAAGAGCGTGGAGGAAGCGTTTACGACTACGAAGATCGTGAACGATGCGGATAAGCTCAGCGACAGAGACTTTCTTCCCGCATTGAACCCAGTTCTGGAGTTCTGGGTAGACGCTTGATTTAGGGTTTCCTAAAGGACTTATTTTGGAGTAAAGCGTCGTCTTTTTTACTCTGTTAGTGTAGTAATATCTGCTCGCGATTAAATTCGCCGGAATTCGCCTCAGTATATTCATCGATTCCGGCGAAGAAGGTAAGTGATGAAATGCGCCGGAAACTCTGCTTAGTATAAAATGAAAATGACTTACAGGTCCAGAGTTCGATTGTGAGCAACATGTTTTAATATATATTTTATGAGGTTTATGATAACTGCAACTAAAACTTAGACCTCTGAATAATATTCAGTATAAACTTGATTCTTCATTTTCCTTCCAATATCTTGATTGTGATTTTGAATCTGAATGTGATAATGATTTGTTCCTGATGTTGTTTACCTTGCGATATTAACCTTTTTCTTTGGAGAAATTGGTTGAAGCATATGATAATCTGAGAAAGACTAAGACCGAGCTGAAAGAAAAAACACTTCTTCTCAAATGGTATCTAAAGAACAAATAAATGTCCATTCTCAATGGTGTAATGAATTTTATTGTATTGTTTACACACATGAGAATAATAACTAAAAATTGAAATTATAATACAATTATACACAAATTTGAAATTTATTTTGTTTTGTCGCAAAGATACAAGTAAAAGAAAAAGCAAAGCTCCTCACTTTCTGCCTTTAGCCGATTTCAACTCTTTAGTAAGCATCCGTGGCGCAATCGCCATAGACATAAGCTCTTGAAAGAGTAATTTGCAAGCATACGGAATGTGAACCTGTGAAGATTGATGAAACGCCATCGGACAAATGAGCATCAACGAGATAAAAGATGAAACCAAAATCGTTTAATCAAAATTTTGAAACTCACCTGGACAATATCTGTTTTGTTCTTGCAACCTCTGCATTCGAAAGAATTCTTCTTCAGGTTTGCAATGGCGATGAGCCCACAGGTTTCACACACATGTACCCTATACGCATCGCTCTGATCAAACAGCCTCTCCTTCAAAAAGTTTGCAGCACCATGTGCAATCATGCAATCACGTTCCATTTCTCCAAAACGCAGACCACCATCACGGGATCGTCCTTCAGCCGGTTGTCTTGTTAAGATTTGCACAGGACCTCGTCCACGCGAGTGAATCTTGTCATCAACCATATGCTTCAGCCTTTGGTAGTACGTTGGTCCAAGGAATATCATAGCTGTGAGTGGTCTGCCCGTGTGACCATTGTACATTCTCTCAAATCCACGCATTTGATACCCACATTTGTGAAGAGCTTTACTTATATTATCCACCTGAAGATACAACATTAGTCAACTATATATGTATCAAAGCCACAACTAACTAATCAGCTAAGGAAAATGTAAGATACCGTGACATCTGTAAAAGGAGTCGCATCTCCTTCTTTTCCCATGTGTGCTGCCACTTTTCCCATGATGCACTCAATTAGCTGTCCAATTGTCATCCGAGACGGAATAGCATGTGGATTCACAATAATATCAGGAGTAACGCCTTCAATCGTCCAAGGCATGTCCTCCTGTGTGTACGTCATGCCAACAGTTCCCTTCTGACCGTGTCTACTACTGAATTTGTCTCCAATTTGAGGAATACGAACGGATCTAACCCTCACTTTCACAAACCTCAAACCATCTGCATTTGTGGTCAATAACACCTACAACAAGTTCAAGAAATTCTAAGATCAGATAACTTTCATAACCCCCGCTTTATGCTAAACAAGATAATGATCAGTTTCATATCCTGAAACTTACAAAACACTAACAACAAGGAAATACCAAAGTTACCTGATCAACCATTCCAGTTTCACTATGTCGCAAGCTTATACTATGATCACGTCTAGTGTATCGTGATGATTGTCCTTGAGCCTCATCTTGAGATATTGGAGTGGTTTTCCCAATGATTACATCTTCACCTGAAACTCTAGTACCCTATGCCCAAAAAGAAAAAAGAATTATATGATATGCTTTCTAGTACTAATCGCGTAATCATATCCGATATAATCATTAAAGGAACAATAAATCTTTTACTTACAGGAGGTGCAAGACCATCATCATCCAGTTTCTCATAAGAACCATGTCGCATACCCTGCAGCAGAAACCCTAAGTGTTAAACTCCACTACCAAAAAGCATCACAGAAATATGAACCGTCAGAGTGTCTTACCATTGTACTTGCTCTGTCTGGGCGCCCAAAGTCTTCTTTGACAAGGGTACCCATTTTTTTCTCCTCATCTCTGCCAGTAGAATGATTGCAGTATAAATAAATGGAAAGACCGAAAGCATATGTCCACATGTATGGCATACTCACCTGTATGACCGAAAGAACAAGGATCTAAAGAAACCACGGTCTATTGAAGACTGATTCATGATGACAGAATCTTCTTGATTATATCCAGAGTAGCAAGAAATGGCAACAATAGCATTCTACACAAGAACAAAAAAAACAACATTTGAGAGAATTGATAGAAGAGTAAAAGCTGAATTCTGAAAGACTGTTAGCAAAATAACTCACAATCCCTGCTGGAAGTTGCCTAAAATGAAGATGCTCCATAGCTCTTGTGGTAACCAGAGGCTTTTGAGGGTAATAGAGAACATAGGCTAAGGTATCCTGGTTGACAGAACAATAATAATAATAACATTAAAGCATGTAGTATATAAAAAGAGATGGGAGACCACAAATTAAGAGCCTAGAACATACCATGCGAAACTGGTAGTTGGTGACATATATTCCCATAGCTTGCTTTCCCATAGCAGATTGATATGTATTACGGGGTGACTAATTTATCAAAACGGAGAAAGGGCAGAAAAAAGTAAACAAGACAGTTAGCATAAATTTGAATTTATAGAACTAAACTGCTTCTCATAAGACAACTCAAGTAAAGAGAGAGAAACCTGATTATGGTCGGGAAATGGTATAATCGAAGCACATACGCCCAATATCAAAGAAGGGTGAATTTCACAATGTGTGTAAGTTTCAGAATATGCCTCGTCAGGACGGAGTCTAGCTTGAACCAGATCCTGAAGAAAAAAAATAGGTTTGAGTTTTCCGTGCAACTGAGTGCCTCAAAATTGCAATTATTCAACCTTCAGACATTTTATTACTCACATTGATAGTCATGGATATCATAGTCGTCTCCTCTTCCTCTGTGTCAATGTATTCTATAAACCCTTTTGCAACTAGTTGATGCCAACCATCTTCTTCTGCACTATCCTGGGTTTGAAAAACGAATATTGGTATAATGAAGTTATAACAAAAGATACTTTTAGAACGACTAGAACTTTACCCTTTGCTGCAGAGCATATATATCTCTCTTCTTTATCAACAGCCTCTGGTTATCCACAATAAACAAGGGACGACTACAACGACCATAGTCAGTGTATATCCGGAGCTCTTTCAGACGAATATCTCTAACAACGCCAACTTCAGTGTTAACATCATCCTGCAAGAGGAAACATAATATATCACTTCTACAAAACGTTGCAGTTCATTGACTAAAATATTTGGAAAGGTAAAAGAAATTGCAATGCTTGCCCTTCTTCTCAAACGTCTCAACGTTTTCACCAACATGTCAGGATCTCGATGAACTCCAACCCACATTCCATTGACAAAGATTTTTGTGGCTTGGGGTATAACTGATGGGGAGATTTCCTACAATTAAGTTAAGACCTTGAGTAAACCACAGGAAATGAAGTGTCAGAGATTGAGTAAGAAACTGACTGTGAAGAGCTACAAACCTCAAAATTCTCAGTTCCCCATTCTTCCAAAAATTCCAAGATGGGATAAGCAGATGACCCAACAGTAATGTAGACCATAAGCGCCAAGTTTTTCACTAGACCACAAGCCTGGCAAAGCAAAGCCACAATAAGCAATGGATATTTATTTATATATGTGTAACAATTATACCTGTCCTTCAGGTGTCTCAGCAGGGCACATCATACCCCACTGTGAGTTGTGCAGTTGCCTTGGTTTTGCCAATTTTCCTGGCATATAAGACTCGATCAACAATCAAGTGGAAAAACCAGAACTACAAGCGAATCTAACTTGCAAGATGTGGATAATAAAGTGAACCATGACCAAAATACACCAACTGCACTAAAAGATAAACTGAGACAATATAGATGTGCAGGAAAAGAACAAGACTTTACCTTCACGCCCAATAGGAGAATTGAGACGCCTCAGATGTGACAAAGTGGAAGCATAAGTTAACCGATTTAGAACCTGGTGAAGGTTACGACTTTTTAGAACCATGCAAATCATGCAATAAACCATAATACCAAAACTGTAAACCTAATAACATATATCAAGAATTTATTTGGGCTGAAAAGCAGAAGAAACAAAGAAATATCCTCACCTGAGAGACTCCAGCTCTTGTGCCAGCAGCATTTGCCTGGCCCCAGTTCCCGGTAGCAAGAGAATATTTCAGGCCAGAGGTAATTGTTTTCGCCTTAATGGCAAATTGAAGATTAACTTCTTTGCCATTGTCAACGCACTATTAAAACGACATGAATCAGACTTCCCAACAAACTACAATTAAAGTCATCGTCTCAAGAAAGAGTAACTATGTAAGAGACCTTCTGAACATAAGATCTCACATCCCTCGTTAGCTTTCTGAAAAGCTGCATTAAAGAAGATGTTAAGCAAGTAAGAGATCAACTAAAATGACACTTAAATTTTTTTCTAAAACTGCAGGATTGTGGGCCGGTAACAAACCATTCTAAACAGCCCTCCAAGTAAAGGACCAGCAAGATCCAGCCTTTTGTTACCATAATGATCCCTATCATCTTCTGGCCTTCGGCCAAGTGCACAAAGCAGCAGCCGGTGTATGATATACCTGAGGGTTATTGCATAATATCAGTAACACAAAAACATATAAATCTAAAAGAACACAAGTGAGCTGAATATGTACCCGAAGTAGTAAGCTTTCTTAGTCTCACAAAACTCCCCAATTCCTACATGAGGAAGCATTTCTTTCTGAAGAATATCTTTTGCATACCTGCAATGATAATATTGCAATTGCAAACCTCCAGTATCAACATCTCAAGAGTTGACATCTTAGATCATAAGTCCCGAGTTAATTGGTTTAAATGATCTCATACTTTATCCTCTTTTCCTTGGTTACACCAACAGTTGCACCACGTTTCCCAATATAATCAAGGGCAACCTGAATCAATATGAGGGTTATCGATTGGTTGCAGGATCAATTCTTAAAGCACACAACATGAGAAGAGCCAGGATAAAATAATAACCAAATACAAGATCAGTTGATACCTGCTGACTTTGAATAACGAAGGCTTCTTCCAAGGAAGGCCTGAGTAACTCCATCATCTGAGTATCAGCAAAATCATAGCAAATATGTTCCAATATGTCCTTATCAGCAACAAATCCTAACGCACGAAACACTATGATAATAGGAATTTCAGTTCTGATGTATGGTAGAGTACACCGAATATACTGTCCAGATGAACCCTGCATCCATTTGCCAAATAAAATGTAACTTATTTACCACATTCTAGAATTTACAGAAGAAGAAAAAATTGAGGAAGGGCCTCGTAAAAGTTAAAACTATTAGCTTTATCTTACCCCTTTCGCACTAGCACGAGCAAGCATGCGCACAAACATTGTGCTTGGAGGCCTATTTTGGTTCTCAGCCATGGAACGGACTTCACCAACATACGCATACTTATTTGGCTGTCTCTTCTTGAAAACATAAACGTGGTTCGTACTCATCTTCTCCTGAGCAATCAGAACCTTTTCACTGCCATTGATAATGAAGTATCCGCCCTGATCATAAGGACATTCTCCAAGCTCTGTCAGATCTTTCTCCGAGTTCTGAAACAAGGTACAGTAAGTAGACCGGAGCATGATGGGAACCTAGAAAAATCAAAGAAGAAGAAAACATTTCTACTGTCAGAACCATGGAGTAGATGTAGCTTATTAAATCTTGCACATAAATTAAGTTCAGTACCTTTCCAATGAAAACTTTGGTAAAATCCTGCGTCTCTGTAACTTCCTCACCGTCATGCCCTTTCTTAATAACTCTCTTAGTAACATCGACATACAAAGGAGCTGAGTACGTGAGGTTTCTCAGCCTTGCAGCCTTAGGGAACAAGGTGGCAGTCTCTCCATCAGATTCCGTCATCATGGGTTTACTCAGATAAATCTGTCCAAAACTAATCTTGTAGATCGTCTACAGGAAAAAGAAAATTTTACTAGAGGTAGATCAGAAAAGATAACCAAACACATTTTCATAGTGCCGATCTGAGGACATTTAAAATCACTGAAAATACACCTTGAGAAAACGAAGAGCTCAAACATAGAATACAAAAGTGTACAAGCTAAAACAGATCGTCTGCGGGAATATAGTCATAGCAGAGGTGCAGCCAATCAGATACCAAACACATTTACTTACTAAAACTGATTTGAACTTCAAGCAACATTCAAAACCACTGTAAACACACAGTGGAAAGTGAATAGCTATTGAATACAAAGATAACTGAACATCGATGATATCAGCTACTCGAGAAAGGCAAACCATAACTGCAAAAAAAAAGTACAAGCTAAATCCGAAACACTTAAAACGAACCCTTAGAGACGGAAAAAACGAGGAAGGAACCAGCTAACGAACCTCAGCAAAATCAGATTGGTGGCCAGGATTGTGCTGGGATTCAGGTCGGATTTCGATATCAGAAGACTCGTCAACAATTTCTTGCATAGTATTCTGAATAAACTCATCGAACGAATCAAGCTGCTGACGAACGAGACCTTTGTCCTCGAAATAAGCTGAGATTACCGCCCACGCGTCCTCCTGGGTGATCTCCCCATCGTCATCTTCATCAACGTAAATCGGATCCAGTTCGTATTCGTTATTATACTCCATTTTTATCTGACGAACAGAGCAGGACCAAGACGCTACTCAAGCAAGGAGACGCAGAGAACGACTGAGACGGCCTCGTTGGTGAGTTTTCTTTCTGGTCAGAGCGTTAGTGAGTGAGAACAATAATTCACAAGTCATTTGACAAAAAAAATGATAGTCTCTTTGATTGACAAGTAAGTCTTTTCTGAGGTGTCATCTTCTCCTTGATTTTCGTTTTTTTTATTTGGTGACTAATTAAAAAAATCTTTCGCAAAAAAAATTCCTCTTTTCACTAAACAGTTCACGATTCAACTTCTCACCATTTTCGTCGTCTTCCATCTCTCTCCCACGAAATCAAACTTTTATTGACTATTGGTACAATCCGGTTTGATGGTTCAATAGTTGGTTCACTCGGTTAGTTGGTTGTTAGACTGATTAGTCAGTTAGCTTATTATTAAGTTAATCTTTAGCTGCTTAAGGACTGTAATCATACACTCTTTTACGTTTAATCAGAAAATATCTTTCTTCATCTTCAACCTTGAATCACTCTCTCTCTCGATCTTTAGCTGAACTCGAAGTTGTGATATGGTATCAGAGCGAACTAGCTCATCATCTTCTTCGATTCATTCCTTCTGATCGATTATAATGAGTGCCTCGCGATTGACTTTGTTCCGCGATTTGTGCATTTCATTTTTCTGTTTCTTGGTTGAAATTCTTTGCACGATCTTTGTTCTTCATCTGTTTTCTCTTTGATTTCGTTTCTCCATTCTCGATTCACTTATTTTCAATGGCTTCGCGAACTTCACAATCGACGGATCTCTACGAAAATCCTTACTATCTTCATAGTAATGACCATGCCGGATTAGCTCTGGTCTCCGATCGTCTTACTAGTGGTGCCGATTTCCATCAGTGGCGGCGCTCTGTTCTTCTTGCTCTCAATGTCCGCAACAAACTCGGTTTTGTTAATGGTAAAATTCCTAAACCTTCGGATGATGATGCGAATGCTGGTTCTTGGTCACGATGTAACGATATGGTTAGTACTTGGCTTCTGAATTCTGTGGCTAAGAATATCAGCGGTAGTCTCTTGTACATGCCAACTGCAGAAATGGTCTGGAATAGTTTGATCAATCGGTTTAAGCAAGATGATTTAGCTAGAATCTTTGAGATTGAACAGAAATTAGCATTAGTCTCTCAAGGTCCTCGTGATGTTAGCAGTTACTATACTGAGCTTGTCACATTGTGGGAAACCTACATGAATTTTGTAGAGATGCCGGTTTGTACTTGTGGTAAATGCGAATGTTCAGCTGCAATCAATTGGAAGAAGATGCAAGATCGCAGCAAGATTATGAAATTCCTCATGGGACTTAATGAGTCTTTTGAATCAACCAAGAGGCAGGTGTTGATGATGAAACCTTTGCCATCTATTGAAGAAGTTTTTTGTATGGTCTGTCAGGATGAGAGACAACGAGTGATTAAACCAACCACTAGTGTTGATAATGTTGTTTTCCAGTCTTCTGCTCCAGTCAGTGAATCTGATATTCAACATCTCGCTGCTTATGCTAACTACAAGCAACACCCACGTCCTATCTGCACTCACTGTGGAATGGCAGGTCATGTGGTTAACAAGTGTTACAAACTGCACGGTTATCCTCCAGGGCATCCAGCTAATGCGAGAAGCCAAGGACAATCTCAGACTACTCAGAAGTCTTTTACTCAGCAAGTTTCTCAGCCACAGACTCAGCAGTGGAAATCTAATTCTTACAAAGAGAATGCCATAGCAAACGTGGTTGCTGAAGCTATGCCTCAGATGAATAATGGAGTCTCTGGAACTTTAACACCTGCTCAAGTCCAACAGATCATAGCTCATCTCACTACTCAGGTCCAGTCTCAAGAGAATTCAGCTCAAATTTTATCCTCCTCTATTACAGAACAAGGTCATATGGCTAGCAATGCGACAACAGGTACTGTGTCATGTACTCCTCTTTCCACAAATCTTCGTTATGACAACCATATTCTCACATACCACCATCATTGCTTAACCTCTTTATCAAGTCTTATCCCTAGTGATGCTTGGATAGTCGATAGTGGTGCTATTGGACACGTTTGTTCTGATCTCGCATTGTTCTCTGAAGTACAGATAGTAAAGGATCAGACAGTGTCATTACCCAATGGTGTTAGAGTTGCAATTTCACACATTGGCACAATCCATCTTTCTAGTAAACTGACATTGCATAATGTTTTACATATTGATTCTTTTCATTTCAACTTGATCTTTGTTAGTTCTCTTGTTCAGCATAGCATGTGTTCTGCTCACTTTTTCCCTGATTATTGTATCATTCAGGACCTTACTCAGGGCTTGACGATTGGGAAGTGTAGCATTTTCCACAATCTCTATGTCTTTACTGCTCAAGATTTACTTTCAGCAAATAATACTCAACTATGTGCTTCTTTGGTTGCGGATGGTGATCTGTGGCATCAGCGACTTGGTCATCTTTCCAATCTCAAGCTGCGTAGTTTCTCTGATAAGCTTTCAAAAACAGGTCTTAGTCCTTCTTCTCATTGTACTGTTTGTCCTTTAGCAAAGCAAAAGCGTCTTCCTTTTATTTCTCATAATCACATAGCTGAAAAACCTTTTGATTTGGTGCATCTAGATGTCTGGGGGCTATTTGCTCATGAAACTGTTGAAGGGTTTAGATATTTTCTTACTCTTGTTGATGATGCAACCTGTGTAACATGGATATATCTTTTGAGAAATAAAAGTTCAGTTGCTTCAATCTTTCCATCTTTTCTTACTCTAATAGAAAATCAATATTCAACAACTGTTAAGGCCATTAGATCTGATAATGCTCATGAGCTTGCTTTTCCTGATCTTTTAAAAGCTAAAGGTATCATTCACTATTTCTCATGTGTTGATACTCCTCAACAAAATTCTGTTGTTGAGCGCAAGCATCAACACTTGTTAAATGTAGCAAGAGCATTATATTTTCAATCTCATGTTCCTATAACTTTTTGGGGGGATTGTGTGCAAACGGCTGTGTATCTGATCAATAGAACACCTTCACCATTGTTAGGGAATCAAACACCATTTCAGAAACTGGTACAAAAGGAACCTGATTATGAATCATTACGAGTTTTTGGCTGTCTGTGTTATGTTTCTACTTATCCAAAGCATAGGAATAAGTTTTCTCCAAGAGCTAAAACCTCTGTGTTTCTCGGATATCCTCCTGGTTTTAAAGGTTACAAAGTGCTAGACTTAGAGACAAATGTAATTTCTGTTTCTAGAAATGTTGTGTTTCATGAAAATATTTTCCCATTCAAGAACACATCTTTGCCTTCTCAAGTACCTGACATGTTTCCTGAAACGATATTGCCAATGATTGTTCCTGATAACATGCATGAATCTTCTTTGCTTCCGCCTCATACTCCTGTTGCAAATGATGCATCATTGTTCCCTGATCCATTACCTGAAGAATCTTTATCTGCTGATACTGTGCATTCATCTGCATCTCATGCATCCGCATCATCCTCTAACACCACACCAGACACACAACACACTGGTCTTGATCCTACAGTCAACACTTCTCAGAACAATGCAAGACCTAAACGAACGGCTAAGGTACCATCCTATCTTGCTGAATATCACTGTTATTTGACTACTCATTCTTCTCCCTCCTTAGAAATTTCTTCTCCATATCCTTTGTCCTCTGTTCTCTCTTATGATCACCTTACTCAACCATATAAACACTTCATTCTTTATATAAGTAGTGACACATAGCCTAAGTCATTTGCTCAAGCCATACGGTCAGCTGACTGGAATAAAGGTATGAATGATGAGCTTGATTCTCTGAAACAAAAGGAAACCTTTTCTGTTGTTTCATTACCACCAGGAAAGAATGTTGTGGGTTGTCGTTGGGTTTATCGTTTGAAGTATAACCCGGATGGAATTATTGATAAGCACAAGGCTCGTTTGGTGGCGAAGGGATTTACTCAGCAGGAAGGAGTAGACTACATTAATACTTTCTCGCCGGTTGCCAAACTTACTACTGTGAAACTTATCTTGAGTCTTGCAGCCAAACAAGGGTGGAGCCTTACTCAGATGGACGTTTCTAATGCCTTTTTACATGGCACCTTGGATGAAGAAATATACATGGCTCTACCACAGGGCTATACTCCACCACCAGGTACTAGTTTACCTCCAAATCCGGTTTGTCGACTTCATAAGTCCTTGTATGGCCTTAAACAGGCGTCACGGCAATGGTATACTACCTTCTCTTCGGTTATGCTTGGTGATGGGTTCCTACAGTCCCAAGTTGAGAACACATTGTTTGTGAAAGTACAAGGCTGCTCCATTGTTGCTTTACTGGTCTATGTCGACGACATAGTCATAGCCAGCAATGATACTAAGGCTGTGGACAATGTTAAAGCAGTTTTACATCAAGCTTTCACTATCAAAGACATGGGTCCCCTAAAGTATTTCTTAGGCCTAGAAATAGCTCGAACATCTTCAGGGATATCTGTTTGCCAACGGAAATACGCCTTAGACCTGTTGGAGGAAACAGGTTTGCTTGCTGCTAAACCATGTGCTGTGCCTATGGATCCTACTGTCAATCTTGGTTCAGAAACAGGCACTCCTTTGGTTGATCCACGTCCTTATAGAGAGCTCATTGGCAAGCTTCTTTATTTGACCATAACAAGACCAGACATTACTTTTGCGGTCAACAAGCTAAGTCAGTTTCTCTCGAAGCCAACCAATGATCATCTCGCTGCAAGCCATAGAGTTGTTCGCTATCTTAAATCCAATCCTGGTCAAGGATTGTACTACTCGGCCACCACAGAGCTGTGTCTTAACGCCTTTGCTGATGCAGATTGGGCTTCTTGCTTGGATTCTCGACGCTTTATTTCAGGTTACTGTGTCTACTTAGGAGGGTCTTTGATATCTTGGAAGTCCAAGAAGCAGAAAGTAGTCAGTAGAAGCAGTTGTGAAGCTGAATACCGAGCAATGGCTGATGCAACTTGTGATCTTCTTTGGATTGCTCAACTTCTGCGAGACTTACACATCTCTACTACTGGTCCTGCAAAGCTATTTAGCGACAACAAAGCTGCTCTTCATATTGCTCATAATCCTGTCTTTCATGAACGCACAAAGCATGTGGAGGTGGATTGCCATAAAGTCAGAGATGAGATCAAGAGTGGCTTCATGAAAGTACTTCATGTCAGCTCCCAAAACCAACATGCTGATATCTTGACAAAGCCATTAGCATCTTCCCTGTTTCACTCTTTGCTGTCAAGAATGTCAGTTTTAAGCCTCTATCGGTCATCTGCCAATTAGATTTCGGCTTGAGGGGGGTGTATTGACTATTGGTACAATCCGGTTTGATGATTCAATAGTTGGTTCACTCGGTTAGTTGGTTGTTAGACTGATTAGTCAGTTAGCTTATTATTAAGTTAATCTTTAGCTGCTTAAAGACTGTAATCATACACTCTTTTACGTTTAATCAGAAAATATCTTTCTTCATCTTCAACCTTGAATCTCTCTCTCTCGATCTTTAGCTGAACTCGAAGTTGTGATACTTTTTCCTTTCATTTATGAAATCACATCAGCTTTCCAATTTTCCTCATTTCAGATCCCATTTCTCTCTCAACCATGTAAAATAAAGTTCTCTTGCTCGATTTTTTCAGGTAAGAATCGATATTTACTCTCCAATTTTTCAGTTCGTACGACCAAACAAATAATTTTTTCTATGCAATTCTAAGATTTATGTTCGTTTCTCTTCGTTTCTTGATTTAGGGTTTCTGGATAAGTGGTAGGGAATTAGGGATTTCACAAACATGTTTGGTGTCGTTTACGTTTCATATCTATCTCGATGGGTTCGTATAAATCCTCTATCACTTCCCCAAAAAACCACCAGCCCACTGCACACATATTATCTCTATACTCACCAGTCTCTAGATTCACCACAAACATAAGCATAGTTTTTCATGAAGACATCATCTCCAAGGTTTTGTCTCAATTTCTCTCTGTTTGAGTTTGTCTAATTTCATTTTTTTCTGGAGAATATTCTTCTGGGTTTTGTGATTAATCTGTTCTTTTGTTGTTGCTCTGCATGCTCCTTTGTGGGCGTGTGTTGATAAGCTTCGCTTATGAAAGAAATAGTTAATTCTTCTTTGATATTATTATTGGTAATTGGATCATGCTATGAAGATGATAATTGTTAATTTTAACTACTAAACCACTCTCCTACATTGTAAAATTTTTGGTTCAATACTTGCCATTAAGCAGACAATGGTTTCATTGGTTGTTCTATTCAAAGCTTCTCCCTTTAGCTGATCTGAGAGAAGCAGTCATCTGAAAACAGATTTGTCTTTTTTTATATTCTCTGTGTTCTAAAGTTGGATACATTCTGCTTCTTAAGAGTAACACAGATCAGTTAAAGCTACTAACTAAGCTCTCATTGACTCTGTCTGCATATGTGTGTTTCCTTGCTCAGTTTTTTCACTGCAAGCAAGGGAAAGCTTATCTCTTCAATAAAGTGTTAAGTTTTTTAACTGATGATGATCCAATACTCCTAAATTGGGATGGTATTTCTGATGATTGGTGATCTGGTTTAGTGCCAATGTTACAATGGGAGAGACAGAAGACAGAATGATGATGACTGGAAAACATACAGTGGCTGACATTTTCTGTCTCTCATGTGGATCCATCGTTGACTGGAAATATGTAAGCAACAACATCTAAACACTGTAAAGGAACCTATCGGTGTTCGATTTTTTCGTGTGGTTATAACTTTCTTTTGGTTTTGTAATTGTGTTTCTAACCAGGAGACTGCTCATGAGAAGAGCCAGAAGTACAAGGAAGGAAAATCAGTTCTTGAAAGGTTATATATTTCCAACATTTTTCAGGACTTTAATTGCAAGAACATGATGATAATCTGGACAATTTGTTGTGACAGATTTAAGATATCGGGTCCTGGTGGTAGCAACTACTGGTTGAGTGGCCATGGAAGGCATATAAGATTATGTAACATAGTGATAGTTTTGTTGGCTGATTCGATCAGTTTCCTAATTTGCATCTGAAGCTCTAGAAATTTAGAGCGAACACGTTTTATTTAAGAGAGTTTGAATGTTATGATATACATGTTCCTACAATGTGTACTCAGTTGATACAAGGTTATGAAGCAATGGATCAAGAAATCAAAGAGTCTAGGGCTTTTGCTGCGCAGAAGCTTTGCCTAATGGTAAGCAACAAAATACCTTGGAAGCACAAATCCAGCTTCATTACAATCATCTATATCCTTAGACCGCTATTCTGTTTTCAAATTATGGTGAAAATATTGCTTACATGTTTTCTGGCTAAATACATTTTCAGATGTCTGGCTCCTCTGCTCTTCCTAGACCAGTCATCAGTGGGAAAGTATCACAGGTCATCGTCTTTTGGAACGATATGGAATGACTGAGGTAATTAGATTTTCCTGTCTCTTTTAGGTATCTTTATACCATTGTTCCCTGTAATACACAATACCTTTTAAATGGTTAAATCTGATTTACTCAAATTTTGTTCAACTTTCATAGTTTGTGATGGCAATGACAAACCCCTTACGGGGTGAAGGGAAGGCGTGTGGAGGTCAGTAAGCTCTTCCTCCTCTTGAGTTGAAATTCAATGCCTTTTGTATAATTTATTACTCAGATGAGGCTCTTATGGTTATGCTAATGAAATGCTATTTGCAGAAATATATCCAGCCATGAAAAAGCCCGTGTTGAGAATATATCTACTATAGCTTTTAGCAAATCTCTATCTTCCATGCACACTCTCACGCCAGTAGAGCCCATGTTGAGAATAAATCCACTATTCACAGAGGCAGTGGCAGAAAAAGGACCTGGTTGACTTTGCAGACCAACAAAAGGAAGAGCTAGCAGATCAATTATCACATTTATCGTCGATATGACTCCATCTATTCCTCCACAAGCACCTCCCCAGTTCTTTACAAGCTTGATATGAGCATCAGACATTAAATAAGAAATCAGCTTCATGTTTTTTCAATCTTCACTAGAACTTGACGTAAAGTTAAAGTGCTGACCGAAAGACAGTGGCATATGGACGAAACAGTCCAGATAATGCCAACATGGAACAAGCCACACTACAAGAAAAAAAGAGTATTCCAATGGACAAATTAGTCATTAATTTGTGGGAAATATATGTTATCAACAATTTTCCAACAGAATATTAATTTGTTGGAATATGATCGTTGGAAACCTTGATTTATCGGGAATTTGTTGGGAACGGTTCCGACAAATAAATTTTATCGACAATTCGTCGGAATTTTCTAATAGATTATTTATTGGAAATTTGTGAGAATCTACCGTGGAATTTCCCACAAATTATCAAGAAAATATATCAACAAATTTCCAACAAATTCTTTATCAAAAAATTTCCGTCAAATATTTTGTTCGAGAATCATTGGTAGTTTGTGATGAATATTCAACAAACTCAATCATTATTTCATGGGAAATTTCTAATAACATGTTCGTTGGAAATTTGTTGATTCATTTTCTTGATAATTTGTAGAAAATTTTCAACGGTTTAATTGTTAAAACTTCATTAAAAAAGTCCTTTGTTCTAAAACGCGGCCGCGTTACCACGTTTGCGGACGCTAAAACGCTGTTCGGAGGTCAGCCGCGGCGACTTAAGCCAACTCACCAAATTAAACGGTGAAAAATTATTCATCCGTTTAATAAAATTAGACGCTTAAAAATTGGATTAATTACCGATTTATAAGGCTTTAACTATTTTAGGCTCATCCGAAAACATGAGCCTCGGTTTACTTGAAGCCTATTGACAAATTTTAGACGTGTATAGAACCCTTTATTTATAGCAGCAGTTTCTGTGATCATTTTTTAGCATGTTCCGATGTGGGATATTTGCATCTCCACTTTAAATTACAATTACGCGGGTTCCACTTCTAAAGCTTTTAAATTTTTGTGTTTCCTTAATAGATCTGGCGAGCGAGAGTGGTTTAGTCATGGGCTCATGGCCAATATCATTCATAAGAAAAATATCTTTTTACAAACAAAATTTCATATGTGCTAAAGATCATTAGGTAATTGTTCATAAAAATACCGATATATGTTAAATTATTTCATTGTTCTAAAATACTTGTTTCATGTTTTGCCAATAACTTTCCTTTCTATAATATTTTAACACTATATATATCTTTATATATATAAATAGATACTTCAATTTTTAACATTAGTTATTTTTATGTAAGGGTAAATTACTCTTTTTATCGATTACAAACACACACACACACATATATATATATATATATATATATATATTTTTTTTTTTATTTAAGAGCAAAAATATAACCACATAATAATGTATATTAAATATTATTCATATTTATCATTTTTAATTTTGTTATATTATAGATAAAATATTTAAAATATTAAATTATAATAAAAGTTTGATGTTTTATTTGATGAAAATTTGTTGATAAATTCTTTTAAATTACCAACAAATTCTTCCATGAACAAATTTATCAGATTTTTATTGGAACATTTTTCAGACAATATCTTTATTAATATATTAAAAATACAAGAAATTAAAAATAAAAATAGAAAAATGAAATAATAATTAAAATTATAATAATTAAACAATTTAAAATATCAAAACACTTAAACGTCCAAATTTGATAATAAATAAACATCCAAAATGCATAAAAAATAATATAACTAATTCGAAGAGCACTTGCTCGGCTACATAGCTTACTTTTCAAATGTAGACCCACTAAAAAATACTCACGATCTTAGTATAAAACGAATGATTTTACAAAGACAAAAGTGATATTGAACAAACCTTTACGTGACGACCTCACTTTGCACCTCACTTTGCACCTCTTGTATAGCAAGATGATTTTAATTAAGCGAATTCGAAGAGCACTTGCTCTATAGGGTATGGACGATTTTTTTTTTTTTTTTTGAGAAAACGATCTTGATTTAAGATATATAGAAATCTTACACTATTTTTTTCCTTTTTCTTTTTCTTCTTTTCCTTTTTTTCTTTTGAAAAATATTGAATAAATGTTTTGTCACTATTTTGTGGGTACTATATAATCTGAAAACGTATAAAATCAAACTAGCTTCCAACAAATATTTTGTTGATTATTTGCAACAACTTAAAATTTATTGCTAATTTCCGACAATATAATATTTGTTAGAAAATACCAATAACCTCCCAACGAATTATACAACATAATTCCCACGATAAAAATTGTTGGAAATTTCCAATGATTTTCTAACAAATAGAATGTTATACGAAATTTTATGAGAAATTTATTGGAAATTTGCAACAAAATATAATTGTTGGAAAAGTTTGTTGGAATATAACATGTTTTCTTGTAGTGCCAATCCGATTGGGTGTGTTCTTGATGTCATCTTGGGAAGCATTTGAAAGTCTGCCAGCTAACATGTTTATAAGAAGCAGTGGTGTACCACTAGAAATAAGCTGCTGCACAGTTTAAGGTCCTCTCCACTTCAATCTGGACTCTAATAAACCAATACATACATAGTCTGTGCCATTTGGAAAGATTAGACGTGGCAGAATGAGATATGACTCCCACCTTTATTACTTGGCATAGGCCTTAGATGATAACATAGCTTATTAGCTCGAGGAATCAGAGTCATTGCCATCTCAGAGACAGAAGATTCAGCAGAAGATCCTTTTTCAAGAGAGAGAATAGATGCAAGGGCAAGCATAGCTGATGCAGAGTGATTCTGAAGGGAAGCTTCGATTTTATCAAAGCGAAAGAGGCTTACCATGCTTAACAAAATGTGTTGAGGCAAACTGATTGGTACCTGCAGGTCTAGAGGGCTGAGACACATGTCGTTTTTGAGCTGCTTGAATGTTTGAGAGAGCTGGAGTAGGTTTTGGATCATCAATAGGATCGAGATCCCAACCGTCTTTGACGCTATCATGACCTTCACTAATGCCATTCTCAACATCCCCCCCCCCCCAACTAGCTATAAGCACAATGATCAACTATCATATAATGAATCGAAGGTTTCTTTTACTATTTACATATCTTTGGTTGCACATTTTAACATATTTACTTCCACGGTTGAGCGAAAAATTATCGTAAGTGATCTCAAGTGTACCTGTGCTTGCAGCATTTGAGGCTGCAGCAGCTAGAGATGGTGTGTTAGGTGAAATTATCTATATATCACTTGCTCTCCAAGTAAATAACATTCTTTGTCAACTTTTAGCAAAGGCAACTATATATTCTTCAACTTTTCTTCTTTATAATTTTTTTTTTTACCCTTTATTTATATTGTTTGATGGAAGTAAATGCCACCACCATATGGAAAAGCAACCTTTTTACAAAAATAAGAAGAAGAAAAAATTTCATGGATGGGAAAAAGTGAAGAATTCAGAAATAAATTTTGTAATTTTGTATTTTTTTAGTTATCACAATATTAAAAGAACATTATAATACATGGACATATATATATATATATATATATATATATAATCTAGATATCCTAAAACCTGGATATATAACAAAAGATTTGACCCATGCAAAGGGTAATTAAAACTCAGCTTTAGCCGATCCAACTCTGAATACTGATATTGAAACTCTCGGATAATTGAATCAGGCCCACCTTTTCTCAATTCCATCCCAAACATTGTATTCATATACTAGCTTATTTCTTTCACCTTCTTGGTTGATCCCTCCTTACAGAATATCTACGATGTCAAGAAGAATACCAGGCCAAAAAATACTTCAAAAATGTAAAAACGTAGATGTGGCGGATGACGGCAATTGAAGTGAGATATTTGTTAAGATATTCTTTACAAAAGTCAGAATTGTGGATTTTTATTTATATATCTTTTGTCACAATATCTTCTATTCACATAAAAACATACAGTAAGACATTTCATTGTAATATGTCTGATGGTCCATTTATTCAATATTTTGTGTATATTGATTTGTAAGTCATTTTCGGCATACCATTTTTTCATCATGATCCTAGCCGTGTATTTAAACCAAAAAATAGTAACTAAAAATAGTAACTATATTATTCCACCATCTATTTAAACCAACTCTAACTCGCATGTCATCAACTATTAGCCGATATGAATTCCTCTAATACAAAAACAATATACGAGAGAAACAAGATCATTATATTAGATCATCATATTATAAACATATTAATTAACCAATGAAACTTTGTTAAAGACTTCAACAATGACCTCATTGATAACATTGTTTCATAAAATCTAGATTACCTAAAATTATATCGACCAAACAAAATATACATATTCAAGCTTCACCAACCACACATAGAATGTCTAAGATTTTTATTGTCACAAACCAACTTAATTAGATTAAACTTTAAGTCTTTGGGCCATAGACTTAATGCATGCTTAGCTACTTGATCGGCATCAAAATTGAGCGATGTTGGAATGAAAAAAAATATGAAAAAATCAAAACAAGGGAGATAAGAAATGATATCCGAGATCCCTCCGTAGAGATCTGAAAAAAGATGAGCCAGATGAGAGGGATTTCATTACATTCTTTCATAAAGGTATTATTAGATAATGACAGTGAAGTTGAATAAAAACGATCGATAAAAGTTGCGTAAAGATGTTCGATAGAAATTTCTGTTAATTAGAAAGTATCTATGGAGTTGTTTATAATGAATTGACGGTTTATGATTACTATGTTTCTTTTTTCTTTCTTAAATTGGTGATTTAATGAGTCGTAATTATATGTCATCAATAATATTGTTAGTTTTAGCACAAAAATATCTTTGAACCCAATATTCTTTATTTATCAAAATCAATTATAATAAATAATTGTCTTGAAATGTTCAACATGACGATATTTCTTGACCTAATGGATTATTATTTTTTCTTTCTAATGTTAATTTAGCTTATTATATATATCCACATTTAGCTATAGTTTTGAGTATAAAAGTAGATTCAAAAATGAAAGTAGTGTTAATACATTTTTATATGAAAAATATAATGTTAATACATGTTAACTTGAAAAAATTAAAGATGATATGTTATGGCATTGACAATCTAAACTACATATGTGAACGTTTAATTTAAGAAATGGAACTACAACAAACTCTACTCCAATCATTTTTGAATTATTAGGAGGTTCGAGTATGTAAGTCTGTATGCCTCTCTAAAACGAATCTAAACCAAAATCATATTAAGAAGAGAAAACTCCTCATAAGTAATTATGTATTTAAAAAAAATTAATTAAAAATAGTAAATATATTCTTGCACCGTCTATTTAAACCAGCTCTAACACGTATTTCGTTATCAAGTAATAATTGATATCAAATACATAAACATTAGTCCGTGCAACGCACGGGCCAGAATACTAGTTGTTTAAGAGAGAGAGAGGCGGCTTGCTTATTTATGGAAATAACCGGTTCCACCGATTTGATAGAAATCGATTGGTTTAATTATAAGAGCGCTTATACTGTTCAGTGACGGAAATACCCTTACTATGACGAAGGGAGAGAACTCGAGAAGGCAGAGAATTAAATGCAGACGGCTTCGTGAGTAGGACTGACAAAACTCTTAAACCCGAGGGAAATTTCTAAAACTGAACTAAACTTTTTGAATCTAAATCTACGTATGTTAATGTTATACAAACTTTTTTGTAAACGGATCTAAACGGATTTGGATTTCGCATATCAAAATAACTCTTTTAAAACTTTTTAGGCAACATGTGTTAACGGATCTGAATGGACCAATCCGTTTAAACTTGTTTAGCTTTTTTAAAAAAATTATATTTTTATATTTAAAAAACAGATCACACAAACAAATTCTAAACTATAGAAATTTCAAAAAAAAAAACCTCTAAAATTTCAGAAAACATAGAAAATAGTTATTAAAAGTAAAGATTTAAATTTTAATAAAAAAATATTTATTTATATTTTATATTTGATCTAAAATTTAAAAATTTCAATAAAATATGAATGATAAACATCAAGTCATTTGTTTAATTAAAAAAAAATATTTCTAAATGTATAAAAGTCCAAAATTTCAGAAAATATAGAAAATAGTTTTTAAAAGTAATTAAAATTTAATATTAAAAAATTATTCTATGTAAATTAAATAATTTCAATAAAATATGAATAATATACTTCAACCCATTTATGTAGTTAAATATTTTTATTTACAAATGTATAAAAAGTAATATTTAAGTAGTTAAATATCATATGATAAATTATCAACCATGCTTTTCTTTTTAGAGAGGACAAAATAACTAATCATATTAGGTTTAAGTATACGAAAAGTAAATTAATCATATGACTTTTCTGTCATAAAATATAAAAAGATTTTTATTTTGATATTAAATTTTAAATCTCTGTTTTTAAACCATTTTAGTTTTTTCGTATTTTTGGATAATTTTGAATTTTTGAAACTTTTATTCAGGTTAAAGAAATTTCTTACGATTGAAACTCGAAAAAAAAAGAATCATTAATAGAATTATCAAACAAATAATAGATGATAAAAATCATAAATGGGCCTAAATGAATTTGTTATACGCGATGGATTTTAAAGTAAACAAGCTCTAAATGGATTAATCGCTAGACGTGCTTAATCGGGTACGAACCTAATCGGATACGGGTTTATAAATTTAATTGAATTAAACAATCTAAACCAAATAATATTATATAAAACTGAACCAAACTAACACAAAAATTGTTATTAAAGTAAAACATAAAATATTTTATGTTAAGAAAACATATAACAATAATATAAATTGTTATTAAAGTAAAACATAAAATATTTTATGTTAAGAAAACATATAACAATAATATAACTAGACATGTTTTCTAGATCCAAACAAAAATTGACAAACGAATTAGAAGGAAAAAAAAAAACAAAATCAAACCGAACAGAATCACACTACAGTTTTATCCGAGATAAAAAAAAAAAACTTTTTTCAAAATTCGAGAAACCACAATCCCAAAAAATATGATTCATAAAACCAAATCAATATAACTAAATATCAGTTTCTGCTACTTAAGAAGTTTTTATATTAAATCTTTATTTGATGAGTTTTTATTCGAATCCTATATTTAGTTTGAAATATTTGTTTACTAAATTTTTTAAAAATAAAAATAAACATTCAAATTTTAGTTAACAATTAACAAACGGCAATTTCTCGTAACTTAGGTTTAAAAAACTTTATATAAGATTAATAGAATAAATTAATACATCGGTTGTCCAGGATAACGTGGTCGAGTGGTAAGGGATAGGCTCAGGACGCTAACACGTTTCGGGTTCGATTCACCTGCTACGCGAAACTACAATATTTTTTTTCACACGGATATGAGTTCATGCTTTCGCCCTATTTGCAAACTCGAAAAGAGGGTCTATCCGTGGATTGTCTCTTCCCTTAAAGATTAGTCAGAACCCATAGATCTAGGATACCCTCAGGTTAATCAAAAAAAAAAAAATAATCGGTTCGATTCGACAATCACTTTTAGGCGACGTGATAGAAATCCACCGGTTTTTAATTATAAAAGTGATTGGGCCGTTGAATGACAGAAATTTCCTTACTGAATATACAACTAAGGGAGGATGCAGACAATGAGATGGCTTTATGAGTAGGGGCCTGTTCTTTTCCTCATTTGGAAATTGCGTCTGGAAGCTGCGTCTAGATGCAGTTTCCAAACATTGCATCCAGATGTAAATGCAATTATGTTTCTTTATGCATTTAGAAATTGCGTTTAGAAATTGCGTCTAGATGCAATTATGTTTCTTTGTATATTTGTATACATTAGTTGGATGCATTATTTTTTAAGGTTGGGATTTTGTGGTTTGGATGGAAAACACGATTTGCGGTTTTGACGGCAAAACACGATTTTGCGGTTTTGACGGAAAAACGGGATTTTGCGGTTTTGGCGAAAAACGCGATTTTGTGGTTTTGGCTGGAAAACACGATTTTGCAGTATTGGCGGAAAAACACGATTTTGCAGTTTTGGCGGGAAAACGCGATTTTGCGGTTTTAGCGGAAAAACGCGATTTTGCGGTTTTGGCGGAAAAACGCGAATTTACGGTTTTGACGGGAAAACACGATTTTGCGGTATTGGCGGGAAACACGATTTTGCGGTTTTGGCGGGAAAATACAATTTTGCGGTTTTGACGGAAAACGAGATTTTGTGGTTTTGACGGAAAAACGGGATTTTTCGGTTTTGACGGAAAAACGGGAATTTGCGGTTTTGGTGGGAAAACACGATTTTACGGTTTTGATGGGAAAACACGATTTTGCGGTTTTGGCGGGAAAAAGCGATTTTGCGGTTTTGACGGGAAAACGTAATTTTGCGGTTTTGACGGGAAAACGGAATTTCGCGGTTTTGACGGGAAAACGCAATTTTGCGGTTTTGGCGGAAAACGCGATTTTGCGGTTTTGGAGGGAAAGCGCGATTTTGCGGTTTTGGCGAAAAAATGAAATTTTGCGGTTTTGGCGGAAACACGCGATTTTGCGGTTTTGGCGGGAAAACGCAATTTTTGCAGTAATGGCGGGAAAATACAATTTGCGGTTTTGGCGAAAAAATGCAATTTTGCGATTTTTTTTTTGTTTCGCGAAAACCGCGATTTTGCAATTTTATCGAGAAATCGCTATTTTGCTATTTTGACGAAAAATGCTATTTTGTGATTTTTGGCTAAAAATGCTTTTTGTGATTTTGACGGCAAAACAGTATTTTACGATTTTGCCAAAAATGCTTATTTTAGATTTTTGGGAGTTCAGACGCACCATAGTGCGTCTCAACTCAACTTTCAAATGCATACAGAATTTCCAATTATTTTGGATGCAATATCTGACTTTTGCATCTGGATGCGTTTCTTAAGTACCACTAAAAGAACAACATCTTGTTTTAGCAATGAGATGCAGTTTCTCAACGCACAAAAGAACAACACCTAGGACTGGACAAAATTTTCAACTGAACCAAACACGATCATACTAAATGTGAGGTTGGACGTTTAAAGTACTTTACTTTTCTTCGCGATAGTAAGCGTTTACATATCTTTAATGCAGCTACATATAAGATGAGAAATGAGTTTGCGCTTGACGATGAAGTGAACCCTGGAATTGTAGGTATGCGCGTCTAAGGTTTTGAATGGTAATTGCGGTTATGATGGATTAGTCCGTAAGTGGTTAAGACTGTTTTTTTACCATTCACAATTTTGATCAAATCCGCTGTGGACAGAAAATAATCAAAGAAGTCGACTGCGAACCATTTTTGTGAAGAAATAAATTTAGTCTGCAGCGGATTGTGTTCGCCCCCAGAATAAAGTGTTTTAGTCCGTATTTAGTTTTATTCGCCCTGACCGTAGTTACCATTCAAAACCTATATATATTCGTTGAAACAGTGAAACATTGAACTCATTTTCTCAAACCGGAATGGATGGTGAATGTGTATTAATCAGTGTTCTAAAAACGGTTTAGATGCTAAGTTGTCTTTGATCGTTGTGATTTTCTTCTACACCTTAAAATTAAGAGTTTATGTTATTAAACGGATTTAAATGGATGTAGGTGGTTCTAGGCGGATTTAGATAGTCTTGTGTAGATTTAGGCGGTCCCAAACGGATATAGCGGTCTTTAGCCAATTATTATTTGATTTTTAATTTTGTATGTGTTTCAGTATAATTTAAATTTTATTATGTACAATTAATTTTTTTGTAAATTCTTACTTCATAAATCAGTGATTATCAATAAAAATAAATATCGTAAATTGAACATATTTTGATAGAAATGACGTGTGGTGATAAATTTAACTTTTTGTTATTTCGATATAATTTGAATTTTAAATTTATTGTTAAAAATAGAAATATTTAAATTAGATGATGTATATTGTATAATATATTTAATATATCTCTTTTTATAAACGTCTAAACCACCGAAAATCACTTAGACCCCGATTAGACGTTCTAGACATTAGGCGTTAAGTCGCCGTCGTCTAACACTTTCTTGAACATTGGTACAAACATCAAATTGCATACTAACCTGATCTATCAATAAAATAATTAACTATGATCTTTTTTTATTAACATTGAGGTATCATGAGTCTGTTAAGAGATTCAAACTAATTTTTAAGGGGAACTGCAGTTTGTGGATAAACTCTCTTCAGGTATTCAAATAGACCAAAAGCAATCACTCATATCCATATGAATATCGAAGAAAATGTGTTTTTAGTTTCGAATAACAGGTGAATCGAATTTGAAACGTGTTTGCATCCTAAATCCGTCTTCTTAAAATTTTGGACTAATAAAATAGTTAACTATGATATTTCCAAACTGCATCAATAGTTTTATGCCGCACATAAATTTAAAGATTAAAATAATTGTACTAATTGTTTTAAAAGTAATTATTTTCAAACCCTTTCGTATAAAAGAAGTGCTAAACCTTTTTTCACAAACCCTATAAATTATTTACTTTGAACTCATAGTTCTTTATGGCTAGTCCTTCATAGTATTACGATTAAAGCATGATTCATTTTCATAAGTACAATTAGAAACTAACAATCATAAATATTTTAAAATCTTCACATAATTTGTCTGTGAAAAAGAGATCTTTTAAGAAAGCAATTTGATCATTGTGAAACTAAAAATAAAACTGTTCAATTCAGTTTATTTTAAATCTTTATTCATTTTAATCACTAATAAGAACCACTGAATATTAGTATAATCTTGGGAAAATTTTGAATTTTCTTTTAACAACAATAATAATTTATTCTCGGATCTTTAATTTTATTTCTAAAAGGTTTAGGTTTTTTAATCTTTCTCTTTTAGTTTTTTCAAATTTAAACACTTCTGATTTAAAAAATTAGGGTTTAGTTTTTTATTCTCTCCCTTTTGTAAAAAAGTGTGGTTCTAACATTTTTCACACATATTAAAAATATATAAATTTATATTATGCATTTAATTAATAAAAATTAATACACTATATAAATTTATCTTTATAATTAATAAGTTATAGAATAGAGACAAAATTGAAATTTAATTTAAAAGTCTACATTAGAAATATAAAATAATATTTTTTGTAAAACAAAAATAAAACTTTAGAACGACTGTCTTTGTTAAACATAGAGTATAATTTTGGGATTAGTTCTTAATTTATCCAATTAAACTTCGACTTTAGTTCTTAATTTTGGAACCACCAACATAGATTAGAAATAGATAATTTTTTGTGTATTTTGTTGACACAAAAATATATTTATTTTTGGTTATGTTCCCGATAAGACTTGGTGGTAGCTTATTTGTCAATTCTTGTTCCCAATAAGAGTTGTTTTCTTTTCTGTTACCACTTTTAATCATATCAACATCGATGAGACTCGGTGATGAAAGATTGAAAAATACTCCCAACTATTTACGAACCCCACCACAAGAGAAAACAGTGTCGTTTGGGCTCATCACATCACCACATAAAAGCTACTTTACTAGTGTAACTAGAAAGATAAAACAAAACAAAACTCTCTCTCCCACACATGGCTCTTCCCTTAAACCGCGTTAGATCGGCGTCCATCTTCATGTTCACTATAACATTCCTCTTCATCTTAGTCGGAGGCTTACGACCTTCCGATCATGGCCTACAGTATCAACGCAGCTCACCACTAACTGAATCTCACTCACCTCCCGGAAAAATGATGTCCTTCTTCGGAGATAATTCACATTCTCCTCCTCCTTCGCCTTATCAGCTTCTTCCCAAAGCTACGGCAGCAGACGGCGGCGAAGACGACTACTGGTGGCGTGACGGAGCTGCGTACAAACGCGATCGGTTGTTGAGACACGTGTTTCTGGCGGCGAGTATCGTTTGTGGCGTCGCCGGCGTTGGGCTTCTTGTAGTTTTTACTTTGGTTTACTTCTTTAGGTACCAGAAACAAAATCCATAGAACTTACCCTGTTGCGAATTTTAAGTAGAAGACCTGAATTTTTTATTTTTAAATGTGGTTTTTACTTTCTGTGTGTAGACATGATTTTCTTTTTATATTTTATTATTAAAAACTTTGCTTTATTCTGAAGACTTTTATGTTTTGTTGCGTGAGACCACTGTTACACACCCACATTTCTTCTTTTAATTATTGTTGTAGGGAAAAAGGAATTATAATATTATGTGGTTACTATTAGCCATGAGGATCTGTGAGGCTTCAAATGTGATCTGATGTCCAAAATAAAATGATTAGAATAAGAAAAAGGATTATTATCATAAGTTCACTTAAATAACATATGGAAATGGGAGGTTCGTGCCAGAAAAAAAAACATTATAATTGATGGAAAGTTCTTATAGTACTTGCTGTCTATTTTTATTGTTAAAAAAAAATTTGTCGCCGACGTAAACAGTTATGTTGACTAACTTTCTCGTTAATTAATATTTGTTAACTAGAAGTTTAGTGTTGAGTCTCAAACAAATAACTTAACTTAAAGATGCAATAGTAGATAGTTCTACTTATGTTGCATAAATCTTTTATCGGATACACAGCCTATGCAATTGAAATGGACGTTCATGCAGAACAAATAGTTTGCATTTTAATGAAAACATTTATCGATATACTCCTGCGACAGATAGTTCAGTTTACTTTATTTATTCTCTTAACGAGCCACTGTTTTTTTTTTTTTTTTTTGTATATTAAGTGAGCCTTAAAATGATGATTGAAGATCAAATAGTGATTTTATTAGATGTCAAGCATTAAATTATATAATTTTTAAATATAGCATTAAATTATATAGTTTTTCTAACTTAGCATTAAATTATATAGTTGCGGCAGTTTTCAAGATTATCCTAACAACGGGACCCAAATATCTGATCAGATGTATTTTTCTAGATCGTATTGTCTGGCAAATGTTTGCTGTTATAGTAGCATGTGGTATTCCCCTTGACTTTTTTTTTTTTTTTTTTTTAATAAGTATGTTAATATCATTAATGAAAATGAATTGTTAAGTGTTACAACTTGCAAAAACAAATTGTTAAACTTAAAAGCAGATTTCACGCCAAAAAAGATAAAAAAACATGAAAAATAAGACAATCGACGATTTGCCATTTTAGCTTAAGAGCAAGTGAGGCAAAAAAGTCGATAAACATCTCGTAGCCTTGAAATGGCGCAGTCGGTCTCAGAAAGAGCCACGCCCAGAAAAGCCTGAAGAACCGATGGGAAAAACTGTAGGAAGTTGGTTCATCCGATAACCCGAGAAACATAAGTCCATTCGACAGTAAAGTCTAAAGAACCGAACCAGATCGCCCTCAACATCTACGGACGGTCACAAAAGACTCCTGGATCCGGCCCTATGCCACGGGATTATACAAGCTAACAGTGCTTAATAGCCGAAGCATCACCACTCCGAGCCTTACTACAACCTCCTTAGCTTAGATCTGGCACACAGAGCAAAACCGGGGTAACGTCAAACATAAACCAACCTTCACACTTCACACTAACCGAGTCTAACCTACTTCCACAAACAATTAAGACTTTCCTAGATTCAAGCTGAAACTGAACCAAGATTAATCGCAAAGCAACAACCTAGCCAACCCAGCTATCCTTACCCAATTGGACCGAACTGATGTGAAAGAGGCCCAAACCAAACCGCTAGGAATCGCTTACGGAAAGATTGAAATCGCCGTCTGGGAGGAAAAGAGGCCGTCAGAGCTTCACCGGACCCGAGCTGAGTAGCCGTCGCCGTCAACCACGAGCCGCCGTCACTCCACCGAACCGTGCTGCAGATCCACCGCGAAGAAGAGAAAACCGTGAACATCGACGCCATCGCGATACCCAAACCTCACCACCGCCCTCGCCGCCGCCATCCCCGAGCAGCAGATCCCGGACCAGAGGCAGTTGGGTGACGTCTCTACTCACCAATAAATCCTTCTCCGTCGCCTGAGCCGTTGAATCGTCGCACGCCCAGCTCAACCATCTAACTCCGACTCACAGGCCATTTGACAACCACCGACACGATTGCTTCACGGTGAACAAGAACGAACAGGATGGAGCCCTCCCCTAACACCGGCGAGTAACCCGGCGGCGAGGAGGCGAGACGCGACGAAGCACGGAAACCGAAGCAGAACGACGAAAAAAAATTGGGAGAGAAGATAGTCGGGCGCGTTAAGCCACGCGCCTGCTTTTTTAATCTGTGTTTTTTCTGCCTATTCCCCCTGACTTGTAGCTACTATTTCTATTACATGCGTGTATAAATTGTTACATGATAAATAGTTTTTTTTTGTCAACAAACATGATAAATAGTTTATTTAACATGTTTGTGTTAACGTGTGTTTTTGACTGACTGTTTCTATACATCTCATCTCTCTGTCATTAGAGTAGGCGAATTGTGAGTTTAAGTTCTTGGTAACTAGAAGAATTCTCAAGTTATTGGAGACTTAAAAAAAGTATGCATGAAAAAGCTAGTAATCTACGAGTAGGCTATATATTGTAGAGACTTAAACCCACAAATCACACATGCCCATAATATATTAGTTCATGCTTCAGACTGCAACTGTTTAAGGAAACAAAAAAAACAGGACCAGCATCGTTCTAGACCGTACGTATAAAGTTTTTTTTGTTAGCCGTAACTAGCTACAAGACACTAACACTACAAGAAAACACGCTCATTACCGACGGATTTACCGACGAAAAAAAAATTTGTCAAAAATTTCCGACGGATCCTCAACGGTGATTCCCGACGGATTTGCTCTTCGTCGTGAAATTTCCGATGAAATATCGACGGAATCTGTTTCCCGTCGATAATCCATCGGTTAGTTGTCAGTTCAATGTAACAATTAATAGATATGTTAATATATCCGTTGAGATATTTATTGGACCGACCAGAAACCGACGGATAACGGCTATTTCCATCGGTTATCCGTTGGTTTTCTGTCGGTTAATTTTCTACAAATACCAAACAGTTCCTCTCTTCTCTCCACACAAATCTCTCCCAAATTTTCTCTCTCACACACACTTTGATATTTTTTATTACGGAAATATCTTCTTCTAATTATTACAGATCGTGGATGGACGGTCTGAAGGTTGATCCGATGACGAACTTATTGCATACCGAATATGCACTTGGTATTATGGAATTCATGATGGTAGCATGTCGTCAACCACATACACATAAAACCGGTAAGTTAAAATGTCCATATACTATGTGATGGAATGTTAGAAACGTTAGGATTGATGACGTGTGGCATCACTTATATTCTTCGTGGTTTATGGCGGGTTATAAGATTTGGTATCTTCATGGGGAAACATCGAATAATGGAAGTAGTAGTAGAGAACCTTATGCTAGCACTAGTAGTAGGGAACCTTATGGTAGTTCAACCGAACCTTATAATGCGAAAGTAAATTTTGGTGTAGGTACCGTTCAGATGGTTAATGATGCATATCGAGAAATATTCATAAAGTAGGTGAATTTGCTCGTGTCAGGTCGGTTTAATTTGGGAGCCTCCGTGGTCGGCTTTCTTGAACCGTGACTCGACCTCGGTCGCTTTGCCTTTGTCGACAGGTCGGGACGACGGGGTCGACCAGATCGGGTTGGTACGGGTCCGGTTCGTGGTTGCCCTTCCGTTTGTTATGCTGTTCAATCTGAATACTCAGATGCAGCAGCTCGGACATATCGTGGTACAGTTGAATTTCGACCTTCCGGGCGATCCGTTCGTGCAGTCCGTCCACGAATTGGGCCATCAAGGTTTCCTCCAAGTCATCCAACTCCAGTCGGTTCTGTAGTTGCTCGAACTCCTCGAAGTATTCTTTGACCGTCTTGTTTCCTTGAGCTAATTTACAGAATTTCTTTTGTAAATCTCTATGGAAATGAGTCGGGACGTACCTTCGCCTCAGTTGGTATTTCATGTCGGCCCAAGTGACGATCTGGTCGTGATGGTGGCGACTACGTTCCGAGACGTCTCGATCCCACCAGGATAGGGCATGTCTGGTGAACTGGGCCTCGGCGAGGGCTATCTTCTTTCGGTCGTTGTACGCGTACTAGTCGAAGATATGCTCCATGCCTCGTTCCCATTCGAGATAGGTGATAGGTGTAGTTTTAACCCTATTCTAACTGCAAGTGCACAATGATTTAGTTGTAGTACTTAGGGTATCGAATCCACAGGGACTCCGGTCAACGATAGATTTAGAACTATTAAGATTAAACAAGGAGAAAGCAAAGGTGATTAAACTAAAAGCAGAGCAGAAAAGTAACTCAGTAGCAGGAGTGGTTTGTGAGCAAGGAAGCGAAGCGTTAGGTTTCAGGAGTTCTCAGGAAATCAGGAACACAAGCAATCAGTCAATCAGGATCTAATCAATAACTATTCTAGAACTCAAACACAAATATAGAATTAACCAAATTTCTTTGCGAGAATTCTCTAAGTCTAAATGTAGTAAACCAAACTTTCGTTTGCGAGAACTAACAGATTAAACCAGCATTAATTCCAAGTTTGATATGTTCACAATTAACCTAAACCAAACTTTCGTTTGCGAGAAGTTTAATTGCTCATCTAGGTTCTTTCTAGCTAAATTAACCAACTTTCGCTGCATTAATCAGCCTAACATCATAATTCTGATTAGCTACTTCAGATTAAGCATTAAGAACAACCTAAACAAAGAACTAGCAGATATGAATCCCTACAGATTGATTTAAACTATAGTTCCATGAAATCCCTAATGAGAATCCTTCAACCTAACATGTAAACTACTCAGACATGTTCATTGAGACAGAAAATATCATAAGTAGAAAACCAAATATCATTAAACAGAATAACCAACAGGGGTTCGAAATCAAGTCTCTTTCGAGAACAAGATCAGCCCCTAAGGCTCTCTGAAATAAAATAAAAGTAAAGTAAAGCGTAGCCTAAACAATGGCTTAAAAACTCTTATATAATGGTCTAAAGTCGGCTGGGGCTTCTTTGTAATTATGAAAACTTCTGGGCAAAGTTGCAATATCTAATTCTTCTCATTAAACGCTCGCGAGAATGTCTGCGTCGACCTTGCATCGATCGTTGCCACAAGTGTATCGATCGATGCAGGTCTGTGAATTCGACAGTGAAGTCCATCTCTCGGGTTAAATCTCCAAAATGCTCCAGAATGCTCCAACAACTCCAATTCCGCTCCAAACGTGTCTAGACCTGTAAACATAACTAAAAGACTCCAAAAAATAGTAAAAGACTCGATAAATAACACATATACCATGGTTAAAAACCCTAAAATCCATGGTATATCAACTCCCCCACACTTAGCTCTTGCTTGTCCTCAAGCAAGTAAAGAACAAAAGCATAAGAAAAGAAGTTTGAAAACACAGAAACTCATTTCGTCTTAGGAACTTTCGCATTCACATTCACTTAGTAATCCACTAAAAACTTTCCTGCAGAACTCAAGACCATAATGTACTTCCCCCACACTTAGCAACTGTCCCAAGTAAACTCCACAATCACATTCAAGCATTCAAATTCACCCTACTGACTTCTGCAAGTATTTAAGTGCGGTCTCACCTAATGAGTATCGATCAAAGGGCACATGGATTCTTACCTTATCAGCTCTAGACCACCATACTATCTTTCTCTAGTCCCTTTCTTCTCTTTCCCTTCCTTAACAACTGATTTTTCCCACATTGGGTATCATTTTATTTTTTTTATCAGTGTTCTTCCCGTTATGGGGTGTACTTTGGACACATTCCATGGATCGTACAGGAGATAATAGGGGTCTCTACCACTCCCGTGACCATTTCGGAGTTACTAACTCATCCTCAGTTTCTTATCTTCTTTTTTATTTTATGGAAGGGGAGAAGGGGACTAAATAGGATAGGTTGACAGGCTGTCTCAGAACTAACAAGGGAATCCGACACAAAGTATACCAAGCCCTTAGGTGAGAAATCTAAGTCAGTATTAAGGTTGAAGTCAGTAAAAGGATCCTCTGATACCTGAAGTGATGTGGGTGTCCTCAGTAGGTTGATCTGTGATGGGGTTTTCTAACAGTCATAGAGGCTCTGCAAGTCTGTCCAATGGTCACTTAGTTCCTGTTCAAGCGAAAATTTTCCTCGAAAAATCATAGTTTCATACAAATTTTGACTCAATAAAACAAATTTTGAAAAACTTAAGAAAACAAAAGCGTACGTCAGTAGCTTCCTCCCCCACACTTAAACTACACTGTCCCCAGTGTAATCAAGGCATGAGCTCGGTGAGAATAATAATCAAATTTGAAACAATCCGAAAGTTGCAGAACACTTACCTGTCGTCGCCCTGCGTCGATCGATGCCCAAGGGTGTCGATCGATGCACGGCGAATATGCTCGCGGTTACGTAGATAACCGATGTCTGAACTGCAATTGAATCGGTTAACCATACATCGCAACTGCATCGACCGATGCACTAGGTGTGTCGATCGATGCAATGTGATTTTGCCTGTTTCTCTCGGCTTTGAACACACTTAAACAAAAAAATTAAAAACACCAAAATCAAAACGAAAAATGAAAATAAAAACGAACCTAACAGTGGGTTGCCTCCCACTCAGCGCTTGTTTTTAGTCATTAGCTTGACTATTGGAAGAGATTTGACTCAAGGCGGTTTCAACAGAGACTTTGAGTGTCTCTGTGAATATCTCTTCATCCAAGAAGGTGTATAGGCTTTCAGATCATGAGGTTTTCCAAGGAAAGAGTAATCAGAATCAGGGCGGGAGCGAAGCTTGGGCGGTCTACTGCGTTTTCCTGCTTTCAAAACAATGTGATCAGAAGGTTTAAGCTTAGGTGATTTGTACCTTACCTTTGATGTATATCTGATGTCTGGAGCTTTCTGCTTATGAGCAGTTGCAGGTACTGAAGATGTTAGAGCAGGTTCAAGAGGAACCGCCATCTTCTTCTTTCCACTATCAGATACTGTAGTTCCACCAATCTGAACTTCTTCTTTCAGATGACCATCAGTGGAGATCATCTTCTTTGCATGATCTCGCGAAGTTTCAACTGGTGGTGTTTTATTCACCTTCTTATGTATCACTTTCATGCAGTTAGCCACTTCTAGCTCTTGTTTGGAAGGTTTAGGAATCTTAGGATATGGCACAGGGGGCTTATAGACCCGTTCTGGTACTGTTGCAGGTTTCTGGTCATGTCTGCGTTCTGTGTCGATCGTTGCATGATGTGTGTCGATCGATGCAAGGCGATTCTGTTTGTCGTAAGAACTCGAAATTGCCGTCAGAACGGCGTGTCGATCGACACTAAGGGGGTGTCGATCGATGCATGTCTCAGACAGACAATATTCATCCAGAAAATCCGAGATTATGCTCTCTTCTTCACCTAGCAACTCAATCTCATCCCTTAAGGTCACAGCTCTGATGGATTTGTACTGTTCAGCTTTCCTAGCTTCATTTTGTCTTTGTATTGCTCCAGCTGTCTGCTGAACTTGGACATCTAGCTCCTTCACATGTGTGCTCAAGTATTCAAACTTCCCATTCAGATTTTCATGTATAGTATCCAGCTTCCTGTCGAAGTCCATAGCAGTCTTAGTATGATCCTCTAGCAGCTGCTCTATCATGGATTCCATCTTGCTCTCATAAGCATTAGCAGCAGGAGATGCCTGATAGGAGGGTGATCCATAAGTCCTTTGATAGGAATTACCTTGCTGATTTCCATACCTGCTTCCTTGAAACCCAGAACCATTTATGTAGTTCCTCTCCTCTTCCTGTCTTTCCAGTAACTGCTCCATCATGCTCATCAGCTTATTAGACTGTGTATTGTGAGGAGGAACAGGCTAGTATGATGGAGATTCATAGTCTCTGGTGAATGAATTGGAACCATAGCCTCTGCAGAACGAGTTATTCTGCTGATTTTCCAACATCCGTTCCATCATTCCCATCATTCTTTTGCACTGTGTCGATCGATGCAGGGTAGCGTCGATCGATGCAAGCTCGAGAATGCAACGATCGACACACAGGACCGTGTCGATCGATGCAAGGCGATTACAGGCGTACCTGAAACGCAAGAACAGAAAAAGAAAAAAAATTAGTAGCAAAAATTAAAAACGAAAATCCTAGTCTAAACCCTAAGTTCAAATCTATCGAGGACTCAAAAGAGTCCCCGGCAACGGCGCCAAAAACTTGATAGGTGTAGTTTTAACCCTATTCTAACTGCAAGTGCACAGTGATGTAGTTGTAGTACTTAGGGTATCGAATCCACAGGGACTCCGGTCAACGATAGATTTAGAACTATTAAGATTAAACTAGGAGAAAGCAAAGGTGATTAAACTAAAAGCAGAGCAGAAAAGTAAATCAGTAGCAGGAGTGGTTTGTGAGCAAGGAAGCGAAGCGTTAGGTTTCAGGAGTTCTCAGGAAATCAGGAACACAAGCAATCAGTCAATCATGATCTAATCAATAACTATTCTAGAACTCAAACACAGATATAGAATTAACCAAATTTCTTTGCGAGAATTCTCTAAGTCTAAATGTAGCAAACCAAACTTTCGTTTGCGAGAACTAACAGATTAAACCAGCATTAATTTCAAGTTTGATATGTTCACAATTAACCTAAACCAAACTTTCGTTTGCGAGAAGTTTAATTGTTCATCTAGGTTCTTTCTAGCTAAATTAACCAACTTTCGCTGCATTAATCAGCCTAACATCATAATTCTGATTAGCTACTTCAGATTAAGCATTAAGAACAACCTAAACAAAGAACTAGCAGATATGAATCCCTACAGATTGATTTAAACTATAGTTCCATGAAATCCCTAATGAGAATCCTTCAACCTAACAGGTAAACTACTCAGACATGTTCATTGAGACAGAAAATATCATAAGTACAAAACCAAATATCATTAAACAGAATAATCAACAGGGGTTCGAAATCAAGTCTCTTTCGAGAACAAGATCAGCCCCTAAGGCTCTCTGAAATAAAATAAAAGTAAAGTAAAGCGTAGCCTAAACAATGGCTTAAAAACTCTTATATAATGGTCTAAAGTCGGCTGGGGCTTCTTTGTAATTATGAAAACTTCTGGGCAAAGTTGCAATATCTAATTCTTCTCATTAAACGCTCGCGAGAATGTCTGCGTCGACCTTGCATCGATCGTTGCCACAAGTGTATCGATCGATGCAGGTCTGTGAATTCGACAGTGAAGTCCATCTCTCGGGTTAAATCTCCAAAATGCTCCAGAATGCTCCAACAACTCCAATTCCGCTCCAAACGTGTCTAGACCTGTAAACATAACTAAAAGACTCCAAAACATAGTAAAAGACTCGATAAATAACACATATACCATGGTTAAAAACCCTAAAATCCATGGTATATCAATAGGCTTCGGGGTCGACCTTACCTGCAAATGTAGAAGGTTTTAGTTTAACGTCGTTGAAATTAGGACGCTGTACCTCATTGTCGCGTATGCGACCGCGATGGTTCGGATCGCGTCGGTCTGGTGGTCGATAATATTGGCCGCGGCGATTGTCATCGTGGTCGGGCATCTCGTCATCCGTATCGTCCTGTCAGGCGTCATGGTTGTGCGCTGCTCGTCCTGCGCATCCGTGGTACGGGTCAAGTCGAGGCTGCTGGTCGGTAGGTTGTTCTAGACGGTCGAGTTTGACGCATATGGCCTGTATCGCAGCCATGAACTGGGTTAAGTCGGGTTGTACGGCCTGCTGGTTCTCTTGATGATCTCCCATGCTTTAGCTCTCTCACTGTTAGGGCTGGGATTATTATCCGGGATCCGGATCCGATCCGGTATCCGCTTTGAAATAGCGGATATCCGGGGTGCCGGATCCAGATCCGGATAGTAAAATCACGGATCCGTCGGAACCGGATCCAGATAATAGAAAATTTCAGAACCGGATATCCGATATCCCTTTATATTATATTATAATATGTTTTTATTATATATGTTATAGTAAATATCTTAAATTTATTTGTATCAACCATAAATTATGGAAATGTGGAATTATATATGATTGTTCATATTCTTCGATGTTGTGTCTTTGTTGTGGACTTAAACATTATCTCTTTCACAATGATCTTTTGCTACTATATAATCACATGATCTTTTATTATTATATTTTTGTGTGAAAAATGTAAACTCTAAAAAAATTAGTTAAATTTTAGATTGGATCCGGATATCCGTGGATACCCGCAGATATCCGGTATTATTACGGATATCCGAAAACCGGATATCCGGAATAAGCGGATCCAGATCCGGATAATCATATTGCATATCCGGTGAAACCGAATCCGGATCCGGATACCTCAAAAAAGCCGGATATCCGAATCCGTCCCAGACCTACTCACTGCACACTTAATGAAAAAAAAGGAAAAATGATATGTCGATTTTTTTTTGACTAGATAACTTAAAAAAAAATGCTTAACTCAGCCTAACCAATGCAAATAATTAATTAAAACCGAATCAAGTTACACTAAACCGTAGGAGATAATTGAGTCTAACAAGAAATCCTACTCACTAGATGCGTCTGCCTACAATTAAACAACCTAACGATATATATATTTAACCTTTGATGAATGCAACAAGTAGACAGAATCGAATAACCAGACCGTAAATCCAAAGAACAAACCAAGTTCGAATGAACCCCTAGCCAGTGTTCAAGAAAGCGTTAGGCGCTAGTCGGGCGGCGATCTAACGTCTAGCGCCTAAAACGTCTAATCGGAAACCTAGATTTTAATTAAGAGCCCTAAACGTTTACAAAACTAAACAATAAATTAAATATATACAACAAAATACTATATTAATTTATTATCATAATATTATGATTTCTACGTGGATTACTATAACTTTTTATGCTTTTCATTTTGTATATTTATTTCATTTTGTTTTTTTCTTTCTCTATTTTATCATATTTTATTTTTGCTAATTATAACTTCAATTATTTATTGAATATATATTTAATAGTTTTTAGTTATAAGTCTTTTTCAATCTTTCTAAACTGTTTTAATATAATATTCTAGTTTTGATCTCATAATTTATTCTTTTTGTTTATATTTAAATTTAATTATTTTTTTTATTTGTGAGATTATTAAATCATAGAAACAATTATAAAATGATTAATTTAAATCTATATCATATAAATTTATACGTTTAAAATATTTTAAGATTAAATTTCGTTTTTTGTTTTATATTTATATTTTAGTACTTTTTAGTAATTGATTAAAATTAAATAGTTTTAAATGAAATAATTAATGATGATGTGGAAATTTTTATTTAAAATAGACCAATAAGAGAGGGGGGCTGACGTGTCAACGCAGGAGAGAGCCTCCTTCATCTTTTATATATAGGATATCTGATTTCTTATAAAGTCTTACGATGACATAATCGTGAATAACCAGGTTAATAATGGAATATATTAATGAAAGAAAAAAAGAAAATGGATAATGATAATTTTAAGGTTGACTTCAATTTAAATTTAAAGTATATTTTTGCAATTGACCCATATATAACTGCCAAAAGTGTTTTGTTTTATCAATAAAATCGCTGAATAACGGAATCTTTGAACACAAATCAATGTAGAAAATTATACGAATAATAAAATTTGAAAATCACAAACATTAAGTCATCCAATTATTACAGTTTTCTCTGTTATATATATATATATATATATATATATATATAACATTTGATGAATGCAACAAGTAGAGAGAACCGAGTAATCAGACCGTAAATCATATATATATATTTAACCTTTGATGAATGCAACAAGCAGACAGAACCGAATAACCAGACCATAAATCCAAAGAACAAACCAAGTTCGAATGAACCTGTAGCTAGTGTTCAAGAAAGCGCTAGGCGCTAGTTGGGCGGCGATCCAACGCCTAGCGTCTAGAACGCCTAATTAGAAGCATATATGTTAACTAAGCGGCCTAAACGTTTACAAAACTAAACAATAAATTAAATATATACAACAAAATATATGAAATATCATAATTTATAAATAATAAAATTCATGTTAATTTAATATCATAACGGTTGATTATCAAATCAGATCTGCATTAGATCGATTCGAGTAGATGGTGGTTTACCTTTAATTTCCCCAAGGCATAGCAGATTTGGTTCCCCTCACTGACGCTCTGGCGACGAGAGCGTCCGACGATGAGAGCATGGCGGAGGGATATCGGGTCGACTTCGTCATCGTCTCTTCCAAACTCTGATTTATCTTCGTCTCTCTCTTTCTCTCTCTCACTCCATCTTTGTCTTCGTCGATCTCTCAATCCTCACGAGTCTTCAATTCTTTTATACAAAAAAAATGACGATGAAGGTTGAGAGAATACAAAATGAGTTGTTAGGGTCAGTTTAATTAGGTTAATGGGGGTGAAAAATAAATCAAATGTCATGATTTAAAATGAGACAGATCTAACGGTGTTGAAGCTAATCCGCGTGTCTTCCTAAATAAAATCTGAACCGTTGATATACATAAATCAATGGCCCTTATATGTGATCTTAATGGTGGTGTTATTAACCAATATAATATTTTTGATTATAATTAATATATAATAAACAAAATAATAATTTAAAAATAATAAAATAGTTAATTTTTTTAAATGCTAAGTTTAAAATATAAAAATGAAACTTTTAAAAATATTAAATTTTAAAAATAATTTTAAAATAATAAAAATGAGTATATATAGTGATTAAAATGATTAAATTTGATTTTATTTTTATTTACATTATTTTTTAATTTTAAAAGTGTTAAAATTTACTTAAGAGTGTATATAATAATTAAATTGTTCTTTAAGAATTTTTAATTTATTATTAGTATTAAAAGATTAGTAGATTTCAAAACAAAATCAGTACATTTAATTTATTATTGTTTAAAATAAGTTTTAAATTAATTTTATGTAAAGTATATATTTAAATGGTTTAAATATTACATTTATGTAGATATAAATAGTTTTATATTTTGATTTTATGATTAATATTTACAGTATGATTATGGTTTAAGGTATAGGGTTTGAAAGTTTGTGTTTAAGGTTATAAGTCAATTTTTGAAAATAATAGATTTGAAGAATTTTTTTTTTAGAGTTGAATCTTAGGTTTGGATATATTTTAGTAATTGAAATTTTTTAATTAAAGTTTTATTTATACTTTAGAGTTTTAGGGTTAGTTCATGATTTAGAGTTTAGAGTTTTAATTTGTTTTATGTAAACTATATATGTAAATGTTTAAATATGAGTTTTATGTATATATAGTTAATTTTATATTTTAATTTTATAGTTTTCGATTAAGAATAAGGTTTATAGTATGATTATGCTTTAGGATATAGGGTTTTAAGTGTTGTGTTTAGGGTTTTAATTTAATGTTTGAAAATAATAGATTTAAAAATATTTTTAATTTATAAGTGTTAAAACTTAGTTTTTTATATGTTATAGTAGTTATAATTTTTTTTTATACTTTAGAATTTTAGGGTTTGTTTAGGGTTTAGGATTTGAATAGCTACAATAAATTTATAGCTATCCGTAGCTAAGTCACAAAGCCACATGTAACTACGAATAAAGCCGTAATTATACTTATATATATATATATATATAGCTACATAAAGCTATGAAAAATATGTTATGGTTATTTTTTTTTACGTTTTGAGTCATAGCTATTTGTGACTATTTGTTTCTGCGGACATGTCGTAGCTATTCGTAGTTATTTTGCTACGAATAGCTACGAATTGGTTTTGTGGCTATATAGTTACGGATAGCTATGAAATAGCTACAAATTTCTATTTTTTTTCCAATCATAGCTATTTCATAGTTATCCGCAGCTTAAAAAAAATAGCTACGAAAAATCTATAGCTAATCTGTAGCTATTACACAGTTTTCTTATAGTTACCTTGATGTTTTCTTGTGTACTATGAACCGGAAATTATGTTCTTGCTTAGTGAGAACTTTTTTTTTTAATTATAATATATATATTTTTAAAATCAAACCGATCATAACTGGGATCAACCGGAGTACAAACCAAAAGGAACCGGAACAAAATTAACAGACCTTGTAACCTAAATAACTGGAAAGGGACACTCAAACCAAGCCCAATTTTACGAAAAAGCCCTTCGCCACTCTTAAAAGACAGACCGGATCTGTAACCGCCGCCGGCGGGTGCGAGCCGGCGAGACTCGCGGTGCTGAGCGGAGGCTTCCAGCAAGCGAAGGGACCCGACCCTTGACGGCTTTCCGACCCCACCATCCTTACTCCTCTCTCCTTCTCCAGGCGCGCGACTCTTCTCCAGAACCTCCGGGTCTCACCCCGTAGAACCGCTCCAAGCAAGCTCCCGCTGGTGAATCCTCCTCCGCATCTGAAGCCCGGCGAGTGTCTATCCCTTCCGATCTTCTCCGACCTTCGTTCCTCCTGCCCAAAAACTTCTCCGAGAAATCCCGGCATGCAACAAGGCACTTTACCGCCAATCTTCCTCGCAGTCACGGCGAAGAGGCCACCACCACCGTGACGCTTTCATGCATGTATCGCCCCCTCCAACTTCTCTCCGGAAGCACCAGCCCCAAATCCCTCGGATCCGCTCTCCCTTGCGCTCGACTTTTCACCGCACGTCCTCTAGCGGCTCCAAGCTCACGACTTACCCGGGGATGACGGATCTAAGAAGATCCGCGACTGCGCCGCCGCAAAGGAGAAGAACCACAACGTCGCGATACGAAGAAACGAGATCTGAGGAAAACCGGACTCCTCTTAGCCAGCCCGGGAACGATTGAGCACATCAGAACCATCAGGAGGCCTCGCCCGGCACCGACGGAGACCGTCGACTACCGGAGAGGCATCAGCGAACTCGAAATCGAAAAAGGCGACGAAGACGAAACGAGAGAGATTCGATCGGGCGCGTATAATACACGCGCACGAATGACCCGTGTGAACAACAGTTAGCAAGCTCGCTTAGTGAGAACTTTATACGCACATGTTTTGCGAATATTCTATGAGCACCAAATTCAACAATGGGCAGAACTGATATTAGAAGCAACAATTTTACAGACTATAATGATTAGAACATGAAAGAAAATAATCAACTATGAACCCAAACTACCGTAAGCTGGTTGAGGAAGAATCGGAAGATGAGTAGAGTCGAGACAAAGATCTCTCTCCTTAATTCTTTAAACGCCCGTAGTGCTCCGGTTTGATACGCTCAAGAATCCCAGGATAAAACTACTCTATTCTCTGCTTCGATGCACTCGAGAACAAAGCTAACGAACCAAAAATCTGTGTTGTACTCTCAGACACTAAGAAACATGGAGAAGAAGAAGAGAGGAGATTGTATATGGTGATGAGCATAGAGAAGAAGAGGAGTTACAACTTCTTATATAGAAGTCATATTTCTCAACGTAAATAATCAAAAGTTTTTTAGAATTCAATCTCTCATTTACTTTAGATTGATTCCAACAATTAAGTGTCTTGATTTTTTGACGTTACAAAACTTATTGTTAGGAGATATTTTAGTTGACCAAATCAACAAAATTTTCAGTATTGATTTAGGCCAAAAATTAAATTAATCTTTGGACCTACAATCTTATACAAGGCCATTAAGCTTAAAGCCCAAGCCCATATCTCCTTTACACTCCAAGTTGTCCATTCGGACTTCAATTTCTCATTCAACCGAACTTCGTTTTTATCGTTCTTATACACCACCTTGTAGTGGATGCAGCGACGATTGTATCGTGCCCAAGAACTAGTCATTCCGATGAACGTCTTCACCGGAAATCTTACCGGAATATGGTCGTAAACCATTTCCATAAAAACGAGTTCTAACAATCCCCCACATGAATAGAAATGACTCTAGACACATGACGACTCAATAGACTTAACTAACTAGATATGACAGAAAGACTTTTGAGAGTACAAACGAAAATTCACTGTATCTGAGTTGGTAGCATTTTTCAGCTTTGAACCACTCATTTTAATATCTGTCGGATTTACTCGGCCAGGTAGTGAACATGATGTCTTGAACCACCCGGGCTTTGATGTAAACCTAGACAACAGGTATAGCATAGCTTCATTTCTCACAGAAATAGGTTCTCTATTGTGTTCATTTTGGCCGTGAACATGCCTGGTTAATCATGAGTGAACTTAGAGAATATAGCCTGACCTTCATTCTCCTAGAAACGGCCTCATTTCACACTCATAAGGTGATTTTCCTTTAGCTTGTATTATAAAAAGTATCCTGTAATACTCCACATATCATACCAAGCTTGGACTCAAATCATTAAAAGCTTACGCTTATCCTATACACATACAGGAAGCACTGTACATCATCTTAGGAACTGGGTATAGACGTGAGTCTAACAGTACTCTTACAGATTTAGTTTGATTTAGTTGTCCCTTTGAACCTACATATGGGATCTCCAGTCACGTAGGTGGGGTTTCCATCAAACTACATCTTAATTCATAGGCTTTAAACCCATTCCTCTTGATGATTTTACAACTTGATCTCGTGACAACCTTTTAGTAAATGGATCCGCAAGGTTGTCTTTCGACTTAATGTAGTCTACCGTGATTACACCAGTTGAGATCAATTGTCTAATGGTTTTATGACGTCTTCTTATATGACGAGATTTACCATTATACAGATTGCTCAGTGCCCGACCTATAGCCGATTGGCTATCACAGTGTACACGTAATGCCGGCACTGGCTTATCCCACATGGGAATATCTTCCAGGAAATTTCGAAGCCACTCTGCTTCCTCTGTAGCTTAATCTAAAGCTATAAACTCAGATTCCATAGTCGATTTGGCCAACAGATTTTGTTTGGAAAATTTCCAGGACACTGTTGCACCCGCAAGCGTAAATACATATTCACTTGTGGATATAATTTGTGGTAAGCAATGCTTCCCCCCACATGTTCTGGGCTAACCCAGATTCTTGAAACATCGCATTCATCATCTCTTTGAGAGTTCGGTTTTTACGTTCCGCAAATCCGTTAGATTCAGGTGAATAAGGAGCGGTTGTTTGATGGATAATTCCATGTTCTTTACAGAATGCATCAAATGGTCCATCATACTCGCCTCCTCTATCACTTCGAACTATCTTTATAGTTTTAGCGAGTTGGTTTTCAACCTCGATTTTATACTCCTCTAATTTTTCCAAGGCCTCATCTTTGCTTCGTAGCAAATAGACATAACAATATTTTGTACAATCATCTATGAAAGTCACAAATTTTTTTTTTTTTTCGCCTCTAGTTTGGATAAACTTTAAATCACATAAATCAGTGTGAATTAAATCTAGAGGTTCGGTTGTCCTTTGAAAGCTTGTGTGAGATTACCAACGTATTGATATTATGATTTATCTAAAATTAAACCAACCAAATCACCAACACTAAAGTTTTTATAACAATGAGTTATACAAAACGTTTAAATAGCGTTTTTAAGATGTGTTTCGCAAATTTCAGTTTTAAAAATAAAACATTTGCGGAAACAATTCGAGGTAAAGCGAATCACAAACTCACTTAAAAGTGTTCGTGGAAACCTTTAAACACTCGTTCAACGATTCGTGTAAACACTAAATAGTGAATCACAAATCCTTTTGATATTGTTTGGTGAAACAATTCACGTAAACGCTTATAAAAGCGAATCGCAAATCCAGTATTTAAATTGACAACAATTGACGAAACGGTCGTCAAAACAATTTAAAGCATTTACTAAAACCAGAGTAAATTGTTTAAAATCCTTTCCAAAAGATTATGAAACTTGTAACAGCTATAATAAAGGACAAAAACCGTTTCCAAATTTGACCAAAATCTTTTAGAGAAAATTGAGTTGACTCAATCCAAAAAAAAATCGTAAATTAATTAGCAACAACCACAAAACCGATAACACAAGCTTTTACAAGAAAAGAATGTTGCAGGTTTTTCTGGAGATCAATTGCCAAAAAGTTTTTGTTTTTTTTTGTGTTTTCAAAACCGGTAAGTATTGCAAGACAAAGTACGTCTCCAAATTTGACCAGACACTTTCTAGTAAATATTGGTTTTAATCAACCAACAAAAATGGAGAACAAATACAAAGATGCTAAAAGACAAAATCCACAAGCACTTATTGATTAAATATTGCAGGTTTTGTTTATTGTTTCGTCCAAAGAAGACGAAGATCAACTGCAAACCTCTTTTCGTTTGAAAAAATCTTTCACCAATTGCTATATAAGTCAAATCAAACCGGTAATCTTCAAAAGAGATACGGTTTATGATTTTAGCTTAAGCAATATATTAAAACATCGACTCTTTCACAAACTTTTTTTTTCAACAACGTTTAAGAAAACAGAAAAAATTGTGAAAAGTATGATAAGAAGTGAAAGAAATCAATCTGAACTAAAGGTAAACTGAACTCCGATTTTTCCTGCAAAACAGAGACTAACAGCAACACAGGTACAGAAGGGATTATGTCTGTAAAAGCTTCACAATCAGAAAATTTCGTTAGTCCAAATAACAATAACGAAATTTTTAAAGAATTAAGACTATGAGCACCAAATTCAACAATGGGCAGAACTGATATTAGAAGCAACAATTTTACAGACTATAATGATTAGAACATGAAAGAAAATAATCAACTATGAACCCAAACTACGTAAGCTGGTTGAGGAAGAATAGGAAGATGAGTAGAGTCGAGACAAAGATCTCTCTCCTTAATTCTTTAAACGCCCGTAGTGCTCCGGTTTGATACGCTCAAGAATCCCAGGATAAAACTACTCTATTCTCTTCTTCGATGCACTCGAGAACAAAGCTAACGAACCACAAATCTGTGTTGTACTCTCAGACACTAAGAAACATGGAGAAGAAGAAGAGAGGAGATTGTATATGGTGATGAGCATAGAGAAGAAGAGGAGTTACAGCTTCTTATATAGAAGTCATATTTCTCAACGTAAATAATCAAAAGTTTTTTAGAATTCAATCTCTCATTTACTTTAGATTGATTCCAACAATTAAGTGTCTTGATTTTTTGACGTTACAAAACTTATTGTTAGGAGATATTTTAGTTGACCAAATCAACAAAATTTTCAGTATTGATTTAGGCCAAAAATTAAATTAATCTTTGGACCTACAATCTTATACAAGGCCATTAAGCTTAAAGCCCAAGCCCATATCTCCTTTACACTCCAAGTTGTCCATTCGGACTTCAATTTCTCATTCAACCGAACTTCGTTTTTATCGTTCTTATACACCACCTTGTAGTGGATGCAGCGACGATTGTATCGTGCCCAAGAACTAGTCATTCCGATGAACGTCTTCACCGGAAATCTTACCGGAATATGGTCGTAAACCATTTCCATAAAAACGAGTTCTAACATATTCATCAAGACGCTTCTCCATCAAACGAAAGAAGAGCTTCTCTCATGCATATTTGTTTCCTTCTCATAAATACCAAAAGCGAGAGTCTCTACAATCTTCAGGTACTATAGATTGATGTTAATGAAAAATCTCTTTTATTTATTTACGATAAAAATCATATATACATAACAAATATTATGAGATTCCTATGTCATCTTGATTCTTGAGAGTTGTAATTTTGTCTCATAGGTGAAAATTAAGTATTCTTAACTATAATAGTATTATAAATTACTAACGTTCCTATGTTAATGAGATGGATCATAGATAGTTGAAGTTTGAGTGTTCATAAATTGAATGTACTAATCTGGTTTCATGAGATAAACCATCACATGCATACTTTCCTTGCTTTCTTTCTATATAAGTTTTCTACTCACCTTATATTCTTTTTTTTTTTTTTTTTATCAATTTAAACGTTATATAAATTTTTACTCTTCATCAAATGAGCAAATGTTCAAGAAACAGAATACAAGAGCCAACATGGCTAAAAGAACAACATCAATAAACGCAAAGTGGAAAACATACGTAACATTGAAACTTTATTATTAACAAATGAAATTTGTTTATTCTTTTTCTAATTACTTTTGTAATAGATAAAGAAGATTGCTTGGATTGAGCTTCTTACAAACAAACAAAAAACTTTCATAAACATTTTGGAGCTGGCATGTGATCGTCTCCATCAACAATCAACAAACTTTTAGTAGGGTTAAATAAGGATGATTCAAAAGAACATAAACTTGTATAACATGCTTCTCATTCTACCTTTAAGAGCATACAAAAACTTATTTATAGTTTTCTTACCTCACCTAAATTATCCAATCCATGACATATATGTTTCAAGAAGTTTTGGTTAAAAAGTTTTGTTTAAGATTCTCATATGACCTTTTAGAATATCAAAGTTTCTTTCTAATTTTTAGTAGGGTTACTTAGGGGTAATTCAAATGAACATAAACTTGCATAACATGCTTCTCATTCTACTTTTAGGAGCATATAAAAACTTACTTATTATAGTTCTCTTACCTCACCTAAATTCTTCAATCCATGACATATATGTTTCAAGAAGTTTTGGTTACAAAGGTTTTTAGGTTTTCCATAGGACCTTTTAGAAGATCAAAGATTCTTTCTAGTCTTTTAGTAGTGTTACTTAAGGGTAATTCAAAGGAACATAAACTTGTATAACATGCTTCTCATTCTACCTTTATGAGCATACGAAAACTTACTTATAGTTTTCTTATCTCACTTAAATTATCCAATCCATGATATATATGTTTCAAGAAGTTTTGGTTAGAAAGTTTTGTTTAGGATTCTCATATGACCTTTTAGAAGATAAAAGTTTCTTTCTAGTCTTTTAGTAGGGTTACTTCGGGTTGATTCAAATGAACATAAACTTGTATAACATGCTCCGCAAGGTTGCTAGAAATGCATTTGTTTGATCGCTAGGTTGCTAGCAATGCATCTGAATGTTTGATCATCTCGTGCGGCTGTTAGTTGAATGTTGAGAATTTTTGCATTCTTTGATTCGCTAGGTTGTTAGATGGTAGCTTTCGAGCTTGGGTTAGTAAATCGTAGAGGATGATCGGTTCTAGTTGTAGATGTTTCGGTAGATCAATAAACCGATAGATTCAGACTTTGTAGGAAGCTTATTTATGATGACATATATGTTTTGGTAAAAAGTTTTTTTTTTAGGATTATCATAGGACCTTTTAGAAGATCAAAGATTATTCCTCGTGTTTTAGTAGTGTTACTTAAGGGTGATTCAAAAAACATAAACTTGTATAACATGCTTCTCATTCTACCTTTAGGAGCATACAAAAACTTACTTATAGTTGTCATACCTCACCTAAATTCTCCAATCCATGACATATATGTTTCAAGAATTTTTTTAAGAATTCTCATAGGACCTTTTAGAAGATCAAAGATTATTCCTCGTGTTTTAGTAGTGTTACTTAAGAGTGATTCAAAAGAACATAAACTTGTATAACATGTTTCTCATTCTACCTTTATGAGCATACAAAAACTTACTTATAGTTGTCTTACCCCACCTAAATTCTCCAATCCATGACATATATTTTTCAAGAAGTTTTGGTTAAAAAGTTTTGTTTAGGATTCTCATAAGACCTTTTCGAAGATCAAAGTTTCTTTATAGTCTTTTAAAACGTTTACTTAAGGTTGATTCAAATGAACATGAACTTGCATAACATGCTTCTCATTCTACCTTTAGGAGCATACAAAAACTTACTTATAGTTGTCTTACCCCACCTAAATTCTCCAATCCATGGAATATGTGCGTCAAGAAGTTTTGGTTATAAAGTTTTGTTTAGGATTCTCATAGGACCTTTTAGATGATGAAAGATTCTTTATAGTCTTTTAAAACAGTTACTTAGGGGTGATTCAAATGAACATAAATTTGTATAACATGTTTCTCGTTCTACCTTTAGGAGCATACAAAAACTTACTTATAGTTGTCTTACCCCACCTAAATTCTCCAATCCATGACATATATTTTTCAAGAAGTTTTGGTTAAAAAGTTTTGTTTAGGATTCTCATAAGACCTTTTCGAAGATCAAAGTTTCTTTATAGTCTTTTAAAACGGTTACTTAGGGTTGATTCAAATGAACATAAACTTGCATAACATGTTTCTCATTCTACATTTACGAGCATACAAAAACTTACTTATAGTTGTCTTACACCACCTAAATTCTCCAATCCATGGAATATATGCGTCAAGAAGTCTTGGTTATAGACAATTATAGGTAAGTTTTTGTATGCTCCTAAAGGTAGAATGAGAAGCATGTTATGCAAGTTTATGTTCCTTTGAATCACCACTAAGTAACACTACTAAAACACTAGAAAGAATCTTTGATCTTCTAACAGGTCCTACGAGAATCCTAGAAAAACTTTTTACCAAAACTTCTCGAAACATATATGTAATGGATTGAAGAATTTATGTGAGGTAAGACAACTATAAGTAAGTTTTTATATGCTCCTAAATATAGAATGAGAGGCATGTTATACAAGTTTATGTTCCTTTGAATCACCCCTAAGTAACACTACTAAAACACGAGGAAGAATCTTTGATCTTCTAAAAGGTCCTATGAAAATCCTAAAAAAAACTTTGTAACCAAAACTTCTTGAAACATATATAACATAGATTGGAGAATTTAAGCGAGGTAAGACAACCATACATAAGTTTTTGTATGCTCCTAAAGGTAGAACGAGAAGCATGTTATACAAGTTTATGTTCCTTTGAATCACCCTTTAGTAACACTACTAAAACACTAGAAAGAATCACTGATCTTCTAAAAGGTTCTATGAGAACATTAAAAAAAAATTTAACCAAAACTTCTTGAAACATATATCCCATGGATTGGAGAATTTAGGTGAGGTAAGACAACTATAAGTAAGTTTTTGTATTCTCCTAAAGATAGAATGAGAGGCATGTTATACAAGTTTATGTTCCTTTCAATCACCAGCCTCCCAAGACAATACTATTACTGGTTTGTATAAACCAGGTAAAATATTAATGATCTTGCTATTAAAACCTAAAACTTAATTCAAGTTGACTCATAAACATTTCAATACCACTTTTTTGTAAATTCAATTGATATTAAGTAATTATATATTTATATATGTGGGTGTATGTTTTGCAATAATTTCCCAACTAGATTTTAACCCGCCGATCGGCGGGTATAATTTTGTTTTGATGTTTATTAATATTTTGCGTATAAATAATATATTTGTAAATGATAATATGTTTTTATAACACATTAATAAAAATATGTTGAACATATATATATATAGGTTTTATATAGTTTATTTTTTATTTTTTGTAAATGATAATGATCCAGACTAAAGATATATAATTATTTTTTATAGCATGTAGATTTATATTTGTAAAATTAATATATCTAATTTTTAACACATATTCTATTGTTGTTTGTTAAAGATTTGAATATTTTTTTTTATCTTTATGCAGTAGTTAGTATAATATATAAAGCGTATGTATAATAGGGTGGTGAATATATATTATTAATCCAAATATAAGTAATTTGTTATGTATATTTTATTTTATGTTTGTAATGTTTTCTTAGACTTGAAATTTTTTTTTTATAAAAACTAATAAAATTTATCTTTATTAGTTTTGTACTTTATTGTAAAAATGAATTTTAATTTACTTGGAAATTACAATTTCTATTTTTTTTGACTAATTTTAGTTTCTTATTATCAGTTTATGGATTGAAATTATATTTGATTTATAGAAATGTATATTATTGAACATATTATGACAAAAAATATTAAAAATGTGATGCTTTCATTTACCCGTGGACAGGGGTAATATATATTTATAAATACTAATATGTTCTATTTTATTTATTTTATTAGTAGATGTGGAGGTTTGAGATTTGTTGACAATTTGGTTGTCTATGTGATGTTACGATTTTATAGTGTATATTTGTTTTGTAATATTAGTAGATAGTAAAATTATAAACACGTTAATTATTATATTATTAATTTATATGTTAAAATTGAAAATCAATCTTATAGTTTATAAGTTTTTTTTTAAGTAACTCATTTTTAGAATTTAATTTAACATCATAAAAGAAACAATAAAGATGTTTATTTTACAAAAAAAACTTGAACCAAAAACTAAAAACTAATATTTTAATTATTGCTAATAGAAATTTTTAAAAACATGTGCATTTTACAGCTTATATTTACATAAATATTTTATATATTTGAGTTATATTATAATTCACACATATTTTTAGGGGTTTTCAACCAGAGCCGGCCCAATTTGTTTTGGGTATTTACATGTTCTTAATATTAAGACTAAACCGATGGACCTAAAAGGAACTGACTCAAAAATCCGACTTGACCAATATGTTATGGTTGATAATATTTTTATATATTTTTGTTTGTTTTCAGTTTTATTTGAGATTTTATGTTTGTTTTATAGTGCCATTTTCATTTTTTTTCTTGCAAACTTCTTTTAGTAAACCATTTATTTCTTGGATTTTTAAAATTTTATTTGAGTTTACACAGACATATTAAGACGGAAAATCCGACCCGTTTAAATCCTCTTATATTTAAAATTCATTTAGACTCGTTTGTCTAAAACCGTCAGAAATTACACATGCCTACTTAATCTTTTCGGTTTGGTTTATTAATTTAAATTTTTAAAATTTTAACACAAAGTATATAAAATAAACTTTGTAAATTTGTCTATACATTTTTTTACTCTAATTGAACCAAATACTTCTCACCAATTTAAAATAATTTTTCTTCTTGCAAAAATTATTTAGTAAAACATATATTTTGGGTTTTGATTTTTTAAATTTTTATTTGAGTTTACGTAGAGATGTTAAAATAGAAAGATTTGAACCGTTTAGACCTGTTTATATTTAAGATCTATTTAGACCCGTTTGTTTAAACCAAACTTAAATAACATATGCATATTTGAATACGTAAAAATCAGTTTATATATTTTAACTTTTCAATATTAATACAAAATACAGAAAAAATAATTTTGTTTATTTGCCTATACATTTTTATTTTGATTGAATCCAATATTTTTCACCTATTTAAGTATTTAACACAAAATATTGATACGTCATAAATGAATTGGTTCGAAAATACAATTTCATCAAAAAAAAATGAAAGATAGAGGTTGGTGGTTTCCCAAAACTACTAAATACACTCAACATATTTGATCACTTTGACCATATGAACATAAAAGAAAAAAAATCAGTCAAAATTTTAGATGACAATAGGTTTTGTTTGGAATCTACACTTGACTGTTTGCTGAAATTGACCAACATTATGTTAGACTTTTTGTTGCTCTAATAGTCTTTTGCTCAAACCAAAAGGGATCTAGTTTCTTGCTTTATTTAGTTATTAATATTTTCATCTTAATTTACAAAAATACGGAAAATATTATAAATATATAATTTATACCATTAATTTAAATATTTTTATTTAATAACTTTAATATAATAGTCATTCATTATTTAGATTTGATAATAAATTACTATAAAAATATTTATAAAGTCTAATGAAAATCAAGATTAATGCAATTTCTCTAAATCCGAATAATGTGTATTCATTAAGTTATATTGTTAATATTTACTGATTTTTATCTTTATTTATTTATTGTCAATATCTATTTTTAAATGTTTTTATTAATGGAAACAATAATCTATTATGATTTGTAAACTAAAATATTTGGATTTTTGAATGTTTATATTACATTAGAAAATATTATTTGTGGTTAGGTTTTCATTTTATATTTTTTGTAAAAAAAACTGTCATAAGTTGACGAAAAGTTTGTAATATTTTCGTGTTTTTTATTAAAAATTTATGGTTACCATGAAAATATTATAATTGATATAGTATCATAACCGTTTTATGACTACATACATTTAGTCGTTATATTTTATGGAAAGATTTTCATGCTAGTTAGAAAATAAAAAATATTTAGCGCTATATTCAATTTGATATAGATTTGTTTTTTGAAATAACTTAACATTTAATGTAAAAATATTTAATTTAATTTTTATTTCTGAAATTAAAAGAAAATTGAACATTTAATATACATTGTATAATATTTCTATTAAATATTAGATAAATATTGTAATATGCTATAAAGAAAATTGTGGGTGAAGATCTTACGGCACCCCCAAACCACATTTGCAACAGACTGTTCAGACCTGGTTAAGATTGTGTCGGAACCAGACGAATGGCCTGCCTTCAAAGGACACATTGAAGAATTTGATCATAGGAGGGGCTTCTTCCCAACCTTCAAGATCAAGCACGTACCTAGAGCACAAAATATGACAGCGGATGGATTAGCAAAAAGTGCCCGTCTCAGACAGTCATGGTATTTTCATGTTGGACCGGAGCCTCCACCATGGAATTAGATTAATAGGTTCTTTTATTTACTCTGTTGTCAAAAAAAAAAAAAAAAAGAAAAGAAAATTGTGGGTATATGCCAACCCGTTTCGAAAATAACAAAAGAGCGCATCCGGTCGTCATATCCAAGACCCACTGATATAATCTGTGATTAACAGTTTTCAATTTGGACAAATCGCACTCATACTGCCACCGGTATAAATCACATGTTACTAAAACATGTAGTTCTCAAATATTGATTAAAAACCACTTTCAACTGATCTTGTCTTGATTTGTCTTGTTCCAAGAGCATCTGTCGTCAGATACAATCTTGCTGAAGAGGTCAACTGATCCAACTATGGATCCAACTCTGTGCACTTGTCTTGAACTCACTGAGTACAATATGACAATGAACCAACTATGGATCCAACTCTGCGCACTTGTCTTGAACTCACCGAGTACACTATGACAATATACTTTTATGTCATATACTCCAATTCGACCTTTCAAATTGGAGGGTGAAGATTGTGAACGTCCGATTTGGACAGCAAGTTTTCAAAATGAACTTGATCTAAAACATGGAAGATACACATCTTGTTTCCAAGCGAGGACATAGCTCAAGTCTTGTGTGGTAACTACAAACTTTCTAGAACCAACATAATTGAAATCATGTCTCAAACGACACAATAATGAGATCACGTCTCATGTAAAACGCTAACAACTTAAAACACAATAGAAGAGAACACGTCTCTCTAAGAGTGCAATAACACATAATTTAAAACACATCTCCCAGTAACCCTTGTAATCAAGCCAAAAACAGAACCAAACTATAAGAATAAAAATAACTTAATTAATAATCGCTTTGCCGTATGTTGAAATCATGAGCAAATTTAAAGAAATATAAAATCTAAAAAATCACTCGTACTAAAAACCAAACTCCCCACTTAAGCTAGGAAAATAATTAATAAAGAAACCAACGACCCAGATGAAAAAAAAAAAAAAAGAAAAAAAAAAGAAACCAACGACCCAAATCGTCTTCACCGTCATCATCGGATTCACAATCTCCAGTGCCGATGATGGACAACGTTGTAACCTTGACTGAGCTCTTTCATCTTCTTCACTTTCTCACACGCTACACTCTCTTGGTGCATTAGTGGCATGAACCATGAGTCTGCTTCTCCATTTATTATTTCTCTGCAAATCAAATTAAAGATGAAAACATAGAGTCAAAGAACTTAAGTGTTAATGGGTTGATTACATCTTACAAGCAGGAGTCCCGAGAGCCGAAGAGATTGCTTAGGAGTTGCGTGAAGTTACTAACTCCACCAGAGCATTTACCTCCAATTCCTGTTTTTTCTTCCCCAAAGTTTATTAGTTAGATTGACCAAAAATACTGTGAAACAATATAAATGGAACAAAGTTTGAAACGAACGGTTGAGAATAACACGGCAGCCACCGTTAAAAGGAGATTAGGTTGTGGAAAATTTCGGTTTGACTATTCTTTTTTCGTTCTCTCTCAATCTACAATTTATGACATTGCTTGTGAATATATGATATTGCTATTCAAAAAAGATTGTTAACTTTTTCTACCGTAATTAGAATCAAAACTAAATGAGATTTGCTTCCGTACAAAACTGAATTGAATAGTGAATAATCTGATAGTAAACAATTAAAAATAGAAGAATCACCAAGCGCCCTAGCCCTGACTAATGCAAGAGCATTACCAAATTGTAGCCAGACCTGTGGAGCCAAACAAAGATCCCTGCGTGTGATCTTGGTAAAATTATACATAACTTAAAGAATTTATAAGCTTTATTTAAAGAATATTATAGATGATGGAAAATGACTTTATATGTTCGACCTTGTTATCTTCGGTGCCAAGGCAATTCAAGCAACGTTCAATCACAAGGTTTCCATTTAAATCCTTGATCAAATCGAAAAAACCGGGTCGAAGCGCTGAGTTCAGCACAAAACCTGTTTTCATGTTCTGATTGTTTCCACTTTCCACTAATCTTTGAAGTACTCGAGTACTACAAAAAAACATGATTTTAAGCATTATAATCAAAACAACTCAATGACACATGTAACATATTTTTATTACCACTATGCATTGAGAGATATCCGGATAAGTTGACCAGGCTTAGAAGTGCAGCAAACACTATCTGCCTCATATGTTCTTCAGTGCAAACATCTAAAAGTTCTGCATCAAGTAATTCCCAAAATGATCCATCAGAAGCTCGTTGAACACCAGCCGTCATGTAGAAAAACAAAGAAAAAGCTGTGAAAATGATTGTAAGTTGTTGGATATGTAGGCTATTTATACAAAATATTAGGTTAAATGTTCAAAATATAATTAATGACTAATTTAATTGTTACTATATTTACTTTACGTCATAATATTCTATAGATCTTTGAAGATTATTATAGAAAGATCACGAAATTAATGTTGCAATAAATAAAAGATACTATTATTTAGCTGCATTAAAAACTGATTTTCACTTGAACTTTCTATTAATGTTGGTTAGGATATGAGAGATTTTAGGAATGTAGTTATTCTTTTAAACATATTGTAATCTCCGATTTTTAATGCATTATTTGTGTCATTATAGTTTGTTTCTTTATATTTTCTTAATAGTATATACTTAAATATATTCGTTTGGTTGTTGAGAAATTCGCTTTGGAATTGATCATTTACGGGTTGATATCAATTGTAAAGAAAACCGGCATTGTAATGGTTTGGTAAATATCGGCATTTTTTATGCTTCTGGTTTGATATCAATTTTATTTAAATGGTTTGGTCATTTTCGGCTTAAAAAAATTGTGTCTTTTGTTTGTTGAGCAATTAGCTTTCGAATTGATGATTTACTGGTTTGATATAAATTATAGAAAATGGCAACGTAAGTCGTAACGGTTGGGTAAATCTTGGCGTTTTATGCTTCTGGTTTGATATCAATTTAGTTTTAATGGTTTTGTCATTCTCGGTTAAAAAAAAAAATTGGTCGCTGGTCATTTTTGTATAGACTCAAATATCCTTAATGAAATCAAAATATAACAAAAGAAAGCAGTGGCATTCTCTGTAAATAATTTAAAAAGATTGGACATTTTCTATTTTGTACTTCTGCTTCATGTTCTGATTGTTTCCACTTTCCACTAATCTTTGAAGTACTCGAGTACTACAAAAAACATGATTTTAAGCATTATAATCAAAACAACTCAATGACACATGTAACATATTTTTATTACCACTATGCATTGAGAGATATCCGGATAAGTTGACCAGGCTTAGAAGTGCAGCAAACACTATCTGCCTCATATGTTCTTCAGTGCAAACATCTAAAAGTTCTGCATCAAGTAATTCCCAAAATGATCCATCAGAAGCTCGTTGAACACCAGCCGTCATGTAGAAAAACAAAGAAAAAGCTGTGAAAATGATTGTAGGTTGTTGGATATGTAGGTTATTTATACAAAATATTAGGTTAAATGTTCAAAATATAATTAATGACTAATTTAATTGTTACTATATTTACTTTACGTCATAATATTCTATAGATCTTTGAAGATTATTATAGAAAGATCACGAAATTAATGTTGCAATAAATAAAAGATACTATTATTTAGCTGCATTAAAAACTAATTTTCACTTGAACTTTCTATTAATGTTGGTTAGGATATGAGAGATTTTAGGAATGTAGTTATTCTTTTAAACATATTGTAATCTCCGATTTTTAATGCATTATTTGTGTCATTATAGTTTGTTTCTTTATATTTTCTTAATAGTATATACTTAAATATATTCGTTTGGTTGTTGAGAAATTCGCTTTGGAATTGATCATTTACGGGTTGATATCAATTGTAAAGAAAACCGGCATTGTAATGGTTTGGTAAATATCGGCATTTTTTATGCTTCTGGTTTGATATCAATTTTATTTAAATGGTTTGGTCATTTTCGGCTTAAAAAAATTGTGTCTTTTGTTTGTTGAGCAATTAGCTTTCGAATTGATGATTTACTGGTTTGATATAAATTATAGAAAATGGCAACGTAAGTCGTAACGGTTGGGTAAATCTTGGCGTTTTATGCTTCTGGTTTGATATCAATTTAGTTTTAATGGTTTTGTCATTCTCGGTTAAAAAAAAAAAATTGGTCGCTGGTCATTTTTGTATAGACTCAAATATCCTTAATGAAATCAAAATATAACAAAAGAAAGCAGTGGCATTCTCTGTAAATAATTTAAAAAGATTGGACATTTTCTATTTTGTACTTCTGCTTTAATAGTATAGATAACAAAGACGCCATGAGGGAGAGTGCTTAATAATTTAACAAACAGTGATATTTTTGATACGCTATATTTGAAGATGTTTCTTCTAATAAAAGACTTTTATAAATGGTATATATCGAAAAATAAATTTAGTATTTTAAAATAACTTTATTTACCTATTTTGTAATTTTTTGAACTGAGGCTTAAAATTGTTACAAGGCATTAATTGATATACAAGGCTAGAAATTATTATTATTAGGATTATTAAGTAATTTGTAACTTAAGGCAAATATATATGGTTTATCAGATTAATTTAAAGAAAACGAATTAAGTTATTACACGTAAACTTTTGAATAAAATAATATTTTGTATTCATTTTACTATCTCTTAATTACTATGAATGTATGATTTTCTAGTATTATAGTTTGTTTTCTTATATATGGTATAAAATCCGACATTAGTATAACAGTACTAATAATATTGTATTTTGTTCTTAAAAACATTTCATTCACTAAAGTCTAGCCACCATCTTATATCACACATATGAAACTGAGAAAAATTACTTCATTATGTATCTTACTACGGGTTATCTAACTTTGAAATGTTGACATAATAATGATAAATTTATAGTAATAATAATATTGTATATCTTTTTTTCTTTTGAACAAATAACAATGTATAATTAAAATAATATAAAGACGATAAAGAAATAAGTATCAGACATACCGTCCAGTGAACGAAAAATCTTGGCTTGTTGTCGCTATATAACCCTTGGACATACCTAAATAGTTAAATAATTAAAATAAATTGTCGCTATATATATGATTAAGTTAAATGATTAAAATAACCAAAACATAAACTATTATACCTGCGATCCAACTTCGATGGTATTGAGTTCATTTGTCCCACAATGTCCAGAGATAATCTTGATTTGAGGTATGCTTAATTCATTCGCACTATCTTTAACCATTGGACGCCATAAGTTAATTGTCGCTTTGGTCCCGCATAGCTTCTGGGGGACATGCGTACTTACTTCTGAATACTATTATCAATGTTAAAAGTAATACGGTTTAGTCTCTAATATAAACTACTAATACCATGATATAAATGTATATACAAAGATAAGTAAGAAATTAAGATTATATAAATATGATTGTTGTAAATAATACGTTTTGATATAGTAATTTCATATTATTTATATGAATTTTGAAATTTAGAATGATAAACACTTTTAATAAAAAATATGTATTGATGTTTATAAATAATATAATTAAATTTAATATAATTAATATAAAATATATTTACAAAGTAAATTTAGATATTTATAAACATATTTTTAGATAATAATTTATTTTGTTTCTATTAATTTAAAATTTATTTTGTGTTTTTCCAGAAATTTATGATATTTGTCGATTAAACATTTTTCGTTTAATAAGTCTTGACAAAAGTTGACAAACAAAAGGCTTGACAAAAGAAAGACACGGGCCTGTCCCAACATTAATATGGACTCTCGATAAAAAAACTAATTGGGCCCTTAATCATAAAGAAAACTTATGGCCCATACTTGGGCTGATATAAAGATATCCATATTTTCTAACAAAACTTTTTGAAAACTAATTTTCGTATGATATGAAATTCATAATCCACTCTTTTCAAAACTTTATTTTGTTGCAAACAGTATAATATTTTTAAACATAAAACTAAAATTAGTAAACTTAAGGGGAAAAAAGCAGAAAGAAAAATGTCTTACTGTGTTTACCCAAAATATAAGTATATAATGTCATCTAAATATCTATTGCAAATTAATATGTAAAAGATCATGTATGATTAAATACCTCGTGTGGGGAAGTAGACGTAGTGTTGGTGCCAGTTTTGGGGTTGCTCTGATGATCCAAAGTGTCCTGGTATTGTCGTACAGGCACTGTTCCGATCGGACATTTAGCTGTGCTAACATAGGCTTCATGAGTTGGCCAGTTGCTTTTCTTTGGCATCTCCATCACACCGGTTAGAAATTTAGATGGTTTTTCCTATATTTTATTTACAATAGAAAATAGTAAATACAAAACTTTATTAATAAAACGATAACGTTACTATTAACTAAAACATAAATAAATAATTAAATCTCTTAAGATACCTGAAACTTGTGGTTTATTAAAAGATAATTCTGAAACGCCGGTTGCTTGTTTCGGTCAACACATTCAACAATATTTCCATCCGAAGCCTAATAAGATAAATAACATAATATTTAGTATAGTTTAATAATAAGGCCATGAATGTTTAAGTGGTTTTTGGGTTTTAGTTTTTGGCTTTTGATTTTTTTGTTTTTGATTTCTAGATTTTGGTTTTGGAGTTTTTGATTTTTGATTTTTCAGTAGATTTTAGCTTTTTAAAACTTTGAATGGTGAATTATTTAGCTTTTAGATTTTATGATTATAATAGTTTTTAATTTTGTTTTCAGTGTTAAATTCATAAAACTAAAAATATAAAGATGATAAGAAATAAATACCCATATATATATATATATAATTACAAATTGAAGGTTTTTATTATGAAAAATACTATCATCAAAATTATTGACACTTAAATACTAGGTTATAGAATACAACGTCAAACCAACTTAGATAATTATTATCTTTTGTTTATGTTTTGCTAATTTTTTCCTAATATTTTGCTTATTTTTTGCTTTGATTATATATTATATTTATTTTTTGTTATATAGATTGATACATCTTGTTGGGGAGTAAACAGTGTTGGTGAAGGTTTTGGAGTTTTTCCAATTATCCAAATTGGCCTCATTTTCTTGTATTTGCATTATTTCGAACGGACACTTTGCCGTGCTAATTTGGGTTTCAGAAATCCACCAATTTTTTTTATTTTATATTTCTATCATATTGGCCAGAAAGTTTGATGGTACATCTTATATTAAAATAATAAAGATTAGTTTTTAATATAAAGTTAATATTATTATTAATCAAACAAAAATAAAATAACTAAATCTTTTAAGATACCTGAATCTTATGGTTTTTAAAAAGATAATGCTCAAAACGCCGGGTTGTTTGTTTCGGTGACACATTTCACAGTATTTTTTTAATCATATTGCCAAGATTATAGTTTCTCCTCTCTCTCTCTCTCTCTCTCTCTCTCTCTCTCTCTCTCTCTCTCTCTCTCTCTCTCTCTCTCTCTCTCTCTCACTCACAAATATTTGGTATAATTTTTTACCATATTATCAGTTATTTCTAATCCTTCTAAACTAAATTATATGATATATCAAACACCCTCTCAATTCTAAACCATGAATTAAAAGTTGTTAGATTTTTTTAATACTGTGGAAGTTCCTGGCCTTAAGTCCATAATCTCCTACATGACCGGCAATAAGCTTTTGGATAATCCGATTTAAAAATTAATCATTTGTATCAAATAAGATTTGAACCCGGAACACAATGACACAAGGAAACCAACCCCTTGTATTACTACTACTAGGCCACTATACTTTTGATAAAAAAAAAATTGTAAGTTGAAGACATGAAATAACTTATACAAATTAATCTTATGATATAAAAGTCTAAATTTCTTAAGTTCAAGTCTACCCCACGCCAGAAACAGGTTCCGGTCCATTCTTTTAGCCACAATGGTCCATGTTATTTATCTATGGGAGCATTCAATTATCTTAGAGATGTTCTATGTGATGAAATCGTTTATTAAAGAAAAACATTTAATTTGGTCAAAAGTTGTGAAAGAAAGAGATATGGCAATGTGGATCATGTTGGCTGGGAAAGCCTTGTGGCAATGCTCCTGCTTGAGTAAGCTCTCTCTCTCTCTCTCTCTCTCTCTCTCTCTCTCTCTCTCTCTCTCTCTCTCTCTCTCTCTCTCTCTCTCTCTCTCTCTCTCTCTCTCTCTCTCTCTCTCTCTCTCTCTCTCTCTCTCTCTCTCTCTCTCTCTCTCTCTCTCTCTCTCTCTCTCTCTCTCTCTCTCCTCTCTCTCTCTCTCTCTCTCTCTCTCTCTCTCTCTCTCTCTCTCTCTCTCTCTCTCTCTCTCTCTCTCTCTCTCTCTCTCTCTCTCTCCATTTTTGTTCGTTTTAATTAGTTTTTTTGTCCCCCACAAATCATGTAATTAGCTTTATATGTAGAAACCTAATATTTATACACATAGTGATCATTTAGTTTTTGCTGATGTTTATTTACAATTTTAATCGTTTGGGTGGGCGAAGATGAGTGAATTTAAGGCAGGAGCCAGGAGCAGAGCTTTTATCTCCAAGAGCATCATTTTTTAGTCATGCAAGACATTCGAAGTCTTTCTTGACCACTTCTTCATCCACTGGTAATATTTCCTATTGTTGCGTTTAGTTTAGTTCAGTGTACAAATAATTATGTAATCTAATTTCGATTATAATTGTTTAATCTGTATTATAAAAAAAGAGTTAATAATTTAGGTTTTTTTAAAATGAATTGTGTGTTATTTAGGAGGAGGTATATCGTAAAGATAAAAAGAATAAAATAGCGATTTCGCATTATAAATTTTATTACGCATTGTATTGTAGATTATTTTATAATTTTTTTAATGAAAACAACCATTGTAAAAATTATGTGATATAAGTTTAATCTTTATTGCATTTATTAAAATATTCTTTTATAAAACAACATATATTTTTTCTCAACAAACAACATATATTACATATATATAATTTATTATGATTTTTAATATTTAATAATTAAATATTTACAAAAATTGAAACAAAACAATCCATTTATATTTTTGCATTTATTCAATTTACTTTAATATTTATATAACTAAAATTTGTTAATTAATCTTTTTAACATTTTTGAATGAATAAAGTTCAATTTTAATATTTTATAATCAAAATTTTCTAATCTATTTTTAACATGTGTTGTTATGGTATACATAATTTGTAATTTTATTGGAAAACCCCGTTAAAACTGCATTCAAACATAAACCATAATTTGACACATCATATATTTGAATAATATAAATATTGAATAATTTTAATACTTTTATTAAATTTAAAATATATCAACTGAAATTAGTTAATATATATTTTAAACTCGTGAAAAATTCTTCTTTAGAAAATTTATAATCGAATTTGGCTAATTTATTTTTCAACTCGTTCTTGTAATGATTTAAATATTTTGCAATTTGATGGAACAACCCGCTAAAAAGTGCAATCGTAAAAACACCAATTGTATTATGCCATATCATATATTTGAACAATATAAAATATCAACTAATTTTAATATTTTATCAAAGTAAAAATATTTCAATCTAATTTTTAGTATTTTTTTTTAAAAAAAATTATAAATTAAATTTTAATTTATAGTAGTTCGTTTATATTGTAATATTCACTTTTAAAAATTATTTATGTTAATGAATATGTGTTTATATTGGTATAAATATAAAGATTTTGTGTTTATTATTGATCAAATGTAATTAAATTAAATTATTTTTTAGTCAACTTAATAATAAATATGAATTTAATAATTATTTTATTTAATTATATTTATCAATTGATTATTATTTAGTAATTTTTTTAATAAATATGAATTTAATATTAAATTATTTAATTATATTTATCAATTGATTTAATAGTTTCATGATTATATATATATATATGTATACTTATTTTTATTTTAATTAATTAGGAAAGTGAGATCTATTAAATCTAGGTTGTTTGGTTACATGGTTAATAATTATCATGTTTAGAAACATGGATAGTAGAGAAAATGTTATATTCCCTAATTACCCTTAATAAAATTTAATTAATTCATTAATTTATAATGGCATAACATGTAATATAACACATGGAAAAATGTTAGTCTCTAATATACATTGCATAAATCCTTTTTACAAAAAAAAAAATATATATATATACATTGCATAACATATTAACATCTAAATTAAATCTCACTCCTCATATACTATTTATCGATACTATTAATTAACAAAAAACAAAATCAATATTACCATTATGTTTTTATCATATTTAACCTTATCTATATCGTTTTCTTTTTAAAGGCTTTCATTTTAACTTCTTTTTTTTTTGTTAAAAGATGCATGAAGGAAAAAAGAAAAAACAAAACAAAAATAATAAAAAAACACTCAAAATAAATTCTTAATGGGCCTGAATCAACTACAGCCCTACAAAAAAGAAAAGCCCAAAATCAGCCCAACAAATTGACGAAAACACTAGGAAGGAGACACACGCCGCCGCCATAGAGAGAACCACCAACGTCGAGACCGTGCACTCTAACCTTCAAAAACCTTACTGGCACAGAGTGTAGAAGAGACCGGAGAACTTTGCGAGGCCGGAGACAAGGGTGAGCCAAAGAGAGAGAGGGAGCAACCGCCAAAGATACAGAGTACGAAAGGCCAAACCTAGGAAGGGGAGAATCGACGGAGCCTACTCACCGTCGCTATTATCCGTTCCTCCGCCGTGAAGTAGTTTGATATTCATGCATTTGAGCTTCAATTAAGATCTTATCTCACTCTCTTTATTCATTCATTTGCATCATTATGTTGTCCTTTGTTGCATTTAGAGTATGTTAGCACTTAGTATAGGAATTAGCTTATTTATGTTGTTTTTGGAGTGTTCTTGGTGCTTTTCAGGTGCTATGGAGTTTAGGTGTGGCTAAGGAACAAGAATGGAGATCAAAGGATGAAGAGGAGAATGACAATGAGATGTATCGGCTTGAATATCGGCATGAATATCGGCATGATAAGCCGATACATCTTTGGCGCAGAAGAACAAAATGGGCAGAGAGCAATATCGGCTTGTGTATCGGCCTAACAGGACGATACATCTCCTCGGCCAGAAACCACAAAATGAGCAGGGAGGCGTATCAGCTTGCATATCGGGCAAAGCGCCCGATACTGTTTCCTGCGAAGACCAAAATCAGACCCATTTATTTACGAAAATGCCACTGCGTGGCTCCCAACTATAAATACTCATTTTGGAGGATTAAAAACCCTAAGCTACCTAAGCCTAGTTTTCTCTCTTCTTATGTTTATGATTTAGGATTTGTAAAACTTTGATTTTGAATTTAATTAAGTATTTATCTTGTTTCTCTTAATTTCTCTTTCTATCTATGATTTCTCATATCTCTCTTATGAGTAGGTAGTAGAGTTTTTGGGTTTTGTGGATGAGGTTAATTTTGGTGGTTTATGTGATGATTAGTGATGCTTAGGACTTATTTATGAATGATCCTTCTCTAATTAGTTGATCTCTATGTTAGGTTGCAAGGAATTGTTCAATCTAGATGTTAGGCTTTTTTATGCCCGAAAGGTGTTCGATGAAATGCTTGAATGAACTCTTTAGAGGATTGTCACATCTTAGCCTAAGAGATTAGATGTCTAAGGTGATTATTGGTAATGAGAACTTGAAATTAATGCTTGTTTATCTCTTAATCAAAAATGGGAATTTGATCTTGATTAGGGATTAGACAAATGGATTAGTGCCAAAAGATTGGATTAGTCTATTGATTAATGTTCTTAGCCTATGGATTAGCTTTGCTAAAAGGTATTTGATGGATATTAATGCATGCTTGTCTTGTAATTTGCAAATGAGAATTGAATGATTACATGATTAGCATAGGAGTTATGAACATGAGAATGTGATTAGCTTAATTATGATCATTAGCCTTGTTTAGCAATGTTTGATTGATTGAAGCATTATTGATTGTCTCTAGACCACCTAGTCTCCATATCCTCATCCTAGGACCCTTGTTTTAGTTTATTTGTCTTCTTTTTTAGTGTCTTTTTTGTTTTTTGCTTGCTTTCTTTCCTTTCTAGATTGTTTAGGTTGTTAGATAAACCCTTTTTATTTGATTTGCTTAGCTTGAGTAGTTTCTTGCATTCTTGATTGATTGTTCTTCCTGTCTCCCTGGATTATACCTTAAGTACTATAATGACACGAGTAAACTTGAGGAATTGATCTAGAAATAGATAAAAGTTTATCATCAATTTGGCGCCGTTGCCGGGGAGGTGTAGCAATAACCATTAGGATTTAGATTCTACTTTAGACTAAGCTTTTATTTTGTTTTTACTTGTGTGGTTACTAACTCTCTTTCAAGTGTTTGTTCTTTTTGCAAGGTGCAAATCACAAGGAAGAGAACATGACTTCAGAGATAGCTTCAATTTTGAGGGCTATGTTGGAAGCTCAAGAAAGAGAGATGGCTTGGGTGTTAGGATTATGTCCTGAAATCATATTGTACTAACTCTGAAAGATAGTTGTATTGTCGAGATCGGACAATTCATGTGATACTGGGTAGTCATAATGTTTTGCTAGAAACCGCTTATGACAAATGAGTTGTAACTCATTGCTAGTATTATTTGAACCTACAGGGTCACACACCTAAGCAAGTTGGATATACTTTGTATGGGATTGATCATTGGCATATGGTCTGGTCGATGTGTATTGGATACACATTGAATATGAGTTTTAAAGAGGTGTGTCGATCGACACCGTTGGGTGGATCGATCGATACAAGATGTGTGTCGATCGACACCATTGTGTGTGTCGGTCGACAAAAGGCCGAAACCGAATATGATGTTTCGGTTTACGTTGAGGTCTATATATACGGGATTATAGATTCGACCTTAAAAAGGGAGCCGCCCAGAGAGAGTTTTTCTTGACAGAAAAACACAGAAACCTCAAAAAAAAACTCAGATCCCAGGAGATCCGATTCCCGGCACTAGCATCCCGGCGGATTCCAGCTTGTGTGCGTGTGGACTGCAGTAGAGGAGCAGCATCTGAGGCGCTCCAGATATCTCGTTTACCTGCTCATTCTTCCGCTGCCAATCTCCAGGTAAATGCTAGATCGTTAAGGATTCAATTAAATAGACCCTAGATCCTAGGCTTCAGGAACCTGACAGGATTCGAACTGATGTTAGAATTGGCTCAAGTTCCATCAGTGGTATCAGAGCTTTAGGGTTTAATCATTGAATCAAGCCTGTTAATTGAATTTGATGTTTTAAATTCGCAAACGAGTTTGTTTGATTAAGAACATGTGAGATCGATCTGATCGAAAACGATTATGTGTTTTCGCACAATGTCGATCGACACACTAGGTGTGTCGGTCGACACAGAATAGCGAAATCGACAGAATCGGCGGCTAGGGTTTTTCGCGAAGAAAAACAGAAAGCCTGTTGTGTCGATCGACACAGGTTGAGTGTCGGTCGACACAGAACAGATTCGGTCGAGTGTCGATCGACACAGGTTGAGTGTCGGTCGACGCAGACCTCGCGAATGGTTAATCGGTTCAATTGGATTGGACCGGTTATCATGCTTGGTTAAGTCCGAACAGATCGGTTTAAATTGGATGAATTGGTTCAATTGGATTGAACTGATTATCTCAATTAGCATGAACCGATTGGTTAAAATCAGTTTGATTGGATAAGTCGGTTCAATTGAATTGGACCGGTTATCGCAATTAGTTGAAACTGGTTAAAACGGTTTAAATTGGATGAATTGGTTCAATTGGATTGAACTGATTATCCCAATTAATATAAACCGATTGGGTTAAGATCAGTTGGATCTGATAAGTCGGTTCAATTGGATTGGACCGGTTATCAAAATTGTCTTCGGTTTAGGTCTATGTCGACCGTCACACATGGGTTGTGTCGATCGACATGACCGGTTCAATGAACCGGGTTAATTGGATTAACCGGTTATTGAAGTCCGGTTTTGTCTGGTGGTGTCGATCGACAGACATAGTCTGCATCGATCGACACAGTACTTGAAATTCTGGTTATTGAATCTTGAATTTGCAGAAACCAAACTAGACTTAAACCTTGATCAAAGATTAGCTTCAATATGGTCAACTGTCAAGACTCATTTCTTTGTGTGATGGTCTAGCCAAGAGCTTGGTGTCCACAATTACGTGAGTAAGGCAGGTAATTATGTTGATGGACTTGCAGTGCTTGACATCAACAATTACATGACCTAAGAGATTAATTTGCTAACTTTTCAGAGTTTAGTTTCCTCAACTAAATATCAAGTAACCTTGATGTCTTGCCCAAATCTTGTCTATTGTCAAGACTTGTGTCGTTTGTTGGATAGCCTTGGAGTCCTTGGTATCCACTACTACATGAGTAAGGCAAGTGATCATTGATAGACTTGCAGTGCGACTGTCAATGATCACAAGACTAAAGAGATTGGTTTACTTGACTGGGCTATCAAAAGTTCTGGGCCCAGAGACGTCAGAGTAGATGAGACATGGATTGTCTTATCTGCGACCAAGAGTTGTACTGGGTACAATTAGCAATGATTTGCTTACCTAGATAACTGAATTTTGGGTGATGGCGAGTCGTCCACTCAAAATTTGGTGAAGTATGGATCTTGGATCATTATATTCACAGAGGAAACATTGTTTGAATATAATGCGAGTTTTCTTATTAGATAAGATTTCTCATGGAATGCATAACTAAATCTTTGTTTTTCTTGGATTTCAGCTTATGTCTAAGGCTACTTTCTCGTTGAGATCCGTCCTTGAGAAGGACAAGTTAAATGGATCCAACTTCCTGGATTGGTATCGGAATTTGAGATTAATCCTCAAGCAGGAGAGCAAGGACTATGTCCTTGAGAAAGCTCTTCCGGAAAGGCTTGGGACCAATCGCTCTAGTGCAGTATATGATGCTAGGAATAAGCATTATATTGATGCGGTAGATGTGCGTGATCTGATGTTGGCTACCATGAACTCGGACTTGAAGAGTGATATACCATGGATTTTAGGGTTTTTAACCATGGTATATGTGTCATTTATCGAGTCTTTTACTATGTTTTAGAGTCTTTTCAGGTGTTTATTAGGTACAAGCACATTTGGAGCAGATTTGGTGATTATGGCACTTTCTGGAGCTAATTGGAGTATTTGGCCGAGAGATAGACTTCACTGTCAATATTTCAGAGCTGCAACGATCGACACACTTATGGCATCGATTTTTGCATATGCGAGATGGGCCAAACGACGGTTTAATGAAGAATAATAAAATTGCAGTTTTGCCCAGAAGTTCCTGATATTTACAAAGAAGCCCCAAAACGTGTTTTAGGATTATAATTAGGTTTTACAGCCACTTGTTAGGCGAGGCTTTGATAACTAAGTTTTTTTTCTTAGGAGATTTTAGGGCTGGTTTTGTTCTCGAGAGAGACTTGATTTCGAACCCCTGTTCTTATTCCTTTGATTATTTTATGATATCTACTTTGATTATGTTATCTGTTATGATTGCTATGTCTGAGTAGATCTCTTGTTAGGTTTAGTGATTCTCATTAGGGATTTCATAGAATTATAGTTTAATTAATCTGTAGGGATTCATATCTGCTAGTTCTTTATCTAAGTTGTTCTTAATGCTTAATCTGAAGTAGCTAATCAGAATTGTGATGTTAGGTTGATTAATGCAGCGAAAGTTGGTTAATTTAGCTAGAAAGAACCTAGATGAGCAATTAAACTTCTCGCAAACGAAAGTTTGGTTTAGGTTAATTGTGAACATATCAAACTTGGAATTAATGCTGGTTTAATCTGTTAGTAATTGCAAAAGAGATTTTGGATTGCTGCACTTAGACTTAGAGAATTCTCGCAAAGAAATTTGGTTAATTCTATATCTGTGTTTGAGTTCTAGAATAGTTTATGATTAGATCTCGATAGATTGATTACTTGCGTTCATGATTTCCTGAGAATTTCCTAAGCTTAACACCTCCGCCTTCTTGCTTACAAACTCACTTGATTTGCTTGCTATTTCGTTTACTGTTTTCACACCTGCTTCACTTAATTTAATCTGAACTACTAATAATCTATTGTGTGACTGAGAGTCCTTGTGGGATTCGATACCTTATATACTACGATTGCATTAACTGTGCACTTGCAGTAGAATAGGGATAAAACTACACCTATCAAGTTTTTGGCGCCGTTGCCGGGGACTCTTTGAGTTCGCCGATAGATTTAGTACTAGGATTTAGATTAAGCGTTCCTTTTAATTTTCTTGTTTACTCACGTTTTTGATTTTTGGGATTGCAGGGATTCACATTGCATCGATCGTTGCCTACCTTGCATCGATCGACACAAGGCGAGAACAGCGATGCCAAGATCTGAGACGTTCAATAGGTTTCACTCTATGGAACCTGTGATTCTGATTCGCGGTGAAAACGGCATTTTACGAGACCAAGTGGGTCACATATGCAACGCAAAAGGTCAGAAACTAGATGGGGAGGGAAACCACATCTTGCCAGATTACTATGTATTGGTTGGGCAGGTAGCTGAGATGAGAAATAAGATAGATGACATCCACGACGTCCTACTAAGGGAGAGACAGTTCCGAGCAGATGCAGAAACTGAAGGATTTGCAGAGGTAAACTATGTGGCTGGAGCTGATTTTTATGGACATACATTTGGACATCAGCAGAGACAAGGTTCTAGGCATGCTCAAGGATTAAGAGATTTTGGTTATACATCCTGCCTAGCATCTCCTATACCTGCACAGAAGAGCAGATTTGGTGATTATGGCACTTTCTGGAGCTAATTGGAGTATTTGGCCGAGAGATAGACTTCACTGTCAATATTTCAGAGCTGCAACGATCGACACACTTATGGCATCGATCGTTGCATATGCGAGATGGGCCAAACGACGGTTTAATGAAGAATAATGAAATTGCAGTTTTGCCCAGAAGTTCCTGATATTTACAAAGAAGCCCCAAAACGTGTTTTAGGATTATAATTAGGTTTTACAGCCACTTGTTAGGCGAGGCTTTGATAACTAAGTTTTATTTTCTTAGGAGATTTTAGGGGCTGGTTTTGTTCTCGAGAGAGACTTGATTTCGAACCCCTGTTCTTATTCCTTTGATTATTTTATGATATCTACTTTGATTATGTTATTTGTTATGATTGCTATGTCTGAGTAGATCTCTTGTTAGGTTTAGGGATTCTCATTAGGGATTTCATGGAATTATAGTTTAATTAATCTGTAGGGATTCATATCTGCTAGTTCTTTATCTAAGTTGTTCTTAATGCTTAATCTGAAGTAGCTAATCAGAATTATGATGTTAGGTTGATTAATGCAGCGAAAGTTGGTTAATTTAGCTAGAAAGAACCTAGATGAGCAATTAAACTTCTCGCAAACGAAAGTTTGGTTTAGGTTAATTGTGAACATATCAAACTTGGAATTAATGCTGGTTTAATCTGTTAGTAATTGCAAAAGAGATTTTGGATTGCTGCACTTAGACTTAGAGAATTCTCGCAAAGAAATTTGGTTAATTCTATATCTGTGTTTGAGTTCTAGAATAGTTTATGATTAGATCTCGATAGATTGATTACTTGCGTTCATGATTTCCTGAGAATTTCCTAAGCTTAACACCTCCGCCTTCTTGCTTACAAACTCACTTGATTTGCTTGCTATTTCGTTTACTGTTTTCACACCTGCTTCACTTAATTTAATCTGAACTACTAATAATCTATTGTGTGACTGAGAGTCCTTGTGGGATTCGATACCTTATATACTACGATTGCATTAACTGTGCACTTGCAGTAGAATAGGGATAAAACTACACCTATCAAAGAGTCAATACGAGAACATGGAGTCGCCAACAGAGATGATCACCAGCTTGAAACTGAAGTTTCAGGATCTGGCACGAGTTGAGAGATTCCAGATGGTGAAGTCTCTCATTGGGTGCAAGCTACCAGAGGATGCTCCAGTAAGTCCTCATGTCAATAAAATGATGGGTTACATTGATAACCTGGGGAAACTGGATTGTCCTGTCAGCTTAGAGTTGGCTACTGACATCATTCTGCAGTCACTGCCGTCAAGTTATGATAAGTTCATAAAGAACTATATCAAGAAAGGCTTGACGAAGACGTTGATTGAGCTGCATGGCATGCTCAAAACAGCAGAGCAAAACATCAAAAAGGGTAAAAGATTTGAGAAATCTTGTGTTGGCAAGGGTAGAGGCAGGGCCGTCCAGATTTGGAATCAGGATAAGCCTGTGTCATCTTATAAGCCCAAGTCCGGCCCATCTGGTGTCAGAAAATGCTTCTACTGTGATGAGTCAGGGCATTGGAAGAGAGATTGCATTAAATTTTTGGAAGATTCACAAGAGATGAAGGAGATGTATGGTACTTCTTCTTCAGGTATTGTGTTACTACTTCAAGTTCTACGTTTGTATTGGATACTTGTTGTGGTACTGATATTTTGGAAATATGCAGGGCCTAAGCAACAGTAGAACGTTGAGGAAAGGACAAGTGGAACTGCGAGTCTGGTATGGAGCAATGGTTGCTACATGGGCCGTAGAGATTCTCCACTTGTAGGGGCCTTTCGTACTTGGTTTTAGATATTAAGTAATTGCTACTATGTATCTGCCTTGTGCAGAGATGTCTTTCATTTTCTTGTAAGAATTTGGATGTTTTTCATTTTGATAAAAGACAAGTTTTGTTCTTTAGATCTTAATGAAATATTATATGGTAGCACCCCGTTTAGAATGGGTTTTATATCTTAAACCAGCGTGAGTTTGAATATAACATAAATACTAAAAGGTTTGAGTCTGATGACTCGAACCAGTCTTTCCTTGGCATAGTCGTTTCTACCACACAGAGTGGAGCGAATTCAGAAGTTCCATAGTAATGGGCTTTTGGGCTCATTTGATTTTAAATCATATGAGATATGAATTCTTCTCACTGGGCCAAATGACTAAGGCTTTTTAGCAGAGCTAAAAGTAAACGGGCCAGAAGCTTGTTGGGCCTTACACATACTGATGTATGCGGCCCGATGAGAATTAGTGCCAGAGGAAATCTTTTGTACTTCATTACCTTTATTGATGACTTCAGTAAGTATTGATGTGAATGAAGTATAGATTCGATTTGACAGAAGTATTGAGATCCTCGATTAGATCACGGAGAAGAATACTTAAGTCAAGAATTCCGTGATCATCTGAGTGAGTGTGAAGGTGTTTCACGACTCAATTCTCATGAAAAACTCAATCGTGTTTCTAAGAGAAGTAATCGGACCATATTGGATATGCTTCGATTAATGATGAGTCACACGAATCTTCCATTATCTTATTAGAAACACGCTCTAGAAATATATGTGTTTGCGCAGAAAAGGGTTTCAATCAGAATCAATTGAAAGACACCACATTGGATGTGGACTGGAAGTTTTTCAAGTAAGTTGTTTCTGATCATTTGGGGATGGAAGCTAATAAGCTTGAACCCAAATCTGATAAGTTCTACCTCGCTGGTTGTCCTAGGGAAACCGAGGCTTACTACTTTTATAACCAATCCGAAAACAAAGTTTTGTTGTCCGGAACTGTGTCTTTTGGGAAAGATCATACTTTCCAAAAGAACAGTGGGAGTGAAAGTACACATCGAAGAAATTCGATAAACACAGGAGGCTGCTCAACCTGTTGAGGGAGAGCAGCGGTGAGATCTACAAAGTGTTGTAGGACCTACACCTGTGGAGCCTGAAGATCACAGATCCGAAAGGATCCGTCATTAACTCGAGAGTGATTTCTCATAGCCGATTGTCGTGATCTGTTGATCATTGAAAAGTGACGAGCATGCGAAATTCAAAGAAGCGATGGTGAGCCCCAACTCCGAAGATTTGCTGGGTATGCATGTTGGCTTCACTGATCTATTTATAGATTGAAGCAAACATCTTGGAGTTGGAATCAACATTCTGATAAAGTGGTCAAAAGTTTTGACTTGATCAGAAACGAAATGAAACCATGCGTTTACAAGAAGACTAGTGGGAGCGTAGTTGCAATTCTCACACCATGTGTACATAACGTACTTAATCTCATAAACGACGTTCCGACGCTAAAGTCTTGTCAAGATTTGGGTCGGAAGTCAAAATTAAACAAAAGACATGGAAGTAGCCTCGTGAATTCTCGGAATAAGAATCTATTGATATAGATTGGGTAGGCTAATTGGATCGTGTCAGATTCCTTATGTAGATAAGGCGTTGGACAGTCCCAATATGCATTATTCCAAGAATGGCTTCAAACCAGAGGTCTTATGGCAATAATCTTAGCAAGATGAAGTGTCTTAGACACTGGCTGAGCTAGTATCAATTTTAGCAAGATGAAGTGTTTTGAACACTGGCTGAGCTAGAATGTATGAGTGTGATTCCTTGTGCCGTATTTTGCGCTCGTCTGGATGCAGCTTACGCATAAAGCATGACGAGAAGATACCAATATGTTCCGGTAAAAGTCGCTGAACAGTTTCCAGAAATGTCCCAAGTGTTTGAGAAACACTAAGGATAGGTTCGTGGTGAACTGAGGAAGTGACGAACCAGTTGAAAGTAGTTAGACGGACAAAGACGATTCCCGGTTCCCACCTGGCATGTCTCTTTGTCTGAATAACGGTGCTATCTGTTGGAAGGGCTCCAAGCAGTGGACCGTAGAATAGTGCTTTTATCTGAATGGCGGTGTGGTTTGTTGGAATTGTTTCAAGCAAAAACATTGCAGTCTCTCCCACAACGTAAGCGCGAGATTTATTCTGTTGTTGTAGGTATAAGATATCTGAACAGATGATCTTGATTCTAGTGGGAGTTATTTTAGTTATGTTATAATCTTTATATAAATATGCTATGGCAATGTTTGTGTAAGTTAAAACTGACATCGGTATTATTTAATTATTGGATAATTAAGTAATGGTCCCAAAGTATTTTATCCAATAATTATGACCATTACTTAATTATCCAATAATTAAATAATACTTTGGGACCATTACTTAATTATCCAATAATTAAATAATCCAATAATATTTTATCACATGGTTGAGGACTTGATCATGACATAAATTACGATTGTCCCTAGTCAAGGTTGTTGAAGTGGGACACCAATAACCGCGCGAGACTAGCATGTGAGGTGACTGTTAGACTAAGTTTCATGGAGTCAATGATATGATTATCACAGTCAATCACATAGATATATGTTGGTGAACATATGATCGGACATGACCCACTAATGAGAACTCCACATGATATTTATATCAGTGTCATGGGAGGTTCTCATTACGACTATAGAGTATAGTCCTTAGACCTGAGTTCATCATGCTTTCTAGCATATGAATTGGTGCGCTTTGACCTTGTCAAACGTCGTTCCGTAACTGGCGGCTATAACGACATTGCTTAGGCGTATCAAGAAGTATGTGTAGAAACAGGGATGGTACAAGATGGGATTTGTCCCTCCTATAACGGGAGATAAATATCTCAGGGCACATCGAAGATTTGATACTGAGAAAATGCATGGCCGTGCTCAAACGAGGTGATTGTCAGTCGTTTGTTTTATCAGTACAGATCAGGAGTTCGATGAACATGATAATGGCTATAATAAGGATGACACAGTTTCTTGCCTTATGCCATATCGAGATATAGTGACGAAGGGATTATAGGAATAGGTGATTCCAGTACAAGTGGGAGATTGTTAGGATTATGTCCTGAAATCATATTGTACTAACTCTGAAAGATAGTTGTATTGTCGAGATCGGACAATTCATGTGATACTGGGTAATCATAATGTTTTGCTAGAAACCGCTTATGACAAATGAGTTGTAACTCATTGCTAGTATTATGTGAACCTACAGGGTCACACACCTAAGCAAGTTGGATATACTTTGTATGGGATTGATCATTGGCATATGGTCTGGTTGATGTGTATTGGATACACATTGAATATGAGTTTTAAAGAGGTGTGTCGATCGAGACCGTTGGGTAGATCGATCGATACAAGATGTGTGTCGATCGACACCATTGTGTGTGTCGGTCGACACAAGGCCGAAACCAAATCTGATGTTTCGGTTTACGTCGAGGTCTATATATACGGGATTATAGATTCGACCTTAAAAAGGGAGCCGCCCAGAGAGAGTTTTTCTTGACAGAAAAACACAGAAACCTCAAAAAAACTCAGATCCCAGGAGATCCGATTCCCGGCACTAGCATCCCGGCGGATTCCAGCTTGTGTGCGTGTGGACTGCAGTAGAGGAGCAGCATCTGAGGCGCTCCAGAGATCTCGTTTACCTGCTCATTCTTCCGCTGCCAATCTCCAGGTAAATGCTAGATCGTTAAGGATTCAATTAAATAGACCCTAGATCCTAGGCTTCAGGAACCTGACAGGATTCGAACTGATGTTAGAATTGGCTCAAGTTCCATCATTGGGATCCTACAAGTCATCATGGTTATGAAAGCACATCCACTTATCAAGGTGATCTTCCGAATGAATTCTCTTCTCATGAGTACCAACATGGATATGGTGATGGATACCAATCTTGGAACATGGAGCATGAGCATGAAGCTACTCACTCTTCTCAAATCTCTTATGATGAAGAACTTCTCAACATGGCAAGGTTGGCATTGGAAGGACAAGAGAGGTACAATGAGAGCTTAAGGATGATCAACAATGATTTCGCTCTTTTTTCTCAAGATGCAAGCATTGTTAAGCCAACACATGAGGAGAATGCTCAAGTCCAAGATGAGTTCTTGAAAGAAGCTGAAGAGACTATCAAGGAATTTGAAATGCTTCTTGGTTGCACTGTTGGTGAAGTCCTTGTGATAAGGTATGAAGATGAGGATGAGGAAGAGACAATCATGGGTCATTCAATCAATAACAACGATGGAGAAGCACAAGAGGTTGTGAGAGATGAGGAGGATCATTATGAAGATGGATTGGTTGTTGAGTGAAAGGATATCAAGGAAGAGAGCACACAAGATGAGCTCTCAATCATAGAAGAAGTGCCAAAGCAATCAAATCTCATGCAAAATCCAATTGGAGGAAATCCTATGGAGAAACAAGATAGTCCCAATGAAGAATCCTTCAAGAAGGATGAAGAAGATGGATCTCCAATGGCACAACCCTTTCACAAGCTTCTTGGTATAGTCTCTACCACATCATTGAGCTTTCATGATCCAAGGAAGACCCCCTTTTGAGAAGATAAGGATGAAGGAGTTTAGGGGGTGGTTCTACGATGAGTATGATCCCGGTGATACACTCATGCCACATCCCTAACCAAAAATAGTGAAGGGATATTCAAGCTTAGTGACTCAAAACAAGCTCACTTGGGAGGAATTTCCATGTCTATCCTTTTTTGAGGAGCTTTGGGGTAAATGCAAAGAAGAAGGGAATGAGTTTTGGGTGCAAAGGGACTTCAATGTTAAATCAAAGGATTATGAAGCCTATGCAATCGTCTAAGTTTGGGGGAATTCTCATAACAAATCAAAGATGCCTCCACCTTCCATTCCTCCTCTCCAAGTAACACTCCAACTTTTGTCATTTTGATTTTGCATTTTTGATTTAGTCTTTTGTATGTTTCCCTTGCTTCTTTCACACAAGGGACTGTGTGATTTAAGTTTGGGGGAGGAGATTAGTTGATAATGATGTGTTTTGTGTTCTTATCTTCTTTTCTTGCATCTTGAGTCTCATTCATGCATCTAAGGCATAGAAAACCATAAAATTTTGAAAAATTTGAAAAATTTGAAAAATTTCACAAAAAAAAGCATGCATTAGCATCTTTAGGATTGAGTCTAGTATATCTTAGGATTGCATTTCATTTTTCATAAAGTATTTTGATGAAACTTCCATTTGAATATCAACTCATGAGCTTGAATTAATGCCCTCTTTAGGAGTTGCAAATGCATTTGAGTGAATTTGAAGTTAAGGATGCACCATGTTTGGATCTCACTAGCTTGAAAGTTAGATCTCATTGTTGATACATGTCACCCTTTGTAGCACAACTCTAATGAACTTGGAATTAATTTGAACTTTCAATTACTCTCTCTTGGATCTAGGATTGCTCACCAATTGTAACTCTAAAAACAATCATGCTTGCTTATTCCTTTTGACATTCTTTCAAGCATTGATTGGTCATTTGCATCACATAATGGTACCCTCACCTTGAACCTTAGCCCATTGTTCTTTTCTCCTTGTTGATTCTTGAGTGAGGCCTCTTGTTGATAATGCAAACTTGTGCAAAATTCTGAATTGATAGGAGAACGACAAGAACTCACTTCCATGCGCCAATTGCATTGATTGGCTAGATCTAGGATAGGACTTGGGATGAGTTTTTGTTGGCTTACTATTGAAATGGTGGCTTGCCCAACTATTCAAATGGTGGCTTGCCCAACTATTGAAATGGTGGCTTGGCACAACTATTGAAATGGTGGTTAAGTGGTTAAGATGGTTCACCTAACTCACACCAAGGTTTCTTATAAATAGAGAGTGATTCTCATTGTTGTAAATCATCCCAAAACAAAGAAAAACAAGAGAGAAAGAAAGAAGAGAGAAAGAGAGAAAAAAAATCTTTTTTAAGAAAATTTAGTATAATTTTCTTGAGTGTATTCGGGTTTTGGGTGTGAGTTGAGAGCGTTGTAATTTTCCGGTGATAAATATAAAGATATGTAGCAGGTCCGGAGACGTAGGCACGATTGGCCGAACTCCGTTAACAAATTCGTGTGCATTTTCTTCGGTCTCATATTTCTGGTTTTCGAGGAAATTCGAGTTTATTTCCTAACAACTGGTATCAGGGCACGGGGTTGCAGTAATCTCGGTCAAGTTTTTTGCGGGGTTACTATTCACGTGAATAGTGTATTCGTAAATAGTAAAATTTTGTCGGCGACATCGGTTTTGTCGACGGAGGTGTTTAATACACGGTGGTCCGCAAAAGTAATCAGAAACAATGGGAGGCGAAGATGGTTCGGCGCACGGTATCTGGAAATTTGACGGTACAGATTATGCATTCTGGAGAATGCAAATTGAAGATTATCTGTACGGAAGAAAGCGTTATCAACCACTGAGCAAGAAGCCTGAGAAGATGGATCAGGATGAGTGGGAGCTCCTTGACAGACAAGTTCTTGGTGTTATCAGATTAACACTGTCGAACAACGTTGCTCACAACGTTGCGAAGGAGAAGACCACAGAAGGGCTCATGAAAGTTCTCTCGGATATGTATGAGAAACCTTCGGAAAATAACAAGGTATTTCTCATGAAGAAACTTTTTCATTTAAAGATGGAAGAAGGGGGCCACGTTGCAGCACACATGAATGAATTCAACACGATTGTCAACCAGTTATCGTCCGTTGAAATCGAGTTTGAAGATGAAGTGCGGGCATTGATTTTGTTGGCATCTCTGCGAAATAGTTGGGAGCCAATGAGGGCCGCGGTTAGTAATTCTGTGGGAAATCATAAACTTAAGTTTAATGATGTTCGAGATCGTATCCTTTCTGAAGAAGTTCGTAGGATCGACTCTGGTGAAGCTTCAACGAGCTCTGCTTTCAACTTAGAAAACAGAGGCATGAGCCAAGACAGAAACAACCGGAACAATGGCAGAGCGAAGTCAAGAAATGGAAGAAGTCAGTCCAAATTCAAGCAGCCTGCTGAATGTTGGAACTGTGGAAAGACGGGCCACATAAGAAAGAATTGCTTGACAATTTCAAAGAAGGAAGGCAACAAGGGAGCCGGAGCCAATGCAGTCACACATGAAATTAGTGATGCATTGGTAGTATCTGCTGATTCTCCAAGAAAAGGTGAAGCTCATGATGTGGCTGTAAACACCAATGAAGCGTCGATCTCATATGTTGATATCCCGATCGAGTCTTGGGTTCTAGACTCTGGAGCATCATTTCACACGACACCACACCACAACATAATGGAGAACTATGTTGCTGGAAAGTATGGGAAGGTATATCTATCTGATGGTTTACCTTTAGACATAGTTGGTATTGGAGATATCAACTTGAAGATGTCAGATGGTCGTGTATGGAAGATCGCAAAGGTTAGACATGTGCCAAAGTTGATGAGAAATCTTCTCTCAGTAGGTCAACTTGATGATGCGGGGCACGATGTCAATTTTGGTGGTAGAGCATGAAGTGTAAAGAAAGGTTCCATGGTGGTTGCCAGAGGTCATAAAAGAGGAACTCTTTATATGACGATGAGTCATGAAGATACGATAGCGGTTGTCGAGAATGCCAAACAGACTAAGTTGTGGCATTTCAGGTTGGGGCACATGAGTGAGAAAGGATTGAAAATTATGGCGGCAAATGGTGTGCTTCCAGATCTGAAGACGGTGGATCATCAGATGTGTGAAAGTTGTATCCTTGGAAATCATAAACGGGTTAGTTTCTCAAAAGATGGAAGAGAGCCCAAGCCTGAGAAGTTGGAGTTGGTGCACATTGATGTGTGGGGACCCGCTCCTGTTGCATCGCTAGGAGGTTCATATTACTATGTGACCTTTATTGATGACTCCACAAGGAAAGTGTGGGTTTACTTCATGAAGAACAAGCATGAAGTGTTTTCGGTTTTCAAAAGATGGAAATCCATGGTTGAGATTGAGACGAATCTCAAGTTGAAGTGCCTAAGGTCAGATAATGGTGGAGAGTACATCAGCGAGGAGTTTAAAAGATATTGCGCTAATGGTGGGATCAAGATGGTGAAGAATATTCCTGGAACGCCTCAACTGAATGGAGTAGCTGAAAGGATGAACAGAACCTTGAATGAGCGTGCAAGAGCATGAGACTGCACTGCGGATTGCCCAAGACGTTTTGGGCGGATGCAATCAATACCGCGGCCTTTAGGGATCTTGATGATTCAGAAGAGATCCCATGTAGGCCAGTCACAGAGTTACGACGGTCAAACAGAATCACCAAGAAACCAGTAAGATTTTCTCCATTACTCAACTACATTAATCTCACGGGTAGAGGCGAGCATGAATGTTATGAAAAGACAATGCAAGCAGATGAATCAATTCAGTGGGAGATTGCAGTGAATGATGAGATGGACTCGTTGATGTCCAATCACATGTGGGAGTTAGGTGATTTTCCTAAGGAGAAAATGGCATTACGAAACCTGGAGGTGAAACTCTCGAAAGAGTTTGCGGTGAAAGACCTAGAAGAAGCAAAACAAATTCTTGGAATTAGAATTAGTAGAAGCAAGGAGGGTCTTAAGTTATCACATGAGGAGTATGTGAAGAAAGTCCTCAAAAGGTTTAATATGGATGACGTGAAGCCAGTTAGTACTCCCCTGGCAAGTCATTTTCGGTTATCCAAAGATCAGTCTCCGGTGACTGAAGCCGAGATGGCATATATGGATAGAGTTCCATATGCTTCTGCTATTGGCAGCCTGATGTACGCGATAATATGTACAAGGCCAGACATTGCACATGCAGTGGGAGTCGTTAGCAGGTTTATGAGCAATCCTGGAAAGGAACATTAGGAAGCTGTTAAGTGGATTTTAAGGTATCTGAAGGGAAATCCAAGTTTATCGCTATGTTTCAAGAAGTCAGAGATTGGATTGCAGGGATATGTTGATTCTGACAATGGAGGTGACATTGATAGTACGAAGAGTACATCCGGGTATGTTTACACTTTTGGTGGTACTGCAATTTGTTGGGTTTCAAAGTTGCAGAAGATTGTAGCTCTATCAAGCTGTGAAGCGGAGTATGTTGCGGTGACAGAGGCAACAAAGGAGATGATGTGGTTACAGTCATTTCTAGAAGAGCCAGGCCATGACCAAGAGAAAAGTGTATTGTACTGTGATAGTAAGAGTGTCATTGACTTGGCAAAGAATCCAGTTTACTATGCTCAGACGAAGCACATACAACGTCGATATCATTTCATCAGATCGGCTTTCAAAGATGAAGTGTTGGTGCTTGAGAAGATCCCAGGAAGTAAGAATCCGGCAGACATGTTAACAAAGGTCGTGCCGTATGATAAGCTGAGGTTATGTGTAACCTCGGTTGGCTTGTTAGAGTAATAAGCACAGAAGACCTGCTACATTGATCGAGGTGTGAAGACAGATTGAAATCAGTCTTCAAGTGGGAGATTGTTGGCTCACTATTGAAATGGTGGCTTGCCCAACTATTCAAATGGTGGCTTGCCCAACTATTAAAATGGTGGCTTGGCACAACTATTGAAATGGTGGCTAAGTGGTTAAGATGGTTCACCTAACTCACACCAAGGTTTCCTATAAATAGAGAGTGATTCTCATTGTTGTAAATCATCCCAAAACAAAGAAAAACAAGAGAGAAAGAAAGAAGAGAGAAAGAGAGAAAAAAAATCTTTTTTAAAGAAAATTTAGTATAATTTTCTTGAGTGTATTCGGGTTTTGGGTGTGAGTTGAGAGCGTTGTAATTTTCCGGTGATAAATATAAAGATCTGCAGCAGGTCCGGAGACGTAGGCACGATTGGCCGAACTCCGTTAACAAATTCGTGTGCATTTTCTTCGGTCTCATATTTCTGGTTTTCGAGGAAATTCGAGTTTATTTCCTAACAGTTTTTGCTTTTTATTTGATGGGTTTGAGTGTGAGAGATCATTTCTTGAGTGAGTTGAAAAGAAAAGAGTGATTTGGGAGCAAATAAAAGTAAAGGGAAAAGCCATGAGGCAAAAGTGTTCAAAGAAAATGTTTAAGAAGTGGAAATGAAGTAATAGCTCTAATTTCATATGCATTTGAATCCTCTAAGAAAATGTAAGCAAAGAGAAAAGAAAATGAAAGAAAAGAGGATAGTAAAAGGTTGAAAAGAAAGAGCTAAATGTGAAAGAAAAGAGATTTCCCTAAGTTGTAAAAAGAGTGAAAAAGAGTGGGGTGTGAGTTTAAAGATAAAAAGTGGGTTTGGAATTGAGTTTATGCTTTGGGTTTTGGGATTTAAGCTAAAGAAAGGGTAGAACATGGAAGTGGATGCTTGTATGCATGAATTGTTCTCTTTCTTCCTACTTTTGCATAAAATCTTGTGTTCCTTTTTATTGTGATAAGCCACTAAACACTTGTAACCTTCGCCAAAATTCATGCTAAGCCTCTTTGACACCTTGCCCTTTGGTTTGTGGTTCATGTTTCCAAGTAGAGAGTCCACCAAACACCTAATTGAATGTTAAAGAGTTGTGTTGCTTTGGTTGCTTGTTTTTGCTTTGATGGTTTGATCATTAGTGCGAAATGATTGATGAACATGGCTAACTTTTTTGGAGTATAGATTGTTTGTGCATTTGCAACTACTTTGAAGGGCATTGAATTGAATTCTTTTGTTGACATTCTCGGATTTCATCTCCCATTTTCAAACCTTTCTCCCTAACTTGCCTTTGAGTTGTTGATGCTTGCTTGTGTACAAGCAAGGTTTAAGTTTGGGGGAATTGATATTCATGCATATTCATGCATTTGAGCTTCAATTAAGATCTTGTTTCACTCTCTTTATTCATTCATTTGCATCATTATGTTGTCCTTTGTTGCATTTAGAATATGTTAGCATTTAGTATAGAAATTAGCTTATGTAGGTTGTTTTTGGAGTGTTCTTGGTGTTTTTCAGGTGCTATGGAGTTTAGGTATGGCTAAGGAACAAGAATGGAGATCAAAGGATGAAGAGGAGAATGACAGTGAGATGTATCGGCTTGAATATCGGCCTGATAAGCCGATACATCTTTGGCGCAGAAGAACAAAATGGGCAGAGAGCAATATCAGCTTGTGTATCGGCCTAACAGGCCGATACATCTCCTCGGCCAGAAACCACAAAATGAGCAGGGAGGCGTATCGGCTTGCATATCAGACAAAGCGTCCGATACTGTTTCCTGCGAAGACCAAAATCATACCCATTTATTTTCGAAAATGCCACTGCGTGGCTCCCAACTATAAATACTCATTTTGGGAGATTAAAACCCTAAGCTACATAAGCCTAGTTTTCTCTTTTCTTATGTTTATGATTTAGAATTTGTAAAACTTTGATTTTGAATTTTAATTAAGTATTTATCTTGTTTCTCTTAATCTCTCTTTCTATCTATGATTTCTCATATCTCTCTTATGAGTAGGGAGTAGAGTTTTTGGGTTTTGTGGATGAGGTTAATTTTGGTGGTTTATGTGATGATTAGTGATGCTTAGGACTTATTTATGAATGATCCTTCTCTAATTAGTTGATCTCTATGCTAGGTTGCAAAGAATTGTTCAATCTAGATGTTAGGTTTTTTCATGCCCGAAAGGTGTTCGATGAAATGTTTGAATGAACTCTTTAGAGGATTGTCACATCTTAGCCTAAAAGATTAGATGTCTAAGGTGATTATTGGTAATGAGAACTTGAAATTAATGCTTGTTTATCTATTAATCACAAATGGAAATTTGATCTTGATTAGGGATTAGACAAAGGGATTAGTGCCAAGAGATTGGATTAGTCTATTGATTAGTGTTCTTAGCCTAAGGATTAGTTTTGCTAAAAGGTATTTGATGGATATTAATGCATGCTTGTCTTGTAATTTGCAAATGAGAATTGAATGATTACATGATTAGTATAGGAGTTATGAACATGAGAATGTGATTAGCTTAATTATGATCATTAGCCTTGTTTAGCAATGTTTGATTGATGAAAGCATCATTGATTGTCTCTAGACCACCTAGTCTCTATATCCTCATCCTAGGACCCTTGTTTTAGTTTATTTGTCTTCTTGTTTAGTGTCTTGTTTGTTTCTTGTTTGCTTTCTTTCCTTTTCTAGATTGTTTAGGTTGTTAGATAAACCCTTTTTATTTGATTTGCTTAGCTTGAGTAGTTTCTTGCATTCTTGATTGGTTGTTCTTCTTGCTTCCCTGGATTGATACCTTAAGTATTATAATGACACGAGTAGACTTGAGGAATTGATCTAGAACTAGATAAAAGTCTATCATCATAGTTCCTAAGCAAACGATGAGAGTAACCGCCGCCTCCCAAGCCATTTTCGGTTCATGACCCCCACTGCAAACCGCCGCCCCTCACCACGCCACCGTCCTCAAGCGAACAGAAGAGAGGAGAAGAAGAGTCCAGAGAAACATGTACCGACACCACCGTAAGAAAACCACCCAACAAAATTTTCCAGCGAGATCGAGCACCGCCGCCGCAAGAGAACCAAAAAACCGCTAGCCCGATGAAGCCAAAAACGAGAGACCACCGGGAGACGACCAAGGAGGGACGCCATCGCCAGATCTGATCTCGTCAGATCCGGTGTCGCCTCCAAGAAAGACCACGAAGAACTGCTGCTATGAGGAAAGGGGAGAGCACCGCCACCGATCTAGCTGGAGGGCGAGATAGATCCACAGACGAAGCGCCGGGTTGAAGAGAGAACCAGAGCCCTCTCCGGCAGAAAGATCTACTGGAGAGGCAAAGCAGATGAAGGTGAAGAAACCGAGAGAAAAAATCCAGGGAGAGAAGCCGCTCAAAGGCAAAAAAATTAAAAAATAAAATAAAATAAAAATCAAACTTTATCTATATCTCTCTCTTCACCATTTTCTGACGAAAGAAGAAAAAAGAAGAATGATGAGCAAGAGTAAGAGGATAAACAAGAGGAGGAGAAGAAGAATAGAGACTAACATTGCAGTTAAAGAAGAAAAATATGTAATTGTGCTTTTGCAGTAATAAATAGTAAATATGGATAATTGAGAGAGAGAAAAAAAACTGATTAGTATTTTGGGGTGAACAATGTTTGAAAAAAAAAAGAAGAAAGAAAATTAAATTGATAACGAAATTATTTTATGGGTTACTAATATAATTATGTATAATATGTCTGATAATAAAGTTAATTATAAAACATAATATACATTTTTATGACATGTAAGCCTTGTTCGGAAACTCGCTAGGCGCTATCCGTGCGGATGATTCGGGCCTAGCGAGTTGACGGAAAATCGGGGATTAATCGGAGAGTACGCGGGGCGGAATTTTTAATAATAATTTAATATTTTTAAATATTTTTATCATTAATATAACAAAATTAAGAGAAATCATCAATTTGTAATATATATTTTTATGATTATTGTAGAATAAAGAAAATATAAGTGTATAAACAATATAATATAATTATGTGATAACTAATTTAACATGGTTATATCAGTTTTAATGATATGATAAATGGGTTACCATGACAATTTTCATTTTATGATAGGATAATTTTGTTATTCAACATGCTAACTAAATTAACATAATAATATTGTTAGCACAATAACATTTAATATATATATTGAATAATATGTCAACCGAGTTAGCACAATAAATATAGATTTATAATAATATCATATTAATTAGTGTGTTAAAAGAATGTTATTTATTAAAAATTAGATGATAACACGATTAACATTGAGTTTTTATTTTCCGATAAATAGTGTTATCAATTTATCGTTTTTGAACAGTTAGCCGAAAAATTATTTTTAGACCAATGACATTTTATGCAAATAACTAAATTTTCAAAGAGTTTTTGGGTTTAAGATTGTTTTCTCTTTTTTTAAATAACTAATATCAACTATTTTTGTTACTTATCCAATTAATAAATTATCAATGGTTATTCACTAAAATCATTCTAAAAAAAAACAGTCTCGAATTTGTTTTCAAGTTTAATTTGCTTCAAAGGATATGTTATGTATATATGCTTAGCCTTTAAGAGGTCTAAATGACGCTATGATTAGCCACATCCAAACATAAACGGAGGAAAATAAATTAAAGAGAGAACGATGATACTCTTTGATAAAAGGCAAGCAACGACCGTGGTGCTTTTGGTTGGCTAAAGGCCCATATTGCCAACTCGTGTTACCAAACACATACATTATACCTAATCTGTAGACATCTAAATTTAGAAGTACATAATCTGACAAAGAAACGAGTATGTAGTGGCCCGAGACGTCATCAATAACATGAGGCCGAGGCTTAGACCTTTGACGGCCCGATACTTTTACCTTTGCAGAAGTGAAGAAATGAGTGGAATAACAATCCATGTATGAAAGATTTGATGAATAAAAATATGAGATCACAATAAATGATCCAACCTAGAGACTAGGAGCAGAAAACATTGAATCTAAAATCCATTTCCAAGAGGTTTGCCTAGACTTGTGTATAAGTATTAGATTTCTTTTAAATAGACCAAAAGTATATCCAAATGAGTGATCAGATTTCTTTTAAATAGCTACCACGATACCAAAAAGAAGTAAAGTTACTTGCTGTTATTAAATTGAAACCGAACCACTCTAAACACAAACTGAAGTGAACAGTATTTTGCTTCCATTAGTTCCAGCAGAATTTTAAAAATCTATATATTTTTAACAAAACTGATACATATTAGGAGAATTATTACAAAATAAATTTATAAACAATACTACATCCGTTGCACAAAATAACCACAGCCAAAATCAACGGCTTCAGTTATTTCTAACAAATTTCATTATAGATTTACGTTTACTAATCTGTAGAAATTGTACTTTCATGAATTTGAATCTGAAATATGTTAGTGTAAAAGCATTGTCAATCACTTGATCAGTAGACTTCCACAAATATAAATTCTTAAACCCGGAAAAAACAAACCGAGCAGCAGCCGTATAGTGTGGACACACGGCAAACGTATACAATCATATAAAAAATAATTCAAGAAGAAGCTATATTTGTTAACGGATGATTAGAAATTACTAACTTAAAATTAAATCTTAAATGTAAGCTATTTAATTTGGTGTGACAAGATAGAAAGGTACGGGACTATACTTAATCAAAACTCCTTTCGCTATCTTCACTTTACGCATATTAATTACTTAAAATTTGTTATTTGAAAAAAAAAAAGTTACATGTTAAACAAGATGAAGGTGTATATTCGGCCAAAAAAAAACATGGTGTATCATCACAAATTTATTAACAAATCTTTCCATGATAATCAAACTAGAGACAGATGTTGACTATGTTGAACTAATTGTAAATTAAGTATTCTTATTCTGGTCCTACAATGTACACTCAAATAATCTCTTGCAAGTAATATTATAGCTACCATTTATCTCCATATATTTGACTTCTCGTTCTTTCTTCAATAGTAACCAAACTTAAAATGCTTTAAGGGAAAAAAGGTAGTAGTAAAGTGCTAGTTTATTATTTGATATACTAATCCTTTTATATTGATTCTAAACTGTACTCATCAGTTTTCTAAGAACAAAACAAGAACAAAACGATGTATACTTTAAAAAAGTGCTAAGATTTAAAAACTGAGACATGATTCACTGTCTGAAACTTTGTTTCCAAATTACTGAAAATAATCATTCACTGGACCTAAAAAAAAAAAATAAATAAATAAATATGATAGAATTTCTGAATTTGGAATTTTGGCGTTAAAAATGACACATTGAAAATAAATAAAAATTGAAGGCAATAAATGAGTTAGTTGGTACGCAGAAGTCACCCTTTCCCACTAGCTATTATTATTAGAAGATACGTCCCCACAACTCCATGGCGTTTCAGCTCTTTTCATTTACCCAATTTTCCTCGTTGTATCTATAATATTACTCCTCTAAGAGCTTGATTGGTTCATCCGCTGCCACCCGCAAACGCTACGTTTGTGGGCGGTTGCGGTTGATAGCGTTTAGAAACAATCATTACAACCGCTTTGTATCGCTTGGAATCGCTCATTACCGCTAGAAATCAAAAGCTCCTTCTCGCAAACGTTTGCGGTTGCGGGCGGTTGCGTTTACAATTTTTTTTTTTTTAAATACGTATAAATCTAAAATTTTCTATTTAAATTATTATATATAACTATTATCATCATATCATATATATAACTACTAATATCATTATCTATAACTATCACATCCCGTAATATCTTATTATATATATATATATATATATATATCATTATATCCTACCTATTCTCTATATAATAAATCCTAAAATTTTTGCAGCCACAAAAGAATAGCTTTAAGATTTCTACGGCCATAGACGACGTTAAAGCAGTGAAATTATGGCCTCTACACAACCAGAAGATGGTCAAGAATCAAACATAAATTTTTTTTGTTCTATTAGTAGTTAAATTATTGTTTTCTTTTGATGTTGATTTTTGTTATGCTTTTCTGCGTGAATTATACAATTTATGTTTCATGCTTAATTATGTTTAGTACTTGTGTGTCTACTTATTTTTTGAACAGAAAATTAATTGGTCAAACGAGATGACCAGTTTCTTACTAGAACTAATAACGCTAGAAAAACAAGTTGGACAATGTAAAGGCAAAAATTTGTCAGAACAAGGAAAACAAAACGTTCTCACGGAATTAAACAAACAATATGAGTTGACTCTAAATTGGAATAAAATTAAGAACAAGCTTGAAACTTTAAAAAGGAAGAATCGTTAGAGATGGTATAGCGCGAGAGATATGGGATGCTCGTTAAAGAAGAAACGTATATGAAGACAAGGCTGAATCTTTTTCTCACGTTTTTCTTTTGGTGTTTTTCTAACAAGAAGCTATGTTAGTGTTTTGGAATTTTTCATTTCGTTCTTTGAAAATCTATTTTGGACTTTTCTTTGAGAATCAATTTTAATTTTACTTTTTCGATCTCTGTTTCTTGTTCTCCAACACGTTTAGAGGATGCTTGATACAGTAACAAGTCTTTGGGAAAGTTAATTCATGTGGCTCCTTTTGGTCGAAATAATATGATTGTCCTCTACAGTTGTCCTGCAACTCCTCGCCCAACTTCAGCTCTATCGTAGTGGCAACGTAGAATCTGAGATCAAACTTTCTTGAGAAATGGAATTGATTCATTTTTTTTCGAGAAGCATCCCAAGCCTTATTTGATTTAACACATTATTTTTACTTTAGTATTTTCATTCAACCGCTATTAACCGCAACCACTTGTCAACCAGTCAAGAATATTCCGTAAACACAGCCGCTTCCAATTGTTAAACCAGTCGTACAAAACGTTTACAAACGCTACTAACCACAACCGCCCGCTTCAGCAAACTCTCGCAACCGCAACCGCAACCGCCGCGTTTGAACCAGTCGAGCCTTAAGTCTAATCCAATGCATCATTTTACACATCCTATCGTTTATTTTCTTTCTAAACAAAGCTAACTAACTACCTGTCGGTTTCTCGGCTGCCGCATTCGCGCAACGAATGTTAGCTGTTGACCTCGTGGATGCTCTGCAAACGATACGTTGTCGTTTGGTTTCTTATTACAAATTTACAAAGTGTGATGATTATCTATGTTTGTGACAAACAAAAAAAGTGGTGATTATCTATGAATATAGATGTTTAGATGGGAACCAAATGGAACAACTAAGCATCGGGAAACATTTACATAAATTAATCAGACCTATACATAGTTATAGTCATTATAATAACTCAATTAGGTATTGTATCAGACCTATAGATTTTTTTTTGGCATCAAATACGATTTCATTAATCAGAGGAGACTATACGGTTGCCTGCCGGAGCATGATCAGTCTGCTTAACCTGTCTTACATCAGAGAAGAGGCTATTGCGCAAGCGCGCCTCTTTGGATAAGGAGTCTGCACTAGTGTTTAGAGATCTTGAAATGTAAGAAAGATTAAAAGAGATAAAGCAATTCCGTAAAAACTTGAACTCATCTAATTCCGCTTCGAGGATTGGCCAGTCTTCATCATTCTCTATAATACGTACCAGCTGTTGGCAATCAGTTTCGAAGAGTAGATTGAGATAATTATTCTGAATCATAGTTTCCATCGCCCATGTGAGTCCCTTGATCTCTTTATGTAACGCCGATCTTGTTCCTTCTACACCACATTTCCCTTGAATTATGATATCTCCATTGTTCCTACATTGAAAACCTACGCCTGTCGTTACATTACCTCGGACCCAAATGATCAGCATATTTAACGGAATAAGTTAAGTACTTCGTCATCCATTAGAAACGGCCAATTATATCTGAAAACTAACGAAGAAGACGACAAAATGCATGAAAAAAGAAAGCTATGAATAATCATCATGATGAATATTGAAGTAATAATCATGATTGGATGAATGAGTGCATAATTTAGATCACATTAAAAGTGGATATAAATTAGTATGAATGTAGTGCACCACTCCTCCACACATCATCCACTTGTTTTTATTGATAATACAAACATCATCCACTTACTTCAAGAATCAAGATGAAATATTCATTTTCACATCGGTCAACGTATAACCGCTAGATACATACAACCAATGGAACACAACTTTATTTATATTATTAGTCAAGTAGTATAAGAATTTTGGATCGATAGTTTTCTGAACATAGAATCACACGAACTCTAAAATTATGCTCAACTGTAAAAAAAAAACTCGAACTGGAGAACGAAGATTCACCATTTTCCAAAATGATCGTCAGTCAAATGAGGTACTGTCAAATCTCGAACTTTTTTTTTTTCTGAGAACAAAATCAAATCTCGAACTTGTCAACAAAAATTCAACCTTTTCTATATAAGACAAGTGTCAACCAACCTTTTCCAACCAATAGATCTTGGGTTGCTACACAAATATTTAATAGTCTTCATCTGTATAGATATTAAAATTTATATATACTACATGTATATGCAGGGTCGTGCGTGAAAGAAACAAAGGACCCCCATATAATAAACATAATAATTTCTAGGTGTCTTTTTGTTCGTGAAAAATGTGTTTTATGAGAAACTTTAATGTTTTTGCATTACGAGTCTTTTTAAAGTCTAATTTTATATACATTGATAACAGTATTGTTGGTCTTTTTGAACTTAAAACCGATTGCTTATAGCTTAAGTAAAAAACATAACAAACTTTTAATCTAGTTCTTGGCCTCTAACTACTAACTAGTAGTTTGGGATGAAAACCATCTCTCATAACTTTCACTATATAGAAAAATAATCACACAAGAGTCTTTTTTTAAACTTTACAAGAATTTATAAAGAACATAGGAAGGAAAACCAGTGACAAAAAAAAAACGTATGAAGGAAAATAGACCTTAAGAATTGTAGTAGGTCTACATGAATTATAAGCCTATATATACAATTTGGATTAAGTTATTTGCAACTAATCATATATAATCCAAGTTAGAATATAATAATTATTAGTAAGAAGAAGCGGGCTCAGAAGAAGCCTGAGTTCATTGGACTTGCGGACTGGATTACTATGCAGGAGCTGAAGGATGATGCAGAGCACCAAAAGAAGTGCAAAACCAACTCAGAAAATGCAACATCAAATCCGGATGGCTTAGGTATCCACCGCCACACTTCAGGCCGAAAAAATCACATCCGAGTGGCTTATGATATGGTAATGTTTGATTTTATTATTACATATGCTTCTGCTTTTCTTGGATATAGTGTTTATTAATACATTTCTGTTTCTAGGAGAAAGAGAGTGCTGTTAAGCCTGCTGCAACAGTTGTTGTGCGTAAGATCCATAGTCGCAAAATGGGACTATCATTGACAAAAGAGCATAGTCTTTCATCGCAGCTGCTGAGGCATTGGCCATTGAGTGATCGCAAGACTCCTCTGTTACTGATGGATCTCAAGTAATCTCAAGTCCCCTACAGCTCACACATGCTTATTTCGAGGTTAGTGTTGCATTCTGAGTTATTAATTAGAAACGATTCTAACTTATATGATGGAATTAATACTGATTTTTGATGAATGTTTGTTGATGTATCACTGTGTTGTTTATGTATTACGTTTGTCTTTGATGGAGTAGTTAATGAATGTTTACTTCTGTGTGTTGCTACTGTGTGTTGCTTCTTTAAATTAGAAACTTAATCAGTCTGTTGAATCTTTTGCAGAAAGCAACAAACACCAAAGGGCGTATCTACGAACTTGGATCTATTCAGTACTTTGATGCACATCAAGGCGAGACTGGACTAGCCTCATTACTGAAGAAAGCAGCAGATTCCGAGGACAATTCCAAGATAAAGGAAACAATCAGTGAACTGAAAGCAGGCATGACAATTTTTCTTTCCATGAATGGAATTGATCCAGTGACATATCAGCATGTTGTTCCACGTGAGAGTGCTGCATCTACTGCTCCAAGTCCTCATTCCGAATCAAGTAACCAACCAAACCAAATCTCAGACAACACAATTCCTTAGGTTTTTAAGTGTTTCTGTTTTTATGTATGTGTATATAGCATGCTTCTTAGGATCTTTTCGTAATGCAAGAAACTCTTTGTTCTTGTCTTTTTGTATTGCAAGAAACTCTTTGTAATGTCTTGCTTTTTGGTACTATGTAAAACTTTAATGTTTCATAATCTAATTTAGGCATTATACAATTTTTGTTTCCTGTAAACTAATTTGAAATCAAATTTGAAACTGTAATGTGAAACAGAATCGTGGAAATGCATAACTAATTTTAGGGTTATCAACATAGCTACGACTTGCTACGACATAAGTCATGGCTAGAATAATAAAATAGCTACGGATAGCCACTGATATAAGTCAACGCAATCCGTATATATTTCTACGACTAAGTTAGTAGCAAGTCGTAGATACTTTAACCACGACTAGCTACGAATACATATCATGGATATTTGTAGCTACATTAACCACGAATAGGGATGGATTAATTCGTAGCTATATAGCTACTAATAAATTTGTGGCCAGTCGTAGCTATGTATCCACGGATATTGACATAGCAAGTCGTAGCTATAGTAGCTACGAACAACAGTCCACACAATTCGTAGCTACTAGCTACGAATTTTGCCGTAACTAGGTCGTGGATAGCTTGCTGCGGATAGCTACGAAATACTCGTAACGTCAAGTTCGTAGACGCGGATCGTGGTCGTAGCTAGTCGTAGCTACGTTGACACAAACGTAGCTACAAAAATTTCCGTAGCTACGCGACATAATTCTTGTAGTGTAAAATCTTAGATAAAGAATAATCTTAATCTAATCTCCAATTGAAGTATATCTTTAAGCTTCTTTTCTTTTCTTGCGTTGATTTTTTTCTCTCAACCGCCAATATATACAAAACTCTATCTTTAACTATCTCATGAAAAATTGTTTTTGTCTTGTTTTGAAATTGGCCTATTCTAAACTTAGACATATTTTAGGTTCAAAACAATATCTTAATTTTGATCCAAACTTGATGAAGCTGGCCAGCATTTTTGGCTCACTCAAGTTTCCTAACTCTGGCCCATTCGTCTTCATAACTTTGGCCCACTTGAATTCATTCTTGACTAAAGCCATTTTGCCTCGCCTTTTTTACAGATTTTGACACAAACCTGCAAATTAGGCCCATCCGGTGTTAGACCCAAAAAAGCAAACTTTGTTGGAAAACCCTTTCACTTTCTTCATTTTGTTTCTTCTCTCTACTTTTTCTTTGGAAATTTGCATGTCTCATCCGATCTATCGTGATTATTGAGATTTTCCGGTGAGCTATGCTGTTTAAGCCTTAATCTCATCTCCGGCGATATCTCTTCTACTTGCAGTGACTTGAATCGTTTTTTCCCTTTATTTCGCAAGCTCCACCTTGTCGTAGATAATCGTACTCAAGATTGTTGTGAGTTTTTTTGCCAACATATGATCAACTCCTCGACTTTATCATAGACGGTAAGTCTTTTTCCCTTGTCTTCTTCTTTCTATACTCAGATGAGAAAATCTTTTCTTCAAATCCTTTCTCAAGATCTTGTCTTTTCCGTCTTTCATGTTACTTTTGGGAGCTTCGCTTGCCCTTTTTGGTGTGGATCGGGAAATATCCTCAGCATTTCATCTCCCTCTCGCATGAGCTCCAATGATTACTGATTCACATTCCCGTTTGATCATGATCCTGAAAAATGAAAAAATAGCTTAACATATTCATTAAAAGTCTTACCGCCTTACTGTTTAGGCTTCCTTAGTTGTATCCTTCAGCTGCATGTCGCTAAAGGTAAGTCAATATTGACACTTTCCTTGTCCTCTCACATATCCTCTTTTGAGAGGTTGATCTTGTCTTTAATTCTTAAAGAACTTGGGTTAGTCTTTTGCTCCTTTTCTATCTATAGTTATGCCTTAACTGTTGATAAATGTTCTACGCGACATGCATATTGCTTCCTTTTGTGATGTTTCATTTGTTTGAAGATCTTGATCCTTCAAAAGGTCGATTTCTCTCTTATTTGAATTTGTCCCACCCTTTTACTTAGTTTATATGTTTGTTATGTCTAATTCTAAGTGTTTCTACCTTATAGATATTTTTTATTGGAGCTTTTTCTCCTTGAGGTTTCTTCACCTTGAACCAAATTTCGTTTAGAATTGATTATGTATAGAGTTATTAGGACTTGTAACAGGTATACCCTCTGGCCATACCATGTTACTCCTTTTTATCTCGCTTTCCTTATAGACTGTTCGTGTAGAATATTAACATTGTGTCCTTATGTTTGTATATTCATACATAAGCCTCCACCTGAAACCATATATGTGCAACCCCGATTCCAATATTGCTATCAGGTAAAAAAATTTTGATACTTTATCCTTCTAAAAGTATCTTGTATTGACTTCTGAATACTAACCGACCTGTTTCATATTCTTTTGCGAGAGCTTTATCGATCATCCTTTACCTGTAGCCGGTTCTTCCTTATACATGTTGAGAAGATCACACCAAAATTCAAATTTAGACTTATGTAAGACTTTACTTAGGAAATCTGCAGGGTTCTTGTTAGTATGGATTTTATATAGGAGAACCTTGCCCTATGTTGTTACGTCTCTGATTAAATAGAATTTAGTATCCACATACTTAGTTCTCTCATGATGCACATGGTTTTTAGCTATTGTTGGGGTACTTTGAGAATCACAATGAATTAGAGCTGTTTTTTCTTGAAATCCTAACTTTCTTTGAACCCTTTTAGCCAAAGGGCTTCTTTTACTTCCTCATTTAGTTCATATACTGAGCTTTTTTTTTTGTTGAGAGTAATACCACTGATTGTAAATTAGACTTCCGACAAATATTGTTCCCCTAAACCCTTAAAACATATCCCATGACCGACCTTCTTTTGTCTTAGTCAGCCGTGTAATCAGAATCACAAAACTCTTCAATATTGAATCTTGAAAACTTTCTAAAGCTAACTTTGTCTTCAAGGTTCCTTTTAACTACCTTAAAATCCACTTCACTCCTTTCCAATGTTCATTTCATGATGTTGGCATGAACCTGCAAACCAATCCAACTGTGTAGCCAAAGCCAGGTCTTCCTACCATGGCGTACATAAGGTTCTAAGAGCTGAGGCATATGGAATGTTTCCATTTGTATTTTTTCCAATGCTAACTCTTTCTTAGTTAGACTTCTGAATTTGAAATGTGAGGCAATTGGTGTGAAAACTGCATGTGTTTGTTTCATGATGAATGTCCTTAGAACCTCCTCCATGTAATTTTCTTGAAATGATATTAAAGTCCCTTCATATGTATCTCCTATAATGTCCATCCCCAAAATTCTTAAAGCATATCCTAAATCTTTCATCTCAAATTCCTTCTTCAATCTTTCTCTCAATTTCTTAATCTCTTCAAAATCTCCCGAAGCAATCAACAATTCATCTAAATATGTCAACATATGTATTGCTTTATATGTGTTTACATTCCTCATGTATACACAAGGATCTCATATGTTCCTTTTAAACTTATGATTCTTTATGAAAAGATCAAATCTCTTGTTCCATTGTTTGGAAGACTGTTTCAATCCATAGAGAAACTTGCGAAGTAAGCACACCTTGTTCTCATTCCCCTTATTAATAAAACATTAAGGTTGTTTATTAATATCATTTCTTTTAAATCTCCGTGTTTTAGCGTCGAGTTTTTCTAGCTAATAATCCAAATTAGTCACAAAAGACAACATAATTCGAATTGAGACATGTTTCACAACTAGTGAGAATACTTCATTGTAATCAATGCATTTCTTCTAAGAGAAGCTCTTTGATACTAGCCTATCCTTATACCTTTTCTCTTCCACTCCTAATATCTTGGCTTTCGTTTAAAGACCCATTTACACCCGATCACATGTTGCTTTTCAGGCCTTTCAATAAGTTTCCAAGTGTGATTTTTGTAAAGTGAATCAATTTCATCCTTACGCATTGTTCAAATGCTTCCATTAATTTGCTTCTTGATAGTTTTTAGGCTTATCAAGCTCCAACTCTTCTACAGCTAATAATGCATAAGCTACAAAGTTATCATCTTCAAACCGTGAACGAGGCTTCCGATTTTCTCTCATTTCTATCTCTTGCGAGTAGATAATCACCCAAAGGTGATTCATGATCAGTCTTTTCCTCTTTCCAGTCTGTTTCAGAATCCCCTTCTTAAGCTTCTTCTCCTTCAGAAGAGTCATCTTCATCTTCTATCTCCTTGCTGGGAGTTGGTCCTTATATCAAGTCCTTATGGAATGTTACCTTTCTAGGAGTTCTTCCTTTCTCGATTTCCCCTTCTCCATTCTTCAAGTTTGAATCATTTGTTATATCTTTGTAGAGTTCCTCCTCATTAAACACTACCTTCCTTCTGTTTCACATCTCTCATCCTCTGAAATCCAAACTATGTATCCATTAACCCAAAAGATATCCAGTAAATGTTCCTTTGATTTCTCTTGGCTTGGTTTTATCTTAAACCTTATGAACATATGTTGAGCATCCAAACCTCTTCCAATAAGTTAGTTCCAATTTTGTACCACTCAAAATTATTCTGGTAGCTTAAATTATAGGACTGAATAAGGTGTTTTGTTGATAAGATATACGGCTGTTGATGCAGCTCCTGCCTAAAATTCTTGTTCTAAACCTGTCTCATCGAGCATACACCTGACTTTATCCATAATCTTCTTGTTCATCTATCCTGATACACCGTTTTTGTGGCATATAGGTGCACGCCTTGTGCGTTATAATCTGTGATCCTTACAAAAGTTATCAAATTGTGTATTGCAAAACTCAAGCTTGTTATCCATCCTTAAGTACTTGACCTTCTTTTTAGTTTGATTCTCGACTGTTTTTTTTCATTCCTTGAACCTTTGAAACGCCTAATCCTTGGATTTTAGGAAGAAAATCTGAACTTTTCTTGAGTAATCGTCTATGAAGCTCACAAAATACTTGCAACCACCAATAATTATGGAGTACAAGGAGAACCCCTTAAGTCTTAATGCACATAGTCGAGTATCTTGCATCTTGCTCAAATGGAGCACATATGACGTAAAGCTTGGCAAAACCAGAAGAAACTCAAAACCAACCAAAAAGTGTGGTGGTTGATATATCATGGTTTTTACTAGTTTTAGACCATGATATAAATGTGTTTTAGAGTCTTTTGGTGTTCTTTTAGGTTCCTTTACAGGTGTTATTAGGTACAAGCACATTTGGAGCAGAAGTGGAGATTTTGGAGCTATTTGGTGCGTTTTGGAGATTTGGTCCGAGAGATAGAGTTCACTGTCCAGATTTGAGGACTGCGTCGATCGTTGCACACCTGCATCGGTCGATGCACAACGCGAATGGGCCAGACTCGGCGGTTTAATGAAGAATGCTGATATTGCAGAAAAGCCTAGAAGTTCCAAATATTTACACAGAAGCCCCAAGTCGTGTTTTAGCTATTTAATTAGGATTTTAACTTCAGTTTTACATACGCTATCATAACTTAGAGCAAAGAATTTTTAGAGCTTTTGGGGCTGATCTGATCATGTACTACATTTGTTTTGGAGAAGTTTTCGAACCCCTTTATTATTCTAATCTCTTTTATGATTTCTATTAATTCATTGATTATGTTTACATCATCCATGTCTGAGTAGTTTCATAGTTAGGTTTAGGGTTTCTCATATGGATTTCATGACTTGCTAGATTTAATTAATTCAGTTAAGGATTCAAATCAATAGATGTTCTTCAAACTAAATTGTGTTTAATGCTAGTTCTAACATGGTCAATTAGAATCTAGATCTTAGGTTGCTAAATACGACACGACAGTGTGGTTTAGAATCTGAACTATTTAGCTTGAGCAATTTAATTACTCGCAAAGAATTTGGTTTAATTAGATTGTGAACATATCAAACATGAAATTAAAGCTGGTTTAATCTGTTAGTAATTGCAAATGAATTTGGATTGATGCACTTAGACTTAGAGAATTCTCGCAACGACAGTTGGTTAATTCTATACCCATGTTTGAGTTCTAGAACTGAGTTTAATTAGATCCTGACTGAATGATTTATCTGCTTGTATGATTTCCTGAAAACGCCCTAGACTTAGCGCCCTTAGTTTATTGCTTACAACCACAACTTGCTACTGATTTACTTTCTCGCTTGCTTTTAGTTATTCAATACAATTTTCTTTCTCCTAGTTTAATCTCTTTAGTTCTAATCCTATCGTTGCCTAGAGTCCTCGTGGATTAGATCCCTAAGTACTACAATTGATTTACTGTGCACTTGCAGTTAGTATAGGATAAAACTCGAGACCTATCAAGTTTTTGGCGCCGTTTTCGGGGACTTTTAGAGTCTTCGATAGCTTCGAACTTAGGCTTTTTACTAGGATTTTTATTTTTATTTTTGTTTACTGAATTTTTTTCTCTTTTTTTCTCTCTGTCGCAGGTACGACAGTCGCCTAGCATCGATCGTTGCATAATCTGTGTCGATCGTTACCAGGCGATTCTGAGTTGAGTCGATCGTTGCATCTCTTGCATCGATCGTTGCACTGCGATTACCGACGGTTTATGCAGACGCGTGAAACCATAAGTAATCAGAACTTGAATCTTGTCAATCTCAGACTTGACGAACTTGGACGACTAAAGAGGAAACAGAAGAGAAAGAAGAGCAAGGATGGTTGTACAACGTGTGATCATAATGCTTGATGCTCAAGGTACCCTGAGGGACCAACAAAACAATCCGTACAATGCTGCTGGGCAACGGATTGATGCTGAAGGGAATGTAATCCCTGATCCTCCTGAGAAACCACAACAGGAGCAGAACCAAGGCCAAGGACATGCCCAAGGTAGATGGGAGCAGAGGATGGTTGTTCATGAGAGGACTTTAGCTGACTACAACAGACTGGACGAGTTTCATGCCAACCGGTCAGCTCTTGTGCCTCCTGGTTTTGAGAGGAGTGATTTTGAGATCAAGACCATCTATTATTCTTTGCTGAGGCAGAATGCCTTCCATGGTTATCCTAATGAGCAGCCTATGGACCACATAGATGACTTTGAGGACATAGTCACAGGTATGAAATACGATTGAGTGCATTATGACTATTTGTTCCTCAAGCTTTTTCCATACTCTCTCTCTGGAGATGCTGCTGCATGGCTGAAACAGCTTCCACCTGGGAAGTTTGTTACATGGGATGCTTTGAAGAGTGAGTTCCTGCACCACTTCTATGATGATGCTCGTTCTGATTAATCTAGACAGGACATTCTCACCTTCACTCAAGGACCGACAGAGCCTCTTAAGACTGCCTGGATGCGATTCAAGAAGTACCAGCGTGACTGCCCACACCATGGATTCACTGAGGTAACACTGCTTGGTATCTTCTTCAGAGGCGGAGATCTTCCATATCAGACTGCGCTGGATAATTCCAGCAATGAGAACTTCAACACCAGGACTCCTGAGTAGGCAAAGCAGCTGATAGAGAACTTAGTGAGCAGCAACAGTTGCAAGACTACTGATGAGAGGAGAAAGAAATCTGGTGGAAAGGTGGAGAATTTGGAGATTGCTGATATTAGATATAAGCTGGACACAGTTTGTAATCTTCTAGCTGGTAAGAAAGCTGTCCACTTTGCCCAAGATGTTGATGTGATTCAGACTGAGGAGGACACTCAGGAAGAAGATGTGAATTACATAGGAGGATCTGGTTTCCAAGGTAACAAATTTGGTAATCAGCAGGGAAACAGGTTCTTCAATGGAGGATAGAGGAGTGCCTTCACAGGCAATCAGAACTCTTCTGGCTTTGGACAGACTAGTGGTTTTCAGAAACCTTTTGCACAAGGTAATCAGAGAAACTACGGATCATCTTCTTACCAAGCACCTACTGTAGCTACTACTCATGAGAGTAAGATGGAGGCTATGTTGGAATAGCTGTTGAAAGGTCAGACTAAGAATGCTGCAGACCTCAACAAGAAGATATGTACTGTATATAAGGATCTGAACGGGAAATTTGAATACCTGAGCGCGCATATGAAGGAGCTTGATGCTAAAGTTGCAAAAACTGCTGGATATGTTCAGAGGGAAGATGGATATCTCCCAGGGCGGACTGATGCTGTAACGCCCCTTTCCCATTCTCCGCTGACCGTCGAGCTGACCGGCCAACAATCAAACAAGAACATGACCGATCGAACCCGAGCAAGTCGAACAGGAAAAGTTCGCCACAGGACGAAGCCAAAGACGGATCGGTTTGAGACAAAAGGCTCGCACCAACCTATCTCCGACTCCGCTATCCTCGTATCCGTAGCGCAAGCAGTACTACTTGCATTACTTCAACGAGTTGTGTCGGTTCGGACTAAAACCTCATATCAGGAAAACAATTTCATTTTTGGGTAATCAAACGTTGAACACAACGTTTAACGAGTCTTTACAAACAATCATTCACATACATATATAACAATCAAATCACAAAATAGCGCAGCTGCCGAACCGACATAAAACCATCTCAAATTATCGAATCAAAACCCCGCCACAAGCAATCCCGACTCTACACCGAGGACCTCCCGCGTCCATCGCTGCTACACCTGAAAAACACAACAAGAGTCTAATGAGCGATCTAAGATCACCCAGTGAATCGGCTCCCCCTTACGGCTCCTGATCTATCTATCATCTATAGATCCCCGCCCGAAACCCAAAATAACAATCAATCAACAAGATAGCCGATCACGCTCTACCACGTCGTGTCGAGCCCACACACAATCAAATGCCAAAAGAAAGAATTGGCGATTTAGAGGAAATCGGGGGCACTGCGGCACATGTCCCCGATTGAAACTCGATCTATCTACCGCGCAATACCAACTACCCCGATCACACACACTCTGGGCCCCTACGAACTTGGTGACTTCCAGGGTTTCCACTGTTACCGATATGGCAACTAACCCACGTGACTCCTAGCCGTCCACACAAAGACTAGGACACCGTTCTCTGTCCATCGATACACGGTGACTCTGACTACCCCTAGATAGCCCGAGCTTCCATGCAATCCGGCCCTAGGACGCGACCCCGTATTCTCCGGACTACACCCTACAGACGTCACTCCATAGGTTCGCACCTGCCAGCATTCACTGGACGGTTATCAACTCCCGAGGATCCAATCGGGATGGAAGTACCAGAACGTAATCACACACACCACCTAGACTTGCGGGATCTACGCACCCTAGAGTCCTAGTGCAGAAATGTAAACACGCAGACTCGCTTGGACTCTAGCAATCAATCGCAATCAATAACTACAACAACTCAACCCCGCATCCCGCAAGTCAACTCACACACACCACCGCTTTGACTCGACACCGTACCGAGTCAGCACCACCACTTAACCGGTTCCGAGACCGAGTTAAGTAACAACGAGGATCGCTCGGCCCAACACTGAGACGATCTAAAGGCCTGCACAGAAACATCAACCACACACACACAACACAACACAAACACGCAATTCAACCGTCTACTCGGCCCAACACCGAAGTAGACCCACCACCACACACAACAGGCCTATTAGGGTTTCTATCATCTTTTAACCAATTCACGCCCGCTACCTTGGGTTAACCGCTTGTTAACCCGTAGACGGTTCCATAATCACAACACTTCTCACTTCTTAATCAACCCTAATCATCTTTTAATAACTCCTCGATCCGTCGGTTTAGAGTTAGCCGCTGGCTAAACTCCCCGACGTCTCATCATTCATTACTTAGTTCATTCACCTCGGGAATCTCGATACCATTCCATACTCTATACGTTTGTTCAAGTTCCACTCCGTATTTTAACTCGTCTTAATTCCCGTATATATGTTCATTAATACCGTCCTTTACTTACGTATATATGCATATATAGTCCTACTCATGCCACGACTATATGAATGCATCACACAACGTTCTAGCAACCTAACGGCACACAATCAGGTTTAATCCGTTTAAAGTCTATCATGCTTCTTTAACCCTAGCCGGTTTAACGTTAACCAATCAATCAATCACTCAACTCAATTTAGTTCCATTCAACGGGTATGCAATCTTATCTCTACGGTTTCCCATTTACGTTCTATATGCTTCTACGGTGTTTGAGCCGACTCACAGTGATTTGACGGAACGAACGGCACGGATGCGGATACGGCTTCCCGAGACCCCGAACTAAACCCGAACCTCCCTGAATACCCGAACACGAACTCCTGAAACTTCCCGAACACGAACTCCCGAACACAAACCGCAACTCAAGAACCGGCCGGAGTCAACGCGTTGACCGGCGTTGACCGAAGCTGACCGTTGACCGTTGACCATCTTCTCTCTCTTCTTCACGCCTCCTTCTCTCTCTCTTCTTCATCTTCACGTCTCTCTCTCTCTCTCTTCTTCATCTTCACGCCTCTCTCTCTCTCTTCTTCATCTTCACGCCTCTCTCTCTCTCTCTCTCTCTCTTCTTTATCTTCACACCTCTCTCTCTCTCTCTCTTCTTCTCCTCCTTCTTCTTCCGGCTTCTTCTCTCTCTCTCTCTCTCTCTTCTTCTTCACCTCCGGATCTTCTTCTCCTTCCTCTGGTCTTCCTCCTCCGCCGGCTTCTCCTCCTCCGGATTCCCTCCTCCGGTCTTCTTCTTCTTCTTCTTCTTCTTCTTCTTCTTCTTCTTCTTCTTCTTCTTCTTCTTCTTCTCCTCCTCTCCCTCACGCTTCTCCTCCTCTTCCTCTCCTTCTCTCCATTTTCTTCTCTCTTTTTCTTTGTTTTTGTTGGTGTGAAGAGAAGAAATGACCCAAAGCTTCATTTTATAGCAAAATGAGACCCACACTTATTTGACACATGTTGGGACACATGTCTATCTCCTCTCCTATCTGCTGCCACACATTGACACCTGGCTCCTCCTCTCCTCCTAGCCAGACACGCCACCATGCCCAAAAATAAGCCAAGTTCATTGTTTCCTTGGTGAGCAAGCTTCTTTTATTCTACATTCAATTAACCAAAACTCATTCTTTGTATCCAAAACGAAAGAGGTGGCGCCATGGTGAGGTTACACTTGTCACTTGGGGGTTAATTCTGGCCAAAGAAAATGCATCAAACTGTTTCTAGAAGCTTCTTATTCCCCATTTCTTCCGATGCCTCGGTTTGCTCGTTTCTCGATAATTGTTTTAGAAAATATCAAACGATTCCCATAAATCTCCAAACTTCCATAAACTGATTCTCCTTGCTTTTAGATGAATTTAGCAATTTGAATCATCTCATTTGGAGTTTCCTAGCTCCGGTTATGAATTTTGGAAGTTTTCCCGGTTTTGCTCGGTTTTCACCCGAAACTCCGAAAAATGCATTTCTGCTCCGTTTCTTCGAATTCTGATCTTGTAAATGTTCTTTATGATTTAAAAATAGAACATTTGGCCCGTCTCGTCTTCCGTCTCGAACTTTGGCAAAATTACCATTTTGCCCCTGAGTTTGGCAAAATTACAATTTTGCCCCTATTGACTTTTCTTCTGCCCGTTGACCATAATTTGTGATACGGGGTATCACATTCTTCCCCACTTACAGGAATTCGTCCCCGAATTCTCCGTCACTACCAGACTTTGAATCGGTTCCAATTCCTGTAAGTTGGTCCGGCACTCGCTTCCAACGCTTCCTTACTCGAACATCGCTACACTTTACTGACACCTGACATCACGGCGACCCCTCCGTCTCATACTGTTTTACCTCACTGATCCCATACACCGTTCCCTTCACGCTTCCTGTCTCGCATTTCGCACTGTGTTTCACGCTCCACTGTTTTTCCTCGTCCATATGTTTCAACCTCGACCTTGTTCTTGCTGGTTTCACGTCTTTGACTCACAATCCAACTTCCCCACTTCGCTTCGACTCTCCCGTCTTTCACGATACTGGTATATCTTTCCTGTGACACTTTTTCAAGAATCTGCCTTCCAGACTTGACAGCTTTCCAACTTTCTATTCCACGTACGAACTACTTCACATCGCTTCTGACACAACCTCATCTTCACTCATTCTGATAATCCTACTCCAACCCTGGCACGATCTCTTCTCGCTCGCACGTCTCGGCTTCTGAATCCGATTTCGCTAACTTCCCACCGCATTCTCACTAACGACTTTGTTCCGGTCTCTCATGGCCACTGCTACTAACACATCACACTAATCGCTTCACTCTTTCCGCTGCTCGGTACTTGACATTTCCCACTAGCACTTCACACTGACTGCTTCACTTCCCGGGTCAACTCATCTCGCGGCTTCTTTTCAGCCCATCTCGCTTTCGGGTTCGGGTTCGGTCTCGCATACGTATCGCATCGTCCATTCCGTCCTGCATTCAACACAACAATTTTCACTGGAGCGGTGAATTCAAACCAATCTATCCCCGATATCACTTCCTCATAGAGGTATAGTTAGTTAATCATGTACCCGATGGTCACCCATGATTAAGTAACGATACTCCATAATTCCGCTCTCTCGCGAATCGACAGTCGATTCCAACCATTCTCACGTTAGCTCAACACCTTAACGAAAAGGTTCTAACGCCTCTATTCACAACAACTAACGATCGCAAATAAAATTTAAGCTATTCTACCAATAGCTTACCACCACCACTCACACTCCGCACATGCTAAGCATGCCTCAACGCTAGCACTCTCACAGTGCTACACCACACACAAAATCACAACTCAAAATAACTAATGCACCACACAAGCATTAGATAACCACACAAGCAATTAAATGCAAACAACCAATTACCACACGCAATCAAGCAATCATCAGATCGCTCCGGATATGTCGTCAGTCTGGGTTTAGGTTATGATGAACGGTCATCAGTTCCGCTCATCATCAGACTTCGCGTGGTAATTCATTTGCATCACAAACCATCACACGCATGCAAACAATTACTACGAAAGTCATAACGATAAGTGAACAATCTGCATCACATACATACACCAAAAACAACAACATACACATGTCTAGAGGTTTATAGAAATACATAGGGAAACAGAAATACAACCATAAGATGTCCGTCATCAACAACCCAACCCACAACTGTATCGCCATATCCTGGAGATGTTCCCAACAACATACGTACAACCGTCGATCTGGATACACACAAACAACAACATAGTTAGAGCCCATACTCACCCGGCCCAACTATTCAAACCCTAACAGCCCCAGCACGACCGAAATGCCATACACAACCGGCATCGCGGCTCGCGCTGGTAACCACTGGCAGGCGCGCCGGGAGGGTGTGGTGGGTGTGCTTCTCTGCTCGGTGGTCCAACCTGTTGTGGCTCCGCCATCGGACATAACTGCGCGACGTGACCCCTGCGACCGCAACTCTCGCAAACCGGAACGGGCGCTGGGCGTGGCCCACGGTGACACTCTGACGCCTGATGTTCTGTCGCCCCGCACAACTGACAAGAAGAAGCTGATCCCGACGAAGGCTCCTGAAAACAATCTGCTGCTCGATGCCCCTGACCTCCACAAATCTGGCACCTGACGGGCGCTGAACGGGACTGACGAGAAGTGGACCGACGGGAACAAGCGGATGCTCTGTGTCCCTCGTTTCCACACCTCCTGCATGACCTCGAGAGTCTCGGCGGCTGTACCAATAGTGGCTGCGCTACAGGTAACTGCGCGGCTGGCTGCTGAAGAACTGGCTGCCGAATGAGCTCAGCGTCTCTGCGGCTCGGTCCTGGTCGACACCCCTCTGTCAATGGAGCACGATGCGGCTCTCCGTCTGACATACGCGGTCCGGGCCCTACGACTGGACAAGTCGGTGCAAGATGACCGTCCATGCCACCCACCTGGCAATAGTAGGGGCTCGGTACTGGCTGGCGCGTCTCACGGCAGCGCGGATCAACTGGTCGTGGACACCAGTACAGATGAAAACCCTGAACTCCGCAGGCGCTAAAAGTCTAGTACACGGGCATCTGAGGCACGGACTCTGGCGTGTCTGCGAATGGCATCTCCGGTGGTACATCTGACTCGGTCGGTGGTGCCTCTGGAGATGTGACTGACTCGAACTGCGTGCCCGACCTTGACGTCGACATCGGTACTACTCATGCGGCTGCTCTCGCTCCCTAATGCACACGGGGAACAACTGGCGGTCGATCTGGTACCCGCGAACCCTGCGACTAACCATGCGGTCCTATCCTCAGACCTGCCTGATGCTGGTCTACCACCTCCTGATACTCTGCTCGAGTCATCCGTCTCTCACCCATACTGCTCGCGGTAACCTCACACACCCACTACACGAACCCACACACACACCGTCCAGGGACGCTCTGCTGCTGTCTGCAATCATAAACCACAGATAAAAATTAGTACGCATAATACAAATTTTCTACCCCATCCCAACCCCGGATTTACGGACGCGGCTCGGTTTCCTAATGGATGCTTGGGTATGACACAATTTTGACTCGATAAAACCACGGAAAACACCCAAAAATGAAATGTTTCGAAACCCATGCAGAACCATGCTCTGATACCACCTTTTCTGTAACGCCCCTTTCCCATTCTCCGCTGACCGTCGAGCTGACCGGCCAACAATCAAACAAGAACATGACCGATCGAACCCGAGCAAGTCGAACAGGAAAAGTTCGCCACAGGACGAAGCCAAAGACGGATCGGTTTGAGACAAAAGGCTCGCACCAACCTATCTCCGACTCCGCTATCCTCGTATCCGTAGCGCAAGCAGTACTACTTGCATTACTTCAACGAGTTGTGTCGGTTCGGACTAAAACCTCATATCAGGAAAACAATTTCATTTTTGGGTAATCAAACGTTGAACACAACGTTTAACGAGTCTTTACAAACAATCATTCACATACATATATAACAATCAAATCACAAAATAGCGCAGCTGCCGAACCGACATAAAACCATCTCAAATTATCGAATCAAAACCCCGCCACAAGCAATCCCGACTCTACACCGAGGACCTCCCGCGTCCATCGCTGCTACACCTGAAAAACACAACAAGAGTCTAATGAGCGATCTAAGATCACCCAGTGAATCGGCTCCCCCTTACGGCTCCTGATCTATCTATCATCTATAGATCCCCGCCCGAAACCCAAAATAACAATCAATCAACAAGATAGCCGATCACGCTCTACCACGTCGTGTCGAGCCCACACACAATCAAATGCCAAAAGAAAGAATTGGCGATTTAGAGGAAATCGGGGGCACTGCGGCACATGTCCCCGATTGAAACTCGATCTATCTACCGCGCAATACCAACTACCCCGATCACACACACTCTGGGCCCCTACGAACTTGGTGACTTCCAGGGTTTCCACTGTTACCGATATGGCAACTAACCCACGTGACTCCTAGCCGTCCACACAAAGACTAGGACACCGTTCTCTGTCCATCGATACGCGGTGACTCTGACTACCCCTAGATAGCCCGAGCTTCCATGCAATCCGGCCCTAGGACGCGACCCCGTATTCTCCGGACTACACCCTACAGACGTCACTCCATAGGTTCGCACCTGCCAGCATTCACTGGCCGGTTATCAACTCCCGAGGATCCAATCGGGATGGAAGTACCAGAACGTAATCACACACACCACCTAGACTTGCGGGATCTACGCACCCTAGAGTCCTAGTGCAGAAATGTAAACACGCAGACTCGCTTGGACTCTAGCAATCAATCGCAATCAATAACTACAACAACTCAACCCCGCATCCCGCAAGTCCACTCACACACACCACCGCTCTGACTCGACACCGTACCGAGTCAGCACCACCACTTAACCGGTTCCGAGACCGAGTTAAGTAACAACGAGGATCGCTCGGCCCAACACTGAGACGATCTAAAGGCCTGCACAGAAACATCAACCACACACACACAACACAACACAAACACGCAATTCAACCGTCTACTCGGCCCAACACCGAAGTAGACCCACCACCACACACAACAGGCCTATTAGGGTTTCTATCATCTTTTAACCAATTCACGCCCGCTACCTTGGGTTAACCGCTTGTTAACCCGTAGACGGTTCCATAATCACAACACTTATCACTTCTTAATCAACCCTAATCATCTTTTAATAACTCCTCGATCCGTCGGTTTAGAGTTAGCCGCTGGCTAAACTCCCCGACGTCTCATCATTCATTACTTAGTTCATTCACCTCGGGAACCCCGATACCATTCCATACTCTATACGTTTGTTCAAGTTCCACTCCGTATTTTAACTCGTCTTAATTCCCGTATATATGTTCATTAATATCGTCCTTTACTTACGTATATATGCATATATAGTCCTACTCATGCCACGACTATATGAATGCATCACACAACGTTCTAGCAACCTAACGGCACACAATCAGGTTTAATCCGTTTAAAGTCTATCATGCTTCTTTAACCCTAGCCGGTTTAACGTTAACCAATCAATCAATCACTCAACTCAATTTAGTTCCATTCAACGGGTATGCAATCTTATCTCTACGGTTTCCCATTTACGTTCTATATGCTTCTACGGTGTTTGAGCCGACTCACAGTGATTTGACGGAACGAACGGCACGGATGCGGATACGGCTTTCCGAGACCCCGAACTAAACCCGAACCTCCCTGAATACCCGAACACGAACTCCTGAAACTTCCCGAACACGAACTCCCGAACACAAACCGCAACTCAAGAACCGGCCGGAGTCAACGCGTTGACCGGCGTTGACCGAAGCTGACCGTTGACCGTTGACCATCTTCTCTCTCTTCTTCATGCCTCCTTCTCTCTCTCTTCTTCATCTTCACGTCTCTCTCTCTCTCTCTTCTTCATCTTCACACCTCTCTCTCTCTCTCTTCTTCATCTTCACGCCTCTCTCTCTCTCTCTCTCTTCTTTATCTTCACGCCTCTCTCTCTCTCTCTCTCTTCTTCTCCTCCTTCTTCTTCCGGCTTCTTCTCTCTCTCTCTCTCTCTCTTCTTCTTCACCTCCGGATCTTCTTCTCCTTCCTCTGGTCTTCCTCCTCCGCCGGCTTCTCCTCCTCCGGATTCCCTCCTCCGGTCTTCTTCTTCTTCTTCTTCTTCTTCTTCTTCTTCTTCTTCTTCTTCTTCTTCTTCTTCTTCTTCTTCTTCTCCTCCTCTCCCTCACGCTTCTCCTCCTCTTCCTCTCCTTCTCTCCATTTTCTTCTCTCTTTTTCTTTGTTTTTGTTGGTGTGAAGAGAAGAAATGACCCAAAGCTTCATTTTATAGCAAAATGAGACCCACACTTATTTGACACATGTTGGGACACATGTCTATCTCCTCTCCTATCTGCTGCCACACATTGACACCTGGCTCCTCCTCTCCTCCTAGCCAGACACGCCACCATGCCCAAAAATAAGCCAAGTTCATTGTTTCCTTGGTGAGCAAGCTTCTTTTATTCTACATTCAATTAACCAAAACTCATTCTTTGTATCCAAAAAGAAAGAGGTGGCGCCATGGTGAGGTTACACTTGTCACTTGGGGGTTAATTCTGGCCAAATAGAATGCATCAAACTGTTTCTAGAAGCTTCTTATTCCCCATTTCTTCCGATGCCTCGGTTTGCTCGTTTCTCGATAATTGTTTTAGAAAATATCAAACGATTCCCATAAATCTCCAAACTTCCATAAACTGATTCTCCTTGCTTTTAGATGAATTTAGCAATTTGAATCATCTCATTTGGAGTTTCCTAGCTCCGGTTATGAATTTTGGAAGTTTTCCCGGTTTTGCTCGGTTTTCACCCGAAACTCCGAAAAATGCATTTCTGCTCCGTTTCTTCGAATTCTGATCTTGTAAATGTTCTTTATGATTTAAAAATAGAACATTTGGCCCGTCTCGTCTTCCGTCTCGAACTTTGGCAAAATTACCATTTTGCCCCTGAGTTTGGCAAAATTACAATTTTGCCCCTATTGACTTTTCTTCTGCCCGTTGACCATAATTTGTGATACGGGGTATCACAGATGCTAATCCCAAGTATCAATGCAATGCAGTAACATTGAGGAGTGGTAAGGAGCTGTCTCCTGGCCAGAAAAAGCAATTGAGTGTTGAAGAACTCGTGGAAATTGAAGAATTGGAAGATGGGATCTGTGATATTCGCAATGCATCGATCGACGCTACTCAGCAACGGTCGATGCAAAGCGAAAACGAAGAACCTATCGTAACAAAGTCGCCTAGCAACGATCGACACAACACCATCGACGATCGACGCAAGGCGACTACGGAGAGTTCAAAACCAGAGAAGCCGAAACAGTCGAGTGAAAGGGTTTACAAACCTAAAGTGCCTTTTCCCAAAAAATTCCAGGAAAGCTAAGAACGATAGACAGTATACCAAATGCAAGGAGTTCATTAAAAAGGTGAAAGTCAAAGTGCCTTTGATTGACTCTATGGAGACTTCTCCTGTGATGAGGAGATGTCTTAAGGATTTGCTTGTTGGTAAGTGGTGTGATGAGGAGAGTGTAATGATGATCACGGAGGTATGTAGTGCGGTAGTTCAGGGCAGAATTCCTGAGAAACTGAAAGATCCAGGGAGCTTTGTGTTGGATTGTGCCATATACATGGAAAGGTTTGAAAGATCCCTATGTGATCTTGGTTCTAGTGTGAATCTTATGCCCTTCTCTGTTGCTAAGAGACTTGGAATGATTGATTTCTTGCCAACTAAAATCTCACTAGTGTTAGCAGACAGAACAATTAGAATCCCTGAAGGAGTACTAGAAGATGTGCCTATAATGATTGGTAAATGTGTGGTACCTACTGATTTTGTGGTTCTGCAGTATGGAGAGGAACCAAAGGATCCACTGATTTTGGGCAGGCCTTTCTTAGCTACTGCTGGTGCGATGATTGACTGCCAAGGAGGTAGAATAATTCTGAATGTGGGTGATCTGAAGATGAGTTTTGATATGGACAAACTGGTGAAGAGACCAACCATCGACGGACAGACCTTCTATGTGGACACACTAGGTGATTTGGCTGCAGAGTATTTTCACAAGTCACATGCTGAAGATCCACTAGAAAGAGCTTTACTGAGCTCTATAATGGAGCTTGAACACCTGCAAGACGAACCTGCAATCTGCTATGCAAAACCGATGGATTCTGCTGAGCAAGTGATGAAGTTGGAAGTGTCTGCCGCGACTTTGCATCGATCGACACAGACCAAGCATCGATCGTTGCAAGTCGACAGAGATTGGGCAGAGGAAAAAGCTCCGAAAATTGAGCTGAAACAATTTTCATCCGGGCTAAGGTATGCGTTTTTCGGACCTAATTCGACTTATCCAGTGATAGTTAATGCTAGTTCGAACAACACAGAGCTCACTTTACTGCTAAGAAAGCTGCACAAGCATCGCAAAGCTCTTGGCTATTCTCTTGATGACATTTCAGGTATCTCTCCAGAGAGGTGCATGCATCGGATACATCTTTAGGACGAGTCTAAGACATCTGTTGAGCATCAGAGAAGCCTTAATCCTAATCTATAGGAAGTGGTTAAGAAGAAGATTATGAAACTCCTGGATGCTGGGATCATCTATCCAGTCCATGTAGTGCCTAAGAAAGGCGGAGTTACAGTTGTGAAGAATGAAAAGAATGAGCTGATCCCTACTAGGACTGTGACGGGACACAGGATGTGCATAGATTACGGAAAACTCAATGCTGCAACAAGGAAGGATCATTTCCCTTTACCCTTCATTGATCAGATGCTGGAGAGGTTAGCAAATCACCCTTACTATTGCTTCCTTGATGGATACTCGGGTTTCTTTCAGATTCCTATCCACCCAGAGGATCAGGGAAATACCACCTTCACTTGTCCATATGACACATTTGCTTACCGTAGGATGCCTTTTGGACTCTGCAATGCACCAGCTACTTTCCAGAGATGCATGATGTTCATATTCACTGATATGATTGAGGACTTTATGGAAGTATTTATGGATGACTTCTCAGTCTACGGGTCATCTTATAATGAGTGCCTGGATAATCTGTGTAAGGTACTGACTAGATGCGAAGAAAAGCACTTGGTTCTTAATTGGGAAAAGTGTCATTTCATGGTCAGAGATGGCATTGTACTTGGACATAAAGTGTCTGAAGCAGGGATCGAAGTGGACCGCGCTAAGATTGAGGTAATGACCAACCTTCAGGCACCTGATTCTGTAAAGTCTATAAGAAGCTTTATTGGACATGCTGGTTTCTCTAGACGGTTCATCAAGGACTTCAGTAAGATTGCTAGACCACTAACTGCCTTGCTATGTAAGGATACCAAATTTGAGTTCAATGCAGATTGTCAAACTGCATTTGAACAAATCAATCATGCATTAGTGAGTGCTCCAATAGTTCAGCCGCCGGATTGGGATCTACCTTTTGAGGTTATGTGTGATGCAAGTGACTATGCTGTAGGAGCTGTTCTTATAGACTATGCTGTAAAGTCTATAAGAAGCTTTATTGGACATGCTGGTTTCTCTAGACGGTTCATCAAGGACTTCAGTAAGATTGCTAGACCACTAACTGCCTTGCTATGTAAGGATACCAAATTTGAGTTCAATGCAGATTGTCAAACTGCTTTTGAACAAATCAATCATGCATTAGTGAGTGCTCCAATAGTTCAGCCGCCGGATTGGGATCTACCTTTTGAGGTTATGTGTGATGCAAGTGACTATGCTGTAGGAGCTGTTCTGGGGCAGAAGAAGGATAGAAAGCTTCATGATATCTATTATGCTAGTAGGACACTAGATGATGCGCAGAGAAACTATGCCACCACAGAGAATGAGCTTTTGGTTGTTGTCTTTGCATTTGAGAAGTTCCGCCCCTATCTTGTTGGCTCCAAGGTTATTGTGCACACTGATCATTCAGCCCTGAAGTATCTGATGCAGAAGAAGGATGCTAAGCCAAGATTGTTGAGATGGATTTTGCTGCTTCAGGAGTTTGACGTTGAAGTGAAAGACAAGAAAGGGTTTGAGAATGGAGTTGCTGATCATCTTTCAAGGATGCTGGTTGAGGAAGACATGCCCATTAATGATTACTTGCTCGAGGAAAACGTCAATATGGTCGGGACAGTGTTTCAGGCGGATTTGGGCAAAAATCTGCAAAACTGTCGGATAAATCGCACTGCGTCGATCGATGCCACATCTGTGACGATCGATGTAGGTGTCGAGGATGCGACGATCGATGCAACCTTATGCGACGATCGTTGCAATGCGGAAACAGAACCAGAACCTTTCACGGTTCAAATTGGAGACTATGTTTTCGAGGTAGGTGCTGTCGCAACCACTGATCGACCCTGGTACGCGGATATAGCTAATTACCTGGCTGCAGAGACTGAACCAGATGATTTGAAGGGGTATGCAAAGAAGAAGTTCTTCAGGGAGCTCAGACGATACTACTGGGATGAGCCTTATCTCTACAAACACTGTTCAGATGGTCTTTACAGGAGATGCGTTGCTGAATCAGAGGTTCCATACATCCTATTCCACTGTCATTGATCAGTTTATGCTGGACATTTTGCTACATTCAAGACTGTGTCTAAGGTTGTGCAAGCAGGCTTCTGGTGGCCTACGATGTTTAAAGACACTTATTCTTTTGTCTCTCAATGTGATGTCTGTCAAAGGAGAGGAAAAATCAGTAAGAGGCATGAGATGCCTCAGAATTTCATTCTTGAGGTTGAGGTTTTTGATTGCTGGGGCATGATAGGTGTAGTTTTAATCCCTATTCTAACTGCAAGTGCACAGTGATGTAGTTGTAGTACTTAGGGTATCGAATCCACAGAGACTCCGGTCAACGATATAATTGAAACAGAAAAGATTAAACTAGGAGAAAGCAAATATGATTAGAAACTAAAAAGCAAGCAGAAAGTAAATAAGTAGCGAGTTTGTAAGCAAGGAAGCGAAGCGTTAAGTCTAGGAAGTTCTCAGGAAATCAGGAACACAAGCAATCAATCAAGCGGGATCTAATCAGAAACTGTTCTAGAACTCAAAACACAGATATAGAATTAACCAACTCTCGTTGCGAGAATTCTCTAAGTCTAAGTGCAGTAATCCAAATATCTTTGCAATCACTAACAGATTAAACCAGCTTTAATTCCAAGTTTGATATGTTCACAATTAAACTAAACCAAATCTCTTTGCGAGTAATTTAATTGCTCATCTAGGTTCTTTCTAGCTAATTAACCAACTGTCGTTGCATCAATCAACCTAACATCATAAATCTGGATAGCTACTTCAGATTAAGCATTAAGAGCAATCCTAGGCGAAGAACTAGCAGATATGAATCCCTACAGATTTATTAAACTATAATTCCATGAAATCCCTAATGAGAATCCCTAAACTTAACAGGTAATCTACTCAGACATGTTCATCGAAACAGAAAACATCATGAATAGAAAACCAAATATTATAAAATCAAATAAAGAACTGGGGTTCAAATCCTCTCTCTCTCGAGATCAGGATCAGCCCCTAACTCTCTCTGAAAATAAAATAAGACTTAAGAAAAGCGTAGCCTAAACAAGTGGCTAAAAACCCTAATATATAGTCTAAAACACGTTTTGGGCTTTTCTGCAAATCTGGGAAGTTTCTGGGCAAAAACTGTAAAATCTCCAAAATGCAGATTTTTGGGCGCATGAATTTCGTCCTGTAGTGGTGTCGACCGACACCGAAGTTGTGTCGACCGACACAGTGTACAGACGAACCCAGTGAACTCTGTGAAATCCATATAAGCTGCCAAATCACTCCAAAAGCTCCCAGAATCTTCAGATAAGCTCCAAACGTACCTAAACCTGTAAAAATAGATAAAAGACTCCAAAACATAATAAAAGACTCGATAAATAAGATATATACCATGGTTAAAAACCCTAAAATTCATGGTATATCAACTCTCCCACACTTAGCTCTTGCTTGTCCTCAAGCAAGTAAAGAACCAAAACTCATTTCGTCCTAGGAACTTTTGCATTCACATTCACTTAGTAAACCACTGAAAACTTCCCTACAGAACTTAAGATCACAATATACTTCCCCCACACTTAGCAACTATCCCAAGTAAACTCCACAATCAAGTTAGGACATCCAAATTCACCACACCAGTCTCTGTATACAATTAGGTGCGGTCTCACAGAGGGAGTATCGAATCAAAGGACACATGGACTCAACCTATTCAGTATCTGACCACCAAAATGTATGTTTCTGGTTTCTTTCTTTTCCCTTTCTCCCTTAGCAACTGATTTTTCCCCACTGGGTATCATTTTTTTTTTTATCAGTGCTCTTCCCTTGTTACTGGGGTTTAACTTTGGATTTTTCCATGGATGCACAGGAGATAATAGGGGTCTCTACCACTCCCGCGACCACTTCGAAGCTATTAGTTGGTTCTTTTCCATAGATACACATGAGGTAATAGGGGTCTCTACCACTCCCGTGACTACTTCAAAGTTCCTAGCTTATATTCAGATTTTATAACTCTTTCTTTTTGTTTTATTCTCAAGGAAGGGGAAAATCAGAAACCATACTTTGGAACAGGATCATAGGCTGTGCCAAACACATCAAAGGAATCCGACCCAAAGATTACCAAACCCCTAAGTGAGAAATTAAAGTCAAGATTAAAGTGAGACTAGTAATGGATCCTCTGAATACCTGGTTAGATATGGGTGTCTTTGGTAGGTTGATCTGTTTGGGGTTTTCTAATAGTTATAGAGGCTCTGCAAGTCTGTCCAATGGTCACTTAGTTCCTGTTCAAGCGAAAATTTTTCCTCGAAAAATCATAGTTTCATACAAATTTTGACTCAATAAAACAATGTTTTTGAAAAACTAAGAAAACAAAAGCTTGCGTCAGTAGCTCCTCCCCCACACTTAAACTACACTGTCCCCAGTGTAATCAAAGCATGGGGTCGGTGAGAATAAATAATCAAATCGAAACAATCCGAAAGTTGCAAAACACGTACCTGTCGTCGCCTTGTGTCGATCGATGCCACAAGGGTGTCGATCGATGCAAGGCGAATTTTGCTCGCGGTTATGTGAATAACCGATGTCTGGACCGCAATTGAATCGGTAAACCGTAAATCGCAACTGCATCGACCGATGCATTAGGTGTGTCGATCGATGCAAGGCGATTCTGCCTGTTTCTCACGCCTCTGAACACACTTAAAAGAAAAATCAAAACACCAAAATCAAAACGAAAAATGAAAATAAAAACGAACCTAACAGTGGGTTGCCTCCCACTCAGCGCTTGTTTAAAGTCAGTAGCTTGACTATGGGATAGAGGTTTGATTCATGGCGGTTTCAACAGAGACTTTGAGTGTCTCTGTGAATATCTCTTCATCCAAGGAGGTGTGTATGCTGTCGGATCATGAGGTTTCCCAAGGAAAGAGTAGACAGAACCAGAGCGGGACTAAAGCTTGGGTGGTACACTGCGTTTTCCTGCATTCAAAGCAATGCGGTCAGGAGGTTTGAGCTTAGATGATTTATACTTTACCTTTGGTGCAAGTCTGATATCTGGAGCTTTCTGCTTATGAGCAGTTGCAGGCTCTGAAGATGTTAGAGCAGGTTCAAGAGGAACCTCCATCTTCTTCCCTCCACTATCGGATACTGTAGTTCCACCAATTTGAACTGCTTCTTTCAGAAGACCATCAGTGGAGATCATCTTCTTTGCATGAACTCGCGAAGCTTCAGCTGGTGGGGTTTTATTCACCTTCTTATCCATCACTTTCATGCAGTTAGCCACTTCTAGCTCTTGTCTAGATGGTTTAGGAACCTTAGGATATGGCACAATGGGCTTATAGACTCGTTCTGTGACTGTTGCAGGCTTCTGGTCTCGTCTGCGATCTGTGTCGATCGATGCAGTAGGTGTGTCGATCGACACAAGGCGATTATGTTCGTCGCAAGAACTCGAAATTGCCGTCAGAACTGCGTGTCGACCGACACTAAGGGGGTGTCGATCGATGCATGTATCAGACAGACAATATTCATCCAGAAAATCCAAGATTATGCTCTCTTCTTCACCTAGCAACTCAATCTCATCTCTTAAGGTCACAACTTTGATGGATTTGTACTGTTCAGCTTTCCCAGCTTCATTATGCCTTTGTATTGCTCCAGCTGTTTGTTGAACTTGGACATCTAGCTTCTTCAAATGTGTGCTCAAAGATTCAAACTTTCCATTCAGATCTTCATACAATGCATCTATCTTTGAGTTGTATGATACATTGATTTGTTGTTGTCCCTCAAGAAACTGCTCCATCATAGCTTCCAATCTGCTCTTATGTGTAGGTGCAGGGAGTGCTTGGTAAGAAGAAACACCATAGTTCCTTGAGAATGAGTTACTCTGTTGCTGGAAGGGTCTCTGAAAAGTAGATTCCTGACTGTAGAATTCATTCCCTCCAACGCAGGTGATAACTTCTTGCGCATACTTTTCAAGTAGAAGACTATGCAGATAGTCGACTTTACTCTTCAACCCAGCTATCTGTGAACTGTCAATCCCTGGACTGAAGAAATCACACATCTTCCTTACGATATGTGTCGATCGATGCAGTAGAAACGTCGATCGATGCAAGCGCGATGATGTGACGATCGACACACAGGACCGTGTCGATCGATGCAAGGCGATTACAGGCGTACCTGAAACGCAAGAACAGAAAAAGAAAAAAAAAATTGTTCTAGAAACTGTTCTAGAACTCAAAACACAGATATAGAATTAACCAACTCTCGTTGCGAGAATTCTCTAAGTCTAAGTGCAGCAATCCAAATCTCTTTGCAATCACTAACAGATTAAACCAGCTTTAATTCCAAGTTTGATATGTTCACAATTAAACTAAAACAAAATCTCTTTGCGAGTAATTTAATTGCTCATCTAGGTTCTTTCTAGCTAATTAACCAACTGTCGTTGCATCAATCAAACTAACATCATAAATCTGGATAGCTACTTCAGATTAAGCATTAAGAGCAATCCTAGGCGAAGAACTAGCAGATATGAATCCCTACAGATTGATTAAACTATAATTCCATGAAATCCCTAATGAGAATCCCTAAACTTAACATGTAATCTACTCATACATGTTCATCGAAACAGAAAACATCATGAATAGAAAACCAAATATTATAAAATCAAATAAAGAACTGGGTTCAAATCCTCTCTCTCTCGAGATCAGGATCAGCCCCTAACTCTCTCTGAAAAATAAAATAAGACTTAAGAAAATCGTAGCCTAAACAAGTGGCTAAAAACCCTAATATATAGTCTAAAACACGTTTTGGGCTTTTCTGCAAATCTGGGAAGTTTCTGGGCAAAAACTGTAAAATCTCCAAAATGCAGATTTTTGGGCGCAGGAATTTCGTCATGTAGTGGTGTCGACCGACACAGAAGTTGTGTCGACCGACACAGTGTACAGACGAACCCAGTGAACTCTGTGAAATCCATATAAGCTGCCAAATCACTCCAAAAGCTCCCAGAATCTTCAGATAAGCTCCAAACGTACCTAACCTTGTAAAAATAGATAAAAGACTCCAAAAAATAATAAAAGACTCGATAAATAAGATATATACCATGGTTAAAAACCCTAAAATTCATGGTATATCAGGGCATAGACTTTATGGGTCCTTTTCCCTCATCCTATGGGAATAAGTTTATCTTGGTTGATGTGGACTATGTATATAAGTGGGTAGAAGCAATAGCTAGTCCAACCAATGATTCTTCGGTGGTTATTAAGCTGTTTAAGACCATCATATTCCCTAGATTTGGAGTACCTCGGATTGTGATTAGTGATGGAGGATCCCACTTTATTAATAAGGTCTTCGAGAAGCTCCTAAGAAAGCATGGAGTTCATCACCGAGTTGCTACTCCTTATCACCCTCAGACTAGTGGACAGGTCGAGGTCTCTAATAGACAGATCAAGGAGATCTTAGAGAAGACAGTTGGGAAGACAAGAAAGGATTGGGCAGAAAGCTATATGATGCACTATGGGCTTACCGGACTGCATTTAAGACACCTCTTGGGACCACTCCATTCCATCTTCTGTATGGAAAAGCATGTCATCTGCCAGTGGAGCTTGAGCACAAAGCAGCATGGGCTGTAAAACAGATGAACTTTGATCTTAAGTCTGCTGCAGAGAGGAGATTGGTGCAGCTTAATGAGTTGGATGAGATTAGACATTTTGCCTATGAGAACTCAAAGCTGTACAAGGAAAGGACTAAGGCCTATCACGACAAAAAGATTGTCTCGAGACAATTTGCACCCAACGATCATGTACTTTTGTATAACTCACGTTTGCATTTGTTTCCAAGTAAGCTAAAATCAAGGTGGTCTGGTCCTTTCAAGATCAAAGAGGTGCGTCCCTACGGAGCTATTGTTCTAACCAGCAAGGAAGGTAATGAATTCATTGTGAATGGACAGAGGGTGAAACATTATTGGGCTAAGGCCGAGATTCCAGAAGGTCAGATTCTGCCTCTGGATGATGCACCCTCTGCCTAGATCAGCTGAAACGTCAAGCTATTGACGCTAAAAGAGCGCTGAGTGGGAGACAACCCATTGTTTCGTTTTTGCTTTTTGATTTTTGGTGTTTTTGTAGGATTTTACGTTTGTTTCTGTTTATGGTGAGTTTTTGTTTGCAGGTCTCGGCCGAAAATCGCAGTGCGTCGATCGACGCACCACTGTGTTAATCGTCACAACACGAAAGAAATCGCATTGCAGCGATCGTTGCGGTCCTGAGCAACGATCGACAGACAACGAAAAAATCGCCTAGCAACGGTCGATGCACCTAGTGCAACGATCGATGCATGTGCGACAGAGGTAAAAATCCGACAGAACTCAACCAATCCATTAACATATTTTCTTTCTTTTTACCAATCCTTCGCTTGACACTACTGGGGACAGTGTGTCTTAAGTGTGGGGGAGGTGCTACTGACTCCTATCTTTCTGTTTTCTTAGAGTCAATTGGTTTTTTTTTCAAAATTTGTTTTATCGAGTCAAAATAGTTTAAGTAAGAAACAATGAATTTTTGAGAAGATTAACAGCACTTGCAGGAACTTAAGTAACCATTGGGATGAAGTTGCAGATAATCTATGACTGTTAAAAAACCCCAACGCAGATCAGCCTACTGAGAACACCCACATCACTTCAGGTATCAGAGGATCTTTTTACTGACTTCACCTTAATACTGACTTAATTTTCTCACCTAAGGGCTTGGTATACCTTAAGTCGGATTCCTTTGTTTGTTCTGACACAGCCTGTAAACATGTCCTATTTGGTTCCCTTCTCCCCTTCCATAAAGTAAAAAAAAAAAGATAATAAACTGAGGATGAGTTAGTAACTCCGAAGTGGTCTCTGGGAGTGGTAGCTACAACTATTACCTCATGTGCATCCATAGAATGTGTCCAAAGTACACCCCTTAACGGGAAGAGCACTGATAAAAAAATGATACCCAATGGGGACAAATCAAAATGCTAATGAAGGGAAAGGAGAAGATAGGGACCAAATAAAGATAGTATGGTGGTCTAGAGCTGACAAGGTAAGAGTCCATGTGCCCTTTGATCGATATTCCTTAGGTGAGACCGCACTTAAATACTTGCAGAAGTCAGTAGGGTGAATTTGAATGCGTGAATGTGATTGTGGAGTTTACTTAGGACAGTTGCTAAGTGTGGGGGAAGTATATGTTGGTCTTGATGTCTGCAGGTGAAATCTTTCATGTGGTTTACTAAGGGGAATCTGAGTGTTGTTGCTTCTAGGACAAAAAGAGTTTCTGAAAGTTTTCAAACCTCTTCACCATGTCTAGTTCTCTGTTTTGCTTGAGGGCAAGCAAAGGCTAAGTGTGGGGGAGTTGATATATCATGGTTTTTACTAGTTTTAGACCATGATATAAGTGTGTTTTAGAGTCTTTTGGTGTTCTTTTAGGTTCATTTACTGGTGTTATTAGGTACAAGCACATTTGGAGCAGAAGTGGAGATTTTGGAGCTATTTGGTGCGTTTTGGAATTTGGTCCGAGAGATAGAGTTCACTGTCCAGATTTGAGGACTGCGTCGATAGTTGCACACCAGCATCGGTCGATGCACAGCGCGAATGGGCCAGACTCGGCGGTTTAATGAAGAATGTTGATATTGCAGAAAAGTCCAGAAGTTCCAGATATTTACACAGAAGCCCCAAGTCGTGTTTTAGCTATTTAATTAGGATTTTAACTTCAGTTTTACATACGCTATCATAACTTAGAGCAGAGAGTTTTTAGAGCTTTTGGGGCTGATCTGATCTTGTACTACAATTGTTTTGGAGAAGTTTTCGAACCCCTTTATTATTCTAATCTCTTTTATGATTTCTATTAATTCATTGATTATGTTTACATCATCCATTTCTGAGTAGTTTCATAGTTAGGTTTAGGGTTTCTCGTATGGATTTCATGACTTGCTAGATTTAATTAATTCAGTTAAGGATTCAAATCAATAGATGTTCTTCAAACTAAATTATGTTTAATGCTAGTTCTAACCTGATCAATTAGAATCTAGATCTTAGGTTGCTAAATACGACACGACAATGTGGTTTAGAATCTGAACTATTTAGCTTGAGCAGTTTAATTACTCGCAAAGGAATTTGGTTTAATTAGATTGTGAACATATCGAACTTGAAATTAAAGTTGGTTTAATCTGTTAGTAATTGCAAAGGAATTTGGATTGCTGCACTTAGACTTAGAGAATTCTCGCAACGACAGTTGGTTAATTCTATATCCGTGTTTGAGTTCTAGAACTGAGTTTAATTAGATCCTGACTGAATGATTTATCTGCTTGTCTGATTTCCTGAGAACGCCCTAGACTTAGCGCCCTTAGTTTATTGCTTACAACCATAACTTGCTGCTGATTTACTTTCTCGCTTGCTTTTAGTTATTCAATACAATTTGCTTTCTCCTAGTTTAATCTCTTTAGTTCTAATCCTATCGTTGCCTAGAGTCCTCGTGGATTCGATCCCTAAGTACTACAATTGATTTTTTGTGCACTTTAGTATATGGTAAAACTCGAAACCTATCAGTGGTGGATCAGACCATAGAGGTTCAACAGAAATTAATATACTTTTTATCTCACTTTGAAGCTTTCGTGTATTGACTGAGTGCACAAAATAAGTAAAGAGAATCTACATTTTAACTGTTATAGGGTTTTGCTTGCGAATATAGATTTGAATGTCCAGTAGCTGCTAGTCAGCAATCAATAAGATCATGTCAGATAGAACGAAATAAATCAAACGATGTAAGAACTAATTTCACAGAGGAAAATACTAGACTCAGGTGACATGTCTAGAGAAAGCCTCAGCTTTTTCTTAACTCTCTCTCTCTTTTCGTCTACTTACAATATAATCTCATAGAACCATGAGAATCCCAAAGAAAGTTAAAGACAACACAAAAAGTCTTCAATTTATACTTGTTCAAACATGAAATGTTTCAGAGACCAACCAATCTCAGAACCAGAAATGTTTTGAATCAACAATAACAAAAGTTAGAATTATAAGTGAACGAACCTACTTTAATAGGAAAAAATTATGAAATGAATCCTTAAATTCAAATCCCAAATCCATAAATACGGTAAAACGAAACCAAAATTTCTTCAAAATCAAGAGAGATCAAAGCATATATACCAAGTTTCGTTAAACAAATGACAAATGAAATCAAGTTGTGATTTCTACAATTTGAGATTGCTCGCCGAGGACTCTACCCAAAATTTTATCCACGATTTCATCATATCCTTAAATGAAATTGAAAATCTGAGTTGATAAAGTTATCCTTCCCGATCTAAATAGTATACACAAACAACCTAGCTATCCAAGATTCCATGGAAAATATCAGTGTTCCAGAATATGAAACCTGTAAATCGAGGAGGGAGGAATCAAAATACGGATTCTAGAAGAGCTGGATTGAATCTGGACCGTTGGTTTGGAGAGTCGCCTTAGATCAAAATCAACGAAGATGTTGAAATCGGAGTCGAACGAACACGAAGACGATGAATCCAGGTGATGTAGATGAAGATGTCGAAATCCGAGTCGGACGAACACGGAGACGATGAATCCAGGTGGTGTAGATGAAGATGTTGAAATCCGAGTCAGAATTACACCGGAGATGATGGAGAATCGAATTTCGTCGGTTATTGCTAGCTGGAGACGATGGAGAAGAATCAAGCCATAACGTTAGTCAAATTTATAATTTGATTTTTTTTTAATAAATCTGTAAATGTCATAAACCCAGAAAAAGAAATCTTTTCGTCGGTTAATTAAGTGACTTAAGATCTGTCGTTTTACATCTGAACGTTAAACATTTGACGTCGTTTCTTAAAACGACTTTAATAAAGTGACTTTAACAACCGAGTTTTTTTATAGTGTTGGAGCTTTTCTGGAGCAAGATGCAAGAAATTGAAGTTGGACCAGAGACATGACATTGTGCCTCCCGACACCACCTAGGTGACGGTCTACACCGACACCGACCAAGACGTCTCACGCGACTAAAGAAATATTTTGAAAAATTGCAATAGAGCCTAAAAGTTTCTTATATTTGTAATTAAGTCTTTGGACGTGTTTAGACTATTAATTAGGTTTTAATAGTTTTATATCTTATCTTTTATTCTTGATTTTGATATGAGATATTAGAGCTTGGCACTAATCTGCTACTATGTACTCTTTGAGAGAAGATTAATATGTTATGTGTTGTTTAACAATTAATATGTTTGAATAGTAAAATTTGTTAGATTTATGGATTCTTGTTAGGGAATTCATCCTCTGCTAGGATCTCTCGTTAATTAGGATTTACCTTCTAATTTTTTCATCACCTATATTGTTCTTAAAGCTAATTATATATTGATCACCTAGAATTTAGATATTAGGTTAATTGATTAGCACGAGAATGTGATTAATAATCTATGAAGAAATAGAGTGAACAGTTTAACTAATCGCGAAGAGATTTTGTTTAAGAAAATTGTGAATAAACAAACTTGAATTTACTACATGTTTAGAAGCTTAGAAATCACAAAGAGATTTGGACTGTTAGATTGTTAGACATAGCTAATAATTGTAAAGAGAGTTGAGTTATTATACATTTGTGTTTCTAGTTTTTGAACTTGTGTTTAAACTTGAATTCTAATTAACCAATGTTTTACCTTGTGTGATTTCTTGAAAACTTCTCTAAATCTAGTGTCTTCTCATATTGAATCTACACTTTATTTTATTCATATTATTTACTATTTTCTACCATTTGTACAGCTTAGTTCAGACTGAAAACAAAAATTCTATTGATACGAAGTTTTCTATTCAATGAGTATTACAACAACATTAGTGTACACTTCCCGTACAATATTAGATATTGAACTTTGACATATCAATATAATATGTGTGTTTGTGGGTGGTGTGTGTGTGTGTTTGTGTGTGAGCATTCGTAAAAGTAAATCTTATCATGTACTTTTTACTTAGCTTTAGAGATTATACACAGATGCATTAATGCATATAACTGTATGTGTATGTTACTTAGAGTATGTGTATGTCAGTATGTGTATAGTATGTCCAATACACATGTATGGACATCTTGACATGAATATAATCGGTTTAGTGTACATATATGTATCTGATGTATATCTTTAATGTATGAGCTGTTTCTTGGACCATGGTCCACAAGAACATTGCTCCCCAACTACTTGAGTCAATTGAGTTGCCATTTTGTAATTAAAACAATTAATCCAAACTACCATTAAATATAACTTTGACCTTTTTAATTCATTTTTACATATTCTTGGAACTTACGTAGTTTCCACCTCATCCCTTTCTTTTGCTGCTTGAAAGTGGGTCCATCCCAAAAGTTCTCTCAATATATATTTTTTTGTATCTGTTGACAAAATAAATTCTTCTATTTTGGTACTAATCATACTTAATTTAATTATATTGACAAAAAATCATTATATAATTATTTATACATAGTGATTTTTACTGTTACAGTAATTTTTATCAGCTAACTTGAGACATTCACTTTCATGACATCACCACAAGGATGGAATTGTTTATGGTCGAAGTCTAGATTTGAATATTCACTTTATACCATAATCATTGATATTCAACATTATTTCTGTTTCGTTATAAATAAGTGACGTTTTGTATTTTAATAAAATAACTTAATTTATTCTTCCATTTTTCATACAGTTCATAAAATATTGTTTATATGATTGATAACATTTTATGGACATTAAAATATTATTATGATTGGTATTCATTTAGTCTAGACATCTTTTAGTTTGACCTATAGTTAGTACTTAATATACTGGACATATTGATCAATTTCGGATATATGCAAGGGTGTCGAATTAGGGTTAAAAACAAAAAATTATATTCGTGGATTCGTGAATTGATTAGTTGTTTTTATGACAGTCATCAAGGTCAATATGGATTTTAAACTTTAAATGATTCTTCACTTAAACTTGCACCAACCATATAGTATAGAATATTTCTTTGAGATAAAAATGTATAATTATTTTCATAGTGACAGTATAATTAAGACCCAAGAATTTAGTCGTCTAAGTCGTACAATGTTGTTGCTATACAACTTAATCTCGTCAGTAATCAATCATCGTCAAAGAAGCTAATACTAATAAATACCTGCAGGTTTCTGAATAAATTTACTTAAGCTCAAACATCATTTAATTTATAGATAATTGTATATAGTATAAAATTTTAGTCAAGGAATCAGAATCTCATGATGCATTATTGACTGACATAACAATTATACTACTAAGTGAGTGTGTAAACCATACATAGCATTTATATGTCCATATATTTTCTTGGACATATATGTAATTAATGTGCAGTATGCACATAAATAATACTTATTAATCACGCAGAAAATACTAAACTATAACCAACATATCTAATAAGTTAATAACCCTGAAATGGCGATCATTTTTTCCCTTTATTCCTCTATTGTTTTCCTTACCCTACGAGAATCCGTGAGGTCAAAGAGAAACAGTGTATTTTTGTTCGGTTAATTTTTGAAAATTGATGAACTGAAACTCTCTCTCTCTCTCTCTCTCTCTCTAGAAAATATATAAGTAGTGGTATGAATTTTGTCTCACTAAAAGCATTAATGGACCTTTCGATAATCATAAATGCAATACACCTTCTCTATGCATTTCGCAATAACTGCTTTTCCTTCTGCCACATCCTGTCCTCACCTCTTTCTCTTCTTCCTCATCTCTTTAGTTCCTCCTTCAGCAAAATTTTCATTTGTTTCTTTAATAACAAAAATCCTCTCCGTTTTTTTTTTTCCTTTATAGTAGTGATACTAGCTACCTCTTACCATTTTTAGTTAAGAGAATCCTCTGAAAACCACCGGCTATGTCTTGATTGGACAATAAACCGGTGCCCTCTTGATTTTCTCATATCTCACAAGAAGAGAACCAAAAAACTAGAAAAGACTCCGAGCTAGGGTTTCACTGTGTTTCCAAAGGTAAGATCTCTCCCTCTCTCTCTCTCTCTCTCTCTCTCTCTCTCTCTCTCTCTCTATAGATATATCACTATATACTATAGCCAATACTTGTATATATACGTGTGAAGTTTTTCTTTCTTTCTTTGAGGAATGGAATCTATATTACATGTTTGTTCACACTAACCCGATTCGTTTTTTAGATCTTTTCAAGATCTGCATTTTCTTTTATTTTGAAAAAAAAACTTCGGACAGTGTTGACAAAAATAAAACTTCTAACAGTTTTTTTTAAGTTTTTTTTGTGAGGATCTAAAAACAATCGTTACAAAAGATTAAACATATTTGGAGTTATAGAAGTACAAAAGGGGTTAGGTTTTGACTAATTTTACTCTGTAGTTGTGTTAGAAAAAGCCATTGACTTAGCGTCAACTCATTTGTGTACACATTATGTTTCTATTATTTTTTCTCAGTTGATTTACCTTTTTCAATTAGTTTTACTGCAAAATACCAAGGTCAATTGAAATAAATTTTACAGAGGGTAAAAATGTCTACTTATATTTAAACTAAAAAGAAGTTTTGTCTTGGCTCGGTAGCCTGTGATTTTCTCCATCTCGCTAGCTTTTATGTAGACAACGAAAAGAAGTGAGAGAGAGAGAAAGAAAAATCATTAATTTCGATCCAAACCAACAATTCAAAAGAAAAGAGAGAGAGAGATCCGTATGTAGGGTTTCCATTTTAAATTTCCTTACAACTCAAGTTGTTGGATTCATTCACTCTAAAAAAAAGTAAGTTAAATCATATATTATGTCTTTTATGTAAGCTAATTGAAAATTAGGGCTTCCTGGATCGATAGTTTCTTCATCCGTTTCTTTTTTTTTTGTTTATCTCTGCGTTTTCTCGTAGATCTGTTAATGCTTGTCATTGTAACTTTCAAGATTAATTCTTTCATTTCGTTATTGTATTTGTTTGTCTGTTTTGTGTATGCGTACCTAAATTCTAATGGATAGTTATGTTCTTTAATTTTCTAATTAGAACATTAATTATGTCTTCTGGAAACATCATGTCCTTATAGTTTTTTAGTTCAGTTTCTCTCAAATTTTATTATGTTATTCAACATTGTACTTAAATATTCATCGGAATATTCGTGTCCCATTTTTTATAACTTGATTTTTCTGATAAATTGCTTTTTATATGCAACGAGGTTCTGTCATGCAGTGAGTGCATTTATATTCATACCCTTTTTGATAAGATGAAAACATATGCTTATCTAGACGTATAGATATTAATAACCATAAAATTAGATAAAAGACTAATATTTTGCTTTTCGGTTACTTGTGAAATATGAAAAAGACAATATACATATATACATCAAAGGTAGGTATAGCTTCATAATATCTTGAAGATTATTTTCCATAATATCAAGATTCATCTTCTGTTTCTACTTTGATCCTCGTATATGTAAACATGACCATTTGGACAGTGGGAGATCCTTGGAGTAGATAAACGATATAAATCAACGATATTGATTTGGATTATCATCTTGTAGATTTGAAAGGAAATCAAAAGCTCAAAACCCCCTCCAGAACCGATATAGCATCATCATGTATCATCCAAACATGTTCGAGTCTCATCATCATATGTTCGATATGACCCCAAAAGACTCCGAGAACGATTTGGGTCTTGCGGGGAGTCGAGAAGACGATTTCGAGACTAAGTCTGGCGCTGAAGTCACCATGGAGAATCCTTTAGAAGAAGAGCTTCAAGATCCTAATCAGCGCCCCAACAAAAAGAAGCGTTACCACCGTCACACGCAACGCCAGATTCAAGAGCTTGAATCGTAAGTAAAATTTCCCACTTGAAAACATTTTTAATGATTCAGAATTTAGGGTTTATGTTTGTATGTTTGGTTTCGATTTATAGGTTCTTTAAGGAATGTCCTCATCCTGATGATAAGCAAAGAAAAGAGCTGAGCCGAGAGCTAAGTTTAGAACCTCTTCAAGTCAAGTTTTGGTTCCAAAACAAGCGCACCCAAATGAAGGTATATTACTAGAGCTAGTTTTGATTATTGACTCTTTATATTCATTTAAGTTGCATGAATTGGTCTCGAATCTTCATTAATGTTGTTTATGTTTCATATTAATAAAATGAATTTAAGGGTATCTTTCCAACCACATATGATTCGATTTAATTAGATAACTATATGTAGCCATCTTTAAACCACATGTAGTTAGCTAATTGCATTGTTTAGGTCCAATATTAAGGAGGTTTGTTGGTTATTATAAATAATTATCCATTTTATTTGCTATATAATCAAACCTAAAGAAGAGAAAGTTCTGGTCTTTATAGGCACAACATGAGAGGCATGAGAACTCAATTCTGAAATCAGACAACGACAAGCTCAGAGCAGAGAACAATAGGTACAAGGATGCTCTAAACAACGCAACATGTCCAAACTGTGGTGGTCCTGCTGCTATAGGAGAAATGTCATTTGACGAACAACATTTGAGGATTGAAAACGCGCGTCTACGCGAAGAAATCGATAGAATCTCCTCCATAGCTGCTAAATACGTAGGGAAGCCATTGTTGGCTCATTCCTCGCCTTTCCCTCAGCTCACTTCTTCACACCGCTCGCTTGATCTTGAAGTTGGGAACTTTGGCACTAACAACAATCACCAGACAAGTTTCGTAGGAGGAGAAATGTATGGAACAAGCGACATCATGAGGTCGGTTTCTATCCCTTCTGAGGCTGATAAGCCTATGATTGTTGAGTTAGCGGTTGCAGCTATGGAAGAGCTTGTGAGAATGGCTCAAACTGGTGATCCTTTGTGGGTTTCAAGTGATAATTCTGTTGAGATTCTCAATGAAGAAGAGTATTTTAGAACGTTCCCTAGAGGAATTGGACCCAAGCCTATTGGTTTGAGATCAGAAGCTTCAAGAGAGTCTACGGTCGTTATCATGAATCATATCAATCTCGTTGAGATTTTAATGGATGTGGTATCAATCTGTTTCCCTTAACTCTTTATCCTCTCAAACCTAAACAAAGATTCTAAGTTTTTAGTTGACACTTTGATCTTCTTTTTCTGTACAGAATCAATGGTCTGGTGTGTTCTGTGGGATTGTATCGAGAGCATTGACGCTCGAAGTTCTCTCAACTGGCGTCGCAGGGAACTACAATGGGGCACTACAAGTGGTATGAGACAGAAGAAAACATCTGTTCAATTACTTGCTTCACAAGTTATTATTCCAAAACATGATCAGTTTTTCGTGTGTTTGATCTTTGTTTTCCGGTATGTGAAGATGACAGCGGAATTCCAAGTCCCTTCACCGCTTGTCCCGACACGTGAGAACTACTTTGTGAGGTACTGCAAGCAGCATAGCGACAATACTTGGGCGGTTGTTGATGTCTCTTTGGACAGCCTTCGACCAAGTCCTCTCACTAGAAGCAGAAGAAGACCCTCTGGTTGTCTGATTCAAGAATTGCAGAATGGCTATTCCAAGGTAAATATTTAAAGGGTTAAATTGGCATTTAATTTATAAAAGTATGAGCTGGTGAGTTTGAGAATAATTAGAATTTATGAGGTGATGGGGGGTTAGTTAACATTTTAATTGGCATTTATTGAAGGTGACATGGGTAGAACATACAGAGGTGGATGATCATTTGGTTCACACCATGTATAAACCATTGGTTAATGCTGGTTTAGCTTTTGGTGCGAAACGTTGGGTGGCTACACTTGACCGCCAATGCGAACGGCTTGCCAGTTCGATGGCTAGCAACATCCCAACCGGTGATCTTTCCGGTACGTTAAAATCAGATCATCTTAAGGGCTATGCTGATCAATTTACAATTGTTGGGACTAACTTTTGAAAAGAGAATTTACTAATTGTGTCCCTTTATTATGTGGTAATTGTGAAATAGTAATAACGAGTCCTGAGGGGAGGAAGAGCATGCTGAAACTGGCGGAGAGGATGGTGATGAGCTTCTGTACCGGAGTAGGCGCGTCGACTGCACATGCCTGGACGACATTGACGACCACAGGATCCGACGACGTTCGGGTCATGACCCGAAAGAGCATGGATGATCCGGGAAGACCTCCGGGTATTGTCTTGAGCGCCGCTACTTCCTTCTGGATCCCAGTGGCACCTAAACGAGTGTTCGATTTTCTCAGAGACGAGAACTCCAGAAGCGAGGTAAAGAAAAATAAAACCTTTTTAAAACTCTCTTGATCGAAAGTTCTTGAATTAGGAACTTCAAATTTGGGTTTTGACTTCGCAGTGGGATATACTTTCCAACGGAGGCTTGGTTCAAGAAATGGCTCATATCGCAAATGGTCGCGATCCTGGGAACTCTGTTTCCTTGCTCCGAGTCAATGTAAGAATTTTTTTCTTTCAAATCCTTTTTTTTGTTGTTGTTTTGAACAATCTTCTTGATTTCGTTTTGTTAAAAACAGAGCACAAACTCAGGACAGAGCAACATGTTGATCTTACAAGAAAGCTGTACGGACGCATCAGGATCATATGTGATATATGCACCAGTCGACATAATGGCTATGAACGTCGTCCTGAGCGGTGGGGATCCAGATTACGTGGCTTTATTACCATCCGGGTTCGCTATATTACCTGATGGTTCTACAAGAGGAGGAAATGCTAGTGCTGGAGCTGGAGTTGAAGGAGGAGGAGGAGGAGAAGGAAGTAATCTCGAAGTGGTTACTTCCGGTTCACTACTCACCGTAGCGTTTCAGATACTTGTTGACTCTGTTCCAACCGCTAAACTCTCTCTAGGGTCAGTGGCTACAGTCAATAGTCTGATCAAATGCACCGTCGAGCGGATCAAAGCTGCATTGGCATGCGAAGGAGCCTGATCGAAGTTTTTCAGGTAAGCAGTTTTCTCTATATGTTTATTATTTGGATGATCACATCTTCTGGATTTATTAAACGAGATTAACTTATGTTTTGGTTTGTATTTATGTAGAAGTAAAAGGGGAGAAAGAAAAGGAAGGTTTAGGAGTTTTTTTCATGGCAATATTTGTTTCTTATTGTAATAGTCTTGTGAGATTCTCCAAAGGAAGTCAAGAACGCACCATTTTGGCGTTTAATCTCATTGCGCGTATGTTTGCGGGCGGGCCAAAAAGAGGCTTGAGAAAGAAAGGGTAAAGAGGTTCGGGTATTGACTTCTGCTGGAAACGAAAAAAAAAAAAAAAAAACAGGAATCGGTTTGTTGTGTGATTCGGGCGTTTTAGTGTTTTGCGTTTCCTCAGTTATTATTTTATCATTCACTAGCGAACTTCTTTGCGTATTGCGTCTACTTTCAAAGTGTATGTGCTACTTCTTGTTATTATTAAGCCACTCTATGGTGTTATTCTAATATTGTCTATGAAACTGTGTTTTTTTCTTTTTGAGAAATAGTTTTTGTTCCACACATCATTCTTAGCGACTATTTTTTAAATACAACTAATTATTTTCTAAACAAAGGATTTATTATTTAAAGATGAGTAACTAGCCATGGACATATGAACCGAACCAAAGAACCATAACCGAAGAACCAAACTCGGTTTGTTGGATAAGGTTTTGATTCCGCCTAAATTACTCATTGGATCCCGAATTGAACACTACAAGAAAACAGGCCATTACCGAGGGATTAAATCGACGGGTTTCCGTCGGAAAAGACGTATTCCGACGGATTTCCGACGAAAACTGTCCGTCATTTCTATTTCGTCGGTAAAAAATTTCCGTCGGTTTTTCGTCTATAAAAACCGACGGAATACCGACGGATATAATACCGACTGATTACCGACGGTTTATCGACGCACATTTACCCACGGTTTTGTGACCGTAAACCGAGGGTTTATTCAGACGGTTTACCGACTATAAACCGACCGTGCATACCGACGGTATTCCGACGTAGATACCGACGGTGTTCCGACGTAGATACCGACGGTGTTCCGACGCATAATACCGACGGTATTACGACGGAAGATTACCGACGGTATTCCGACGGAAGATTACCGACGGTATTCCGACGGAAGTTTACCGACGGTATTCCGACGGAAGATTACCGACGGTATTCCGAGGGAAGATTACCGACGGCATTCCGAGGGCGTTTTATCGACGGTTTACCGAGGGCGTTTTATCGACGGTTTACCGACGGATATTTAATAATTTTTAAAAAATATATATATATTCGCAAATTTATTAATTAAAACAAAAAAAAATTTATTTAAATATTCAAAACATGTTTTAAAAACTGTGTAGTGGAGGCCCTCCACAATGTCAACTAACCAATCATCGGGGATGCGTCCAGCATTGAGTTCCCCCCGGACCTAACAATATGATCACATCAAAGTTAAAAGATATTGCTCCAGTTCGTAAGTGTTTAATATGATTTAAGAAACTAATTCTTACATAAAAGTTTAACCAACGGCTGAAGTATTTTTGTTTCCGAGCCTCACGTTCGCCCTCGTCCAATTCCAGATGATGAAATTGGAGAGCTTCCATATATATCCTACAAAAGGTAAAAAGAATATCAATAAGTAAAGCAAGTGTAATACAAAATTATAAATCTAGCTAACATGTATACCTCTCATATTGGAATACTTCATCGCAGTTGGTTAGAATGTACTTGTGGAGATGTGTATGCTCTTGAGGTGTTAGTTGCCGCTTGCCTACTTTCCCACTTAACCGCCCAACCTGTTGAAAAATGTTAGGAACGCTTGACCGATAAATTTGCCTTTCTCCCCTGTCATCGTTCCTAGCTGGGCGCCTGCTCCTTGTGCGTACTTGCGAAGGGAAGTAGTAGCCAGCAAAGGTCGCAGTCTCTTCGTTGTTATATTGAGCGGCAATAGAACCCTCCACTTTAGCGGGATTCTTCACCTTCTTTTTAAGGTGGAACATATAGCGCTCGAACGGATACATCCACCGATATTGTACCGGTCCACCAAGTCTAGCTTCACCCGGTAGATGGATAGGCAAATGTTCCATGACGTCGAAGAAAGACGGTGGAAATATTTTTTCCAGATTGCATAATATTTTTGGAATATTTTGCTCCAGACTCCTGATCCCATCAACAGTGAGTGTCCTGGTGGATATATCCCTGAAAAAAGATCCAACAGCTGCAATTGCTTTGTGGACATCTCGAGGAAGGAGATGAGCAAATGCAAACGGCAGGAGTCGCTGCATCATCACATGACAATCATGACTCTTCATTCCGATAAACTTTCCTCCGTCAGTGTCAACACAATTACGCAAGTTTGATGCATACCCGTCAGGGAATTTAACTTGTAGCATAATCCACTTAAACAACTCTTCTTTTGACTTCGAGTCTACCCAATATGCTGGAATTGGCGGTTTTCCGTTCGTCTGAAGATGAAGTTCAGGCCGATCACAAATTTCAGGTAAATCAAGCCTAGACTTCACATTATCTTTCGTCTTCCCTTGCACGTTGAGCACAGTGTTCATAATGTTATCGAAGAAATTTTTCTCAATGTGCATGACATCAAGATTATGCCTTAGTAAATGGTCCTTCCAATACGGTAAATCCCAGAAAATGCTTTGCTTGTGCCAGTTGTGGACTATACCAGTTCCGTATATATTCTCATGCCCGTTCCCACCACACTCACTACTTCTTAATGCACCAAATCCTTCTAAGAGGCCCAAGGTAGTCGACCCAGCTTCTGGAAGAATAGGATCATCAAACACTTTCTTCTTCTTCGTAAAATGTTTAGTGTTTTTCCGGTAGGGATGATCATGCGGTAGAAATCTTCTATGACAATCAAACCAACATGATTTACGTCCATTCTTCAATTGGAATGCATCGGTATTTTCCTGACAATACGGACATGCTAACCTCCCATGTGTAGTCCATCCTGATAACATACCATAAGCCGGAAAATCGCTAATGGTCCACATCAATGCAGCCCTCATCAAAAAATTTTCCTTGCATGAAACATCGTATGCTACAACACCGGGCTGCCATAACATTTGCAACTCATGTATCAACGGCTGCAAGAATACATCAAGTGATCTTTTCGGGTGCTCTAGACCGGGAACGAGTACGGAGAGGAAAAGAAACTCTCGACGCATGCACATAGTCGGCGGTAGATTATAAGGAGTCAGAATCACAGGCCACAACGAATATTGTCTCCCATGCCTTCCAAACGGGTTAAAACCATCTGTGCATAATCCGAGGTACACGTTACGTGGATCGTAAGCAAAATCTGGATATAATCTCTGAAAATGTTTCCACGCTTCAGCATCCGACGGATGTGCAATCTCTGCCTCTCTTCTATGCTCAGAATGCCATCTCATTTCCCCCGCAGTTCGCTCCGACTGGTATAACCGCCTCAGCCTATCGGTTAATGGCATATACCACATTCGCTTGAACGGAACCTTAGCTCTTCCCCTTGTATCCTCATAGCGCGGCTTCTTACAGAATTTGCATTCCAGACGGAATTGTTCTTCTCGCCAGTATATCATACAGTTGTCGATGCACACATCTATCATCTCATACGGTAATCCCAGCCCTTTAACCAGTTTCTCGACCTCATTGTATGAACCCGGCGCAAGGTTATCTTCTGGAAGAATATCTTTCAAAAACTCGCAAATCGCATCCACACATTCTTCCGGCAGATTGTAGTCCGTCTTAATGCCCATTAATCTTGTAGCAGATGATAATGGCGAATGACCCTCTCTGCAACCATCGTAAAGCGGCCGCTTCGCTGCATCTAACATGTCAAAAAATCTCCTAGTTTCTACATTTGGTTCCTCACCTACCCTAGGAATTTGATATTCACCTACCTCTGGAATAATTTCTCTATGTGCATCATTAACCATCTGAATGGTGCCTACACCAAAATCTACATCGGCAGTATAAGGTTCGCTAGAACTAACATTAGGTTCCCTAGTACTAGTACCACCGTAAGGTTCTCTACTACTACTTGCATAATCCGAAGTTTCCCCATGAAGATACCAAATCTTATAACCCGACATAAACCCAACTGAATACAAGTGAAACCATACTTCGCCAATCGTAAGATTTCTAAAATTCCGGCAATTCGCACATGGACATTTTAACTTACCATTTTTCAGCGTATGTGGTTGATTGCAAGCTAGCGACATGAACTCTGCAATACCAAGTGCATATTCCCGGTCCACTAGCTTCGTCGCCTCATCAATCCTAACTCCGTCCATCCACGATCTATAATAGTTAGAAGAAGACATTTTTCTTGGTTACTAGAAGTATTAGAGAGAGAGAGAGAGTTATGGAGGGATAGGTGTGGAGGGGAAGAGAGGAGGGATGAGGTATATGTAGCATAATTTTTGACGGAATTCCGTCGGAAATCGGTCGGTTTCTAGTCGACCCAACGGTTCCATTGACGGTCAGTTTAACGGCTATAGTAAACCGACGCTAAACCGACCGAAATACAACGGAATACCGACGGAAAATTAAACCGTCGGTTTACCGTCGGGTGTTTCCGACGGAATGAGAAAACGGTCGGAAATTATCGACGGTTTTCCGTCGGAAAACTTCCCGTATGAAAGTCGTCGTTTTATCGTCGGTAATTTCTGACGGAATTACTTCCGTCGGTAATTCCGTCGGTAATAGCCCTGTTTTCTTGTAGTGGAAGAACCATGAGTATTGGTTCGGTTCCGGTTTTTGCCCTGGAACCGAAAGCAAGAACCGAAGAAATGTTCGGTTTAGGGCTTAAGACTTAAATGGTTTTGTTAGAACATTTACACTCCCCGATTTTGTGTTCTTTGGTTGTGCATGCGAGAGTGAGAGATCATTTTTGAGGAGGAACCAATAACTATTTGGCACATGTCTTCGTCGACTGTCTCATTTGTTGCAAGTAGAAATCGATCGAAGGTATTTAGGGTTTCTAATTTCTATTCGGTTTAGGGTTTTGTTTATGTTAATCGATGTTTATAATCTCTAATTCAAATCATTTTAACTTATTTGTGTATTCATTCGAGATTGTCTAGATGTTTGATCTAGGGTTTTCTATGTAATCAATTTTAGCATCCCATACCTCACTGAATCACTCCCTTGTTACTTACTCTTCTTTCCCTTCTTTCATGTGTGTCTACAGAGTAGAAGGACGCTTAGCGGGATCGGGTGATTAGAGATTTTATTGAGTTTTCCACATTTTATTTTTAAGCGTTATTTACCATTTATTATGGTTGTTGGTTATTGTCGGGTTATGTCGGTTTGATTTGGTTATTGGATACTATTGGAGTTATTTGAGGTTATTGGAGTTACATAATGTGTAATTTAGGGTTCGTGACACGCTATCTTGAGAGAGGAGGAGCCAGGTGGTACACACTAGTTCTTAATGTAGAATTCATACATCTACGGTGAGCCACGCATATACTGAATCTGATTATAAGAGATGGAATGCATGATATAAAAAAAGTGTTGCTGAAATAATGAACACGATTCATTATGTGAGGTTTCTACACCACGACTGAAGTCATTTGAGCTAGTTGACATAGGGAAGATAACAAGCGGAAGCTTAGCATTGGATTCAATATTTCTTATCTTGAATAGAGCTATGGATTTTAGGGTGGCGTTTGATGATGAAGGCCAAGGATAAGCCTTACAATGACCATTTCAAAGAGTCTATTAAATTTAGAACTGGAAAGAAGAGGCATGGACCACCTATCAGAGATGACTAGGAAGCAACAAACATATAATATTACTTACTGTTTTAACACTTTCTTTAACTTATATCAAGTTTAACATTTATTAAAAAAATTTTTTGTTACAGGTTCCTGAACTTCCTCGTTCTTTTCTATTAGTCAACGATTGTTCTTTCAGCAACTAATCAAGCTTGTTCATACAATTTTTACAATGAGATAGTTAGTATTCATACATCCATCATGGAAACCGGCCAACATAATGATGAAGAGTTGAAAAAGTAATCTAAAGAAATGATGGCAAAGCTAGGTAAGTACTGTAATCCTTTTGGTGAAGAAAAAAAGATGAATATGATGGTGATAATAGCTAGTTTCTTTGATCCGAAGAATAAGATGAAGCTTGCTCATATGCTTCAATGATTTGTATGGAAAGGATAATACTAAGGATAGTGAAATGCAAGAGTCAACCATGTATATTCTGAAGAGGTTGTTTGATGAATACAACAATATGCATAGTAGTTTTCTAAACGGAGCAAAAACTTCGTCACCTTCTCAATCACAAGGATCTGGTTCATCCTTTCAGCCAAGAGCTCAACACTCATGTATAGTGGATTTTTATGCTATATTAGGTTTTAGGAGAATGAATGCAAAATATAAAGAGTTGGTGCAAGAAACATGAATTCAAGAAAAAACAACTGAGCTAGAGTTATATTTCGCAGAGAATCTGGAGAATCCAAAATATTTTTGCAGGTTGGGTATGATGTTTTGTCGTGATGGAAGATAAACATGATGACGTATCTGATTCTTTCAGAATTAGCTAAGGATGTCCTAGTTATGAAAGTTAGTAGTTTTGCTTATGAGTATGCATTTAAAACAATTTATTGTCTATTAGATCCTTATAGGAGTTGTTTGATCACTATACCATTGAAGTATTGATGTCTCTTGAACAATGGCTGAAAACTGATATAAGGATGGATAACAGAGGATCAATAACCATTGAGAAATTGCTTGAGGATACTGAAGACCAAGACGAGCTTCAAAGAGGTAATTCTTATTTTTTAAAGCAATTGTGAGTTCTTGTTTATCATTTTTGATTTCTTACACTCTAGTGTTCTTCTTATCACGTCACTGCAGAATTTCAAGAAATCAGTTTGGAAGAACACGCAGAAGTCTAAGAATAACATGTACTACTGAACATGTTAATCAATTTTCCAATTTTCACTTATACGTTTTAATCAATTACCCTTTTTTGCAGTCTGAACTTTGAAGTGATTATTGAACTCTCAAGTAGTTAAGTGGGATCACGAAGTCTCAAGTTTGATTGTCTGAATGTAGATGTGAACATTGAACTTATGAACCTGTTGCTTATCGAATTTGTAGTTTGTGACTTTGTGTTTTTTTTTTTTAACTTGGACGTTGTGGTTTTGTTTTGGATTTTAGGACTTGAACTATTTCGGATATTTAACTGTTATTTCAAATATCTTTTGTTGATTTCGGGTAAAAGAATGTTGTTTTGAGTACAAAATAATCAGAACCGTTTATTAACAAAAAATTTAGGATATTTTACGGTTCGTAAATTATGGAACCAAACCGAACATAATAGATTAGGAACCGAACCAAAATCAAATCGAAAATACATGTTGAATCCTAAATCTATAGAACCGAAATACCTGAAATCGATCGATTCTGAATATCTAAAAACCCATGGCTATGAGTAACCATACAACCATGACAAAAGTCATAGACTTTTGAAAAGTAGTAAAAGATAAACGATAGCTTAAAACTATAATTTGGAAGCCATCAATTCTTAATAATGAAAGAAGAAAAAGAGTAAAAGCAAAGAGTCTAAAACTCAACTAGCTGAAGAGTTCACGACATCCACCATGTCCTCTTCTACTTCGATTTCCTCGTCCTCTAACATGGTTCATTAATCTTGGATATTTTGTATTGGTTTTAGAGGCCTTCTTATTTAAGACCATAGAGGAAACTCCTCCTCTTCTTGCAAGGTTTATGTTTCCATAGATGATTCCTTTATCACTATTGTAATAATTATGTCGCCCTTTTCTATTTCTTCATTCTCCACTATCAACACATCAGACTTATCTAATATATAAGTACGCGTTTCCAATACAAAGAAAGGGTTAGAATCAGTTACCACAAACTTTTGTATTAATATACTTATCTATCTTAAATGAATTATCAATAGAACTAGATCATTAGGTTTCAATTTCTCATTTCCAATATAGGATTTAGATATATCCACTCAAAAGGGGGTCTGAGTTATTTTAATGCTAAAAACTAATGTTTTTTGTGAAATTATTTATGAACTTGTATATACATGATATATATATATATATATATATATTATGCTTTGTGGAAAATACAAAAAGAAAAGGAAGAGCTTAAGAAAGAGACGTGAGAAGATTAATCTTCTCTTATTATGATTTTGTTATCTATCAATAGTCGGTTTAAGATATTTATAATAATAATATAATATATTATAGATATTTATTATCTTAACACTCCCCTTTAAATATCTATTTTATATTACGTACTGCCTCATTAAAATTCTTATCATAGAAAAACTCAGTGGGATAAAAATTATGACAAGAAAAATAGTACAGTGACGTAAACTCCCTTTTATGAATAGATCAACGGCATTTTTGCTTGAACGGATATATTGGATGTCTACTTTTTGATTTTTCTCGAGCTCTTGAATGTAGTAGAAAAATCTTAGGAGGAATATGCTTTGTTCTATCGCTCTTAATATAGCCTTCTTTGAATTGAGCAACACATGCATAATTGTCTTAAAATACTATCGTTGGCTCTTTGTTTATAACTATTCCGCTAGCTTCTTGTATATGATGAGTCATAGATCTCAACCATAAACATTCTCGACATGCTTCAAGAAGCGCAATTGTCTCCGCATAATTTGAAGACGTGACGACTAGAGTTTGTTATTGAGAATGCCACGAGATCGTTGTTCCTCCCATTGTAAAAACGTATCCGGTTTGCGATCGAGCTTTATACGGATCAGATAAATATCCTGCATCTGCAAAACCAACAAGACCAAATGCAGAATTTCGAGGATAATATAATTCCAAGTTAATCGTACCTCAGAGATATCGAAAGATATGTTTTATCCTGGTCCAATGTCTCTGCGCAGGAAATAGATTGTATCTTGCAAGCAGATTAGTAGCAAAAACTATATCTGGTCTGGTACAGTTTGCAAGATACATGAATGCACCTACAGTGCTCATATAAGGTATTTCTGGACCTAATATTTTCTTGTTATCTTCATAAGGTCGAAATGGATTTTTATCAATATTAAGCGATCTATTGACCATTGGAGTACTCAAAGGATTTTCTTTATCCATATTAAAACGTTTTAACACCCTTGTAGTGTAATTTGATTGATGCACAAATATACCATCTTGAGCCCAAGACAAAAAAATTTCTTTCCAAAATCTTTCATTTCAAACTCTTTTTTCATATGAGTTCTTGCATCATCAACTTTCTTTTGAGTTCCAGTGATGTTCAGGTTATCAACATAAACATCAATGATCACAAATCATGAAGAGAATTTCCTTATAAATACGCAAGGGCATATCAGATTATTTATAAATCCTTTCTTCAACAAAAATTCGCTCAAGCGATTATACCACATGCGTCCGGATTGTTTTAATCCGTAAAGTGATCACTGTAATTTGACCGAACAAATATTCTCAGATTCTTCTGGAATCTTTGATCCTTCTGGGATCTTAAATCCTTATGGGATTTTCACATATATATATATATATATATATATATATATATATATATATATCACTATCTAGTGATCCATATAAATATGCAGTCACAACATTCATTAGGTACATTTTGTAGATTTTTAGATGCTGTTACGCTTATGAACTACCTGAATGTGATTGCATTCATAACCAGGGAATATGTTTCATCGTAATCAATTCCCGGTCTTTGAGAAAACCCTTGTGCCACAATTCATGCATTATATCTTGTGACTTCATTTTTTCCATTTATTTTCGCACAAAGATCCATTTACACCCGACATTCATTACATCTTTAGGTGTAATAACCATAGGTCCAAACACATTTCTTTTATTTAGGGAGAGTAATTCATTCTTGATGGCTATTCGCCATTTCTCCTAATTGAGCCTTTTCTGGCACTCCGATACGAACCTTGGTTCTGGAAGATTTTTTTTTCCAAGTTTTTTGGATACAGAAAAAGGAGAACATTCCATCATTATCTTTTATTTTATTTCTAGCCCATAATTTTTCACGTTGGGCGAAATTAATGGAATTCTCATACTTTTCTGCATCATATTCGTCTTCTAGTCGAATTCTTTTTATTTAAAATAACTCAACTTTCACAAGGTTTATAACTTGGGATGCTTGAGGACAATCTTGTCTCTCCAAAGACTTTTCTCCCCCAAATTATCTTTATTAACTTGTGACAACTTTCATAAGTTTAGCTCTACTAGAGTTTCCGGAAACACATTTCATTTGTCCAATATTTTTTTCTCTACACTCATTTTCGGAGCGGAGACTCATAATACTCATTGTCTCTCTACACTCATCTTTGGAGCGGAGACTCATTATATTCATTGTCTATCTACACTCATCTTCGGAGCGGAGACTCATTATGTTCATTGTCTCTCTACACTCATCTTCGGAGCGGAGACACGTGATCCTCATTTTCTCTCTACGCTTAAATGCAGAGCGGAGATTCATGCGCGCTATATCATTCATTTTATTTTCGACAATCATATCTATCTTTGGTCCATATTTTTCCTGTAATGACATTGTTAATCGAGATCTCTTTATCAATATCATTGATTTCATTCAGGTACATGATCCTATTATTAACCAATGCCAACGGTCTCATTACTCTTCTTCGGGAGTTTAATCCTCTTTTCAATAATCATTTGCTCCATTTTTTATGAGGATTTACTTTAGCTTTCGAACCAAAGGGGTCTATCACGTTCCTCACGTGTCATAGACATACTATTATTATGGAAGCATTCTCAGTTGGAATATGAGATTTCTTTGAACTTCAAGTTCATTATTCATTTATGAAAGGATCACAATGAAATCTCATCCATCAGCATTAGATTTGCAATATATCTGAATAATGATTCTTTGAAACTTTGAACCTCAAGTTCACATTCATTTGTTCAAGGATTCCAACTATTCACGATTCTCTTTATAATGATGGGAGAAAATTCTCACCACAATGATAATAGGCAAATCTTACAACGAGTAAATCATCGAGTGATAATTCAATATTATTAGAGCGATATTCATCTCCAGCTCTTACGTTTCATCCTTTGTGGATGTTACTTATATGCGGTGTGGAAAGCATATATCTTACACCCATGCTAAAATATGGAGATTAAATTTCACTATAATTGGTCATTGCATTCCATTGGATTTGCTTATAAATAAGCTCATTTTGATTGTGAATATAACCATCTGTATGCATAACTTTATCTCATCGACATACAATAAGTGACAAATTGCATAAGATGAACTCACCAGAGTGATCAAATCTAGGATTTCAAGTTACCAAAATTATCAACTTACTGTCGATGTGAGATTCTTTAATTCTCCCCCTCGAGATGATATCTCTTCCAAAATATCCATCTCGAATGAATCCCAGTCATGCATTACGTGCTTGGATCCTTTTTGAACTTCCACCTCGCGTTATTAGTAGGAGGATCAAGATAAGCCAAAGAGTGTATACACTAGTTATTATCATTTGGTGATTCTCTCAATCCTCCCCTTAACACGGAGAATTCACTTTCATCAAACCATCATACACAATGAGCTATTTCAACCAAAAAATAGTGATATGGCCAAAAACCATATAATTCAATGTAATGCAAATATTTTCTATGTCATTTTGTCTCTCTTTCGATATATCTCCGGAACTTAACAAAAGTCCATGAGTTTTTAGGAGAATATAGCATTTGATTCCCCTCAGCATTAAAAAACGGCTCATATATGCTTTCATAATCTTTTCATTACCATTATGACACTCACGCTTTCGGCGGAGTCCTTTACTTTTTGAGACAAGAGAAATATCGTCTACAATGCGTACTATAACATTGTTTGCTATACCGATATCTTCATCATGAATCTCAATTCATGACATCATGTCATATCAATCTAAATTCTTTGTTGATATATCTATATCAACAAGAAAACTTTTGATATCAATATGAATATTATTAACTTATGAGACTTGAATATATATATATATATATATCAATCTAAATTCTTTGTTGATATATCTATATCAACAAGAAAACTTTTGATATCAATATGAATATTATTAACTTATGAGACTTGAATATATATATATATATATCACGTCCATGCCCACCATCTTATTCATAAGCGCGACTACGGATTCTATCGTATTTGCATTCTCGTCATCAAAAATTATTACAATTACTGGTTGCTACGACATTCACTTTTCATAATGAAACCTTTGAAATGGAGCGAATCCAGTTAGACGAGAATGATGGTTTATTATCTTTCAATCCATCATTTAAGTGGTGACGTAAAAATACCATTTCATTCGATGTCGTTTTGGAGGAGGCATAGCCTACGAATCGATTAAGGAGGACGCAAAACCTTCCACTCCGACAATAATTCAACATAAACATAATTAAAAAAAAAATCATCTTAAGACGACGACATCCATGTGATTTTTTCCCAAGAAATATGATTAATTTAAATGCATAAGTTTAAATGCATAAATTTAAATGCATAAATTAAATGCATAAATTTAAATGTATAAATATAAATGCGAAATTTAAAAGCATAAATATAAATGCAGAATTTAAAAGCATAAATATAAATGCAGAATTTAAGTGCATAATTAAAAGGCAAAATTAAAATAATTGAGGAGGCAGCGCCTACCATAAATTCAAGGAGGAGGCATAACCTCTCACTCCATACATATTATCTAAGGAGACATAGTCTACCATATGATCATGATCGTGGAGGCATAGCCTACCTTAACGATAATTTTGATTAAGGAGGAGGCTTAACCTATGATATATCATGGTTTTTCTAGGTTTTCAACCATGATATAGTTGTATATATTGAGTCTTTAACCTGGTTTTTAGAATCTATTGAGTCTTCTACAGGTAGGCATGCGTTTGGAGCAAAGGGTGGGATTATAGGACATTTCTGGTGATTTGTGCAACGAGCTGAAGTTGGTGTCTCGACCACGATTGAGTGTCGACCGACACTGACTTGGATGTAGGTCGACATTGAGCGCGACAGAACAATACCTGAGAGTTAAAGACAAGTTTTAAAGATTTGCAGAATTGCCCAGAAGTTTTCCCTAATTCTAAACTGACCCCAAAACGTGTTTAGAGAGTTTAATTACGTTTTCAGACTCATGCTACCTTTATCTTGTTCTTACTTTGTTCTTGCTTGAGAGATTGAGAGATATTGAGTTGGGGCTGATTCTTGCTACTTGTAACCTTGAGAGAAGGATTTCGAACCCCTTTTACTTTATCTATTCAGTCTTTTGGTTTTCTATTCATGATGTGTTGTTTGATTACTAATATGTCTGAGTAGTAACCTAGTTAGATTTAGGAATTCTCATAAAGGTTTTATGCTTCTTTGATAACTGATTGATTAGGATTCAGCATCTATTGTTCATCACCTAAGTTGTGCTTAATACTAAATTATGGACTGATCACCTAGGGTTTGGATCTGAGATAATTAACAATAGCGCGAGAGTGTGAGTTATAATCTGAACACACTTAGAGTGAGCAATTTGACTAGATACAAAGAGATTTGGTTTAGGAGAATTGTGAACCGATAGAACATGTTCTTAATGCTTGTTTAGAACTCTAGGATCACAAAGAGATTTGGATCGCTAGGTTGCTAGATATAGAAATAATCTCAGCGAGAGTTGGATTACTTAGCATTGTGTTTCTAGTTCTTGAACCTGTGTTTAATCTGAATCCGGTTAGTTAAGTTTCTTACATAGCATAATTCTCGAGAACTTCCTAAGTCTGACGCCTTTCTCTATTTGAATTCACCTACTAGTTTAATTGCTTTTGTTTACTGCTTTTTCTGATTTTGATTTAGCTTAACTTGACGGCATATAATCTATCGTGTGACCGTGAGTCCTTGTGGATTCGATACCCTAAAATACTACAATAGCATAACTGTGCACTTGCAGTAAAATAGGGATAAAACTTTACACCTATCAAGTTTTTGGCGTCGTTTCCGGGGACTCAACTGAGTTCGCCGATAGATTTTGTTTTAGAGTTGAGTCTAGGTCGCTTTTATTTTCTTTGTTACTGATTTTTCTCTTGTTTGGCTTGTTTTTGTTGCACAGGATTCGACAGACGCATTCAGTGTCGACCGATTTCCCTTGTAGTGTCGCTCGACATTGACCTCGAGACAGAGTTTTGAGATCAGTGTATGCCAAGTCGACATATCCAAAGCAACCAGAGCGAAGAACTTTTGAACCTCAGACTTGAGGAGCTTGCTAGACTAGAGAGAACGAACAGAAAGGGAATGATGAACAATCGTTTGATTTTGAGACCAGATGCTGGAGTAGTTCTAAGAGACCAACAGAACAACCCCTACAATGATCAGGGGCAAAGTATTGATGCTGAGGGACGAGTGATCCCTGACCCTGAACTTGAACCGCCTCAAAGTCAGAGGCATATGGTTGTTGCTGAGAAGACTATTGCTGACTACAACCGTCCCGATGAGTTTTATGTTAACTGGTCAGCAATTGTTCCTCCTTCTTTTGAGAGGAATGACTTTGAGATCAAGATTGTCTATTACACATGAGCAACCCATGGACCACATTGAGGATTTTGAAGCCTTCATCACTGGAATGAAGTACAATGGGGTGGACTATGGCCTCTTGTATCTGAAGCTTTTCCCATACTCTCTTGCTGGAGAGGCTGCTGCTTGGCTGAAGCAACTTCCACCTGGGAAGTTGACTACTTGGGATGCTATGAAGAGAGAGTTCCTGCGACACTTCTATGATGATGCTCGCTCAGATCAGCTCAGACAGGATCTTCTGACATTCACTCAAGGGCCTACAGAGCCTCTTAAGTCTGCTTGGATGAGGTTTAAGATGTACCAACGTGACTGTCTTCATCATGGATTCTCTGAAGTAACGCTGCTGGGCATATTCTTCAGAGGAATTGATCTCAATTACCAGTCTGCATTGGATGCTGCCAGCAATGACAATTTCAACACAAAGACTCCTGAGCAAGCTAGATTGCTGATTGATAGCTTGGTGAGCAGTAACATCACCAAGACTGCTGATAGAAGAAGGAAAGAGTCTGGTGGAAAGATTGATGATCTGCAGATTAATGATATCAGGAACAAGCTGGACACTGTTCATAGCTTGTTGACTAGTAAGAAGGATGTTCACTTTGCTCAAGAAGTTGAAGTGTTTGAGGCTGAAGAAGACTACCAAGAAGAGGATGTGAACTACATCAGTGGCTCTGGATTTCAAGGAAACAGGTTTGGAAATCAGCAAGGCAACAAGTTCTTTAATGGTGGACAAAAGAGTGCTTTCACAAGCAACCAAAACTCTTCTGGATATGGTCATAATGCTGGTTATCAGAAACCTTTTTAGCAAGGTAATTCTTATCAGAGGACTTATGGATCATCTTCATATCAGACACCTCCTGCTGCTAGTGCTCATGAGAGCAAGATGGAAGCTATGATGGAGCGGTTTCTGGAGGGCCAGACGAAGGTGATGGAATGTTTAGTGTTTGTCTTGGTTTAATTCTGTCAGATTAAACCCTACTAAACATATTGGATCTAGGTTCTCATGCAGAATCATAAAAGGGATCTCAGTAAATACCTTGTTTATGCAGCGGATTAGAGAGGTATCGTCAGAGATCAATAGAACCGCCAAGGGACAGCTCCTCCAGAGGTTCACACAAGCACACTTCAGGAAGAATGGCTGCTAGACCAGAGTGGGAGGAGGCGCAGAGAGAGTTGAGAGAGAGAGCAGCTAGGTTAAGTTTTATTTATAAAACTTATGTCTAGTTCTTTTGGGCTTTTGGGCCCAAGTCCCAATCTGATTAAATCCCTTAGATTTAATCAGGCCCTTTAATCTCTCTAAGTACAGTAAATGCCTGGCACTTTTACTGTACTTCTGCTGAACCATTCCCTTATAGTTTCCTGTTAGCTTAGGCGTGTGACCCATATGGGATCATATAATAAAGGCAATAAATCCAAGACTTATAGATCATGAGCGGACTCTAGCAAGCCATCATGACCCCCAGTATTATATGACTTATGTCTGATCATTGACATACTCTTACTTTCTAGAGACAGTACAGAGATTACTGGACATAATTCCAACAATCTCCCACTTGTACTGGAATCTCTGTATTCATAATCCTTTTGTCTCAATATCTCGATTAGTCATAAGGCAAGATGAGTGTCATCCTTATAAAGCTTAATCATGTTCATCGGACTCTGATTTGACACTGACAATCCAAACGACTCGGGACAGTCCGTTTGAGCATGGCCATGCATTTTCCAGTATTCAAATCTTCGATTGGCCTAGAGATATTCACTCCATTTATATTGGAGGGACAAATCCCGTCTTGTTCCATCACTGTAAACTACTCACTTCATAATACACCCAAACAAGGTCCTTATAAATATCGCTTAACGACAGCGTTAGACAATGATCAAAGCGCATCAGTTCATGTGCAGTCACATGCATGCGAACTCAAATCTAAGGACTATACTCTATAGTCGTAGTGAGAATCTCTTATGACACAGATATAAATATCCTGAAGAGTTCTTATAAGCAGGTCATGTCCGGTCGTATGTACCCCAACATACACCTATGTACTGACTTTGATGCCGTGCATCTATGACACCCTGAAACTTGGTCATAAGTCACATACTAATCTAGTCTCACGCGGTTTTTGGTGTTCCAATTTCAACAACCTTCGACTAGGGACAAGATGGTATAAGCCATCTATCAAATATAGGGTCTCATGATCAAGCTAAATGACTTCGATGACTCAAGATCAAGTCACTTACTTCGATGACCTATAAAATGGTTTATATCATTTTGGAACGATTATTTCATCACAGTTAAAATAATCTTGAAATAATAATTTTATTAAACATCTAAAATGTTTTACAAGAACATATCAATAACTAAATAAAGCCCTCAAACTCCCACTCAAATTTAGATTACATTTCAATGTCTCTAATGCCTACAGCTTCAGTCAGGTACTCGAGCTTAGGCCTTGGGAGTGGCTTTGTCAATGGATCAGCGACATTATCATCTGTCGCAACTCGGCTGATCTTGACTTCCTTTCTATTAATGATATCACGTATCAAGTGAAATCTTCTTAGTATATGCTTGGATTTCTGGTGTGATCTTGGTTCCTTTGCCTGAGCTATAGCACCATTGTTGTCACAAAACAGTGCCAGAGGCTCAGCTGCATTTGGTATCACACCTAGTTCAATAATGAACTTTCGTATCCAAACAGCTTCCTTCGCTGCTTCTGAGGCGGCGACATATTCAGCTTCTGTAGTGGAATCAGCAACGGTGTCTTGCTTGGAGCTTCTCCAACTAACTGCACCGCCATTCAGACAAAAGATATAACCGGACTGTGACCGGAAATCATCTTTGTCTGTCTGGAAACTTGCGTCCGTGAATCCACTGACTTCAAGCACATCACTTCCACCGTACACCAAGAACTTATCCTTAGTATGTCTCAGATACTTCAGGATATTCTTGACGGCAATCCAGTGACTTTCACCTGGATCAGACTGGTATCTACTCGTCATGCTCAATGCATAAGCAACATCAGGACGAGTACATATCATGGCATACATAATAGATCCTATTGCAGATGCATAAGGAATATTCTTCATGCGCTCAAGCTCAGCAGCCGTCGTAGGGCTCTGCTTCTTGCTTAGCGTTGTGCCATGTACCATTGGCGTGAAGCCCTTCTTGGAACCTGCCATGCTGAATCTATGCAGGACTTTGTCAATGTATGAATCTTGACACAAGCCTATCAGCCTTTTAGATCTATCCCGGTAGATCCGGATTCCAAGAACGTATGCGGCTTCACCCATGTCTTTCATGGAAAAACAACTTCCAAGCCAGTCCTTTACCGACCGCAGCATTGGTATGTCGTTTCCGAGAAGCAGTATGTCATCAACATACAGAATAAGAAATACTATCTTGCTCCCACTAGTCTTCTTATACACGCATTGTTCTTCTTCGTTTCTGATGAAGTCAAATTGCTTGATCGCTTCATCAAAACGAAGATTCCAGCTCCTCGATGCTTGCTTCAATCCATAAATGGATTTATGAAGCTTGCATACTTTCCCAGCATTCTTTGGATCTATGTAACCGTCAGGTTGTGTCATATACACATCCTCTTCCAGAATTCCATTCAGGAAGGCGGTTTTTACGTCCATCTGCCAAATTTCATAATCATGAAAAGCTGCAGTTGCTAGTAGAATCCGAATAGATTTCATCATAGCCACTGGGGAATAGGTTTCATCATAATCCACACCGTGAACTTGTCTGAAACCTTTTGCCACCAACCTGGCTTTATAAATCTGGACATTTCCATCCACGTCAATCTTCTTCTTGAAGATCCATTTACACTCGATGGCTTTTACACCAGCGGGTAAGTCAACCAATGAAAACACTTGGTTGACCGACATGGAGTCCATTTCGGAATTAGTGGCCTTACGCCACTTAGAGGAATCTGGGCCCATCATGGCTTGATTGAAGTTCGATGGTTCATCACCATCAATGATCAGAAGATCATGACAGTCAGTCACGAGGAATCCTTGATATCTCTCGGGTTCGTGACGGATCCTCCCGGATCTTCGAACTTCAGGTACTACAGGTTCAGGCTCTACAATTTCTTGTAGGTCCTCCTGCTGCTCTTCCTCATTAGGTTGAGCAGTATCCTGTTCATCTTGAATTTCTTCAAGCAGTACCTTACTCCCACTGTTTTTCTTAGAGAGAAACTCCCTCTCAAGAAAATTACAATCCCGGGCAACAAAAATCTTGTTCTCGGATCGTAGGTAGAAGTAATAAGCCTTGGTCTCCTTCGGATAACCAATGAAGTAGCATTTATCAGACTTTGGTGTAAGCTTGTCAGAGATCAATCTCTTGACATAGGCTTCACAACCCCAAATTCTAAGATAAGACAGCGCTGGAGTTTCTCCAGTCCACAATTCATATGGTGTCTTGGCTACTGCTTTTGATGGCGCTCTATTTAGGGTGAACACTGCTGTTAGCAGAGCATATCCCCAAAGGGATATTGGGAGGTCTGTGTGACTCATCATAGACCGAACCATATCCAATAGGGTCCGATTCCTCCTCTCAGACACACCATTCCATTGAGGTGTTCCAGGAGGAGTGAGTTGGGAAACTATCCCACACTCTCTCAGATGATCACTGAACTCTTGGCTCAAGTATTCTCCTCCTCGGTCGGACCGAAGAGCTTTAATGCTTTTGCCAAGTTGGTTCTGTACTTCATTTTGGAATTCTCTGAATCTCTCAAACGATTCAGACTTATGTTTCATTAAATAAACATATCCATACCTGCTGAAATCATCAGTGAAGGTAATGAAGTACTGGTAGTTTCCTCTTGCATTTGTGGACATTGGGCCACACACATCAGTGTGTATCAGGCCCAATAAGTCACTGGCCCTCTCGTTGGGTTTATTAAAGGGGGCCCGCATCATTTTGCCCATCAGGCAGGATTCGCATTTCTCACATGACTCAAAGTCAAACGAGCCAAGAAGTCCATTCGAATGGAGCCTCTTAATGCGTTTCTCACTGATGTGCCCTAAACGACAATGCCATAGAAACGTTTGGTTCTCCTCATTAGGTTTGAACCGTTTGGTATTAATGTTATAAATTGGCGCGGATTGATCAAGTATATAAAGCCCATTCGTAAGAGGGGCACAACCATAGAACAAATTATTGCGATTGAAGGAACATAATTTATTCTTAACTGAAAAATCATAACCTTCCAAATCCAACAAAGAAACTGAAATAATATTTCTGCTTATCGCAGGTACAAAATAGCAGTTATTAAGTTCTAAAACCAATCCCGAAGGTAAAGACAACAAGTATGTGCCTACAGCTAGTGCAGGAACTTTCGCTCCATTCCCAACTCGTAGCTCCACTTGTCCTTTCTTCAGCCTCCTACTGTTGCTGAGTGCCTGCATATTAGTACAAATATGAGCCCCACAACCAGTTTCCATAACCCATGAGGTATTATCAGAAGTAGTTGTATTAACTTCTATAACAAAAATACCTGATGAAGAAGTCTCCAGAGTCTTCTTCTTCAATTCCTTTAGACCTTCCAGGAATTTCTTACATTCTCTCCTCCAATGCCCTGGTTCTTTGCAGAACCTGCAGATGTCAGTAGGCCCAGCCTTTGACTTGGGCTTGGGCTTGGACGTGTCCTTGTCCGAGACTTGAACAACCTTAGCCTTTCCCTTGTCCTTGGCAGAGGATTTCTTAAAGCCCTTGCCCTTTTGTACCATAAGCACGTTGGGGTCCTTGGCTTTCCTCAAGTTGGGCTCTGCAGTCTTGAGCATTCCATGAAGCTCAGGCAATGTCTTAGTCAAGCCATGCATATTGAAGTTCAGAATGAACTGATCATAGCTTGCAGGCAAAGACTGCAGAATGATGTCGCAGGCAAGTTCATGGCTGATAGGGCAGTCGAGTTTCTGAAGATGATCGAGATAACCCATCATCTTCAAGACATGAGGACTCACTGCCGCACTTGCAGCCATCTTGCAGTCTAAGAGGTTCTTAACTGTCTGGAACCTCTCAGTTCTTGCCTGCTCCTGAAAAAGCGATTTCAGGCTTGCCATTATCTCGATGGGCGACAGCACACTCTCGAACTGCATTTGCAGTTCAGGAGTCATGGTTGCCAACATCAGGCAATAGACATCATTTTCATCTGACGAATGCTTTTCCCAAGCATTCTGCAGATTCCTGGCGGCATTGTTTGGAGGCCTCTCGGGGAGGGGATCACGAAGGACATATTCCTTCTTCTCCTGCTTGAGGACCAGCCTCAAGTTCCTCGACCACGTCAGGAAGTTCGTTCCAGTCAGCTTCTCTTTGTCGAGAACTGATCGGATTGAGAATGTGTTTTGTGTGCTTGTTGTAGTCATTGCTGAAATTTAAGATAAAAAGGATTTTAGTTTATATGTTCAATATGAGTAATCTCGCATTATATTCAATAACATTAGTTACCCTCAATAGAATATAATGATTCCAAGATCCACATATAACTAAGATCAAAGTGGGCCACTGGCCGTCACCCAACCTTAGCTTATATCGGTAAGCCCTATCTCGGCTAATTATATCCGTGATATAACTCTTGGTTGTGAATCTGGGCCCGAGGCCCAATCCACTCTGATGTCTCAAGGTCCGGGACTCCCGATGGTCCAGTCAAGAAAACCAGACTATACAGTCATGTAATCACTAATGTCTGGGACTCCCAATGACATTAATGAATCACAAACTGTCTTACCCACGCAAAAAATAGACATCCTCACACTGTAAGGCCATGTGTATAATTGAATAGGCTTCAACAGCTGACATAGACTGGACAAGACATCCAACGCTTGATATTATTTGAGGTTTGTAGGTTTTCTTAAAATTTCCTCCCAAAATAGAAGATTACTATTTTGGGAAACTTTCCATTTTGGAAACCTACTGGTTTTGGAAACTTTCATAATTGGAAACTTCCTAAATTTGGAAACTTTCTAACTATAGAAATTTCATAAATATCCAAAACATGCAAATCTAGAAACTTCTATTCTAAGAAACTTTCTAATTTAATATTTTGGAAACTAATTAATTTAAAATCGATTTTTAATTATTAAATAAAAATTTTTAAATTAAATCTGAAGAAAAGACTCAAATAACTGGCCCAATTGTTTTAACTTCTTGGCCCAAGGCCCAAGAATTTGTCTATGTCCAAGACATAACCCAATTGCCCAATTAAATGACATAACCGGTCTGGTTCATTAAAATTGGTCTAACCAAGATTAATTACTACGATAACCACAATTGTTAACCGGTCATTTACTAAACCGGATTTTATCAATTTATTTGGTCCAACCAAATCAAATTAGAAAACCACTGGTTTAGGCACTAAATCCAATTTTAAACGACATTGGATTTCTTATCACGGTTTAACCAGATTTAATAATATTTATTAAGTCTGTAAACCGTGACGATTATTAAATAATTTTTAAACCGAACCACAAACCAAAACCGGACCGGCACAAGCTGCGACCATCGATCCGGACAGCACAAGCTTCACGCGATCGATGCAGCAAGGCGGGACGAGAGCGGGACGTGATCGGGCAAGCGCGGCCGAGAGAGGCGGGATACGATCGCACTGCGGACCGGTCCATCTCTCGCGCCTTATCGCCGATCGGAACGACGACGCGACACGATCCGGTCAAGCGATCGGTCCGTGCGTCACTCCGATCCGGACGTGTGATCCTTTGGCGATCCACACTCCGACGCATACCTTTCCTAATGGATCGGTTCATGCGATTTTAGCTTAGGGTTTTATAGGTTTTTTAATTATGTTTCTTAAGTGTTTTCTTATCAAATATATCACAAGCTATGATTGATTCAAACACTTCTAAACAACCTAAACATGATTCTAACAAGAAACCCTAATAGAACCAATGGCTCTGATACCACTGATGGAATGTTTAGTGTTTGTCCTGGTTTAATTCTGTCAGATTAAACCCTACTAAACATATTGGATCTAGGTTCTCATGCAGAATCATAAAAGGGATCTCAGTAAATAACTTGTTTATGCAGCGGATTAGAGAGGTATCGTCAGAGATCAATAGAACCGCCAAGGGACAGCTCCTCCAGAGGTTCACACACGCACACTTCAGGAAGAATGGCTGCTAGACCAGAGTGGGAGGAGGCGCAGAGAGAGTTGAGAGAGAGAGCAGCTAGGTTAAGTTTTATTTATAAAACTTATGTCTAGTTCTTTTGGGCTTTTGGGCCCAAGTCCCAATCTGATTAAATCCCTTAGATTTAATCAGGCCCTTTAATCTCTCTAAGTACAGTAAATGCCTGGCACTTTTACTGTACTTCTGCTGAACCATTCCCTTATAGTTTCTTGTTAGCTTAGGCGTGTGACCCATATGGGATCATATAATAAAGGCAATAAATCCAAGACTTATAGATCATGAGCGGACTCTAGCAAGCCATCATGACCCCCAGTATTATATGACTTATGTCTGATCATTGACATACTCTTACTTTCTAGAGACAGTACAGAGATTACTGGACATAATTCCAACAGAAGGTCACTGTGGAATTCAACAAGAAGCTGGATTCGGGGTATGCAGATCTGAATGGGAAGTTTGAATCTTTGAGTACACATATGAGGCAGTTGGATTCTCAAGTTGCTCAAACTGCTAGAGCTGTTAAGAGGCAAGTCGGATTCCTTCCTGGAAGTACATATACTAATCCAAAGCATCACTGCAATGCTATATCACTGCGAAGTGGGAAAGAACTGCAACCAATCCCTAATAGGCAGATTACTGATAAGGAGATCGAGGAGATGGACGAATTTGAAGAAGAGTATGAAGCTGTGAAACGGACGTCGACCGACACTACCACTGGTAATCGGTCGACACTAGCTTTTTCGAGTTCTCGTGACGGACAAAAATAGACCGAGGTCGATTTTGAGGTCGACGCCAGAACTAAATCGACTTACGTCGATCGACACCAAGATGATGTTGGTCGACACCAGACGCGTACATAGGCAGAAACTCAGACGAAAGCTCCTGTAGCTGCAGGGAAAGTGTACAAACCCAAAGTACCTTTCCCTAGGAACCCAAAGCGGTCTAAGTTTGAACGGTTCAAGGGTAATTATATGGCTATGATGAGCAAGCTAACTCTTCCAATGTCATTGATGGACGCTGTCAGCGATAACCCAGTGTTAAAAAGGTTTTTGAAGCAGATGTTAACTTCTGATATGGGAGATGACGAGTGTGTGATGATGATCACTGAGGTCTGTAGTGCTGTCATCGTAAACAGAGTTCCACAAAAGCAAAAGGATCCATGGATCTTTGTCTTGGACTGTACCATCTTCAGAGACAGATTTGAGAGATCATTGTGTAATTTGGGATCCAGCGTCAATCTGATGCCATATTCAGTTGCTAAGCAAATGGGAATGACAGATTTCACACCTACTAGGATATCCTTGATTCTAGAAGATCGCTCCATAAGGATTCCTGAGGGCCTTTTGTAGGATGTACCGATAAAGATTGGTGAATGTGTTATTCCAACTGACTTCGTAGTCTTGCAGTACAATGATGAGCCTAAGGATCCTCTTATCCTAGGCAGGCCGTTCTTGGCTACAGCTGGTGCCATCATTGATGTGAAAAGAGAAAAGATTGATCTCAATGTGGGTGATCTGGTGATGAATTTTGACATGGATAAGCTAATGAGACACCATACCATTGACGGGCAGACCTTCTATGTTGATACGATTGAGAAACTGGCTGTAGAATTCCTCAATCAGATGCATCATGATGATCCTTTGGAGAGAGATCTAATGAGTTCTAGGAATGATTTGGAGCTGGAGGATGATGATGTTGCTGGGTACCTGAGGCTGATGGATGTTACCGAGCAAGTGATGAATTTAGAGGTCGCTGATGACGACCAGTGTCGACCGACACGACAGGGTAATCGGTCGACACCTGTCACGACAGACTGGAGCAAGGAGAGAGCTCCAAAGTTCGAGTTGAAACAGCTACCTGCGGGCCTCAAATATGCATTCCTAGGTAAAAATTCTACTTATCCTGTTATAGTCAATGCTGATTTCACTACAAAAAAAATCTATATTGATAGCACAGTGTTATAGCACGGTTTGCTAAACTGCTATTGAAGATGAATTTGTAATTTTGGTTACTATATAATAGCATTTGATAAATGCTAAGATAAGTTTTCATTAAGCGGGAAGCGAAAATTATGTTCCGCCTAAACTTTTGCCAAAATCTAAGTTTTAGAGCCAAATTTTTATGATAGGCGCCAACACTTAGAAATTTTAGGTTTGATCATTTTTTTTATCTCAAATTTCTTTTGGTTTCCAACATAAACTTTTTCTTTTCTCCTTCTCTTCCTCTTTCTTTTCTCCTTTATTTATCGTCTCTCTTCTTCCTCCTCACCCAGCCAAACCCTAAATCGAGTTTCACCATCTCTACCTCTCTATCTCTCTATGAATCTCACGCTGTGCATCAATTCTACACTGAATCGCGTTCGCTGTCGAAGATTTCAGGTTCAGATCTCCCCATGCCTCCTCCTTCAGATCCCAATCCCTCTGACCCAGCTCACCCAAACCTTAGCTCCATTTTCGCCGGCGTCTCCTCGTCTCTGAAGAACCGACCAGCTCCTATCCCTCCGCATCTCTCTGTCGAGTTATCTCTCTCTATCTCTCAGAGCCAATTTTGTTCGTGTTCATCAAGGGTAATCTCCGCCGCTTATTCGTCGTCGGAGGATCTGTCTCTGTACGTATGATTTTTGTTATCAATGTCTAAGTTGTTTCTTCTCTCTTGCACTTTGTTGCGCTTTCTTAAAGCCAGAGATTGGAATGTCCACAAAGCTCACAAAATGGTTTCAATCTCTCTTTGCTTAAATCTGGATTTATTTTGGGGTTTTAGGTACATATATTTGGAAGAATTCTTGCGGTTTCTGTCTGAAAAGGAGTCTGAAAGAGTCATGGCCCTCTTTGAAGGAGCTTCAGAGAGCCATAAGATCACCAAGTCTCCCTGTCATTGCCGTTGGTATGGGAAAAATGCATACACTACAGCTGCTTTCCACTGGGTAAGCAATGATCATTTTGAGGTTTTAAGTCGCTTAATTTATCAAATTGTAAGCCTTCCTCTCATTTGTATTACAGCGACACTAAGTGGAAATTTCTAGATGGTGTGAAAAACTCAGGTGCTACACTTCCTAGATCGGTTATAGTTCAGCAGTGTATACGTGATATGCAGGTTTTGGAGTCCTTGTGTGACTATGTAAGTAGCTGTTAGTTATAAAGGTAGTTGGTAATCGCTGTATAAATCTGAACATCTGAGTTTTTTTTTTTTTGTTGTAGGCTTCTCGGACTAAGAAGTATGAGCCTTCAAAACCTGTGGTCAGCTTCTCCACAGATGTTGTCGTTGAAGTTCTAGGTTCTGTTGCAACAGTTGATGGAGATATAGTAAAACAGATTTTACCATTTGTCGATTCTGGTCTTCAATCTGCTGTGAAAGGATGTTTAGATCAGCAGGTTTGTAGATCGGAATTTGCTGAATATCGTTAGTTAGTTCATTTTGTTTCAGTTAGTTCGGTTTTTATGACATGTTTAATATTGTTCTAGGTTGGTGCGTTAATGGTTGTTGGTATGTTGGCTAACAGAGCAACACTAAATGATAATCTTATCAAACGGTTTATGAGGTCAATCATCGACATTTCAGGTTGCAGTCTGAGCTAGGATTTGGGTTAGCAATTATCTGAAAATTTTGGTTGTGTTTTGTGGTATTTCAGTTTAAACGCCATCAATGTCTGCGGAATCAGCTGTTCGTGAAACTGTGCCATTTTCTGAATACGAGATTCTGAAAAAGGAGCATGAGAATTTGTCTAAGGAACATGAAACCTGAATCAACACGCTCGTGGAGTATGAGAATTTGCTGGCGAAGAAGCAGAGAGAGGCAGCTGTGTATAAGGAAGATGTTGAAAAGTGGGAGAACAAGTATGGTGAAATGGAGAAGAAGCTAGAGAAGCTCGAAAAGGGCATCGAAGACTTGCTGTCTTCTGGTTTAAACGAGATGAATGGTGTGGATTCAGGGACTGCAACACTTGCAGAGGATCCTTGTTATGTTAACTGCAACTATGAAGGTGATCATGTGTTTTCTTTGATATGTTTTGACGTTTCTTACTAATTGTGTTTTAAATTTAGGCTAATATCTATATGCAGGTGTGATTGAGATCAGTGATGACGATGAAGGAAACCAAAGAGAAAGCAGTGGAGGACAGTGTGACTCTCAAAACCAAGAAAACTTATGCTTCTATATGTGAGCAAGAACCTGAAATCAGTAGATGGAGAAGCAGAGAGTAAGAAGTGGTGTGAAACAGAAAAGTGGTGAGGAAAATGAAGATGGTGAAGCTGATGAGAATGCAGAGAATGAAGAAGCAGAGCCTGATGCATATTTAGCAACCACATTTGTGTATAGATATGTGTTTTTATGATGTTTGTGTAGGAATTTTAGATATGTGTTTTTATGATGTTTGTGTAAGAGATTTTTTAGATTATTAATGAAAATCATATTTTGAATTAAAATTTCCAATATATATATATATTTAATATAAATTTAATTGATTATAATTTATAAATATAGTTAATATAATATTTATTAAAACAATTTAGCAATGCTATAAAATAATATATATATAGCATCACAAACTAAAGCTATCATAAACTATATCCAGTAATAGCAAGAAAAAATATCGCTATTATAGTTAACGATATTATAGCACAGACAAAAAATGCTATCGTATCTGGCCTACCTATTATAGCTGGGGCAGACATAGCATTTTCAAAAACGCCATCATATACATACCATGGCGTTTTTCGTGTGCTAAGAATAGAGATTTTTCTTGTAGTGTTTGAATAACACAGAACTCACCTTACTGCTAAGCAAGCTGCGCAAGCATCGCAAGGCTCTTGGCTATTCTCTTGATGATATTTCAGGTATCTCTCCAGACTTGTGCATGCATAGGATACACCTTGAGGATGAGAGCATGTCGTCGATTGAGAATCAGAGGCGTTTAAATCCCAACCTACAATAGGTTGTAAAGAAGGAGATCATGAAACTGGTGAATCTTTCCTATCTCCGACAGTAATTGGGTCAGCCCAGTTCATGTGGTTCCTAAGAAGGGAGGAGTCACTGTGGTTAGGAACGAGAAGAATGAGCTGATCCCTACAAGGACAGTCACTGGCCACAGGATGTGCATAGACTACAGGAAGTTGAATGCAGCCACCAGGAAAGATCACTTCCCACTTCCTTTTATTGATCAGATGTTGGAGAGGTTAGCAAGTCATCCATACTACTGCTTTTTGGATGGCTATTATGGTTTCTTTCAGATCCCTATCCACCCAGAGGACCAGGAGAAGACCACATTTACATGTCCTTATGGTACCTTTGCATACCGCAGAATGCCATTTGGACTGTGTAATGCTCCTGCGACGTTTCAGAGGTGCATGATGTCAATCTTCACGGACATGATAGAGGATTTTATGGAGGTCTTCATGGATGATTTCTCTGTCTACGGACCATCTTACCATGCATGTCTGGATAATCTATGCAAGGTGCTAGCTCGTTGTGTGATAGGGTCAGGTTTTAATCCTATATCTAACTGCAAGTGCACAGTTCAGTAGTTGTAGTATATAGGTATCGAATCCACAGGGACTCCGGTATTCAATAGCTCAAGAACAGGAAATTAAACTAGGAAGAAAGCAATGTGATTGAATTAAAAGCAATGCGAGAAAGTAAACAGAAAGCAGAGATTGTTGGTTGTGAAAACAAGTTATTAAGAGCGCTAAGTCTAGGGCGTTCTCAGGAAATCAAACAAGCAGACAGTTTATTCAGCAAGGATCTAATTAAGCACAGTTCTAGAACTCAAAACACAGATATAGAATTAACCAAATTCCTTTGCGATAATTCTCTAAGTCTAAGTGCAGCAAACCAAACTTTCGTTTGCGAGAACTAACAGATTAAACTAGCATTAATTCCAAGTTTGATAAGTTCACAATTATCCTAAACCAAACTTTCGTTTGCGAGAAGTTTAATTGCTCAACCTAAAGAGTTCAGATTCCTAAACCACACTTCCGTGTCGAATTTAGCAACCTAAGATCTAGATTCTAATTGATCAGGTTAGAACTAGCTTTAAGCACAATTAGATTGAAGAACAGATATAGTTATGAATCCTTAACTGAATTTAAACAAGTCTAGCAAGTCATGAAATCCTATGTGAGAAACCCTAAACCTAACAAGGAATCTACTCAGACATAGATAATGAAAACATAATCATATGAAGAATAAATTGCATAAAAGATAAAGAATTAAAGGGGTTCGAAATCTTCTCCAAATACAGATGAAGTAAAGGTTCAGATCAGCCCCAAAAGCTCTAAAAATCCTCTGCTCTTAATTATGAAAGCGTATCTAATTAAAACACCAAAAACTTAATTATATAGGTCAAATCTCGGCCAGGGGCTTCTTTGTAAATATCAGGAACTTCTGGATCAGAATGCAATATCTTGACTCTTCATAAACCGCCGAGTTTCGGCCCATCTCGCTGGTGCAACGATCGGTGCTAGTGTGCAACGATCGACGCATTTCTCTGTTTCGGACAGTGAACTCTATCTCTCGGCCAAACACTCCAAAAATCTCCAAAAATCTCCAAAAAGTGCCATAATCACCAAATATGCTCCAAACCTGATTATACCTGTAAAAGACTCTAAAAGAACACAAAAAGACACTAAAACACACTTATATCATGGTCTAAAACTAGTAAAAACCATGATATATCAACTCCCCCACACTTAGCCTTTGCTTGCCCTCAAGCAAAACAGAGAACTAAAGCTTGGTGAAGAGGTTTGAAAACTCTTCAGAAACTCATTTCATCCTAGAAGCTACAATACTCAGATTCCCCTTAGTAAACCACTGAAAGAATCAATCACAGGATATCAAGACCAACATGTACTTCCCCCACACTTAGCAACTGTCCTTAGTAAACTCCACAATCACATTCAAGCATTCAAATTCTCCCTACTGACTTCTACAAGTATTTAAGTGCGGTCTCACCTAAGGAGTATCGATCAAAGGGCACATGGATTCTTACCTTATCAGCTCTAGACCACCATACTATCTTTCTCTAGTCCCTTTCTCTTCTTTTCCCTTCTTTAACAACTGATTTTTCCCACATTGGGTATCATTTTTTTTTTTTATCAGTGTTCTTCCCGTTATGGGGTGTACTTTGGACACATTCCATGGATAGCACATGAGATAATAGGGGTCTCTACCACTCCTGTGACCACTTCGGAGTTACTAACTCATCCTCAGTTTATTATCTTCTTTTTTTTTTTTTTACTTTATAGAAGGGGAGAAGGGAACTAAATAGGATAGGTTGACAGGCTGTGTCAGAACTAACAAGGGAATCCGACACAAGGTATACCAAGCCCTTAGGTTAGAAATCTAAGTCAGTATTAAATTGAAGTCAGTAAAAGGATCCTCTGATACCTGAAGTGATGTGGGTGTTCCCAGTAGGTTGATCTGTGTCTGGGTTTTCTAATAGTCAGAGATAGATCCTGCAACTTCATCCCAATGGTTACTTAAGTTCCTGCAAGTCTTGTAAATCTTCTCAGAAAATCATAGTTTCTTACTTAAACAATTTTGACTCAATAAAACAAAAAAATTTGAAAAATGGACTGACTCTTAAGAAAACAGAAAGATAAACGTCAGTAGCACCTCCCCCACACTTAAAACACACTGTCCCCAGTAGTGTCAAGCGAAGTATCGGTAAAAATAAAATAATAGATAAAAGATGAGATTATGTCTGTCGGCTTTACCTCTGTCGCTCAGGCATCGATCGTTGCAATAAGTGCATCGACCGTTACTTGGCGATTTTCGTGTATGGTCGATCGTTGCTCAGGACCGCAACGATCGCTGCAATGCGATTCCGATCGTGTTGTGACGATCGACACAGAAGTGCGTCGATCGACGCACTGCGAATCTGTCCGAGACCTGCAATCATAAACTCACCAAAAACAAAAACAAAGGTAAAATTCTAACAAAAACACCAAAAATTAAGCAGAAAAACACCAATACCTAATGGTGGGTTGCCTCCCACCCAGCGCTTGTTTAAGGTCAATAGCTTGACCGGACGAACAAGATTTTCAGGCACCAGGAGATCCTGACAGAGACTTTTTCTGTCTCTGTCCAAGTCTCCTCATCCAAGGTGGCGAGTAGGCTGTTGCAGAATGCTCATGTCCAAGAAAAGATGGAGTAAAATGTGCTCCAGGATCTACAATCATAGTGTTATCAGGCCGCTCATCGTCTGCATCCCTTATGGTGAATGTTTGCCCATCTATCAGTGGTCTTCGCAGCTTATCCATCTCATAACGCAGCGGTTCATCTCCCAGATGGAGGTCTATCAGGCTGTTCCTAACATCAGTTACCGCTTCTGCTGTAGCCAAAAATGGTCTTCCAAGCAACAATGCTTCATCCGGATCGCAGTCATATTTCAGCACTAAGAAGTCTGTTGGAACTAAATAGTTTCCAACTCTCACCGGGATGTCCATCAGGAGTCCTTCAGTAACTCGTATGGACTGATCAGCTAGGACAAGAGAGGTCCTAGTAGGAGTAAAATCTAGCATACCCAGCTTCTCTGCCACAGAGTATGGCATCAAACTTCCAGCAGCTCCTAAGTCACACAGAGAACGCCTAAAACTATCCTCAAATATTGAACAATCAAGCACAAAGACTCCAGGATCAGGCAGCTTCTTTGGGATCTTGGTTAGCAGAACATCACTAATATGCTGAGGAACTATAATCACCCAGTCTCTCAGCTCTTCATCTAGAGGCATCATCTTGTTCAAATACCTCTGCACACATGGATGATAAGGTGGATCATCAGAAGTTGGAATTTCTTCCAATTCTTCACCAATCTCCTCTAGCTTCTTAAGTTCTTCAATTTCCTGCTTAATCACTTCAGACACTGAGGAGTGTTGTCTAACAATCTGCGCATAAATCTCATGTTGAGAGATCTCAGAGACTCCAGAGAATAAGCCATCAAGCTCTAAATCTGCATCAATACCATCATCACTCAGCGAATCTGTCTGTTCACGACGTGCATCGATCGACACTAGTTGTGTGTCGATCGTTGCAATGCTGCAATTTTCACCCGAGAGTTTTTCACCAAAATCCAGGATTTCTTCTTCCTTCACCAATTCAGCTGTACTTAGCTCAAATTTTCACCTAGGTGAGATCCATCATTAATGTACACAAACCAGGCCTTAATATGAGTGTCTGCTAGTCCTTTTCCCTTTATTGAGCTGGAAATCTGGTTCACCTGAGTATCCAACTGCTTCATGTGAGTGTTCAGGGACTCAAACTTTCCATTGAGGTCTTCATATACAGCATCCAACTTCTTGTTGCAGTCCACAGAAATCTTGGTCTGACTCTCCATTAGTTGTTCCATCATAGCTTCCATTCTACTCTCATGAGCTGTAGGTGCAGGAGGAGTCTGATAAGATGAAGATCCATAGGTCCTCTGAGTACCTTGTCCAAAGGTCTTCTGAAAACCACTAGTCTGTCCAGAATTAGATGAGTTGCTGTTGAAAGCACTTTTCTGTCCTCCATTGAAGAATTTGTTTCCCTGTTGATTACCAAATCTATTACCTTGGAATCCAGAACCTCCTATGTAATTCACATCTTCCTCCTGAGTGTCCTCCTCAGTTTGAATTACCTCTACATCTTGGGCAAAGTGGACAGCTTTCTTAGCTGCTAGGAGATTACAAACTATGTCCAGCCTAGATCTAATATCAGCTATGTCAGAATTCTCTACATTTCCACCAGATTTCTTTCTCCTCTCATCCATAGTCTTGCAACTGTTGCTGCCTATTAGGTTCTCAATCAACTGCTTAGCTTGTGTAGGAGTCTTGGTGTTGAAGTTAGCATTACTGGAGTTGTCCAGTGCAGACTGATATGGAATATCTATGCCTCTGAAGAAGATACCAATCAACTGAACCTCAGTGAATCCATGGTGTGGGCAGTCACGCTGATACTGCTTAAATCTCATCCAGGCAGTCTTTAAAGGCTCCACAGCTCCTTGGGAAAAGGTGAGTATGTCCTGTCTGGACTGGTCTGAGCGCGCATCATCATAGAAGTGACGCAGGAACTCACTCTTCAGGGCTGCCCAAGTAGTATACTGAGAAGGTGCCAGCTGCTTTAGCCATGCACTAGCGTCTCCAGCAAGACTGTGCGGAAAGAGCTTAAGGAACAGATAGTCCGGGCAGACTCCATCATACTTCATGCCAGTGACTATGTCCTCAAACGAATCAATGTGATCCATAGGCTGCTCCCTTGGGTAACCATGAAATGCATTCTGTCTCATCAGCGAGTAGTATATGGTTTTGATCTCAAAATCATTTCTTTCAAAAGCAGGAAGCACTAAAGCTGACCGGTTTGCATGAAACTCATCCGGTCTGTTGTAGTCAGCTAAAGCCCTCTCACGTACAACCATCTCTCTACCATGTGCCCGTCCTTGACCCTGGTTCTGCTCCTGTTGTTGTTGCTCAGGAGGATCAGGGATGACATTCCCTTCAGCATTAACCCTTTGAAAAGTAGCATTGTATGGGTTATTATCTCGGTCCCTCAGAGTACCTTGAGCATCGCGTTCTAGAATCAAACGTTCTCGCACCATCCTTTCTCTTCTTTCTCTTATGTTGGTTCTCTCTAGACGTCCAAGTTCTTCAAGTCCGAGATTAACTAAGCTCGAGTTCGGATTACTTCTAGTTTTCTGCGTCTGCATAAACTGTCTGTAATCGTCCAGCAACGATCGATGCTATCAGTGCAACGATCGGTTCAATCTCAGAATCGCCTAGTGACGATCGGTGCAAGGGTGCAACGATCGACGCAGTGCGAAATTGGTACCTGCGACAGAGAGAAAAACAGACAAAAATCAGTAACTAAAAAAAAACAAAAACAAAAACGAAAAGAAAACGAAAAATCCTAGTAAAACCCTAGGTTCTAAGCTATCGAAGACTCTAAGAGTCCCCGGCAACGGCGCCAAAAACTTGATAGGGTCAGGTTTTAATCCTATATCTAATTGCAAGTGCACAGTTCAGTAGTTGTAGTATATAGCTATCGAATCCACAGGGACTCCGGTATTCAATAGCTCAAGAACAGGAAATTAAACTAGGAAGAAAGCAATGTGATTGAATTAAAAGCAATGCGAGAAAGTAAACAGAAAGCAGAGATTGTTGGTTGTGAAAACAAGTTATTAAGAGCGCTAAGTCTAGGGCGTTCTCAGGAAATCAAACAAGCAGACAGTTTATTCAGCAAGGATCTAATTAAGCACAGTTCTAGAACTCAAAACACAGATATAGAATTAACCAAATTCCTTTGCGATAATTCTCTAAGTCTAAGTGCAGCAAACCAAACTTTCGTTTGCGAGAACTAACAGATTAAACTAGCATTAATTCCAAGTTTGATAAGTTCACAATTATCCTAAACCAAACTTTCGTTTGCGAGAAGTTTAATTGCTCAACCTAAAGAGTTCAGATTCCTAAACCACACTTCCGTGTCGAATTTAGCAACCTAAGATCTAGATTCTAATTGATCAGGTTAGAACTAGCTTTAAGCACAATTAGATTGAAGAACAGATATAGTTATGAATCCTTAACTGAATTTAAACAAGTCTAGCAAGTCATGAAATCCTATGTGAGAAACCCTAAACCTAACAAGGAATCTACTCAGACATAGATAATGAAAACATAATCATATGAAGAATAAATTGCATAAAAGATAAAGAATTAAAGGGGTTCGAAATCTTCTCCAAATACAGATGAAGTAAAGGTTCAGATCAGCCCCAAAAGCTCTAAAAATCCTCTGCTCTTAATTATGAAAGCGTATCTAATTAAAACACCAAAAACTTAATTATATAGGTCAAATCTCGGCCAGGGGCTTCTTTGTAAATATCAGGAACTTCTGGATCAGAGTGCAATATCTTGACTCTTCATAAACCGCCGAGTTTCGGCCCATCTCGCTGGTGCAACGATCGGTGCTAGTGTGCAACGATCGACGCATTTCTCTGTTTCGGACAGTGAACTCTATCTCTCGGCCAAACACTCCAAAAATCTCCAAAAAGTGCCATAATCACCAAATATGCTCCAAACCTGATTATACCTGTAAAAGACTCTAAAAGAACAAAAAAAGACACTAAAACACACTTATATCATGGTCTAAAACTAGTAAAAACCATGATATATCACTGTGAGGAAAAGCACCTGGTTTTGAACTGGGAGAAATGTCATTTTATGGTCAAGAATGGCATTGTGCTTGGACATAGAGTCTCTGAGGCAGGAATTGAGGTGGACAGAGCTAAGATTGAGGTAATGACAGGGCTGCAGGCGCCTGATTCAGTCAAAGGAATAAGAAGTTTCCTTGGGCATGCTGGTTTTTACAGGAGGTTCATTAAAGACTTCAACAAGATAGCTAGGCCACTCACTGCACTTCTCTGCAAGGATGTGAAATTTGAGTTCACAGATGAGTGTCATGCTGCATTCAAAGAGCTGAAGCAAGCTTTAATCTCTCCTCCAATTGTGCAACCTCCAGATTGGAGTCTACCTTTTGAGGTAATGTGCGATGCTAGTGATTATGCAGTAGGAGTTGTTCTTGGGCAGAAGAAGGACAAGAAGCTCCATGCTATCTATTATGCCAGTAGAACTCTTGATGATGCTCAAAGGAACTATACAACCACTGAGAAGGAATTGTTGGCAGTTGTATTTGCATTTGAGAAGTTTCGTTCCTACCTGATTCGATCCAAAGTGGTTGTACATACTGATCATTCTGCGCTTAAGTATTTGATGCAGAAGAAAGATGCTAAGCCAAGGCTGTTGAGATGGATTCTATTGCTTCAAGAGTTTGACATAGAGGTGAGAGACAAGAAAGAAGTAGAAAATGGTGTTGATGATCACTTGTCTCGGATTAGGATCGATGAGGATGTTCCAATAGATGATTCTCTACCAGAAGAGAACATCTACAAGATTAAGACAGGTTTTCGGGATGTTTCTGCGAGTCCACTGATTTCTACACGGATTCCAGGGTCAATGTCGATCGACACTCAGCTCATGTCGGTCGACATTCGACTCGAAAAAGCGGACGATAATCGATCACGCTCGACATTGCTTGCCCGATTAGGGACGATGTCGGTCGACATCAACACTGGTGTCGGTCGATATCGGCTGCGGACAGAGGCAAAAATTCCGGATGATGAAGCTGACATATTCATAGCTGCAATAGTCCACGGTCCTCTCCCTGCTAGACCTTGGTATGCCGATATAGCCAACTACCTTGCTGCAGAGGATGAGCCTGAAGTGTTTAAAGGCTATGATAAGAAGAAGTTCCTTAGAGAAGCCAGGCGCTATTACTGGGATGAACCCTACTTGTACAACCACTGTTCTGATGGTATCTACAGACGATGCATTGCGGAGTCTGAAGTAGATAATGTGTTGTACCACTGCCATGGTTCTGAGTATGCTGGACACTTTGCTACATTCAAGACAGTGTCTAAGGTTCTTCAAGCAGGCTTCTGGTGGCCTACAATGTTCAAGGATGCCCAATTATTTGTCTTTCGGTGCGATGTGTGTCAGAGGAGGGGGAAAATAAGCAAGAGACATGAGATGCCACAAAACTTCATCCTTGAGATTGAAGTCTTTGATTGCTGAGGCATCGATTTCATGGGTCCGTTTCCATCTTCTTATGGGAACAAGTATATATTGGTTGTTGTGGACTATGTATCCAAATGGGTTGAAGCGATTGCAAGTCCGACCAATGAATCTTCGGTAGTTCTTAAGCTGTTTAAGACTATCATCTTCCCCAGATTTGGAGTCCCTAAGATTGTGATAAGTGATGGTGGAACTCACTTTATCAACAGAGTTTTCGAGAAGCTGCTTAAAAAGCATGGAGTTCATCATCGTGTGGCTACTCCATATCACCCTCAGACTAGTGGACAAGTGGAAGTCTCTAACAGACAGATCAAGGAGATTCTGGAGAATACAGTTGGGAAGACTAGGAAGGATTGGGCTGCAAAGTTGGATGATGCGCTGTGGGCTTACATGACTGCGTTTAAGACGCCACTGGGGACTACACCATTCGATCTACTCTATGGGAAAGCTTGTCACATTCCAGTTGAGCTAGAGCACAAGGCTAAATGGGCTGTCAGACAGATGAACTATGATCTCAAACCTGCAGTTGAAAGGCGCTTGATACAGCTAAATGAGTTAGATGAAATTCGCCACCATGCCTATGAGAACTCAAAGATGTACAAGGAGCGCACAAAATCATATCATGATAAGAAGATCATCTCACGCAACTTCGAACCCAATGATCATGTACTTCTCTACAACTCTCGTCTGACATTGTTTCCTGGAAAGCTGTGTTCTTTTTGGTTAGGTCCATTCACTGTCAAAGAAGCTAGACCACACGGAGCTGTCATCCTGATGAATTCCAAAGGCGAAGAGTTCACAATCAATGGACAAAGGGTGAAACATTACTGGGCGAAAGCTGAGATTCCAGAAGGCAACATTGTCCATCTGGATAATCCACCCAATACTTGATCGCAATACAATCAAGCTATTGACGTTAAAAGAGCGATGAGTGGGAGGCAACCCACTGTAGGTTAGTTTTCCTTTCTTTTTGGTTTTTGTTCTTGTGTCTTTTGATTTTTTTTTCTGGTTTTTGTGTGTCAGAGCCGTGAAGAACAGGTCTGCAGGCATAAGTGTCGGTCGACACTAAGCTTAGTGTCGGTCGACATCGGCCGTGTTCAGGTTCGGATTTTTAACTCAAAATCTCTATGGTTCCAATTTTATTTATACCGATTTCATGCTACAATTGCATTGGAGACAATGCAGTTTAAGTGTGGAGAAGGTGGTTACTGACACTGTGTTTTGTTTTCTTAGAGTCAGTCCCATGTTTTCACTAGTTTTCAAAATTGTTTTATTGAGTCAAAATTTGTATGAAACTATGATTTTTTGAGGAAATTTTTCGCTGGAACAGGAACTAAGTGACCATTGGAAAGACTTGCAGAAGCTCTATGACTTTTAGAAAACCCCAAACAGATCAACTTACCAAGGACACCCATATCTAACCAGGTATTCAGAAGATCCATCACTAGTCTCACACTTAATCTTGACTTTAATTTCTCACTTAGGGGCTTGGTAATCTTTGGGTCGGATTCCTTTGATGTGTTTCGCACAGCCTATGATCCTGTTCTAAAGTATGGTTTCTGATTTTCCCCTCCCTTAAAAGTTTAAAAAAAAAGAGAGATAAAAACTGAGGATAAGCTAGTAGCTTCAAAGTGGTCACGGAGTGGTAGAGACCCCTATTACCTCATGTATATCCATGGAAAGATCCAAAGTTAAACCCCAATAAAAAGGGAAGAGCACTAATAGAAAAAAAAATGATACCCAGTGGGGAAAAATCAGTGTTAAGGGAGAAAGGGAAAAGAAAGAAACCAGAAACCGATAGTTTGGTGGTCAGATACTGAATAGGTTGAGTCCATGTGTCCTTTGATTCGATACTCCCTCTGTGAGACTACACCTAATTGTATACAGAGGCTAGTGTGGTGAACTTGAATGTCCTAACTTGATTGTGGAGTTTACTTGGGACAGTTGCTAAGTGTGGGGGAAGTATATTGTGGTCTTGAGTTCTGTAGGAAAGTTTTCAGTGGTTTACTAAGTGAATGAGAATGCGAAGCTTCCTAGGATGAAATGGGTTTCTGTGTTTTCAAACCTCTTTTCTTATGCTTTGGTTCTTTACTTGCTTGAGGGCAAGTGATATATCATGGTTTTTACTAGTTTTAGACCATGATATAAGTGTATTTTAGTGTCTTTTTGTGTTCTTTTAGAGTCTTTTACATGTATAATCAGGTTTGGAGTATATTTGGTGATTATGGCACTTTTTGGAGATTTTTGGAGTGTTTGACCGAGAGATAGAGTTCACTGTCCGAAACAGAGAAATGCGTCGATCGTTGCACACATGCACCGATCGTTGCACCAGCGAGATGGGCCGAAACTCGGCGGTTTATGAAGAGTCAAGATATTGCACTCTGATCCAGAAGTTCCTGATATTTACAAAGAATCCCTTGGCCAAGATTAGACCTATATAATTAAGTTTTTGGTGTTTTATTTACTTACGCTTTCATAATTAAGAGCAGAGGATTTTTAGAGCTTTTGGTGCTGATCTGAACCTTTACTTCATCTGTATTTGGAGAAGATTTCGAACCCCTTTAATTCTTTATCTTTTATGCAATTTATTCCTCATATGATTATGTTTTCATTATCTATGTCTGAGTAGATTCCTTGTTAGGTTTAGGGTTTCTCACATAGGATTTCATGGCTTGCTAGACTTGTTTAATTCAGTTAAGGATTCATAACTATATCTGTTCTTCAATCTAATTGTGCTTAAAGCTAGTTCTAACCTGATCAATTAGAATCTAGATCTTAGGTTGTTAAATACGACACGGAAGTGTGGTTTAGGAATCTGAACTAATTAGGTTGAGCAATTAAACTTCTCGCAAACGAAAGTTTGGTTTAGGATAATTGTGAACATATCAAACTTGGAATTAATGCTAGTTTAATCTGTTAGTTCTCGCAAACGGAAGTTTGGTTTGCTGCACTTAGACTTAGAGAATTATCGCAAAGGAATTTGGTTAATTCTATATCTGTGTTTTGAGTTCTAGAACTGTGCTTAATTAGATCCTTGCTGAATGAACTGTCTGCTCGTCTGATTTCCTGAGAACACCCTAGACTTAGCGCTCTTAATAACTTGCTTTTACAACCAACAATCTCTGATTTCTGTTTACTTTCTCGCATTGCTTTTAATTCAATCACATTGCTTTCTTCCTAGTTTAATTTCCTGTTCTTGAGCTATTGAATACAGAGTCCCTGTGGATTCGATACTTATATACTACAACTACTGAAATGTGCACTTGCAGTTAGATATAGGATTAAAACCTGACCCTATCAAGTTTTTGGCGCCGTTGCCGGGGACTCTAAGAGTCTTCGCTAGCTTAGAACCTAGGGTTTTACTAGGATTTTTCGTTTTCTTTTCGTTTTTGTTTTTGTTTTTTTTAGTTACTGATTTTTGTCTATTTTTCTCTTTGTCGCAGGTACCAATATCGCACTGCGTCGATCGTTGCACCCTTGCACCGATCGTCACTAGGCGATTCAGAGATTGAACCGATCGTTGCACTGATAGCATCGATCGTTGCTGGACGATTACAGACAGTTTATGCAGACGCAGAAAACTAGAAGTAATCCGAACTCGAGCTTAGTTAATCTCGGACTTGAAGAACTTGGACGTCTAGAGAGAACCAACAGAAGAGAAAGAAGAGAAAGGATGGTGCGTGAGCGTTTGATTCTGGTACGTGATGCTGAAGGTACCCTGAGGGACCGAGATAATAACCCATACAATGCTGCTTGGCAAAGGGTTGATGCTAAAGGGAATGTCATCCCTGATCCTCCTGAGCAACAGCAACAGGAGCAGAACCAGGGTCAAGGACGGGCCCAAGGTAGAGAGATGGTTGTACGTGAGAGGACTTTAGCTGACTACAACAGACCGGATGAGTTTCATGCAAACCGGTCAGCTTTAGTGCTTCCTGCTTTTGAAAAAAATGATTTTGAGATCAAAACCATCTACTACTCGCTGATGAGACAGAATGCATTTCATTGTTACCCAACGAAGCAGCCTATGGATCACATTGATTCGTTTGAGGACATAGTCACTGGCATGAAGTATGATGGAGTCTGCCCGGACTATCTGTTCCTTAAGCTCTTTCCGCACAGTCTTGCTGGAGACTCTAGTGCATGGCTAAAGCAGCTGGCACCTGATCAGTATACTACTTGGGCAGCCCTGAAGAGTGAGTTCCTGCGTCACTTCTATGATGATGCGCGTTCAGACCAGTCCAGACAGGACATACTCACCTTTTCTCAAGGAGCTGTGGAGCCTTTAAAGACTGCCTGGATGAGATTTAAGCAGTATCAGCGTGACTGCCCACACCATGGATTCACTGAGGTTCAGTTGATTGTCATCTTTTTCAGAGGCATAGATCTTCCATATCAGTCTGCACTGGATAATTCCAGTAATGCTAACTTCAACACCCGGACTCCTACACAAGCTAAGCAGTTGATTGAGAATCTTATAGGCAGCAACAGCTGCAAGACTATGGATGAGAGGAGGAAGAAATCTGGTGGAAGTGTAGAGAATTCTGACATAGCTGATATTAGATCTAGGCTGGACACAGTTTGCAATCTCCTAGCAGGTAAGAAAGATGTCCACTTTGCCCAAGATGTAGAGGTAATTCAAACTGAGGAAGACACTCAGGAGGAAGATGTGAATTACATAGGAGGTTCTGGATTCCAAGGTAATAGATTTGGAAATCAACAGGGAAACAGATTCTTCAATGGAGGACAGAAAAGTGCTTTCAACAGCAACTCATCTAATTCTGGACAGACTAGTGGTTTTCAGAAGACCTTTGGACAAGGTACTCAGAGAACCTATGGATCTTCATCTTATCAGACTCCTCCTGCACCTACAGCTCATGAGAGTAGAATGGAAGCTATGATGGAACAACTAATGGAGAGTCAGACCAAGATTTCTGTGGACTGCAACAAGAAGTTAGATGCTGTCTATGAAGACCTCAATGGGAAGTTTGAGTCCCTGAACACTCACATGAAGCAGTTGGATACTCAGGTGAACCAGATTTCCAGCTCAATAAAGGGAAAAGGACTAGCAGACACTCATATTAAGGCCTGGTCTGTGTACGTTAATGATGGATCTCACCTAGGTGAAAAATTTGAGCTAAGTACAGCTGAATTGGTGAAGGAAGAAGAAATCCCGGATTTTGGTGAAAAACTCTCGGGTGGAAATTGCAGTATTGCAACGATCGACACACTAGTGTCGATCGATGCACGTCGTGAACAGACAGATTCGCTGAGTGATGATGGTATTGATGCAGATTTAGAGCTTGATGGCTTATTCTATGGAGTCTCTGAGATCTCTCAACAGGAGATTTATGCGCAGATTGTTAGACAACACTCCTCAATGTCTGAAGTGATTAAACAGGAAATTGAAGAGCTTAAGAAGCTAAAGGAGATTGGTGAAGAATTGGAAGAAATTCCATCTTCTGATGATCCACCTTATCATCCATGTGTGCAAAGGTATTTGAACAAGATGCTGCCTCTAGATGAAGAGATGAGAGACTGGGTGATTATAGTTCCTCAGCATATTAGTGATGTTCTGTTGACCAAGATCCCGAAGAAGCTGCCGGATCCTGGAGTCTTTGTGCTTGATTATTCTATCTTTGAGGATAGTTTCAGGCGTTCTCTGTGTTACTTAGGAGCTGCTGGAAGTTTGATGTCATACTCTGTGGCAGAGAAGCTGGGTATGCTAGATTTTACTCCTACTAGGATCTCTCTTGTCCTAGCTGATCAGTCCATACGAGTTCCTGAAGGACTCCTGATTGACATCCCGGTGAGAGTTGGAAACTATTTAGTTCCAACGGACTTCTTGGTGCTGAAATATGACTGTGATCCGGATGAAGCATTGCTGCTTGGAAGACCATTTTTGGCTACAGCAGGAGCGGTGATAGATGTTAGGAACAGCCTGATAGACCTCCATCTGGAAGATGAGCCGCTGCGTTATGAGATGGATAAGCTGCGAAGACCACTGATAGATGGGCAGACATTCACCATAAGGGATGCGGACAATGAGCAGTCTGATGACACTGTGATTATAGATCCTGGAGCACATTTTACTCCATCTTTTCTTGGACATGTGCATTCTGCAACAGCCTACTCGCCACCTTGGATGAGGAGACTTGGACAGAGACAGAAAAAGTCTCTGTCAGGATCTCCTGGTGCCTGAAAAATCTTGTCCGTCCGGTCAAGCTATTGACCTTAAAAAAGCGCTGGGTGGGAGGCAACCCACCATTAGGTACTGGTGTTTTTCTACTTAATTTTTGGTGTTTTTGTTAGGATTTTACGTTTTTTTTGTTTCTGGTGAGTTTATGATTGCAGGTCTCGGACAAATTCGCAGTGCGTCGATCGACGCACTTCTGTGTCGATCGTCACAACACGATCGGAATCGCATTGCAGCGATCATTGCGGTCCTTAGCAACGATCGACCGTACACGAAAATCGCCTAGCAACGGTCGATGCACTTAGTGCAACGATCGATGCCTGAGCGACAGAGGTAAACCCGACAGAACTCAACAGAACTTTAACAATTTTTATTTCTTTTTACCGATCCTTCGCTTGACACTACTGGGGACAGTGTGTCTTAAGTGTGGGGGAGGTGCTACTGACTTATATCTTTCTGTTTTCTTAAGAGTCAGTCCATTTTTCAAATTTTTTTGTTTTATTGAGTAAAAATTGTTTAAGTAAGAAACTATGATTTTCTGAGAAGATTTACAAGACTTGCAGGAACTTAAGTAACCATTGGGATGAAGTTGCAGGATCTATCTCTGACTATTAGAAAACCCCATCACGGATCAACCTATTGAGGACACCCACATCGCTTCAGGTATCATAGGATCCTTTTAATGACTTCAATTTAATACTGACTTAGATTTCTCACCTAAGGGCTTGGTATACTTTGTGTCGGATTCCCTTGTTAGTTCTGACACAGCCTGTCAACCTATCCTATTTAGTTCCCTTCTCCCCTTCTATAAAGTAAAAAAAAAAAAAAAGATAATAAACTGAGGATGAGTTAGTAACTCCGAAGTGTTCATGAGAATAGTAGCAAACACTATTATCTCTTATGCATCCATGGAATGTGTCCAAAGTACGCCCCATAACGGGAAGAACACTGATAAAAAAAAAAATGATACCCAGTGGGGAAAAATCAGTTGTTAAGGAAGGGAAAGAGAAGAAAGGGACTAGAGAAAGATAGTATGGTGGTCTAGAGCTGATAAGGTAAGAATCCATGTGCCCTTTGATCGATACTCCTTAGGTGAGACCGCACTTAAATACTTGCAGAAGTCAGTAGGGAGAATTTGAATGCTTGAATGTGATTGTGGAGTTTACTTAGGACAGTTGCTAAGTGTGGGGGAAGTACATGTTGGTCTTGATATCCTGTGATTGATTCTTTCAGTGGTTTACTAAGGGGAATCTGAGTATTGTAGCTTTTAGGATGAAATGAGTTTCTGAAGAGTTTTCAAACCTCTTCACCAAGCTTTAGTTCTCTGTTTTGCTTGAGGGCAAGCAAAGGCTAAGTGTGGGGGAGTTGATATATCATGGTTTTTACTAGTTTTAGACCATGATATAAGTGTGTTTTAGTGTCTTTTTGTGTTCTTTTAGAGTCTTTTACAGGTATAATCAGGTTTGGAGCATATTTGGTGATTATGGCACTTTTGGAGATTTTTGGAGTGTTTGACCGAGAGATAGAGTTCACTGTCTGAAACAGAGAAATGCGTCGATCGTTGCACACATGCACCGATCGTTGCACCAGCGAGATGGGCCGAAACTCGGCGGTTTATGAAGAGTCAAGATATTGCACTCTGATCCAGAAGTTCCTGATATTTACAAAGAAGCCCTTGGCCGAGATTAGACCTATATAATTAAGTTTTTGGTGTTTTATTTACTTACGCTTTCATAATTAAGAGCAGAGGATTTTTAGAGCTTTTGGGGCTGATCTGAACCTTTACTTCATCTGTATTTGGAGAAGATTTCGAACCCCTTTAATTCTTTATCTTTTATGCAATTTATTCCTCATATGATTATGTTTTCATTATCTATGTCTGAGTAGATTCCTTGTTAGGTTTAGGGTTTCTCACATAGGATTTCATGGCTTGCTAGACTTGTTTAATTCAGTTAAGGATTCATAACTATATCTGTTCTTCAATCTAATTGTGCTTAAAGCTAGTTCTAACCTAATCAATTAGAATCTAGATCTTGTGTTGCTAAATACGACACGGAAGTGTGGTTTAGGAATCTGAACTAATTAGGTTGAGCAATTAAACTTCTCGCAAACGAAAGTTTGGTTTAGGATAATTGTGAACATATCAAACTTGGAATTAATGCTAGTTTAATCTGTTAGTTCTCGCAAACGGAAGTTTGGTTTGTTGCACTTAGACTTAGAGAATTATCGCAAAGGAATTTGGTTAATTCTATATATGTGTTTTGAGTTCTAGAACTGTGCTTAATTAGATCCTTGCTGAATGAACTGTCTGCTCGTCTGATTTCCTGAGAACGCCCTAGACTTAGCGCTCTTAATAACTTGCTTTTACAACCAACAATCTCTACTTTCTGTTTACTTTCTCGCATTGCTTTTAATTCAGTCACATTGCTTTCTTCCTAGTTTAATTTCCTGTTCTTGAGCTATTGAATACAGAGTCCCTGTGGATTCGATACCTATATACTACAACTACTGAACTGTGCACTTGCAGTTAGATATAGGATTAAAACCTGACCCTATCAGCAAGCAAGAGTTAAGTGTGGGGGAGTTGATATATCATGGTTTTTCTAGGTTTTCAACCATGATATAGTTGTATATATTGAGTCTTTAACCTGGTTTTAAGATTCTATTGAGTCTTCTACAGGTAGGCTTGCGTTTGGAGTAAAGGATAGGATTATAGGACGTTTCTGGTGATTTGTGCAACGAGCTGAAGTTGGTGTCTCGACCACGATTGAGTGTCGACCGACACTGACTTGGATGTCGGTCGACATTGAGCGCGACAGAACAATACCTGAGAGTTAAAGACAAGTTTTGAAGATTTTCAGAATTGCCCAAAAGTTTTTTCTAATTCTAAACTGACCCCAAAACGTGTTTAGAGAGTTTAATTAGGTTTTCAGACTCATGCTACCTTTATCTTGTTCTTACTTTGTTCTTGCTTGAGAGATTGAGAGATATTGAGTTGGGGCTGATTCTTGCTACTTGTAACCTTGAGAGAAGGATTTTGAACCCCTTTTACTTTATCTATTCAGTCTTTTGGTTTTCTATTCATGATGTGTTGTTTGATTACTAATATGTCTGAGTAGTAACCTAGTTAGATTTAGGAATTCTCATAAAGGTTTTATGCTTCTTTGATAACTGATTGATTAGGATTCACCATCTATTGTTCATCACCTAAGTTGTGCTTATATACTAAATTCTGGACTGATCACCTAGGGTTTAGATCTGAGATAATTAACAATAGCGCGAGTGTGAGTTATAATATGAACAAACTTAGAGTGAGCAATTTGACTAGATACAAAAATATTTGGTTTAGGAGACTTGTGAACCGATAGAACTTGTTCTTAATGCTTGTTTAGAACTCTAGGATCACAAAGAGATTTGGATCGCTAGGTTGTTAGATATAGAAATAATCTCAGCGAGAATTGGATTATTTAGCATTGTGTTTCTAGTTCTTGAACCTGTGTTTAATCTGAATCCGGTTAGTTAATTTTTTACATAGCATAATTCCCGAGAACTTCCTAAGTCTGGCGCCTTTCTCTATTTGAATTCACCTACTAGTTTAATTGCTTTTGTTTACTGCTTTCTCTGATTTTGATTTAGCTTAACTTGACGGCATATAATCTATCGTGTGACCGTGAGTCCTTGTGGATTCGATACCCTAAAATACTACAATAGCATAACTGTGCACTTGCAGTAGAATAGGGATAAAACTTTACACCTATCAACCTACCACTTCATAAATATGATATGAGGTGACATAGTCTACCATGTGATCAAATCGTGGAAGCATAGCCTACCATAATGATAAGGAGGACGTTTAACCTACCACTCCATAAATATGATCTGAGGTGACATAGTCTACCATGTGATTAAATCGTGGAGGCATAGCCTACCATAATGATAAGGATGAGGCTTAACCTACCACTCCATAAATATGATCTGAAGAGACATAATCTACTATGTGACCATGATCGTGAAGGCATAGCCTACTATAACGATCGGTTCGGAGAAGGCAGTGCTTATCTTTCAGAAAATAATATATGAATATAAACATAAAAAATATAGTTTTTTTCTTCGTAAAATAAATTGGTCAAACTTAAACCTCACATTTTTGGTATATGACCGGATCGAGAGACGGTCGTGCTGATAACTTGTTGTGAAATTATTTCTTAAGGTGATAAACTTGTGTATATATATACGTATTATGCTTTGTGGAAATAAAAAGAGAGAAAGAAGAGCTTAAGAAAGAGACGCGAGAAGTTTTTCAAAAAAAACAAGAAAGAAACGTGAGAAGATTGATCTTCTCTTATTATTATTGTGTTATCTTTTTTTTCGCTAGAAGATTTTTCATTAATTTTACCAAGGTGAAATACGAGTTCGAATACACGGGTCGAATACGATTGTGATGCAGACAAAGCCGGTTATCAAACAAGATACCGGAGCCAAAAGCCCACTACTGGGAGCCAAAGAAACAAACAAGAAAAAGATACCAAAAGCCACTAGGCAGATAGCTAACCACAACTCCAACGCCGCACGGATCAGATCGAAAATAAGTAGAGGAGGCAACAAAGAAGCAGCAAGCACCAAACATCGGGAGAGAGAAGGAGCGTAACACCTGAAGCCGAGATTATTGAGGAGGACCCACCGACACTCATTATACTGCTCCACCACTAGGAGCCACGAGCAAGCCGTATGCAAATCGAATCCAGAAGACGACGGACCATAACCGTTAACCAATCGTCCACGAACAGCCAGATGCGAGGAAGGCCGTAGCCTCAATTCCTTAAAGAAGAGCCGGAGAACCCTTGCCAAAGGTAGGAGACCAGAGGCAGAAGATATGAAAGATAACTGCATGAACTATACCGATGCACCAACGGAAAGGAAGAGCACACTCACAATGCCCAGTGACATCACCACCAGAAGCCTACCAAGCAAAACCAAAACAGCCAAACCGAGACCAAAGATCACCTAAAACCACATCAGCTACGAATAGAGATCCCAACCACAAATCTGGAACTCTAAACTAACGATCTGAACCGGCTAACCCACAACAATAATTAAACAAAACTGCCTAGTTGAACCATAACTAAAAACAAACAAGCCACCCAACCAAAGAGCAACCCAATCAACTAAAGGCGAGCGATCTGGGAATCAAACCGTCTAGCCAAACTCCGGTGAAATACCGGACGAAAAAGAACGGAGATCTTCCGAGGACCACGCTCCACAGGACCAGAGCAGAGGCCAAAATCGCGCACGGAAGCCGAACGGACACGTCGACCGATTCACCCAACAACAGATGACCCACAACCGCGACAGATCCGGAGAACACGCACCCCGATGAGGCGCCTCACCGAGTAGAGCACCGTCGTCAGCCACAGATCTACTGACGGCTGCCATGGGAGACAGAGGACGAGCACGCCGGGATGTCTAAACGTCGGTGAGAAGCTAGACCAACTACCACACGGACCAAAACACTGACAAAAGACTAAAGACACGCATGGAGGCCGACGTCGGAGCTGTGTGAGCCTCCACGCGCCGGCCTCAAGACTGGATCTGGAAAAAGCTTCGACAGCGCCTTAGGGTTTTTCAAATTAATAATAATCTATATCCCGAGTAATATATCAATCATAAGAATTCATGTATCATTGAAAGACCTTCGATCATGGTTGATAAACTGATTATTGTGTTATCTATCTTGATACAAAGAAGGGATGTGCTATTTATTCTAAAATGACACCGACTTCAATAGTCGGTTTAAGATATTTATAATAATAATAATATAATATATCATAGATATTTATTATCTTAACAATGTTGAAATATATTTGCAATAACATTTTTCTTGTTGTCTTATTTCATTTTTTTAAATTCAAAGGTCTCTTCGACAGGTGTCACGCACGTGGCCTTTATTTAGACTCTCGATCATTGGATCCTAGAGTTGGGCTTAATTCTATCAAAGTGTAAATTGGGTTGGAGCTAGGGTTTCTGTAAAACCTCATGTAGCCCGATGGGCTTTAATAAAATTATCAGTGTTGACAAAAAAAAAAAAAAAACCAAAGGTCAAAAAGATACAAAAAGATGATTTTGGGCTAAAATACAAGGCCCACATTAACCAGATTCGAAGATAAAGAGGCTACATGGCCTTGTCTGAAGCCATGTGTCATGTAGCCGTGCGTCACCCAAGAAACATCACCATCATGCAATCGTCGATACATGCAGAGCAGAGCACCACCATGCTCCACTGGACCAAATCCTTGCATAAAAAAATTTGTTGTTGATATACCACTCCGATTAAAACTCGCCCGTCCACGGTCGCATAAGTGAAGAAAACGGCTCATCAACCTTGGTTTGAAACCGTAAATACCAAGGAAGTTAATCGTCAGTTAATCCTATATATAATAGGAGAAGGGGGGCTCTCTCAAGCCGTCACATCAGCCCCCCCCTGATTGGTTAATTTTCATCAAACTTTTTCACATCATCAACTAAAACATATATTAAATTATTTAATTTAAATGTAATTACTTAATACTATTGAAACATAAATTCTAAATTTGAATTTAATTTATAATTTATAATCTCATAATTATATAAATATTATATAATATAAAATTTAAATACATTTTCCATATTTCTATGTAATAAATAAACAAAAATAAATAAATCTCAAAAAGTGAAATATCAAATTATAAGACTAAAAGTAAAAATATCATTACTAAAAATTTTACAATAATTAAAAACTAGAAGCAAAAAACCATAAAAATATAAATAATAGAAATAATTATGATTAAGAATAGAAAAAATATTATGAAAATGAGACACAATGAGAATAGAAAACTTATACAAAATATAAGAACGTAAGAAATAAATAAAATCAATGAAATATATATTAAAGAAATCTAAAATGATAACCAAAAATATTAAAATATAGAAATAATTATTATTAAGAATAAGAAGAAAATGTTACAAAATGAGATAAAATGATAATAATAAAAAAAATTTTATAAAGTATAAGAAGATAGAAAAGAAAATAAAACCAATGAAATATATATAAAATTAATAAAATTTAAAATGATAACTAAAAATTAAAATATTATGGATAAAAACTAAAAAAATTACGAGTTTGATGAATGAAAATGTATAAATAACAAGTATATATATATATATTTAAAATAGTTTGTAAAAAAATAAAAGGATGATAAAAAAGGCTGAAGGAAATAAAAATTTATAAAAAGTTCATTATATCTGATAATTAAAAAATATTTATTTATAAAATAAATTAAATTAATAATTACATGTTAGCATATATACTCTTCTAAAAATCATTATATTCATAAGAAAGAAAAAAAATACAAATTTGTAAATTAAAACTATTGATACTTAAAATAAATATCAAATATATTAAATATTTATAAAGTTAAGAAAAATCCGCGCATTTGCGCGGGTTCTCTCCTAGTATGTATAATCTATTGATTTGATCATACCCACTATAAACACATCTCTTCAAAAATAAGTGATAACGAAAATATATTATTTCAAAGATATTAGAAGATAGAAAACAAAAGAGAAAAAAATCATGAAAAAACCACAATGAAACTAAGGTATAATTTAGAAAAACTGGAAAACAAAAATTGCATATAAAATCCATATTTATTAAAACCAAATAAACAAAAACATTGTCAATAGATACACAGTCGCAAAATCAAACTTCTTTTAACCCCTTTTGAAAATATTAATCGGTGAAAGATTAAGAAAGATATAAAAGATTCGGGAGAAAATTTCTCTCTTTGCATTTGAAATAACTTTAAAATGATATTTAAAATTTTATTTTTTTGGTTATCAATAATATAAGACAAAGAATTTCGAATTTTGCAATAAAGCAAATAATTTGGTTTGTCGTTTATGGAAGGACTAGAATGATTTACCAATCATTTGCGATATGTACGTGCTTTGTTACCACTAATAATTTTAAATATATATCGTTGTCGGTCCTGGAAATCTTAAGTCATTTTCTTTAGAAGTGACCCATTGTATAAATTAATGGATTAATCATTCGCAAACAAAAAAATATTTGGTCGGTCCATCAAAATCTTGAATACTATTGCCAGTTTTCATCCGTCAGAATTTTTATATTTTCAAATCAAGTAACTCTGAATTGGTGAAATATCATTATCATACAAAAAGTGAACATACCCACTCATTTTCTATATAACATCTACTCTATAAAAATAACACCAATACGGATAGTGAACCCCCTAAAAAATCTATTAGTTTCAATGGAGACCAGACCATCAATGTACCTTTCTCTGACACCATTCTGGTTCCTATGCTTCACCATCAGAACCTTGGTTTCATCATCATCATCATCATCATCATCAACATGGTATAATGATCATATCTTACGGAGAGAGGCTAGCGAAGAAGAAAATTTCACTTTCCCAAAGAACTTCCTCTTTGGCACTGCTTCTTCTGCTTACCAGGTTCTTAAATCTTTTTTTTTTTTTACTTCAATGCTCAGTTTATAATAATTAAGCTTCATTTTTAACATTAGTTTTGTTTGCTCTAACCGTATATTCTAATAGAATAGGAAAGCCAATATACTAATTGAGCTAAATCCTCCTGTAATTACTTCTGTATATTTTGTATATTCCTCTAGAATGCTCTTCCTCTGTGTATATAAACAGAGTAGCAACATCAATAATAATCATCAGATTTCATATCATATTATGGTATCAGAGCATAATAGGTTTTAATCTATTCTTTTAAATTTCTGCCGTCATCTTCTTCTTTTCTTATCTCTGCCTTCTTCTTCGTCTGCTAATTTCTTTCTGTCTCTTTTCTCTTCGAAATCTCCCTCTCTCAGAATCAGAAATCTGGGTTGTGGATAAACCTTTTCTCTAATCAATGGCTTCAGATTCCACCACTGCCGAACGCACTTCTGTGTTTAACACACAAGATCCACAAAGCACGCTTCTGTCTGTCAACATGTCGAGCGTGACAAAGCTCACAAATCAGAATTATCTCATGTGGCGTTGTCAGGTTCGTGCACTCCTCGAGGGTCATGAGCTGCAACACTTTATCGACGATTCCGGTGCCATACCAGCTGCGACAGTTCTGGTTGATGGAGTCTCTGCCCCGAATCCAGCTTATGCACCGTGGCGCCGTCAGGATCGACTGTTGTACAATTCGATGATAGGGGCTATCTCTCAGTCCACTCAATCGCTGGTCACCACAGCCACGACCACGAAGGAGGTATGGGACACTCTTGTTACGGTCTTTGGCAATCCGAGTCGAGGCCACATCCGCCAGCTCAAATTTCAGCTTAAAACCAGTGCCAAAGGAACCAAATCAATCACTGATTACCTTCGGACCATCAAGGCAAAGTCAGACAAGCTTGCTCTACTTGGCAAACCGTTAGATCATGAAGACTTCATTGAGCAAATCCTAGCGGGTCTTGGTGAGGAATACAAGCCGGAAATTGATGCGATCAATGGTCGTGATAATCCGATCTCCTACACCGAGCTGTTCGAACGTCTTCTAAATCGTGAGGCGATGCTACTCTGCACTGACTCACAGCCTGCTGCTCCGATCGTGGCAAATGCGGTCGATACGCGTCAACGTCACTCAAATCGTGGTGGTAACAGTTCCAATCAAAATCGCAACACCACCAGTGCACCACAGCCGCGATCTTACGGAAACAATGCGAGTCAGAACCGGTTCTCAAGGCCATATCTTGGGAAATGTCAAGCCTGTGGTATCTAAGGGCATAGTGCTCGCTACTGCCCTGAATTCCGCATGATCCGTGGTCCATCTTCTGGCCAGCCGTGGCAACAACAGACATCGACATATCAACAGCAACAAGTCACACCGCCATGGCAACAGTCACTCTCTGCTCAGCCTTGGCAACCACGAGCAAACGCGGCTATGATGTATGACTCGTCGACTTGGCTTCTCGACTCCGGCGCTTCCCATCATATGACTGCCGACCTCGGAAATATGTCGGCTCACAACCCATATGGTGGTGATGACACTGTTCTTCTTGGTGATGGCTCAACTATTCCCATCACACACTCTGGTTCTTTTTCTCTACCTTCGTACACCAAACCTTTCTTTTTAAATACTGTTTTGTGTGTTCCATCTTTAGATAAAAATTTGATATCTGTGTTCCAACTTTGCAAAGCTAATGATGTTGCGGTTACGTTTACACCAACGTATTTTCAGGTCCGGGATCTACAAACGGGTGCTCTTCGTCTGGAAGGCAAGCCTAAAGACGGCACCTATGAGTGGCCCAAATTATCGTTTTCGTCACGTCCTTCGCTTGCTTTTGCTTCTACAACAAAAACTTCTTTATCCGATTGGCATTCACGCCTCGGACATCCAGCTTTATTGATTCTTAATAAAATAATTTCTCAATTTCAATTACCTCTTTCTTCAAATGTTTTAATGGCTCAGCCATGTACTGCTTGCTCGGTTAATAAGATGCACAAGTTGCCTTTTAATCAATCTACTTTGCATTCTTCTCGACCTCTTGATATAGTGTTTTCAGATGTTTGGACATCTCCGATTATTTCTGTTGATGGTTTTAAGTATTATGTCATCTTTGTAGATCACTACACTCGATACACTTGGTTGTATCCTTTAAAACAAAAATCACAGGTTTTTAACGTGTTTACAACGTTCAAAAATTTGGTGGAAAATCAATTTTCACTCAAATTGCGAACTCTTTATACCGACAATGGGGGTGAATACATTGGTCTTCGGACATTCCTCTCTAGTCATGGTATCTCGCATATGACCAGTCCTCCTCATACGCCCGAACATAATGGCATCGCTGAAAGACGTCACCGACACATAATCGAGACGGGCTTAGCGCTCATGTCTCATGCGGCCGTCCCGAGATCGTATTGGACGTATGCTTTTGGTACGGCTGTGTATCTGATTAATAGGATGCCAACGCCTACTATTGCTTTTCAAAATCCATTTCAACGGTTATTTGGTCAGCCTCCAAACTATCACAAGTTGAGAGTTTTTGGATGCCTTTGCTTTCCATGGTTACGCCCATATGCATCCCATAAACTAGATGCACGATCGACACCATGTGTCTTTCTTGGTTATTCCATTTCACAGAGTGCATATCTCTGCCTTGATAGATCAACCTCTCGGATTTATACGTCACGTCATGTTTTATTTCATGAAAGCGTCTTTCCTTTTTCTGTAAACTCTCCGATCACAACTAATGAAACTAATGAGCTTGTCGAAGATGTTGCCCCTGTTTTTCCTGCAGTTACAGTCATACCTCAGACATTGGTACCTGCTCTGCCCATAGCTGCAACGAATGAACCACAACCAAGTGCTAATACAGAACCAACTCCATCGACTTCCTCTGCTTCAGACCCTGTGATCTCCGCTACTGATACTGCTCATACCTCGGCAGCTCCATCACCTAGACCTTCGCCTGCCCCTGCACAAGAAGTATGTGCTCCTCAACCAGTACAACCACCTGTTCCAACCCGGACCAGCAACCGTGAGCGGAAACCAGTCCAGCGACTCAACCTTCATGCCAAAGTTTCGCAGTCCAGTGAAACAATCCCACACACCGTAGCTGCAGCTTTAAAGAGTGATCATTGGCGTAAAGCAATGAGTGAAGAGATCAACTCTCACATACGCAATCACACTTGAGATCTAGTTAACTCATCTAATGTCTCTAATGTTGTTGGTTGCAGATGGATCTTTACAATCAAAAGGAAACCAAACGGCTCTATCGGTCGATACAAGGCGCGACTTGTAGCGAAAGGATACAATCAAAGACCCGGCATTGATTACCAGGAGACATTCAGTCCAGTTGTTAAACCTGCGACTATACGTGTTGTCTTGAGTACGGCAGTTACAAGGAATTGGCCTATGCGACAGCTTGATGTCAACAACGCCTTCCTGCAAGGACGTCTCCAGGATGAGGTTTACATGATGCAGCCTCCGGGGTTCCAAGATAAAGACCATCCGCAGGCTGTTTGTAAACTCCACAAGGCGATATATGGCCTTAAACAAGCTCCCCGGGCATGGTACAACGAGCTTCGCACATTCCTCCTTCAGTCCGGCTTCAAGAACTCATCTGCTGACGCCTCTCTATTCATCTACAACAGCCAAGATGTCATCTTATACATGCTTGTCTACGTCGACGACATCATCATTACGGGAAACAACCCTTCTCGTATCACACGGTTTATCGATTCTCTATCTCAACGCTTTTCCCTTAAAGATTTAGGCGACTTATCTTATTTTTTTGGGTATTGAAGTTACTCGTACCAAGGATGGATTACATCTCACCCAGAATCGATATGTTGCAGATTTACTACACAAGGCGGGCATGACGGACGCAAAACCAGTTTCCACACCAATGGAGTCGACCTCCTCGCTTACACTACTGTCGGGCCCAATCCTGGATGATGCCACTGAATATCGGATGATCGTGGGAAGCCTCCAATACCTCTCACTAACAAGACCAGATATCTCGTTTGCGGTCAACAAACTCTCTCAATTCATGCACCAACCTACGACTGAGCATTGGTCGGCTGTTAAACGCATCATGCGTTATCTATCCGGCACACGAGCTCATGGGATCTATCTCCGGTCATTCAACAACCAGGCTCTACACGCGTTTACGGATGCGGATTGGGCAGGCAACAAGGATGATTACACGTCCACCAGTGCGTACATTGTATATCTCGGCAGCCACCCTGTAGCATGGTCGTCAAAGAAACAAACCGGCGTCGCACGCTCCTCTACTGAAGCTGAATATCGATCCCTTGCCTCCACAACAGCAGAATTATGCTGGATATCGTCACTTCTCCTTGAACTCGGAATCAAGCACACAACAAAACCAGTCATCTACTGCGACAACATTGGAGCAACTTATCTTGCAGCCAATCCAGTCTTCCACTCTAGGATGAAACACATCGCATTAGACTACCACTTCGTCAGACAATTCGTTCAGAGTGGTCAGTTACGAGTCACCCACGTCACCTCCGCTGATCAGTTAGCCGATGCTCTCACAAAACCTCTTCCAAGATCCTGGTTTCACACACTTTTTGTCAAGATCGGACTCTCTCCTGGCCGTCCGTCTTGAGGGGGTGTGATAGAATAGGAAAGCCAATATACTAATTGAGCTAAATCCTCCTGTAATTACTTCTGTATATTTTGTATATTCCTCTAGAATGCTCTTCCTCTGTGTATATAAACAGAGTAGCAACATCAATAATAATCATCAGATTTCATATCATATTATATTCAGTATGAGGGAGCTTACTTAACCGACGGCAAAACCCTAAGCAATTGGGACGTTTTCACAAGCATCTCTGGTTAGATCTCACGAAACCTTTTCGTGAATTGTGAGCTAAAAGGAAAACGTTTTAAACTTTTAGGGTTTCGTTGTGATTCTTGTTGCTCAAGTCACCATAAGAAATTTTCTATTCTTGATACGCCAATGTATTATAGGAAAAATCGCAGATGGAAGCCAGGGCAGAGTCGCCGTCGATCATTACCATCGTTATCCGGTAACATTACTGTAAATCTATACAATACAAATCTCTAAATAAGTGTCTTGAGAGTAAAAGTTGTGATTCTTTTACTCAAACAGGAAGACCTGGATCTGATGGAAGATCTTGGAGTTAATAGCTATCGATTTTCTTTATCGTGGGCTCGGATTCTTCCAAGTGAGAATCTTGTTTTCTTTTCGATCTCTTTTTATCGAAGTGTTTCAGTGTTTCTCAAAAACCCTTTTGTGTTTGCAGATGGAAGATTTGGAGATGTGAACATGGAAGGTATTGATCATTACAACAGAATGATCAATGCTATTCTCAACCGAGGTAAATAAATAACTGATAGATACTCTCCAAAAAGTTTCTCACGATCGATGACAATCAAACTTGGCTCAAATCATTCCCAGGGATGGAGCCATTTGTCACGTTGACACATTATGACATTCCTCAAGAACTCGAATCTAGATATGGAAGTTGGCTGAATCCCCAAATCCGGTTAGTATATACACGCATGTTACACGGGTAGGCATAGTAGATAAAGAGCCGGCACGAGTCCATTGATGCAAAACATGAGCCCCACCTTATTTAAGACCCTAAAACTTAAAATATATATTCTCCATATGTTTAATATGACAAAAAATGTTGAAACTTGAAACTATTTGAGTTGTAACTGAATAATATGTAATATTATACTATAAAACTACCGCCATGACTCATCCGCACTATGTACAAACAGTATTTCAAATATCATTATATTTAATTTTTTAACTAAACTTTCCACAAAAAATAATGTATGTTATGTATTTTTAAAATTTAATATTAGAAAATAATATAATTCACTATATAACTATAACAAACAATTCTCTTAATATATATAAAATTAAAATAATATAGAGTATAGTAAAATTGATCTCACACTTTTAATTTTTTATTAACAGAGATTATTTATATCTTTAAAATAAAATATAAAAAATTATTTTAAAATATAAGAAATAATAAAATTTAATTTAAAAAAAGATTAGCACAATAAAATTATAATTTCATTAAAGATCAATAAATAGTTATATGTTTCGAGAGAATGAGAATTAAAATCACTTTCAATTAATATAAATATAAATGTCAAAAATGTTGAATATATATATATATATAGTAACTAGGAAATTATTTGAGTTGTAGCTAAATAAAACATAGTATTATATAAAATTATATTAGTATGATTTATCCGCACCATGTGTGGGCACAATATATTTAAACTTTTATCTATTTTTTGTAAAAAGTTAGTTATGTTTTATATCTTTTAAAATTTAATATTACCAAAATAATATAATTTACTATATAACTATAACAAATAAATCTATTAATATCTAAATATATATATATATATTATAGTAAAAACTATCTAACATTTTAAAAAATTATTAACAGGGGGTTATACATATATCTAAAGAAATTATTTAAATCAGTATAATAAATAAATAAAATTAATCTAAAATAAAGTTAGTACAATATAATATCTACAAACAAATAATCATCTATTTTGAAAATAAATGAGAATTCAAATCACTTTACAGTTAATATAAAGATAAATCTTCAAAATGACTAAAAGTTTTTACATTCTCATTTTGATTTTGTTTAGATTGTTTAGCGTATTTTTAGATGTTCATTACTATGAAAAGTAAAATTGTATATATTTTTTTCTTTAAATGTTCTGAATGATCTCATGGTCGGCTCTGAGTAGATACGTACACTGACTGGTTCACTAACTGTTTTCAGGGAAGAATTTGAACGGTACGCCGAGATTTCCTTTAGATACTTTGGGAACATAGTCAAATTCTGGACTACCTTCAACGAACCAAACGTTCAAGTGATTTTGGGTTACCAGAAAGGGACTTACCCGCCATCACGTTGCTCCAAGACATTCGCAAACTGCACACGTGGCGGTTCCGACAAAGAGCCACTTGTCGCTGCTCACAATATTATCCGCTCACAGCCGCAGTCAATATATACCGGACGAAATTTCAAGTAATTCAAAAATCATAACCTTACTAGACATTTTCAAGAACGGTTTTAACCGAGAATTGGTTTTGTTTATATAGGAACAACAAAGAGGAAAGATCGGTATTGTTATGAACGCGATCTGGTTTGAACCGGCTAGCGATTCTTTAGCAGATAGATTAGCTGCTGAGAGAGCTCAAGCTTTCTACTTGACTTGGTAAAGCCATATCGGTTTATTCTGACTCCCACCTTAAACCAAATACCGGACTTCGTTAAGTATCGAAAGCGTGCAAAAAGTGCAGGTTCTTGGACCCGGTTGTGTTTGGAAGATATCCAAGAGAAATGCAAGAAATTCTTGGACAAGATCTTCCTAAATTCACAAAGGATGATCTTAAAAGCTCCAAGAATGGATTAGACTTCATTGGGATTAATCAGTACACAAGCAGATACGCGAAAGATTGTTTGCATTCAGCATATATGTGAACCGGGCAAAGGAGGTTCGAGAGCTGAAGGTTTCGTCTATTCAAACGCTCTTAAAGACGGTTTACCTTTAGGAGAACCGGTATGTAGACCTAACCAATTGAAAATAGGGATATTAAGCAAAACTAACACTTTTTGGCGTAGCATTTAGGAAAGTAACACTTTTGTGTTTGTAATTAATCGGATGACACTTTATTACTGTTATAAAAAGTGAAACTCGGTTTTGCCCCTAGGACTGTGAGACACGGCCAGTTAGAGCGCGTGTGAGGTATTGTCGAAGGGCAAGCACGTGACTGTCACCTTATCAGCGTGGCGCGTGAGTGTTTAGCAACTGACATGATGCTGATTTTATCTATATTATTATTTCCCGCCAATGTCTTTGCATTTAATGCTAATTAGGCTTACTGAGCCTATTTAATTAATAGAATCTTTAGTTAAATTCCAGAATTTACCTCCCTTCCTCACAGATCTAGGTTATCAATCCGTTTGGTGGTTGTCGAGGATAGTTGTTTGGAATTAAATTCAGTGGTTTTGTGGTTAATTTTCGCTCCAGAACTGCATTAATGGCAGCGGTAAGAATTCATCCCTTCTAATTATACCGTTTGTAAATCTGTAAAAAAAATCATGTGTGAATCTGTCGGAGTGGAAGTATGAACGTGCACTAGTGGTTTACTGTTCATATGAACGTCGTCAACGGCGTGAACCTGAAATTTTTCCTTTTTCGTGAGTTTTGGATCTCTTTCTTACTCGTTATTCGCTATTTTGGAAGTATGAAGTATCTGCATCTTAGTTTTGCTTTGTTTTTATGAACATATGTGATGTCTGAAACAGAGGTCTGTTCAGATTCCGTTTTTACTGTGACGCTGAATTTCAATGAGGTTCACAAATTTTTGTGTTTAATGAACGTTCATTAGTGTGAAGACATGTGTTTTTGCTAACAAATCATGTTTGCATATCCCTATTTTGATCAGGTTCACCTCGATCTTGTCTACGTCGTGGCTGGAAAATGGAATCGTTCCAACAACGGAGAATGGGAATTCAGCATTGATTACCGGGCGTACGGGAGGTGCATAAACTTGTGCAGCGATGACACACCTGAATCATACAAGTCCCGGGTGTTGAAGGAGTTCGATGCTGAACATGGAACAATCTGTAAGCTGACGTATGTGGCACCGGCGACGATGTGTTCAATTGCAGCGTCGAAGATGCCGCCAATTTGTATTGGGAGCGGAGATGGACTGGAGACTTTCAAAGTGATTAGAAGAAAGAACGAGGGTGTTAGTTTATATGCTGAGTTTGAAGAGTGTGGTAGAAGCAGTATGTTTAAAGAAGCAAGACAATGTGGTTTGGACATACCTCCGAAGCTTAGTCAAAGTGGTGGTAGCGTGTCGTTGAATATGAGTAAAAAGGCAAAAGAAAGAGTTTATGATGTCGCGGCAAAAGCTGGCCAACGTTCTGGCGGGAGTTCTTTCCAGGACTTGCTTTTAAGCCAAAGCGCTAGTAGTGTGTTTGGAGCAGATTGCTCATACGGTGGTGGAACAACTTCAGGAAGCATTGGGGCATTTGTTGCTAGAGGGGCAAAGTCGATTGTTGAAGCCTTGGAAGCCTCGGAGGAGGTTGTCTTTCCTACAGTCGATACATTTGTGACTGAAACGCAAAACTTTGATGGCCTTGATTCTGTCGACGAGGAGGAAGAAAACGACGCCATTATATCTTTGAATGGTCTGGACCAGGATTTGGATGCCATTCTGCCAGCGGTAAGCGAGGAGTCGTCGGACAGCGAAGATGGGTCAGACAATGATGATGATCATGAAGAGACATCTGGTGAACAGAGACCTATTGGACAGACATCTGCTGGACAGACACCTACCGGACAGACATCTGCTCAACTGAAACCTAGTGGACAGACAAACACTGTGCAGAGATCCTCTGAACAGACGACTGCTGATGCAGATACTGGAGGAGAGTATGATTGTTTCGATCTAACTCAGTGGACACAACAGCTTAACAGGGCGTTTGAAGATGCTGATGGACCGGGTAATGAGCAACATGAATTGGTGTCTTCTTTAACTCAGAACACAATGGAGCCTACACCTTCAGGTGGTATGCTGTTGAGCCTGCAAAACATATATGAGGATATCCGCGATCAAGCAGATATGTTTGCGCAAGATGCTCAACCTATGTTTGACGACGAGATAAAAGGTGGGAAAGAACTCGGTGATATTGATATAATAGCATAAGATGATGGTGTATATGTTGGGCGGTTGTTCAAAAGCAAGAAGGATTTACAGGTAACGATGTGTGTTTATGCTATAAAGAGGCTGTTTCACTTACGTACTCCGCGGTCCACTCCGGATAAGATAGTAATGGAATGTGTGGACCCTAAATGTGATTGGAGGGTTTATGCTAAAGTTGTGCCATTTTCTTCTTATTTTGAGATAAGGAAAGTAGAATTGCACCACTCTTGCGACATTAACTCGAGAACCGAGAACAGCAAGCATGCCACTGCAAGGGTTATAGCAGAGCCGATGAAGAAAAAGTATGGGAATGGAAAATCTGGGCCTAGGCCGAGAGACTTGCCTCTGATGTTGATGGAGGAGCTGTCAGTGACTGTGTCGTACTGGAAAGCGTGGAGAGCCAGAGAGTTGGCTATTGAGGAAATCCACGGATCAGCAGAGGGCAGTTACAGGTTACTTCCGGCGTATTTGTATTTGATGCGCAAAGCAAATCCAGGAACTGTTTACAATCTGCATTGCATTGATTACTTAGAAGAGGGTAAGATCGTGAAGCGGTTTGAAAGCCTATTTTTCTCGTTTGGTGCCTCCATTGAAGGTATTCCATGGCTACGGAACGTATTAGTTGTAGACGCGACACAACTGTGGGGTAAATACAGAGGGTGCATGATAACTGCGAGTTTCCAGGACGTGAACTTTCAGATTTTCCCCATTGCTTTTGCCGTTGTTGACGGTGAGAACCATGACTCTTGGGAGTGGTTCATGCGCAACTTGGTAGAGGTTGTCCCTGACTCCACCGATCTGGTCATTGTCTCTGACCGTCATTCAGGAATCTACAAAGCAATTAGTCTGGTCTACCCCTTGGCCAACCACGGAGCTTGCGCTGTACACTTGGAACGCAATGTAGGGAGAAAGTTCAAGGTAGAGGGTTTAGGGGATCTAGTGTCGAATGCTGCTCGGGCATATAGGAACGGCCACTTCCTCGGTGCTATGAATGAGATAGGCTTACACAGTGCTGCCTGTGTGAAATGGTTCGAAGATATTGGGTTTGAGCACTGGACACGGGTTCATGGAAAGGGAGAACGGTATAATTTGATGAGTAGCAACATTGCCGAGTCCTTGAACGCTGCGCTCGCGAAAGGTAAAGATTTTCCAATTACTTCCACCGTGAGTTCATACGGACAATGCTGATGCGGTGGTTTTGTCTGAGACAAAAAGTGGCTGCGAAGAGCCAGTCGATAGTGACCCCAGAGGTGGACAAGTTGCTTCTTACGTTGGCGGAAGATTCAACAAAATTGGTAGTCACGCAAGCGTCACCGTGGAGTGTGCAAGTTACGTCCCTCACCGATAAGCGGTATCATGTTGCCTTAAACACTGGTGAATGCACATGCAAGGTTTACGACAGGCTAAAGCTACCTTGTTGCCACGCAATTGCCGCAGCGAAATTTATGGGAATAAACCCCCTGACTTTGTGCTCCAAATAGTATGGTTTAGAGACATGGAAGCGCGCTTATGCGGGCAGCGTATTACCCGTACCTAACTCAGCTGAAGACGATGAGTATGTGCCGGCGGAGCTTAAAAATATGGATCTTCATCCTCCGCATACCAGGAGACCCTCTGGAAGGCCGCCAACTAAGAGAAAGAAATCGATCTTTGAAATCTTTGTAAGTTGTGAAGCTTTCTCAACTGCCGTCGAACAAGAACCTTTGGCTATGACTGTTGTCGTGTATCTTTCTTTTGCAGGGTAGTGCGGGCCCCACCAAAAAAAAGACGCCAAATAAGTGTGGAAGATGTCGCCAGCCTGGACATAACCGGACAAATTGCAAGAACCCGATCTGATATGGCCCGGGAACAATATGAATGAACGTTCATTATTTTAGCATGTACGTACATTAATCGGTTATGCACGTTCACCATTTTTGGGATGTACGTACGTAAGTCTGTTATAACTATGTTTGTATTTTGGGGGTTTTTTTGAATGGTCGTGCATTTTTTTGATACGCTGCATTTGACCTTAAAGGATGTATTATAGTATCGCCATGCATGGGAAAATGAAGTATTGTATCGCCGGAAAATTTTGGAATGAACGTGCATGTTGGATCTATGTATGGTCATTTTGTTACTAACGTTCATATGTCTCATATGTACGTTCATGGTTAATATATGAACGTTCATATATTACTTACGTTTACTTTTCCTTGTCTTATCCCCCTAAACTATGAACGTTCATGACTTAACAGGATCTGTGTTTACATGCCACCATTCTTGTTGAATTAAACAATTGAACACATAGCCCTTGATGACTTAACAGGATATGTGTTAAATTTTGAGTAGACCTACCACCCAATGCCACTTAGTGGTTTGTGTAATTACTGGATCACCGTCAATATTTTAGTTAAATCAATTTATAAATTATTTCATAAACATTTGGCAATAAGGTTTGAATACAAAGTGTTTTGAATTGATGAGAAACGGGACAAACGTTCTTAAAACATAAATATCATTACAACAATATAAAGAGAGTTGTGGTTTAGGCTTAAATAACAAAGATGGCAAAACATAAATATTCATAATAAAATGCAATTTCAGATAGTAGCATGCTCCCTAGTCCACGCCTCAGCAAGGGATTTGAACACAACATTGTCCGATATGTAGAGGTCGGCAATTTCATCAACAACCTGATCATCTTCTCCAACTTTTGGTTCTTTCAGCAAAGAATGAATTGATTCCAGAAGTTTTGGAATGGTGTCCAGAATTGTCCACTCCCTCAAGGCCATCAACTTAGGAATTAAAACATACCCATTTTTATCAATGTTCGGATGATAGACCTTTGTTTTGAAGAAGAACCTTAGTGGTTTGAAAGGATATTCAACAGGAAAGCAAAGTGAAAACTTGAACATGCCTCCTTCGTATGGAGAATTTTCTGGTCCAATCATCATGCCTTCCCAAGTGTAAAAGTCACCTTCAACCGGACCAATGCTAACAAATGGAAGTGGCTTCTTCTCCAAACTTTTCAAAGCCTTCTTGACATGTATTTGTAAGAGCGACATGATTTCCTGAATGAAACGCAAGTAACATATTTAGATATATATATATATATATATATATATATATATATATATATATATATATATATATATATATATATATTTCTGAATTACAACAACATATGGAAACGCATGCAACATGTTTAGAAAAAACACATGTAAAAACTCTTCAACCTTTCTCTTATAAGGCGAAAGGAAAGCATTAAAAATTGAAAGTGTATTTAGAAACTGGGCAAATGAAAGATGAAAGAGATACATAATTGTAAATGAGAAAGAGACAGATATACCTAAACTCGAACAATGAAAGGAAGAAACAAGTGTAACTAATCGATATATTTGTATATGTAAATGTGACTCTTTATATAGACAAAGGAAATGGGTGTGCAGTTTAATTTGGAAATAGTGAACCGATGCAACTTTTAAATCACTGACAAGTTACATCTTTTCAATTCATTCATGTTTGACCAGGCACACACTTTCCAACATGTGACTTTTCATACAAAAAGAAATCTTTATCTCAAATGTAACTACACCGTTCAATAAATATATTCTACCCAATTAATACTGGTAGAGTTGACTAATAAATAGAGCATTGAGATGACATAAAGCAACATAATGTATTTAAGGGAACACCCTACACATCACTTTCTCTTTCCTCCACATCACTTTCTCTTTCTTCCACATCATAATTCAACACACATTCAACTTTTACAATCTACAATGGTTTGTTTAAAATTTCCAACACCCTACCCCACTAATAAATAAAATATATATTAATAAATATTATATACAAAATTAATAAATAAAAGTTACATGACATTATGTGATATTGATTTTATGAACGTAAAGATGGTTTCTATGAACGTATGTATGATATACAAATATATGTGATTTCTTTAAGTCAAACAATAAAATTTTAATTTTTTTCTTCTAACTTCTAAATTTTTGTTTTATTTTCTAACAATATGGATTTTTTTTACATTTTTCAATGGTATAATGTAAAAAATGGTCTATATTAACAAATGTATAATATATATGAACGTATATATAGTATCAATGAACGTACGCAGAATTTTTTTGTTATCAACGAACGTACGCAGGATTTTGTGTTGAAATCTATTTTAAAAGTAGACAAAAAGTTTTTTTTGTCCAAATTGATTAAACCAAGTCTCTATTTATAGAGAATAAAAAATAACAATTTTTGAATGAAAGTAGACAAAAAATAACGATTTTTGTCCAAATATTGTGTTGAGATCCATTTTAAAAGTAGACAAAAAGCAAACCACACTTAGACGAGAACGTAAAGAAATGAAATTTATTAGTAATTAAGAAGGACAGACCACTGAACATTGGTATTGTTATTGCTAATAGGGCCAGGTGCTGAAGTTTTGTTTGACAATCTTGCAAAACGCCAGTGATTCTATAGTCCAGAAACACTCCTCGCACATATCATGGCTCTTCCAGCCATCCACCCACCATCCGACCCAGGTATTCATGGTGGCACACTTACATCCATGGACTTTGTCGATATCGAGAGCTGCTTCCTTCTCACGGAACAAATCGGAAGGTTTTTGCTCCCATACCAAACGGTCACGCGCAACAATCTGCATACGGATTCTTCTAGTGAAGTCTCTGGTCAGTGCTAGGCCTCTCCCCCCAACCTCTGCTTCACCGTACATGACCCGGACCAGCATGGACCAGGCGTACATACCAGTCTCCCACCCAGTTTCGGCGGATTTTTTAATTAATTCTTCCCCTGCTACACGCCGGTCTTTGTATATGAATTCGGATATACCTTTGAGCAGTAGGCATGAGGAGTTTTCGTGGTCTAGGCAAGCCTCGTGAAACTCCTCTGCCATTTCATGGTTAGGGAAAATAATGTAGTTGTTGAAGAAGTCAACGGATTTGTAGAAAGGAGGGGTCTGTGCTAACTGGAACAATGCCTCGCAGTTTGATGTCACTCGTCTAAAATCTCTGAAATCGTTGTGGATTAGGTGAACCAAAATGGTAATGAAAAGGTCTTCTGGAAGATCAAGAATGGCCATGTTTGTAAGACGAATGAGTTTAGGTTGGATAAGGCATGGTTTAAAAATCTAGTCAATTATATATAGGCCTTTAAGTTGCAACAATTGGACCGGTATAACGAAGAGGCGTGTATAGGGAAAGGATCCAACCATCTCGTATAACGTGTAAACATTAATGACACGTTTATCGGGTTTATGAAGCGTGGCTTGTAGAACACATAACCGTCACGTCGTGGGAAAAGCGAATCGTCGCGAATCTAAAAAAGCAAAGTTAATGATTAGCAGTTACATATGTGACTCTCTATATATATCTACTTACAAAGCATCGTCAGTTCACATCTTCTCAGATTACTCAACAAATCACCCTTGGCCCAATTGCCCTCTCTAAATTCTCTTAAGGCTAAAATGCCTAATCCTCATGTATATTGGCCCTGGAAACGTTTCAATGATCCGCCATACGAAACGCGTTCGGTGACAAAGAGGCGGAGGGAGGCATCAGGTACACCATTCAACTTGCTTGGGCTCCCGGAAGATCTAATAAGGAAGATCCTAGTTCTAGTCTGCGAAAATGACATGCAGGATCTCCGGCACTCGAGGATTACATGCACCAAGTTGAATAACTTGTCTCTGACTGATGAGTTCTATGCCGCCATTAATCTGAAGAAGATTAGTCGCTGGGTTTGGGCTCCACGGTTTGACTGGGAAAAGTTCCATGAGAAGTGCTATGACGCGGGCAACATACACGCAATAAGACTTAAAGGAGTCTCAAACATGCTCCTCGAGAACAAGAGGGCTGAAGGGATCGGTCAGATCATTGTCGCCGCTGGGAGAGGATGCATCATCTCCGAGTATATACACGGCTTGATTAGCAGTTTGTTCAAAGACGAATGGGGAGAAACAGTACTCGGTAAGTATGTCCTTACACGAGGACGCGCCAATGAACTTCGCAGCCAGATGCCTAACATAAATGGGAATGGGTGGGAAAGGGTGCTTCCCGATTGGTTAATTGCCAAACGTGATTTAAACGATCCCCAGTTGATCACGGTGTGCAGCTGTTCGGAATTCGATTCGAGTCAACCATGGTGGGAGAAGCCGAAGGGTGATGACATGTGCGATCGGTGCTTTTGGATTTTGCAGGTTGCTTATCTTTGCAAGATGTTAGCTGAGGGTTTTCTTCTTTTTAAGTGTAATCGTTGAATATCGCAGTCGTCTTTGTAATGAACTTATTTCCTAGTTAAATGTTCGAGTTTAGATTCTTTCCTTTATTAGTCTGTTCAAAATCTACTTTGTATTGATTTATGTGAACTACCGACGGATATAAATGAACGTTCATGTTTAATTTTCTGAACCTTCATACTTAACATACTTTACTTCGAAAGGTCCTACACGGACGTGTTTTTTAGTAGTGACTATTCGAACGGCGTAAGAGTGAACGTTCACTGGGCCCGACTAATGAGAAAAGACAGTGATCACGAAAATTAGACAGAGCGTACCGGTGTCATTTCAAATGCATATTACAATGACATGACAGATGTTAAGTGTTCGCGTTTAGATTCTTTCCTCCATTAGTTTGTTCACAGTCTACTTTGTATTGATTTATGTGAACTACCGACGGATATAAATGAACGTCCATGTTTAATTTTCTGAACCTTACATACTTTATTTCGAAAGGTACTACACGGACGTGTTTTTTAGTAATGACTATTTGAACGGCGTAAAAGTGAACGTTCACTGGGTCCGACTAATGAGAAAAGACAGTGATCACGAAAATTAGACAGAGCGTACGGGTGTCATTTCAAATCCATATAACCCACTTACATATTATTTTTCAATACCAATGCTCCCATTAACATATGTACCACTTTATGCACTGCCACTTCATATTGTGTTCACGCTACATTTTGCGTTGGGACTTGTGAACATTCGGTTGACGTACATGAACGTCCATATCAATTATGAGAACGTTCACAACTACCACACTAAACTCGGCGAAATAATATTATTAGGCAAGTACATTACAAGATGCACATTACAAGATGCACTTAACTTATATAGGCTTAATGGTATTTCATAACGTTCGAAACTAGGACATCATAGAAAAGGTGTAGGAGATACAGAAAATCCAACAGCTAACACACTCCGGGTCACCGTCAGGACGGAGCCTACATCCACCGCACTGTGGGGTTGGAAATGCGTAGGAGGAGAGGAAGGTTCCTACTTTTCGCGTTCCCAATGCAATAAAAGCCTTCAGTATGCGCGCCGCTATGTTACCCGACTGTTCTATATCGACCCACCAGCGCAAGTCCTCTAGACGCTGTAATCCTTCCACCCAGTTCCCAGTAAGGATTTTGCCCATGCCCTGAGCAAGTATGATGTACGGACAGTCTTGTGGGGCTTGGCCAAACAAAACTACTGCTCTATGCGGATCTAGCTCTATGAAGAATGTCCGTAGTCCCTCCAGCAATAAGGCAGTGGGGTTATCAGCCAGTAGACACCTGCTCACAAGTATGAACGAGTGAGAAGTTACAGATGAAACACAATCGGTCCAGTCATGTATGCTCTATTTGATCTAAAATAATTCGTGGATATCTCACTAACCTTTGAAAAAAAGGGCGTGCATCGTCTGACAAGGAAGCCCTGGCCGCGTTGTCTAGTAAGCGGTCTATATTCACGACCCGTAAAATGCTTCTCTCGGTAGCTAGACGATATGAGGTTTTATTGACTCCCATCAGCGGCAAGAGGTCGGTATAGCTTGAACGAGCAACGCGTTCGACTATGTCGAGGTTCACGGCGACTGGAAGCGTATCGAACATATTTTTTTCCGAGTGAATAAGATAAGTACAAAATATGTGATAAACACAAGATCGAGCTCATATTACTTTTATAGGCGTGGTGGAGACTTAGGTAGTTGGATGTGGTTGGAAAGAAAATAAATGGCTTTAACTAGTCCAACCATTAAATCCCAACTACTTGGGATGGGCATTTAATGCATCTACGAACTTATATAGAATGGGACAAACAACATATTATAAAACATCATACATTATGCTTACATACGAAGTAGATAAAAGTTGACCTTACAATAGGGAACTACCATAAACCTAGATTATCCGACATAGTTGTGAACGTATAGTAGTACAAAATGAACGTTCACATTAATTGTGCTACTGATCATAACATGAAGGAAGATACCCATCCACAATGCTCACCACATAATCATCAGCTTCTTTGCTACGCTAACTGCAAAACAGTTCTCACAGTCGAATTACCCTATGAAATCAAAGCCACATGAACACTCCGGACCGTAGTATCTTGGCGCTTTGAAGGTTTTGTAGAACCCAGCGTATGGCCTGCTAATGGAGACACCCCTCATAGCCCTGATAGCCTCAACCATCCAACGCGCAACACATGCCGCATACTCAAGATCTTCCCACCAACGCAACCTCTCTAAGATATCGGACCCTTCATCAGACCTGCCAACCATCAGATGACACATACCTGTAGCAAGTATGTTGTATGGACATGAGGTTAGTCCACTTTGCAAAATGGAAATGCCCTGATCGCAATCACGGTCCAGAAAAGCGACACGAACACCTTCCATTAGGAATGCTGTTGGGTTTCCAGCATCTAGGCACCTAGCATGGTATTCAGTTCTTATTTCCATCAGGTCCAATATATATCAAGCAACAAGCAAGTTTTGGGACAAGGTTGTATACCTTTCGAAGAACGGCCTGCCCGTGCTACCTATGCAAACATATTCCGCATTGAACATGAAGTGGTCTATGTTTGCCAACCTCAGAATTTCTGGCAGACGAGTGTACTCATACACCTGTTTGTTGACGCAGCCAAGGGATAAGAAGTCCACTATGTGCCTCGACTTAGCCAGACGTCCTATGACGTCAAGTTGGAGTGGCTCTGGCAGATGCAGCATGATTTCAAAAGGAAAACAAAAGTTAATAGTAAGAACCGGGATTAGCGTGGCAGATTATGTGAACATAACAACTTACTTATACTAAAGGTAAGGTGTATCGAGACGGTCAGATGTTTATCCCTTCTGAAGGTGTGTATGACCAATCGGATGTCACTACAATTTAATTATGATTAGACGTATACCTGTCCACATTTAAGTTCCACATGGAGTAAAGAGAAAATATTAAGTGTTGTTATTATGGAATTGACTGTGAACCACTCTGTAAACTACATTTTAATTGCAATAATTACAAGACATTAGTTTTGGGGAGGTGTGCCAAAGTAGTGGTGATATTTGTGCTACTAGAAGACTTCGAGAGTTGGATTAACTTGCCAACTTGTTAAACAGAGGGCATATTCTAACATTTGTGAACGTATGATAAAGTTTATGAACGTTCATAACTTTAAGAAAAGTTGAAAGTACAGGACAACGCTTCTGGAAATTTAGAACAAAAGCCTAAGCCTGATAGAAACGCTTCGTGCGTAGCAATGCTCGCATGCGAACCATCCACTGTAATCAAAACCACATCCACACACTGCGCCGTGGTACCTAGGAGGTCTGTATCTGCTCACGATTGCACCATCGACCCAGAATGGATCCCCATCCCTCATCGCCGTGACCGCGCGAACAATCCACCGCCCTAACCCCGATGCGAACACTATATCGTCCCACCAACGCAATGTCTCTAGGATGTCGGAGCCTTCGTCAGATCTGCCGCTCATGACATGACACATTCCTCTCGCCAACACATTGTATGGACATGTGGTGAGGCCACGTTCCAAGATGCTAATTCCCCTATCGCAATCCCACTCGCTAAAGGCTACACGTATGCCCTCCATCAGTAGAGCCGTTGGATTTCCCGCGTCAAGGCACCTACCACATGCATATATGTATGCCAACCTTAATAGGAAGTAGAACAAAAGTATCGAAATTGGTCCAACCTGCTTTGTTACCTTTCAAAAAAAGCCCTACCCATGCTTCCAATGCGGACAAACCGCGGTCTAAACTTAAAGTGGTCAATATTGGCCACCCTTAGTACTTCACGCGAGTGGGTCAACTCGTATAGTTTTTTGCAGACGGAGCCAACGGCCAGGAAGTCAACAAGGTCATCTGACTGAGCGAGCCGGTTGATGACGTCAATCTGGAGGGGGTATGGTAGTTCAAGCATATTGTTACAGTACAGCAACCCACCTGGCCACCTGGAATGCGTAGAAGTGTGAACGAAGTGCTCAGATATATGCACTAATGTAACCTCATTTATACTAATAAGGAGAGGAAGTCCATGATGTACCAATACTTTGCGAGATGTTCCACGACGACGATAGTTGTGGTGTGGGCAAAAAAAAAAAATAAGATTTGGGAAAAAAAAATTTAAAAGTGGAACCAGTAGTAAGGTTGCATTGATTAACTAATGGAAATCCCGCTTTGAATTGAAGTCTGACATGACATATAGCAGTAAATAATTAAATGCCCATAATTATTATATCTACTCAGACGTAGATAGAAATAGATAAAACTGTAAGTGTTAATGCACTCGATTAGACCTAAAACCACCCCGTCAACTATACATTTAAAGCAGTAAATACACCTAAATATCATCGAGCAGTGTGCGGCCATAAATTAATGTAGTATGAGGAAAATAGGGAAATTCAAAGGGAATTAAAATGGGGAGTTCAATAAAAGGGGCTTAAATAAGTAACATACTACACGTACAATTTATGTCTGAATTAACACTGAACTCAACGCCGTGAAAATATACGTCCAATATCAAAAAAGGGATAGGTTGGACAATGGTGAACGGTCACGAGAGTGCTAAGTGAACGTTCACATGTTCAGAAATTTAGAAAGCGATAAGTCCGAGTCACCACATAAGCCTTAGCCTGATTGCCACGCTGCGTCCGAAACAATGGTCGCACACGTATTCCTCGTTCCAATCAAAACCACATTCACACTCTGCCCCATAGTACCTCGGTGGTCTAAATGTTCTGGAGAAGCCACCATCTGTCCTCACCGGTGCCCCCTCTCTCATCGCCGCCACCGCGCGAACAATCCAACGCGCAACACCAGCCGCGAACTCTCGATCTTCCCACCAACGCAAGGTCTCCAGGATATCAGACCCCTCGGCCGATCTTCCGTTCATCACGTGACACAATCCTCTCGACAGCACGTTATAGGGGCATGTAGTGTGCCCCATTCCCAAAATGCTAATGGTCGTCTCGCAGTCTCGCTCAACGAAGGCCACACGTATGCCTTCCATCAGTAAAGCCGTTGAATTGCTCGCGTTAAGGCACCTGCCAAATTCATACAGGTATAGATAGAAAGTACACCTAAATACAACTAAATACTCATTAGTTCCATCATCTTATGCTACCTTTCAAAAAAAGCCCTGCCCGTGCTTCCAATGCGGACATACCTCGCTCTGAACTTATAGTGGTCGATATTGGCCACCTTCAGTACTTCAGACGAGTTAGCCAGCCCATACAGATTTTTGCAAACGGAACGAACGGCTAGAAGGTCAACTATGTCATTTGATTGAGCGAGCCGGTTGATGACGTCAATCTGAAGGGGTTCTGGTAGTTCAAGCATTTTATTACAGTACAGCAACACACCTGGAATTTAGAAAGGCTAGAGAGTTTCTTAAAATGTGAATTGATATGACCATATTAATACCGACTAGGGCAGATTTAAAACGCGGAGTCATTAATGCCCTCTTATGGGAAATGATGAAAGTAATAAATAATGACGTGACCTAAATCTTAAACACTGTATTCAACAGCCACACATTCGCTATTAACTATATGAACGTTCGACTAAGCAGATGAACGTTCACATTCAAATATCACCGTCTTCACATTCAATTTTTGAAACGAAATTGCAATTCAGAACAAGAAGTCCAGATATAGGTTATGAAAGAAAGTCATTCGACGGAGTGAAACTAAAAGGGACATATGTTGCAAAAAAAAAAAAAAAAAACTAACGTGTCACGCGCTACACATGTAAACTGGACATCTAAACGAGATCGTTGATCACATCACTGGCGAATTTGGCCCGAATTACGGCTACACTTGCTTCACTAATCGAGCGAACCTCGTTCTTGCTGCAGTTGGTGCTAAGCATCTCGAGCAACTTGACAATTACCGGCCCATTGTCAGCAAGATCTATGTTTTGGACCACGTTAGCACGCATCCTATACTTCCAAGGACCAATGGGTTTGGTGATTTTCTTCCTTCTCCCTATCTGGTTCAATAGATATGGTAGCATCGTCGTGAATGGTACCATTGCATTTGCGACCTCTTCGCTGTTGCTGTCACCGAGCCCGGTGTCCAACAACTCCACCTTTCTGGACTGTACGTTTATAATCAGGCCAACCCACCTATCATCATGCCACCGCATCGGCATGTAAATGGTTTTCGCATCTGTACCCCAACGGAGCTGGGGCAACCCATTATCTTGACAACCCGATACGTATTCAACCAAGAGAGAAGGCTGATAGGTCAAGAATTAATCCCTATACTAAACTGCAAGTGTACAGCAATGTCAAAGTAGTATATAGGGTTATCGAATCCACAGGGACACTTGGTCTCAAGAGAATCAAACCGTAGGGAATGAATACTAGAAATAAGCAATGTGATTGTATTGAAAGTAGTGCGAGAAAGTAAATCAGTAGCAGAGATTATTGGTTGTGAAAGCAAGTAATTAAAAGCGTCAAACCTAGGGTATTCTCAGGAAATCAGACTAGCAGACAGTTCATTCAGCAAGGATCTAATTAAGCACAGTTCTAGAACTCAAAACACAGATATAGAATTAACCAAATTCCTTTGCGATAATTCTCTAAGTCTAAGTGCAGCAAACCAAACTTCCGTTTGCGAGAACTAACAGATTAAACTAGCAATAAGCTCAAGTTTGATATGTTCACAATTATCCTAAACCAAACTTTCGTTTGCGCAAAGTTTAATTGCCCAATTTAATTAGTTCAGATTCCTAAACCCCACTTCCGTGACGTATTTAGCAACCTAAGATCTAGATTCTAATTGATCAGGTTAGAACTAGCTTTAAGCACAATTAAATTGAAGAACAGATATAGTTATGAATCCCTAACTGAAATTGAACAAGTCTAGCAAGTCATGAAATCCTATGTGAGAAACCCTAAGTCTAACTAGGAATCTACTCAGACATAGATAATGAAAACATGATCATATGATAAGTAAATTGCATAAAAGAATAAGAGTAAAAGGGGTTCGAAATCTTCTCCAAATACAGATGATGAATTAGGTTCAGATCAGCCCCAAAAGCTCTAAAAATCCTCTGCTCTTAATTATGAAGTTGTATCTAATAAAAACTCTAAAAACTCTATTATATAGGCATAATCTCGGCCAGGGGCTTCTTTGTAAATATCAGGAACTTCTGGATCAAAGTGCAATATCTTGATTCTTCTAAACCGCCGAGTTTTTGGCCCATCTCGCTGGTGCAACGATCGTTGCTAGAGTGCAACGATCGACACCTTTCTCTGTCTCGGACAGTGAACTCTATCTCTCGGCCAATCACTCCAAAATTTCTAGTGCTCCATAATCTCCAATTTAGCTCCCAACCTGATTATACCTGTAAAAGACTCTAAACAAAGACAAAAGACACTAAAACACATCTATATCATGGCCTAAAACTAGTAAAAACCATGATATATCAACTCCCCCACACTTAGCCTTTGCTTGCCCTCAAGCAAAACATAGAACTAAAACATGGTGAAGAGGTTTGAAAACTCTTCAGAAACTCATTTCATCTTAGAAGCTACAATACTCAGATTCCCCTTAGTAAACCACTGAAAGAATCAATCACAGGATATCAAGACCAACATGTACTTCCCCCACACTTAGCAACTGTCCTAGGTAAACTCCACAATCACATTCAAGCATTCAAATTCTCCCTACTGACTTCTGCAAGTATTTAAGTGCGGTCTCACCTAAGGAGTATCGATCTAAAGGCACATGGATTCTTACCTAATCAGCTCTAGACCACCATACTATCTTTCTCTAGTCCCTTTCTTCTCTTTCCCTTCTTTAACAACTGATTTTTCCCCACTGGGTATCATTTTATTTTTTTTATCAGTGTTCTTCCCGTTATGGGGTGTACTTTGGACACATTCCATGGATCACATGAGAGATAATAGTGTTTGCTACCATTCCCATGACCACTTCGGAGTTACTAACTCATCCTCAGTTTATTATTATTATTTTTTTTTTCTTTATAGAAGGGGAGAAGGGAACTAAATAGGACAGGTTTACAGGCTGTGTCAGAACTAACAGGGAATCCGACATAAAGTATACCAAGCCCTTAGGTGAGAAATCTAAGTCAGTATTAGGGGTGAAGTCAGTAAAAGATCCTCTGATACCTGAAGTGATGTGGGTGTTCCCAGTAGGTTGACCTGTGATGGGGTTTTCTAATAGTCAGAGATAGATCCTGCAACTTCATCCCAATGGTTACTTAAGTTCCTGCAAGTTTTGTAAATCTCCTCAGAAAATCATAGTTTCTTACTTAAACAATTTTGACTCAATAAAACAAAAAATTTTGAAAAACGGACTGACTCTTAAGAAAACAGAAAGATAAACGTCAGTAGCACCTCCCCCACACTTAAGACACACTGTCCCCAGTAGTGTCCAGCGAAGGATCGGTAAAAAGAAAATAAAATAAATTGAAAAGGTGAGTTTATGTCTGTCGGGTTACCTCTGTCGCACAGCATCGATCGGTGCATTAGATGCATCGACCGTTACTTGGCGACTTTCGTGTATGGTCGATCGTTGCTCAGGACCGCAACGATCGCTGCAATGCGATTCCTTTCGTGTTGTGACGATCGATGCAGAAATGCATCGATCGCTGCACTGCGATTTAATCCGAGACCTGCAAACATGACTGCACCAGAAACAAAAACAAACGTAAAATCCTAACAAAAACACCAAAAATTAAAAAGAAAAACACCAGTACCTAATGGTGGGTTGCCTCCCACCTAGCGCTTGTTTAAGGTCAATAGCTTGACCGGACGCGCAAGGTTTTTCAAGTGCCAGAAGATCCTGACAGAGACTTTTTCTGTCTCTGTTCAAGTCTCCTCATCCATGGTGGAGAATAGGCTGTTGCAGAATGCTTCAGTCCAAGAAAAGATGGAGTAAAATGCGCTCCAGGATCTATTATCACAGTCTCATTCAGCTGCTCATCATCTGCTTCCAGGATCTTGAAAGTCTGTCCATCTATCAGTGGCTTCCGCAGCTTCTCCATCTCATATCGCAGTGTCTCATCTCCCAGGTGGAGGTCTATTAGACTCTGTCTAACATCAATCACAGCTCCTGCTGTAGCCAAGAATGGTCTCCCAAGCAATAAAGCTTCATCCGGATCGCAGGCGTATTTCAGCACAAGGAAGTCCGTTGGAACTAAGTAGTTTCCAACTCTTACCGGAATATCCATAAGGAGTCCTTCAGGAACTCGTATGGACTGATCAGCTAGGATAAGACGTGTCCTAGTAGGAGCAAAATCCAACATACCCAGCTTCTCTGCCACAGAGTAAGGCATTATGCTCCCAGCAGCTCCTAAATCACACAGAGAACGCCTAAAACTATCTTCAAAGATAGAACAATCAAGTACAAAGACTCCAGGATCAGGCAGTTTCTTTGGGACCTTAGTTAACAGAACATCACTAATATGCTGAGGAATTATTATCACCCATTCTCTCAGCTCTTCATCTAATGGCAACATCTTGTTCAAATATTTCTGAACACATGGATGATAAGGTGGATCATCAGATGATGGAATTTCTTCCAAGTCTTCACCACTCTTTTCTAGCCTTTTCAGCTCTTCAATCTCTTGTTTAATCACTTCAGACACCTTGGGACTGTGCCAAATAGCTCGTGCATAGACATCTTCTGGAGTGATTTCAGATGTATCAGGGAATAGGCGGGCTAGTTCTGCATCAATCTCATTTTCATCCCACGGATTCTCTGCTTGTTCACGACCTGCATCGATCGATGCCAGATGTGTATCGATCGTTGCATCGCGATCATCACAACTTCCACCCGAGAGTTTTTCACAGAAATCCGAAAATTCTTCCTCAGTCACCAACTCAGCCGTACTTAGCTCAAATTTCTCCCCTAGGTAAGATCCATCATTAATCATTACAGACCAGGCCTTAATATGATTGTCTGCAACTCCTTTTCCTTTCAGTGAGCTGGACATCTGATTCACCTGAGTGTCCAACTGCTTCATGTGAGTGCTCAATGTCTCAAACTTCCCATTGAGGTCCTGATAGACAGCGTCCAGCTTCTTGTTGTTGTCTACAGAAAGCTTGGTTTGACTCTCCATCAGTTGTTCCATCATAGCTTCCATTTTGCTCTCATGGGTTGTAGGTGCAGGAGGAGTCTGATAAGATGTAGATCCATAGGTTCTCTGATTACCCTGTCCATAGGTCTTCTGAAAACCTCCATTCTGTCCTCCATTTGAGAATCTGTTCCCCTGTTGATTGTTAAATCTATTACCTTGGAAACCGGAACCTCCTATGAAATTCACTTCTTCTTCCTGAGTGTCCACCTCAGTTTGAATCACCTCCACATCTTGGGCAAAGTGGACAGCTTTCTTGTTTGTCAGAAGATTGTAGACTGTGTCCAATCTGGATCTAATATTAGCCATATCAGAATTCTCTACGGTTCCACCAGATCTCTTCCTCCTTTCATCCATTGTTTTGCAACTATTGCTGCCAATCAGGTTCTCTATCAACCGTTTAGCTTGTGTAGGAGTTCTGGTGCTGAAATTTGCATCACTGGAATTATCCAAAGCAGTCTGATAAGGGAGATCTATTCCTCTGAAGAAAATACCAATCAGCTGTACTTCTGTGAATCCATGGTGTGGACAATCACGCTGATACTGCTTAAATCTCATCCATGCGGTTGTCAAAGGCTCCACAGCTCCTTGGGAAAAAGTGAGTATGTCCTGTCTGGACTGATCTGAGCGCGCAGCGTCGTAGAAGTGACGCAGGAACTCACTCTTTAAGGCTGCCCAAGTAGTATACTGACCAGGTGCCAGTTGTCTCAGCCATGCACTAGCGTCTCCAGCAAGACTGTGCGGAAATAGCTTAAGGAACAGATAGTCCGGGCATACTCCTTCATACTTCATGCCAGTGACTATGTCCTCAAACTTGTCAATGTGATCCATAGGCTGCTCTGATTGAAGACCATGAAAAGCAATCTGCCTCATTAGTTGGTAGTAGATAGTTTTTACCTCAAAATCATTCCTTTCGAAAGCAGGAAGCACTAGAGCTGCTCGGTTTGCATGAAACTCATCAGGTCTATTGTAATCAGCTAGTGTCCTCTCATGAACTACCATCCGGCCTTCTGGCTCAACTTCATCAGGGATCTCTCGTCCCTCAGCATCAATCCTTTGCCCAGCAGCATTGTAAGGATTGTTCTCTGGATCCCTCAGGATTCCATCAGCATCTGGTATCAAGATCAAGCGTTCTTGTACCATTCTCTCTCTCTTTTCTCTTCTAATAGTCCTCTCTAGACGTCCAAGTTCCTCTAGATTGAGATTAACTAAGCTCGAGTTCGGATTACTTCGAGTGTTCTGCGTTGGCATAAACTGTCTGTAATCGTCTAGCAACGATCGATGCTATCAGTGCAACGATCGATTCAATCTCAAATCGCTCAGCAACGATCGATGCAAGGGTGCAACGATCGACGCAAGGCGAAATTCGTACCTGCGACAGAGAGAAACAGAGAAAAATCAGCAAAATAAAATAAATAAAATAAAAACGAAAAACGAAAAATTTCTAGTAAAACCCTAAGTTCGGTCCTATCGAAGACTCAAAAGAGTCCCCGGCAACGGCGCCAAAAACTTGATAGGTCAAGAATTAATCCCTATACTAAACTGCAAGTGTACAGCAATGTCAAAGTAGTATATAGGGTTATCGAATCCACAGGGACACTTGGTCTCAAGAGAATCAAACCGTAGGGAATGAATACTAGAAATAAGCAATGTGATTGTATTGAAAGTAGTGCGAGAAAGTAAATCAGTAGCAGAGATTATTGGTTGTGAAAGCAAGTAATTAAAAGCGTCAAACCTAGGGTATTCTCAGGAAATCAGACTAGCAAACAGTTCATTCAGCAAGGATCTAATTAAGCACAGTTCTAGAACTCAAAACACAGATATAGAATTAACCAAATTCCTTTGCGATAATTCTCTAAGTCTAAGTGCAGCAAACCAAACTTCCGTTTGCGAGAACTAACAGATTAAACTAGCAATAAGCTCAAGTTTGATATGTTCACAATTATCCTAAACCAAACTTTCGTTTGCGCAAAGTTTAATTGCCCAATTTAATTAGTTCAGATTCCTAAACCCCACTTCCGTGACGTATTTAGCAACCTAAGATCTAGATTCTAATTGATCAGGTTAGAACTAGCTTTAAGCACAATTAAATTGAAGAACAGATATAGTTATGAATCCCTAACTGAAATTGAACAAGTCTAGCAAGTCATGAAATCCTATGTGAGAAACCCTAAGTCTAACTAGGAATCTACTCAGACATAGATAATGAAAACATGATCATATGATAAGTAAATTGCATAAAAGAATAAGAGTAAAAGGGGTTCGAAATCTTCTCCAAATACAGATGATGAATTAGGTTCAGATCAGCCCCAAAAGCTCTAAAAATCCTCTGCTCTTAATTATGAAGTTGTATCTAATAAAAACTCTAAAAACTCTATTATATAGGCATAATCTCGGCCAGGGGCTTCTTTGTAAATATCAGGAACTTCTGGATCAAAGTGCAATATCTTGATTCTTCTAAACCGCCGAGTTTTTGGCCCATCTCGCTGGTGCAACGATCGTTGCTAGAGTGCAACGATCGACACCTTTCTCTGTCTCGGACAGTGAACTCTATCTCTCGGCCAATCACTCCAAAATTTCTAGTGCTCCATAATCTCCAATTTAGCTCCCAACCTGATTATACCTGTAAAAGACTCTAAACAAAGACAAAAGACACTAAAACACATCTATATCATGGCCTAAAACTAGTAAAAACCATGATATATCAAAGGCCACTTGAACAAGAACTCATTTTCCCCATATCCAGATTCAAAGTACCCACTTTCGAATTCTCCATATGTCCTCAACAACGTATCCGCGAACAGAGAATCCGCAATGGTTATTTGGGCTGTACGATACGCCATTTCATGTCTATTCCAAACCAGCGACAACATAACCCGCATTTGCTGTGCATATACATATGTTAAGTTATAGATACAGTACAAATTTATTACTTAATGTCACTGAACATTTCTAGAAAAATTAGTAAAACTAACCACATAATCCAGATTGGCACCCGAATCCCCGATTCCGTGGATCGCAGAGGCAGTCAAAACTTGGCCAGTACGCAATGTGATTTGTCTGCCATGAATAATGTTAGCTTTGTGTTAGTCACAAGAAAAATAGTTAGTCAACAATTAATTAGCTGAATGGGCTTTGATAACTTACTCTTCGCCTACAAATCTCAAGGCGGCCTCGGTAGAAGCCTGCGTATCATCGGATGTTACATCGTAGAGGGGTGTTATATTTGGTTCACCTAATCTCTTCTGTCTAAACGGATTGACAAATGGGGAGTCAAAAAAAGGGTTCCGGGCTTTTGGTCTGCCTCCCCTACGAGGGTATTCCCTGTCGCATGACTCCCCGCCTTCCAAATCGATTACCGGAAATACATTCAGGGGTTGCACGTCAAGGGGACAGGCATGATTATTGGCATCCTCGTGTGGATCCTGCATAGTTGCGCGAACAGATTCCTACAGTATGAACGTTCATATTCAGCCGAGTGAACGATCACGGTGTCATTTTTATCGTGCACACTAATATCTAGACACGTACAGTCTCCTCCGGAGGGGCTTTTTTGTTTTCTCGGTTCGTTGATGTGAAGCCCGAATCTTGCACATTTAGTGGATCTGCCATACACTCTGGCCCAACTGGCTTACGGGCCATTGTGGCATCTGCAGCCTGCAAAAGAAATGTTTCGACTTCATAAGTGTACGCTCATAGTTACGTCTGCTTGTTCGCAGATATATGTTAACTCTATACCAATTCCATCATGGCTTCCTGGGCGATTTGCTCGTTCGTGTTTGCGGCACCAGGAGCCTCGACAGTTGGACAAGCTGGATTCTGCAAGACAGTGTTAGTATAATGGCTTTATTGTACGTTCGAAGATATGCTTCATACCGGGGCTATGGAAGGAACCGGCGGATTTAGGGTATCCTCATACGATGCGGTCAACGGGTCTGCGGCAAGCGGCTCTTTAGTGGTCTCTTTCTTCTTAGACACATCTTCAGTAGTGGAGCCAGCTTCGTCAGCAACCGCAGTCTGTCCTGCTTCCTGACGGGTGCATGATCATACATTCGTTAATGAACGCTCACAAATATTCTGGGCCGTTCGCATAGTGGATGCTCCGATATAGATACGTTTGTGGTGTTTATAATCATTTGATAAAAAAATACCTTATCAAGAGCCTCCTTTGACAACTTCCTCTTCTTTGACGATCTTGCATGGATATGCTTTTTGCGTTTTCCATATTTCTCCTTAGGCATCGGAATTTCAACGTTCCCAACACCTTCCTGTCGGGTGAGCGTTCATATGTCCATTAATGCACGTTCACATAAAATGCATGATCGTTCACAAATTAGACTAAGCCCATACCGTCTCCATCGCGCGAGGAAGCTTCGCCTGATCTCCATCTCCATCATAAGGGAGCTTTTCTACCGCCTCGTTCCTCCCATCCGACTGTCCGTCATCCAAGCCAAGAGCCTTCGACCTTCCATCCCCCTCAACATCTTCCTGTGGCATGTGTCTATCAGTGCACGTTCACAAATAAGAAGATATGGACGTTCACAACTTCATACTATGTACGTACCTGCTCCGTCCCGCTCATGAGGTTCTCGGCCGCTTGATTTCCAACGAGCTCAGCATCTTCCTGTCGAATGAACATTCACAAGTCTATTAATGAACGTTCAAAAAAATATATGATCGTTCACAATTGTATCTTAAATACGTACAGTCTCGATCCCACTATGGAGGTTATCGGCCGCCTGATTTCCAACTGCATCAGCGGTGGGCTTCTCTGCCGCCTCGTTCAACTCATCTCTCGTCTCCTGCTCCATGCTCGAAGATTGGGATGCTCGAACGAGCTCAGAATCTTCCTGTCGAATGAACATTCACAAGTCTATTAGTGCACGTTCACAAAAATATAGGATCGTTCGCAATTGTAGATTAAATACGTACAGTCTCGATCCCGCTATGTAGGTTCTCGGCCGCCTGATTTCCAACTGCATCAGAGGTGAGCTTCTCTGCCGCCTCGTTCAACTCATCTCTCGTCTCGTGCTCCATGCCCGAAGATTGGGATGCTCCCCCGAGCTCAGCATCTTCCTGTCGAATGAACATTCACAAGTCTATTAGTGCACGTTCACAAAATTATATGATCGTTCACAATTGTAGATTAAATACGTACAGTCTCGATCCCGCTATGTAGGTTCTCGGCCGCCTGATTTCCAACTGCATCAGAGGTGAGCTTCTCTGCCGCCTCGTTCAACTCATCTCTCGTCTCGTGCTCCATGCCCGAAGATTGGGATGCTCCCCCGAGCTCAGCATCTTCCTGTCGAATGAACATTCACAAGTCTATTAGTGCACGTTCACAAAAATATATGATCGTTCACACTTTTAACTTAAATACGGACATTCTCGATCCCGCTATGGAGGTTCTCGGACGCCTGATTTCCATCTGCATTAGAGGGGATATTCTCTGCCGCCTCGTTCAACTCATGTCTCGTCTCGTGCTCCATGCCCGAAGACTTTGATCTTCCAACGAGCTCAGCATCTTCCTGTTGAATGAACATTCACAAGTCCATCAATGCACGTTCACACAAATATATGATCGTTCACAATTTTAACTTAAATACGTACAGTCTCGACCCCTCTGTGGAGGTTCTCGGCCGCCTGATTTCCATCTGCATCCGAGGGGAGCTTCTCTCCCGCCTCATTCAACTCATCCGATGGGACGTTATCCGGAACGCCTTCGTCAGCAGGGAGCTGTACTGGCGATTCAGACAGAGTAGCATGCTCTCCAGAACGCTTTTTCTTGCTTATCAGAGAATTGGCCTTACGATTCTTCTTCTTGCGAGCCGCCTTAGTGGAGGTTCGTCTAGCAGCATTCCCATCACTTGTTTTGGAACTTTGATCAACAAAATCATCCGACAAAACATCTCTCATACCGGGGCTAAGAGAAGTCTCCTGTACAAATCAAAGGTCAGATCAATAAATAACAACCAATGTACGTTCATAAAGATTTATACGGGTTCACAAAACATTACCGCCTGCTTCTTCCCCTTCTGCTTTTTACTCGTGCTTCCGACTGAGTCAGATATTCTCGAGGAACGCCTAGACCGGGCTCTAGAGTCAACGCTACCACTGCCACGACCCGTTTGGGCCCCCTCCATAATTGGACTATCGACCCTATTCAGCACCTCAGGTTCAAAATGCACCCGTTTTTTTTTTCTTCTTTTTCACAATAGGATCAGGGATAGCCATTCCATCGTCTGGAATCACGTGGTCCTGTCTACTTTCCATGACCCGCTTCTTATCCACCCTAACTAAGTGGTAATTTTTTTATAAGCGTATCAAGGGCATTCTTGAGCATGCCTTCCACCTCCGGACGCCACTGATGCACCCATGAAGATTTGCTACATCCTACTGATTCTGCTACGGCTTCGCTAATCACCGCCTCTCGCTCATTCACCCACCAACCTTCATCCATTCTCGATAAGCTCCTCTTGGCAGAAGGACCTGCGACACCACCGACATCAGCGCTGCTCCTTGCTCTCTTCTTTCCCTTTCCCTTGGGTTCACTCTTCTTACGTTCTTTCTCTTCTTTGTTCTTCGCATACACTTCCATCTCATCTCGTGTCAGCAACCTAGGCCACGATCTGTCTCCTCCTGGCCAAGACCTCCGATTTAGCTGTATAGACGCATTCCCCTCTTTCAGGATTGCCTCCAAGTAAGCTATGCTCTCATCCTCCTCCTCGTCATCATCACTCCATTCCCACGTTTTAGGATCAACTTCTTCACCGGAAGCATGAAGAATTGAATCTATAGTAAGCTGTAAAAGTAGCATAGCTTTGTCAATTAACATCGCGTACAGCAACAAAAGTAGATATATACGTTCACAGATGTATATTTACGTGTTCTTATATACGTTCATATCCATTATGTAATAAATGTATACGTTCACGCAGCATACTATAACATGTCTAAATGATCATTTATCATACCTCGGGAAGGCTCTCGACGTTGATGAGATCTTTGTAGTCGATAGTCTTCTTTTTGTACAAGCCACTGCATGAACGAGGAGTAAAGTCTAACTCAGCAGATGCACTTGGAAGCTTAGCCTGTAGCTCCAGTATTGCTTCGAGGGCAAGCAGCTGAATTGCTATCGGGAATCCCCGCATGCTTATCGAGGGCATTGTCAACCTATCCTTCATTCCCTTATTCCTTACCATATCCGTGAAATTGAGCATGGTTAGCTCAAACGCCTTACGACCCCATGAGTACGATAAAAACTTGTCCACATCTTTGACAAGCTCAACAGTTTTACGGGAAACCTTTTCGTTCTGATTCTCAACTGCAACCACACCGTCAGCAAGTATGACAAGGGCTAGCTGCAACCTCGTGTCTCCTTCCATTTGTTCCCCTGACTTCAGACGGTTGATGAGCTGATCGATACTCCCGTCTTTGCCCATCTGCCCCGCCGCAATCAATGTGTCCCAATGACTTGCAGCAACTGTTTCAAAGCAGAAAATACAGTTTATTAAATCATCTTACACAACTTACAAGCCAACTTACATATGTATCAAACCAGCTGTCAACAAAATAAGGTTGGTGATGTATCAGATTGACTCTCCACTACTAAATAAGGTTGGTCCCTAATTTACCTTGCGGTGGATCAACTGGCTGCTCCTCAGAAAGGTTCAATGCATCCCCCTCCTGTTCTTCTGATACGCTTCCTGCTGCTTCCGGAGAGCTTTTATCGTAGGGGTCACATTTCAATCCAGTAACTAGGTAAAACTCCCTTAAAGAGAACTTTATCGGCTTAGGGCCGAAGATAAACCAACGCTCGTGACGTCTATAACATTGCAGCTGACGTGTAAGGAGACCATGTACCAATTGGCTAGAAAAAGCCAGTCGCCTCAAAGGCACATCGAATAACTTCCCGAACTGCGAATTAAGGATTTTGTCCATCTCCTCCTTGTGATCTTTCAGGGCAAGAGATAATTCCACTAAATAGTCCGTCTTAGAATAGGAATGAAGTTTCCTCCCTGTTGGATAGTGATTCCGACAAAACCACCTCTCGGGTAGCCGAGTGTCGCAAGCATCGTCATCATACTCAAACGGTGGTATGCAATCTTTATCAAGGATATCTGTACATACGAACCATAAAGAAAAAAGTTTCAGTTTTTATGAACGACCATATAGGAAAAGAACGTTCATATCTGATTCGAATCAGATCCGACAAACAATAGTTCCCTTCAAATACATACAACCAAGCGGGAAACCTAAAACCTGCCCAACAATAACATAGAACCCTAATTCCGAATAGAATCATTCACATCAAATTCAAAATTGAACGAATTATCACTTCTCTCAAATTCCTCCAATTGAAAAACCTAAACCCAGAACACAAACGGACACTCCAAGTCGCTACAGAAAAACTTGTTGACTATACATGCACCGAAAATCGATTAAAATTCAAATCAAATTCTAACCGGAATCAGCGAATGCGTCACTGTTGTCTCTGCGGCTCGCCATTGCTTCTCTACCTCTGTTCCCGAAGCTCTCCCCACGAAGAATAATAGAAGGTTGATGAAAGGTTTTTGCTTTTCCATTTAAAATTTAAAATTCTAGAGTTAAATTTTAAACGGAATTAATATAAAATAAAAAATATAAAACAAAATTCACTATCCCACGCGCAGTCTAATCACCAATAAAATAAAAAGAAATTAATCGGCTGAATAAGGCAATTCCCACTCGCATAAGAAGGATGACGTGTCTCTCTTCAGGGGCATATGAGACAAATCCATGCTGGAAGTGTCACGTGCTTTATGACACCGAAATAAAGTGTTATGCGCCGAATAACAGAGCCAAAAAGTGTCACCGAGCCCAATTGCTCTTGAAAATAAAACCTATTTTCAGAAACTTTTTTGAGCCTTTTTTTAATGGTAATTGTAATACCCTGTATCAAGAATGGTCAACGGGCAGCAGAAAAGTCAAAGAGTGACAGTTTTGTAATTTTGAGAAGATAAGGGACATTTTGGTAATATTACCAAAATACGAGCCGGAATCTAAGACGGGACAAATGTTATTCTTTTTGAAGAAAGAAAACATTTAAAAGATCAAGAATGGTGGAAACAGACCATAGATGAGTTTTTCGGGTTATCGGGAATGGAAACCGATAAAACCGACAAAACTTGTAAAATTCATAACAGGAGCTACGGGTGTCCGTTTGAGGTGATTAAAATTTCTAAAATCACCTAAGAGCATCTAGAATCTGAAAATGAGGCTTGGTGGATTTATATAAGCAGATAAAGAGTTTTAAAAATATTCAACGTAAAACCGGTTTTTCCGAGAAGCCGATACAATGTTCGGGCAAGCGAGAAGACCTTCTAAACTCCACCAAAAATTATGAAATTTTGACCACAGCTCCATTATAATATGAAGAAGACACGGTTAAAAGGATGAAGCAAGATTTGATGCTGAGATCAAGTTATAAATCTTAGATCATTAATGGGTGATTAATGACTAAAACTCCAAAATAATTTCTTTGGAGCTTGGGCTTGAACCAGGTGTTTAGGGCTGATTACTAAGATGATACTGGACCTAAATAAAGCTCAGTATGAGGTATGGGCCACGAAATCTGAGCCCAACAAATAGAAGCCTCTTAGGTGCATGAATCTCCAAAGATGTGTTGTCATCAATCCAAGGGCTGCATGGAGGAGGCTACAAGTGGATGGTGGATGATCAAATGCATTGTTTGTGGATGGTTTTTGGTGGATAGGTCGTGGCTTAATATTGAGAAGAAGAGGTGACAAGTGGAAGGTGGAGATCTCTTCACTTTAGCTATAAAAGGAGGCCTCCACCCCTCACTTTTCTTCACACCAAAAACACTTCTCAACAAGAGTAGTGAAGAAGAGAGAAAGAAGAGAGGGAGAAGGGAGGAAGAAGAAGAAGAAGGAGGCAGCAAGAAGAAGAAGGAGGAGGAGGAGCCGGGAGAAGAAGAAGAAGCCGGAGAGAAGAGGAGAGAGGAAGGCGTGAAGAAGAAGAAGAGAAAGAATCGGAGGAGAGGGAAAGAGAGAGAGATCCGGAAGAGAGAAGGAGGGAATGAGGAGAGAGAAGATGGTCAACGGTCAGCTTCGGTCAACGCCGGTCAACGCGTTGACTCCGGCCGGTTCTTGAGTTGCGGTTTGTGTTCGGGAGTTCGTGTTCGGGTATTCGGGGAGGTTCGAGGTTAGTTCGGGGTCTCGGGAAGCCGTATCCGCATCTGTGCCGTTCATTCCGACCTAAATCACTGTGAGTCGGCTCAAAACACCGTAGTTGCATATAGACATTAAATGGGAAACCGTAGTGATAGGTTTGCATACCCGTGAATATTGAATTGGACTGAATTAAGTAATTGGTTGAATTAACGGTAAACCGGCTAGGGTTAAAGAAGCATGTTAGGCTTAAAACGGATTAAACCTATTGCGTGCCGTTAGGTTGTTAGAACGTTGTGTGATGCATTCATATAGTCGTGGCATGAGTAGGACTGTATATGCATATATATGTAAGTAAAGCACGGTATTAAATGAATCTATATACGGAAATTGAGACGAGTTAAAATGCGGAAGTTAAACCCGAACGAATGTATAGAATATGATTGGTATCGGGGTTTCCCGAGGTTAATGAATTAATTAATGAATGATGAGACATCGGGGAGTTTAGCAAGCGGCTAGCTCTAAACCGACGGATCGAGGAGTTGTTAAAAGATGATTAGGATTGATTAAGAAATGAGGAGTGTTGTGATTGGTGAACCGTCTACGGGTTAGCCAGCGGCTAACCCAAGGTAGCGGGCGTGAATTGGTTAAAAGACATTAGAAACCCTAGTAGGCTTGTGTGTGTGATTGTGAGTCTACTTCGGTGTTGGGCCGAGTAGACTGTTGAGTGCGTGATTGTGTTTGTTGTGTGGTTGTGGTTAATTGTTTGGGCAGGGCTTTAGATCGTCTCGGTGTTGGGCCGAGCGATCCTTGTTGTTGCTTAACTCGGTCACGGGACCGGTTAAGTTGTGGTGCTGACTCGGTACGGTGCCGAGTCAGAGCGGTGGTGTGTGTGTGAGTAGACTTGCGGGATGCGGGGTTGAGTGGAGTGTGTGGTTGATTGTGATTGATTGCTAGAGTCCAAGCGAGTCTGCGTGTTTACATTTCTGCACTAGGACTCTAGGGTGCGTTAGATCCCGCAAGTCTAGGTGTGTGATTACGTTCTGGTACTTCCAGCCCGATTGGATCCTCGGGAGTTGAGAACCTGGTCAGTTAGTTCTGGCAGGTGCGAACCTATGGAGTGACGTCTGTAGGGTGTGGTCCGGAGAATACGGGGTCGCGTCCTAGGGCCGGACTGCATGGAAGCTTAGGTTATCTAGGGGTAACCGGAGTCACCGCGTATCGATGGACAGAGAACGGTGTCCTAGTCGTTGTGTGGACGGCTAGGAGTCACGTGGGTTAGTTGCCATATCGGTAACAGTGAGAACCCGTGGAAGTTACCAAGATCGTAGGGGCCCAGCGTGAGTGTGTTTTGGTATGGTTGGTAGTGCGCGGTAGATAGATCGAGTCTCAATCGGGGACATGTGCCGCAGTGCTCCCGATTCCCTCTAATCGCCTTATATTTCTTTTGGCAATTGAATGTGTGTGGGCTCGACACGACGTGGTAGAGCGTGATCGGCTATTGTGTTTGATTGATTATTATTTTGGGGTTTTCGGGCGGAGATCTATAGATAATAGATAGACTAGAAGCCGTAGTGGGGAGCCGATTCACTGGGTGATCTTAGATCGCTCATTAGACTCTTTTTGTGTTTTCAGGTTAAGCAGCGACGGACGCGGGAGGTCCTCGGTGTAGCTTCGGGATGGCTTGGGGCGGGATTTTAGACTCGATGTATTTGGGGTTTTTCTCTCGGTTCGGCTTGGAACCATTTTGTATTGATTTGCGTATTGACTGGTTATTGATGAAAAATGATTTGTAAAGTAATGATTAAACGTTGTGCTAAACGTTTGATTTACTCAGAAATGAATATACTTTCCTGATATTGTGTTTAGTCCGAACCGACACAACTCGCTGAAGTAGTGCAGGACGACCGACTTGTACTATGGAAGCGAGGATAGCGGAGTCAAGGATGGGTTGGTGCGAGCCTTTGTCTCAAACCAATCTGTCTCTGGCTTCGTCCTGTGGCGAACTTTTCCTGTTCGACTTGCTCGGGTTCGATCGGTCATGTTCTTGTTTGATTGTTGGCCGGTCAGCTCGACGGTCAGCGGAGAATGGGAAAGGGGCGTTACAGAAAGGTGGTATCAGAGCATGGTTCTGCATGGGTTTCAAAGTTGTTCATTTCTGAGTGTTTTCCGTGGTTTTATCGAGTCAAAATTGTGTCATACCCAAGCATCCATTAGGAAACCGAGCCGCGTTCGTAAATCCGGGGTTGGGATGGGGTAGAAAATTTGTAGTATGTGAACTAATTTGTGTTTATGGTTTGTGATTGCAGACAACAGCAGAGCGTCCTTGGACGGAGTGTGTGTGGGTGCGTGCAGTGGGTGTGTGAGATTTCAGCGAGCAGGTTGAGACATCGTCGGATGACAACGGCACAGTATCGAGATCTGTTCGTGTAGCAGCCAAAGGATTAGAGGGCGAAGTCTGAGCCGTCACGAGGTTCGCAGATATCCGACAAACCACCAGTTCCTCCCCTCAAACCGCATGTTGAGAGAAGCCGCCGTAGATTGGAGACCGTTTCCTGACCCGTTACCTCAAGCTCTACAAGACGATGCAGTTACGGAGACGGTTGCACCATCTGAGTCAGTGGTACTGCCAAGAGTTTCAGTCGCCGATTATTGAGACGCATGACATGCCATTACCTAGTTTGCATGCCTCAAATTTCATTTCGGTTTGTGTGGTGGACTTTGTGGTGGACCAGTTACGCGCAGCAAATGACCAGGACATGGAGCCGACAGATCCGGAGCAGCGTGTGCAGTGGGCACAGCACATGGATGAGCAGATGGCGATACTCGAGGACGTCTGGGAGCAAGAGCTTGGGCCGCATCAACAGTCAGGATCGCCGCAGAGATCAGGAGATCCCTCACTCGATGGTGCCGAGCCGCATTCAGATGGAGAGTCAGCCGCAGGAGTAGTACCGATGTCGATGTCAGGATCGGATGCGCAGCTGGAGTCAATTACACCGCCGACTGAGCCAGTAGCGCCGCCAGATATGTAGAGTTCATGGTCATCGAGCAGCCGAGGGTTTTTAGGAGCCTTCTTTGGGGTCTGTTCTTCCTGTCAGCGATATGGAGCGACAGACCATCAGGCGTCAACTTGTTACCATGGGACACGCCCAGCGTCCATTCTGGTTTGTGAGAGTTGTGTTCGCGGAGGTTACGTAGCGCAGATGTGTCTGATAGCAGAGCCACAGCAGGTCGGATCGCCGACCAGAGATGCACACCCACCACACCCTCCCGGCGCGCCTGCCAGTGGTTACCAGCGCGAGCCGTGATGCCGGTTGTGTATGTCATTCCGGTCGTGCTGGGGCTGTTAGGGTTATGGTAGTTAGGCCAGGTGAGTATGGGCACTAACTATGTTGTTTGTGTGTATCCAGATCGACGGGTTTTCGTATGTTGTTGGGAACATCTCCAGGTTATGGCGGTGCAGTTTGTGGGTTGGGTTGTTGATGACGGACATCTTGTGGTTGTATTTCTGTTCCCTTATGTACTTCTATAAACTTCGAAACATGTGTGTTGTTGTTTTTGTGTATGTATATGATGCAGATTGTTTGCTTATCATGATGACTCTCGTAGTAATTGTTTGCTTGCGTGGGATGGTTTTGTAATGCAAACGAATTACCATGCGAAGTCTGATGATGAGCGGAACTGATGACCGTTCATCATAACCTAAACCCAGACTGACGACATATCCGGAGCGATCTGATGATTGCTTGATTGCGTGTGGTAATTGATTGTTTTGCAATTATTTGTTTGCGTGTTTTATCTAATGCTTGTGTGGTGCATTAGATAGTTAGGGTTGTCTTTCGTGGTGGTGTAGCACTATAAAAGTGCTAGTGTTATGGCATGCTTAGCATGTGCGGAGTGTGAGTGGTGGTGGTAAGCTATTGATTGAGTAGCTTAAATTTGATTTACAATCGTGAGTCGTTGAGAATAGAAGTGTTAGAACCTTTTCGTTTAAGGTGTTGAGCTAACGTGAGAATGGGTTGAATCGACTGTCGATTCGCGAGGGAGCGGAATTATAGAATATCGTTACTTAATCATGGGTGACCATTGGGTACATGATTAACTAACTATATTTCTATGAGGAAGTGATATCGGGGAATGGATTGGTTTGAATTCACCGCTCCAGTGAAAATTGTTGTGTTGATTGCAGGACGGAATGGACGATGCGATACGAATACGAGACCGAACCCGAACCCGAAAGCGAGATGGGCTGAAAAGAAGCCGCGAGATGAGTTGACCCGGGAAGTGAAGCAGTCAGTGTGGAGTGTTAGTGGGAAGTGTCAGTACCAAGCAGCGGAAAGAGCGAAGCGGTCAGTATGATGTGTTAGCAGCAATGACCGTATGGAAACCAGAGCGAAGCCGTTAGCGAGAATGCGGTGGAAAGTTAGCGAAACCGGATTCATAAACCAAGACGTGTGAGAAGGAAGAGGTCGTATCAGGATTAGAGTGGGGTTACCAGTGTGAATGGAGTTAGAGCCGCAATGACGTCAGGGTTGGAGGATGGATTCTTGAAGAGTGTCTCAGGAGAGACATATCAGTATCGTAAACGACGGGAAAGTCGAAGCGAAGTGGGGGAAGTCAGAACGCGAGTCAAAGGAGAGAAACCAGCGAGAACAAGGTCGAGGTTAAGACGTATGGACGAAGGAAGACAGTAGAGCGTGAAGCACGGTACGGAATGCAAGACTGGAAGCAAGAGTGGAACGATTGATGAGATCAGTGGGATAGAATGTTATGAGACAGAAGGGTCGCCGTGATGTCAGTAGGCTGCATCAGTGTTTGAGTAAGAAAGCGTTAGAAGCGAGTGACGGAACAACTTACAAGAGTTGGAACCGATTCGAAGTCTGGTAGTTACGGAGAATTCGGGGACCGAATTCCTGTAAGTGGGGAAGAATGTAATACCATGTATCAAGAATGGTCAACGGCAGCAGAAAAGTCAAAGAGTGACAGTTTTGTAATTTTGAGAAGATAAGGGACATTTTGGTAATATTACCAAAATACGAGCCGGAATCTAAGACGGGACAAATGTTATTCTTTTTGAAGAAAGAAAACATTTAAAAGATCAAGAATGGTGGAAACAGACCATAGATGAGTTTTTCGGGTTATCGAGAATGGAAACCGATAAAACCGACAAAACTTGTAAAATTCATAACAGGAGCTACGGGTGTCCGTTTGAGGTGATTAAAATTTCTAAAATCACCTAAGAGCATCTAGAATCTGAAAATGAGGCTTGGTGGATTTATAGAAGCAGATAAAGAGTTTTAAAAATATTCAACGTAAAACCGGTTTTTCCGAGAAGCCGATACAATGTTCGGGCAAGCGAGAAGACCTTCTAAACTCCACCAAAAATTATGAAATTTTGACCACAGCTCCATTATAATATGAAGAAGACACGGTTAAAAGGATGAAGCAAGATTTGATGCTGAGATCAAGTTATAAATCTTAGATCATTAATGGGTGATTAATGACTAAAACTCCAAAATAATTTCTTTGGAGCTTGGGCTTGAACCAGGTGTTTAGGGCTGATTACTAAGATGATACTGGACCTAAATAAAGCTCAGTATGAGGTATGGGCCACGAAATCTGAGCCCAACAAATAGAAGCCTCTTAGGTGCATGAATCTCCAAAGATGTGTTGTCATCAATCCAAGGGCTGCATGGAGGAGGCTACAAGTGGATGGTGGATGATCAAATGCATTGTTTGTGGATGGTTTTTGGTGGATAGGTCGTGGCTTAAGATTGAGAAGAAGAGGTGACAAGTGGAAGGTGGAGATCTCTTCACTTTAGCTATAAAAGGAGGCCTCCACCCCTCACTTTTCTTCACACCAAAAACACTTCTCAACAAGAGTAGTGAAGAAGAGAGAAAGAAGAGAGGGAGAAGGGAGGAAGAAGAAGAAGAAGGAGGCAGCAAGAAGAAGAAGGAGGAGGAGGAGCCGGGAGAAGAAGAAGAAGCCGGAGAGAAGAGGAGAGAGGAAGGCGTGAAGAAGAAGAAGAGAAAGAATCGGAGGAGAGGGAAAGAGAGAGAGATTCGGAAGAGAGAAGGAGGGAATGAGGAGAGAGAAGATGGTCAACGGTCAGCTTCGGTCAACGCCGGTCAACGCGTTGACTCCGACCGGTTCTTGAGTTGCGGTTTGTGTTCGGGAGTTCGTGTTCGGGTATTCGGGGAGGTTCGAGGTTAGTTCGGGGTCTCGGGAAGCCGTATCCGCATCCGTGCCGTTCATTCCGACCTAAATCATTGTGAGTCGGCTCAAAACACCGTAGTTGCATATAGACATTAAATGGGAAACCGTAGTGATAGGTTTGCATACCCGTGAATATTGAATTGGACTGAATTAAGTAATTGGTTGAATTAACGGTAAACCGGCTAGGGTTAAAGAAGCATGTTAGGCTTAAAACGGATTAAACCTATTGCGTGCCGTTAGGTTGTTAGAACGTTGTGTGATGCATTCATATAGTCGTGGCATGAGTAGGACTGTATATGCATATATATGTAAGTAAAGCACGGTATTAAATGAATCTATATACGGAAATTGAGACGAGTTAAAATGCGGAAGTTAAACCCGAACGAATGTATAGAATATGATTGGTATCGGGGTTTCCCGAGGTTAATGAATTAATTAATGAATGATGAGACGTCGGGGAGTTTAGCAAGCGGCTAGCTCTAAACCGACGGATCGAGGAGTTGTTAAAAGATGATTAGGATTGATTAAGAAATGAGGAGTGTTGTGATTGGTGAACCGTCTACGGGTTAGCCAGCGGCTAACCCAAGGTAGCGGGCGTGAATTGGTTAAAAGACATTAGAAACCCTAGTAGGCCTGTGTGTGTGATTGTGAGTCTACTTCGGTGTTGGGCCGAGTAGACTGTTGAGTGCGTGATTGTGTTTGCTGTGTGGTTGTGGTTAATTGTTTGGGCAGGGCTTTAGATCGTCTCGGTGTTGGGCCGAGCGATCCTTGTTGTTGCTTAACTCGGTCACGGGACCGGTTAAGTTGTGGTGCTGACTCGGTACGGTGCCGAGTCAGAGCGGTGGTGTGTGTGTGAGTAGACTTGCGGGATGCGGGGTTGAGTGGAGTGTGTGGTTGATTGTGATTGATTGCTAGAGTCCAAGCGAGTCTGCGTGTTTACATTTCTGCACTAGGACTCTAGGGTGCGTTAGATCCCGCAAGTCTAGGTGTGTGATTACGTTCTGGTACTTCCAGCCCGATTGGATCCTCGGGAGTTGAGAACCTGGTCAGTTAGTTCTGGCAGGTGCGAACCTATGGAGTGACGTCTGTAGGGTGTGGTCCGGAGAATACGGGGTCGCGTCCTAGGGCCGGACTGCATGGAAGCTTAGGTTATCTAAGGGTAACCGGAGTCACCGCGTATCGATGGACAGAGAACGGTGTCCTAGTCGTTGTGTGGACGGCTAGGAGTCACGTGGGTTAGTTGCCATATCGGTAACAGTGAGAACCCGTGGAAGTTACCAAGATCGTAGGGGCCCAGCGTGAGTGTGTTTTGGTATGGTTGGTAGTGCGCGGTAGATAGATCGAGTCTCAATCGGGGACATGTGCCGCAGTGCTCCCGATTCCCTCTAATCGCCTTATATTTCTTTTGGCAATTGAATGTGTGTGGGCTCGACACGACGTGGTAGAGCGTGATCGGCTATTGTGTTTGATTGATTATTATTTTGGGGTTTTCGGGCGGAGATCTATAGATAATAGATAGACTAGAAGCCGTAGTGGGGAGCCGATTCACTGGGTGATCTTAGATCGCTCATTAGACTCTTTTTGTGTTTTCAGGTTAAGCAGCGACGGACGCGGGAGGTCCTCGGTGTAGCTTCGGGATGGCTTGGGGCGGGATTTTAGACTCGATGTATTTGGGGTTTTTCTCTCGGTTCGGCTTGGAACCATTTTGTATTGATTTGCGTATTGACTGGTTATTGATGAAAAATGATTTGTAAAGTAATGATTAAACGTTGTGCTAAACGTTTGATTTACTCAGAAATGAATATACTTTCCTGATATTGTGTTTAGTCCGAACCGACACAACTCGCTGAAGTAGTGCAGGACGGTCGACTTGTACTATGGAAGCGAGGATAGCGGAGTCAAGGATGGGTTGGTGCGAGCCTTTGTCTCAAACCGATCTGTCTCTTGCTTCGTCCTGTGGCGAACTTTTCCTGTTCGACTTGCTCGGGTTCGATCGGTCATGTTCTTGTTGTATTGTTGGCCGGTCAGCTCGACGGTCAGCGGAGAATGGGAAAGGGGCGTTACAGTAATGATGCAGACCGGAGTAAATTGGTTGAATGTTTATCCTCAAGGAATGGAAGAAATGTTGATGTATGCTACAGAGCGATACAGAAACATTCCATTGTATGTTACAGAGAATGGTAAGCATGTGACTGTATTAGTTTGTGCGGTTTTGGTGGAAGTTTGTAATGTTGTATCTCATCATTTTTTTCAGGTTTTGGTGAGAACAATACTGGAGTATTGTTAAACGATTACTGGAGAGTTGAGTTTATGAGTAACTACTTAGATGCACTCAAAAGAGCAATGAGGTAATGAACTCAAAAATCTGTCTTGATTCTTATAAAAAAAGCTGAAGCTAAAAGGTGAAAACAGGAAAGGAGCAGATGTAAGAGGATACTTTACCTGGTCTTTGCTAGACAATTTCGAGTGGATATCCGGTTATACAATAAGGTTTGGTATGTACCACGTCGATTTCAACACTCTAGAGAGAACCCCGAGACTATCAGCTGCTTGGTACAAGAACTTCATTTTCAAGCACATAAGCTCAATCGAAAGAAAATGATGATGCTTGAAACAATAAAGGAAGACCCATGTTGTTGTATTTCTTGTTTGAATCTTCAACAAAGCTAAAAAAAATAATGTAATAAAAAGCTGTTTTATGAAAACAAGTTCCAATAACAAAACAATTCTTCATCTGTCATTTGCTAGAGAGGCACGTTGAGATAATATCCTCAAACATCTTTGAATAGATATTCAAAAGGAATTACAAGTTAGAGTTCTTCATGATGCATCTCCCCTTCCCTAAAAAACTCTCTCAAATTCTCAATGAACTCTCCACTCTACCCTTATAGCCGAGAATGCTTCATGGAGATTCTTGCATGATCTTTCTCTGCAGAGCTTTGAATCTCACTACAAGAAAATCTGTATTTAGCCACGAATTTTTTCGTGGCTAGAGCCAAAAATCCGTGGCTAAATCGCCCTTTGCCACGACTAGCCACGAAAATGTTTCGTAGCTTCGAGCTCGTTGCTAATGTTTCACCGTGTCTAGTCGTGGCTAGTCGTAGCAAGCTTGCCACGGTGTAGCCACGAACCTATTCGTGGATAATAGCCACGAATAGCTACAAACAAGTTTGTGGCTATTTAGCTACGACTATCCACGATATATATATTCGTGGCTATTTAGCTACGACTATCCACGATATATTCGTGGCTATTTAGCTACGACTATCCACGATATATTCGTGGCTATTTATCTACGACTATCCACGATATATTCGTGGCTATATAGCTACGACTATCCACGATATATTCGTGGCTATATAGCTACGACTATCCACGATATATTCGTGGCTATTTTGCTACGAATTACCACGAATTGTTCGTAGCTATATAGCTACGAATTACCACGAATAGTTCGTAGCTATATAGCTACGAATTACCACGATATATTCGTAGATAGATAGCCACGAATAACCACGATATATTCGTTGCTATTTAGCTACGACTAACCACGAAATTGTCGTAGCTGAATTGGCACATATCCACGAATCATATTTATATGCTAATAATCATATTCAAAACTATTTCTAGAATTATAGATTTGATTAATCGAAAATGTTACTGCCATAAAGAAATTGCATTCATATATATACATAACAAAAAAAAACATCAAATGATGTTTAAGTTCTACAAAGGTTCCAAATACATTAGACATCCTGGTTAATATAGTACATACAGTCTTAAAACAAAATTAAACTTAGTCCTGAGCGTCCTGAGGTAGAGGTTGTTCATTGATGATTGACAGAGAATGAGGAGTTGCGTTTGCAAGGTTGATCGGAGAGAAGTTGGGATCGTTTGGCCGCTCCTGGGAAGGGTCTGAGTGGTTGCTTGGTGCAGAACCAGCACTCTCACGTGGAGCAGGTCGTCCAATTGGCTGATAAGTCACCGGATCAAATCCCGCCAAGGTTAAGAGAATCCCCAGCCCTTTGTTTATCCCACCCATATTCTGCTCCACATTGCAGAGCCTTGCATTAGTCTCCACATGCTTGAGAAGCGAAGAAGCCGCAGACTCATTTGGCGAGGCAGTGAGGTACTGGATAGAACCAAGACCATACACTCGCCCTTTGCTGTTCTTTGCAGTCTGCGAGATGAAAACAAAAAGAGCGGCATTAATGAAACTAAATAACACTAAACAGAGAACTGAACATAAGCAAACATCAACACTTAACCATTTCAAAACAATACAACCATTTCCAAAACAATACAACCATTTGCAAAACAATAACACTTAATCTTATGAAGTCAGATTCTAATCAGTTAACCATTCCTAAAACAAAACACTACAAGCATTTCCAAACCAATAACAGTTAACCATTCGTAAAACAAAACAATACAAGCAAATATGGATTCTTACCTCGATGTATGCAGCCGTGAGCTCTTGGTTAGAAGGAGTAGGGGGGGTCCATCCGAGACAGAAGATTGCTGCGATCTGGACACAGCCAACTCCTCTGCAGCCTTAACAAGAGCCTCTGCTCGCTTATCTATGATTTCTCCCTTCTTGTTAGAGTGAGTCTTAAGAACCACCGCAGTTGCAGGTGGTTCTTCGCCCATCTCGAGAGCCTACAAAAGAAAGCAATGTGTTAGTAATGATAAATAAAAACAACATACATTTTATAAATAATAAGTGTATTGACATACTTACCATATTATGTGCCACACGAATGTGTGGCACACGTCCAGAAGTATGGCAGTGTTTCCCTAATCCATCTGGATTAGATGAAGAGTTCTCGGAGTTTGTCTTGCTTCTCTTTTGGTGAGGCTCCTCCTCCCAAGTTTCAAGCATGGAGTCCCAATCCGTCTGTCCTATATAGGTCGGTTTCTTGCCAGCGCGCTTCCTTTTGCTCACTAGATCACCAATGGACAGTCTCAGAACCTTCTCCCACCGCAAATACACCAAATTCTCATGTTGTTTTTCCCAGTTGTATTTTTGCTACAAAAAAAAAAGAAAACATGTGCATTAGTTAAATAGTGAATCAATCTTTAACACAACTCTAATTATATAATGAGAACGATTGGGGGAACATTACCACAAAGGTTGTCCACCATTCATCCTTCTTTTCCTTAGGCACCATTCCATAATTCCACCATGGCCCCCAGAAGTTTGATTGGTATGAGGCAACAATGTCCCTGCGGATGCAGTCATCAATGCCAAACCTGTGTAAAATAAAACACAAACACCAGCATCAAACCGAAAAGAAAAAAACAAATCAAATCAGACAAATCAGACAACAGACTAAATAAACAGACAAAGACACAAGACTTAGAAGCCATTGTATATGTAATAGCAAACACAAGCTTTATACAATCTGATAAGACCAACTGAATCAAATAACTTGTGAACACAAAGTCAAATTCAACATTTATACAGACGAGTGTTGTACAGACACAGACAACTACACACATAACCGCTAAAGTCTGATAAGACCAACTGAATCAACCAACTTCACAAATCAAAGCCAAATTCAACATTTATACAGACGAGTCTATATAAATAAACAGTCCTTATACAGACAAGTATCAAGAATCACACAGACAACTACACACAAATCAAAGCCAAACTCGATATTTATACAAACTGAGTCTATAGCAATTTACAGTCTTTAGGCAGACAAGAATCGAGAAGCATTTTCAGACAGACGAGTCTATAGCAATTGCAATTTACAGTCTTTATAAAGACAAGTCAATACAGGCAAGTTATACAGACAAGTCAATTTACAGTCGAGAATCACAGACAACTTGACACAAAACAAAGCCAAATTCGTTATTTACAAAGACTGAGTCTATAGCAATTGCAATTTACAGTCATTATACAGACAAGTTAAAGTCAATACAGGCAAGTTATATAGACAAGTCAATTTACAGTCGAGAATCACACAGACAACTTCACACAAATCAAAGCCAAACTCGATAATTATACAGACGAGTCTATAGCAATTTTCAGTCTTACACAGACAACTTTTATACAGGCTTTATACAGTCTCGGGAAAAAGAAACACTAACCATAAACCACCGTTTAGCTTTTGCGGATGGATGAGAGGCATGTGCTGTCTCTCCGGCGCAGCCATCACGGCGGCAAGGCTGGGTAATGGATGACGAGCTTGGGCTGTAGCGGCAGCCCTAAGCGCTCCCGGTGGGATAGTGGTTTGGGCTCGCCTTTGGGATTCGGTCCTCCCCGAAGAAGAGCTTGATCGAATCATCTGCATGCAAAAACAAAAGAGTATATTAGCAAAACCGAGAAGGGAAAATCCCAAAATCAAAATCCTAATATGCATGCAATCAAAATGATTTAGACTACTAATGTTTTTCATCCTTACCATGTCGAGATAGGAGTTTCAAGAGAGAGATCGAGGCGGTGATGAGGATCGAGAGAGATAGAGAGATCGAGACGGTCAACGTATATCGTTTGAGATGCGGTGATGTCCGAGAGAGAAAGAGAGATCGAGACGGAGTTTGGGAGAGAATCGAGAGAGAAAGAGAGAGCAAGCCACCGGAGATCGATCGAGAAAGAGAGATCGAGAGAGCAAGAGTTGGAGAGAGAGAGAGAGGGTTCGATCGAGAGAGAGGCGGTGCAAAAGAGAATTAGGGTTTTCGGAGTAGATTTAGGCATATATAGGTAGGCCTAATATGGGCCGAAAACCTGAAAGAAATATCAATTCTCTGGGCCAAAATTGGCCCGCGAAACCCAAAATACCATAGCCACGACAAGGTCAAGGCCATTCGTGGCTATATTAAATTATTTGACCGCGAAACTATATTTGTTATACCGCCAAATCACAATTAAACCGCGAAATCATTTTTACCAAACCGCGAAACTAAATATTTATATAGCCACGAACTGAGTCGTGGCTATCCGTGGGTAATTGAAATTTAGCCACGGATAGCCACGACTCAGTTCGTGGCTATACGAATATTTGAGTTTTGTATGATTTTAACAATTTAGATTTTTTTTTAAACTTAATGTGTTATTGTTGATTTAAAAAATTTATGATTCACAAAAAATTTGAAATAAAAACTTATAAATATTTATGTTTGATTTATAATGTTGATGACAATTTAAAAAAATTTCAAACTCTAGTAAAGACAACACACTAAATTTTATTAAGAACATAAAAATACACAAATACAATTAATCGTCCGAACATAAATCCGAATCAGAATATTCACTATATTGATCGTCCGAACATGAGCTTTAACCCCACAGCACCACTATACTCAATCATGAATATTTCATCAATCAACCCAAAATACTCTAATTCAGTGGTTCCATGAACGGCAACACCATAATTCATAGTCTTCCTATTTTGCCCATGGTTCTGAGTTTGGTAATGATATCCTCTCGAGAAATACATGGGCCATGAAGTGATTTTATGCATTGGTCCTTGCACAAATTCTAGAAACCACAACGGAAATTCAAACAATATGCTTGCATCATTAACCTGCACATATTTCAATTTTTGTAAATGACAAAGATTTATATGTATATATATATATATATATCATGGTTATATTTTTTATTTAAGTTATAATTCTTATATATTTTTTGCACCAGGTTGAAAAATTGGCATCTTTAAGTCGCGTTAATGCGTCTGGAGAAATATCTGGCATATCATTCCTTATCTCTTCTTCATACATCCTGCATATAGATTAGTAAGTAGATTATATATATTTAACAAAATGTTTATTTTAAAGTTATCAATTAAAAACAAACCTTTCGTATGGTTCAAACGCCTGACAATTGAGGAGTAAAAAAGTCTGAAGCACTTTATGATCTACATCATCTAGCCATCTTGTTGTTAATCTTCCGCCGATTCGTCCCACTTGTTGAAACATGATAGGAACATCTGGATAATTGTAAATGAATCGAATTTCATGGACATCTTCTGCGGAATCCGTTGGAGGAGTAATATAATTAGATGCCACATGGGAGATTTCTTCGATGACACACTGAGCTACTATCGATCCTCCAATTCGTGCTTTGTTCTTAACCTTTTTCTTCAAGTGATACATGTATCGTTCAAAAGGATACATCCACCTGTATTGGACCGGACCTCCTAAATCAGCTTCATCTGGAAGATGCACCGGTAAATGTTCCATCACATCGAAGAATGCCGGTGGGAAGATTCTTTCCAAATTGCACAACCTCACAGCAATATTTTCTTTCAAAATTGCAACGTCTTCGGTCCGTAGGACTTTGGTAGATATATCTCGGAAAAAATTGCAATATCTACGTAAAACATCAAGGAATTATATACATGTAAATATATTTCCATATCAAAATATACAAATATTATATCAGCTATTTTACCTGAAATAGCCGTATGAACGGCGGTCGGGAGTAGTTCTGAAAATGCAAATGGGAGTAGTCGTTGCATTATGACATGACAGTCATGACTTTTTAGACCTGAAATCTTCCCATTTTCGATGTTAACACAATGTGAAAATTTTGATACATACCCGTCTGGAAATTTGATGTCTTCCTTCAACCATCTAAGGAATTTGCCTTTGCCTTCTTTCGACAATCTAAAGATAGGAATAGGCACGTTTCCATCTGGAGTAACTTCTAAGTCAGGTCTTCTGCATAATGAAGCAAGGTCCAGCCTTGATTTTACGCTATCCTTCGTCTTGCCAGGAACATTTAGGATTGTGTTGATGAGATTGTCGAAGAAATTCTTCTCAATGTGCATAAAGTCAAGGTTGTGCCGAAGAAGAAGTTGTTCCCAATACGGTAACTCCCAGAAGATACTTTTCTTCACCCAATTGTGGTGCACACCATACGATTCGATTGTTCGAGATGGGTTGTTATGTCCATTGCCACCGCAAATCACTGTCTTATGTAGTCCGTTGATGTTGTTCATCCTTTCATGCAAGATTTCTTCCCCGTTAAGCCATGGCGGAGGATCATCACGGACTGCCTTGCCTTTTAAGAAAGCTCTTACATTCCGTCTATAAGGATGCTCATGGGGCAAAAACCTTCTGTGACAATCGAACCAGCTATGTTTCCTCCCGTTTGGCAACCAAAACGATTTTGTCTCATCCATACAATACGGACACGCCAACCTCCCATGTGTCATCCATCCAGATAGCATACCGTATGCTGGAAAGTCGCTAATTGTCCACATCAAGGCTGCTCGCATGGTGAATGTTTCCTTTCGTGAGACATCGTAAGCCTGCACGCCTTCACTCCAAAGATCTTTTAATTCTTCAATCAGCGGTTGTAGATAGATATCCAAGCTTTTTTTGGGATGCTTTGGACCGGGTACTAATATGGAAAGGAAAAAATATTCCCTTTTCATGCACATCCCGGGGGGTAAATTGTATGGTGTTACTATGACAGGCCAAACAGAATATGATTGTCCGTTCATACCAATTGGATTAAATCCATCAGTTGATAAACCTAGATAGACATTTCGACTCTCAGAAGCAAATGAAGGATATACCTCTTGAAAATGCTTCCATGCCTTTCCATCTGACGGATGATGCATTTCTCCTTCAGGAGACACATGTTCAGCATGCCATCTCATTTGTGAAGCCGTCGTATTTGATTGATACAACCGCTTCAACCGATCTCCTAGTGGAAGATAAAACATCCGTTGTTTTGGTATCTTTTTCCCCGACCGACCCACTATAGGCTCATACCGATCTTTTCCACAAAACCGACAGTGTGACAACTCACTATCTTCTCCTTTCCAAAAAAGCATACAGTTCTCTTCGCATACATCAATCTTGTGACACGGTAACCCAAGAGATTTCGTCAGCTTCTTTGTCTCGTAGTACGACTTAGGCGCAGTATTAGGCGATGGAAGGACATAATTAAATGTTTGTGCGATATCATCCAAGCATTCCTCCGGGATATTGTAATTCGTCTTCCAAGTCATTTGCTTCGACGTCAGATACAATTGCGAAATTCCATCGGCACATCCATCATATAAAGGTTGATTGGCATCTTCTAACGCTTGTTGAACGGGATCATGATACTCCTCGTAGATTGGTTCTTGAAAAGCTTCGCCACCTTCGGGTAACATGTTCAAATGTCCAGGGGGATCATGGAGCTGATCGATTGGAGCTGCGGTATCAGGATATCCAGTCCACGCTTCTTCCTCTTGCTCCGTGACGGGATGACTTGTTGAAGCTTCACCAGCGTAATAGCAATTTTCTCCGTGTTGCGTCCACAGATAATAATTTTCCATAAATCCTTTCATCATAAGGTGAGTCGTCACGGTATTAACATTGTGGGGCTTTTGATTCTTGCACCTTTTGCACGGACAAAATAATTCTCCAGTCTCAAGATAAGAAGCCTGACTACAAGCGAAAGAAATAAAAGTGTTTAACCCCTCACTAAATTTTGCAGACACACTATTATCAAGACGTTTTCGACGTTTATACATCCACTCCCTCGATTCGAAAAACTCTGACATTTTCTATTATTTCGTTTTTTTTTTTTTGGAAAAGAGATTTTTTTGTCACAAGGAAATAGATGTATTTGAATTTTTCTTTGATACTTTCAATTCTTTCTCGGTTGAAGTTTTATAAGGTGACTGAGCCACGGATAGCCACAAACAAGTCGTGGCTATGGAGAGAATATATTCTCTGACTCATCCACAGTTATTAGCCTTGTGAATGATAGGATAGAAATCGGTTGAGAGTTGAAAACGTTTTTTATTTGCTGGGTAGCCGCGACTAGCCACGAATAGTCATGACATTTTCGTGGCTATACTCGTAACCACGAATCGACACGAACAAAGTCGTGGTTATTCGTCGCTAACATAGTAGCCACGTCTTGAGTCGTGGCTAGTCGTGGCTTTGAGACAGAATGTGACATAAAGCCTGTCATGACATAAAGCCTGATGTTATCAGACTATTACACCCGTGAGGTCGCGCCATTATCATATCAACTTCGCCACGACTAGCCACGAAAATGGCCGTGGCTATAAGTTTCCACGAAATCTTCGTCGCTATTCGTGGCAAAATGTTTCCACAACCAATCTCGTCGCTATTCGTGGCTGATTTTCTATGAAAAGCTACGAAATCAGTTCGTGGCAAAGCAGCCACGGACTCTGTCAAGGTTATTCGTGGCAAAGTGTATCCACGAACTATCTCATAGCTATTCGTCGCTACGGTTCCACGAATAGCTACGATACACAATTCGTGGCTATATAGCCACGAATATCTACGACCTAGCTACGAAAGTCAGTCGTGGCAGGTTCGTAGCTGTTCGTGGCAGGAATATTCTTAGCCACGAAAAGTTTGTGGCTCGTTCATGGCTAAACACAGATTTTCTTGTAGTGTCTATCATGTTTTCATCTCCACCACGGTGTGCCAGCTTCATAGAAATGTTCTCCATCATCATCCTCCCACAAGATATGACAAGCTTGAAGACCGATCCTGATGCAGCGCATCATATGTTATTCTTGTTATGAACTGTTTTCCTTTATTTTAGGGTAGTTGCACGTGGGATTTCATTTCCTGATTTTTATCTTTGAAACTTTGAATTTGTTTTCCTATAAGTCTTCGACTTATACGTTGTAAGACATTACACTTTTATCAATTGAAAAACTCAGAGCTTTCAGCTTAATTCCTTGAACTCATAGCTTCGTTTAGCTTGATCTTCGAGAAGAGACCTTCGTTCGGATATTCAGTCGAATCAACGAGCCTCGGTTATTTAACGTAGCTGTTGCTACACCAGATCCCTACCTTTGGTTCCTTCTCATGCTTATCAATCCATTCAGTAACAGCGGTTTCCATGTCCTTCTCATCCATTGTGTAATTTTTCTTTGCTTTACCATAAGCGTTGATCCCATGATTCACCGTCTCTGCTATTGTTGTTGGCATGTACAGAGAGTCACCAACCAATGGCACTCCACAAGATGCAAGCTGGGCCCGGATTTGAAAAACCATTAACATATTCAGAAGAGATTCATGTTTTTATAAAAGAGAAAAGTGTCAACGAACCGACCTGGTGAGTCTTTCCTGTTAAAAGGTTTATTGTACATTCGTAAGCGAATTCTTTTGAAGTCCATCCACGGTCTTCAATATGATGTTTCTTCTCAGTAGGTGAGTCAGGCCAAAGAATCTTCTTACATTCTAAAATCTCAAGTTGACACAAGTGCCAGCCTTTGATCGAATCTGCAACTCAGAGAATATTCACATTGTTAAGTAAAAAACACACAGAATCATATATTTATTGTTGAGGTTTTATTTAATTTATTTTAATTAAATAATTATTGTGTATTTGTGAAAACACACATTTTGTTATGAACTATTGTGTCTTTGTGAAAGGGCATTTTTTGTTTAAGTTTTATTTAATATATTTTAATTAAATAAATACTTATATAAAATATGTGAATTATTATCACTTATGAACAGGGGCGGACCCAGGATTTAATCTACGTGGGGTTATACATTAATAAAAAAAAATTGAAGGGGCCAACTAATTGAACTTGGGTTTAGAGATGTCATGTCCTAGTAGCCAACCATTTGAGCTTCCAACTCCTTCGTAAATTTCACACGTCAAATTGAATTTATATTAGTTTTACGGTGTAAGTGACACCCCTACCCACTAAGTGGGTTCCTTCCTGCTTATGAAAAGGCATATTTGTGAAAAATCATCTTTGTGAAATGTCACATTTGTGAATGAACACATTTGTGAAGGGACACATTTGTGAATGGACACATTTGTGAGAGGATACCATTGTGAAATGACACATTGATTGGAAACGCCATTTGGTTTATTATATAAACACCACCATACATGATGGAGAAGAAAATAACAAAAGATAACAAAACCAACAACAACAATTCTCTTTTTCTTCAAAGATTTTCTGGAAACACAAAGTATAGTTTGCAAGGTTCTTCGTAGGGTGCATAATACGAAGATCGATAGTTGTATCCTGTAAGATAGAAATTCAAAAAGCTACGAACACCGCGTAGGGAATAAATTCTGTCTTAGGAGATTGCTTTACTAAGCCTCTATCATTCTATAATCTGTTTAAACATCAAAGAACAAGTAACCGTAAAGTAAATTTTTATATTATTATTATTTACATTTGTATTCTCTCCTTTTTATCAAGTAAACAATTTTCTATTAAACCGATTGATTGATTTGCATTTATAATTTCAATAAGATTCATTTCATGGGGGTGGTGATTATTGACAATTTCAAATCGAAATTACCTTCGGATACAAGTCTTGTAGCCATATTAACAGGACGCATATAATGTGAGATGATTCCACAGGGAAGAGGTGCCGCAGCAAGAGCACGATAAAGTTTCTTCACTTCTTTATTCTTGAAAAGAAGTAATAAACATATAGAAAACAATGAAATATCTACTTGGTTTTCCAGTCAAACGAAATAGAGGAAAGCAAACTCACTCGTACTTTTGTGTGGAAGACCGAACAGTACTCTTTTGTCCTAGCAAAGATGACACTACAGAGGAAGAATAAAAGCAATGCGAACTGGTCAATTCAAGATGCTAAGATTTACAAAGTTTGAAGCATAGAAGTTTTTAAAAAGGGAAAGTACCAGCCTTCTGTGCAGTTATCTTTTTTTTTTTTTTTAATTATCAATCTGCTGTGTTGTTTTCAATGGCTCTGCCAAATCCAATGCATGTGAGGCAAATGTGGCACCAGAGCCGGCGTTTGACACATTTTTTTGATTTTTTTGAATGGGGTCCCCACTTTTTTAGAGCCCCAATTTTTTTAAAAAATATATGTATGTACATATACAATATTAAATATATAACAAGTTACATATACATATACAAAAACTGCCAAAACTGTAAAATAAAATAAAAATTGACAAAAAAAAAAAAGTTTAGGTGATAATAGATATTGAATGATTTCAAAATTGTTATATATTAAAAATATTATGATTTTGTATTTTTTATGAATAGGGTCCCCAAAATGCTAGTTCCGGCTCTGTGTGGCACAGCTCTCTTCGATGTTATCTGTGGTTCCCCCAACCTGAGAAAGTAGTTAAAGTGGCCATGTGGGTCAGCACATTGAACTGCAGAGGACCATGCATTTAGTATTTAAACCCAAACGAAAAGTTTATCGAGGAGTGGAACACAAGCATACGTTTTGGTGCTAAATCGAAAGAGTTATTTTCTAAAGTGTGGGGGCTACATGGGCATGTGATTAGCCCAACTTAATCATGTAATGTCTTTGATTAACGGCCCATCTAACTTTTAATGGTAAAAAGCAAAAAGCTTGAGTTATACATGATTTTTGTTTATAATTGAAAACTTTAAAAAAAACTTTCATGAAATGAATTTGGTATGCTCACGGTTCAAATTTAATCAAGTTCCAAAACAAGAAAAAGTGTGGCATTGTGGCATTATCACTGAAGAGTCCATTAAAATGGACCAAACTGCCAGCTTCTGCTGACTGGTGTTGCTATAATTTTATCTGAAAATGTATTTACAGTAATGTTAATTGTTTAGGAAGACACGTTCAACATTCATGTCGTACCATACTAACTAACGTCTCTAATTGCCACTCACATTTTATTTGGATACCAACCGTCAAAAGCATTTGGTTAATTCATGTCTTCGACGAAACCCATGAAGATCTATGGAAGGTAGTTCGTTATAGACTTATGCGCGTACGTTCTTATTATATGTAACCTCGTCGGATATTATTTATGTGTGTAAATTATTATTAGTACAAAGCAATCTATATGACGCTTCTCTTCTTTTCGCTGTGTTCTCATTCTTTTTAATGTATTTTTAAAGTATTTAGGTTACCAAATATAGATGATGATTAAGTGCGTAATCAATGTACGCACCACAAAAAAGTCTGAAGTTGACAACTTACTAACCAGTTGAGCGCACTAGCGTGGACATGAGTGAGTACATTTTGTGTGTATACAGACAAAACAGAAGAGAGTCACGAGTACCTATATTCTTGTATAAATGTAGCGTCGAGGTAAGACAAAATTGTTGATTCAACCCCTAATGGATGATACATCGAATGTGGGATATCGTACCGTTTATTTAGGAATTTAACCGGAGTGGAGTCACTGGACACGACCGTATGTAAGACAATTATTCCGTTTAGTAATAATAATTGCCGATATATCAAAGAATATCGAAACAACTAAAATTATTAGGATGTTATCTACTGGTGTAAGCTGAATTAGGCAAGAAAATCGGTATTGATGTGTCGTTGAGAAAAAATAATAATGGTTTCCAAGATTGATTAGTACTTTGATTAATTAATTTAAATAGGATCACATATCGCGAACTAATATTTGGTTATGTTTGTTGTGCAGTCGCTAGTGAACGGCGACACTGACAGTCGTTATTGTTCGTTTTAGAGTTGTTGTGACTGTCGCTGAATTTTTTTTTTTTTTTTAAATCGCAGCACAATCGCTATTAAAATCAGCGACCGACTTTTGGGTCGCTAATCGCTAATTTAGAGCAACAGTGACATCGACTGTCAAACGAACATGTTTGGAGTCGTTATCGCTGTCATCAGCGACTGCGAAACGAACAAGCTTCTACTTGTTGCGACTCATATGTGCTAACTGTCATAATTAAATCCACTAACTGGAACAAAATGGTTAACTTAGTAATGATATCTCTGATATACCATGGATTTTAGGGATTTTAACCATGGTATATGTGTTATTTATCGAGTCTTTTACTATGCTTTAGAGTCTTTTCAGGTGTTTATTAGGTACAAGCACATTTGGAGCATATTTGGTAATTTTGGCACTTTCTGGAGCTAATTGGAGTATTTGGCCGAGAGATAGAGTTCACTGTTGATATTTCCGAGCTGCAACGATCGTCACACTTATGGCATCGATCGTTGCACCAGCGAGATGGGCCAAACGACGGTTTAATGAAGAATCAAGAAATTGCAGTTTTGCCCAGAAGTTCCTGATAATTACAAAGAAGCCCCAAAACGTGTTTTAGGATTATAATTAGGTTTTACAGCCACTTGTTAGGCTACGCTTTGACAAGCTTTTCTTACGTTAAGTTTTACTCAGAGAGAGTTGAGGGGCTGATCCTGATCTCGGAAGAGACTTGATTTTGAACCCCAGTTCTTATTTGATTATATGATATTTGGTTTTCTACTTATGATATCTTCTGTCTCGATGAATATGTCTGAGTAGATCACCTGTTAGGTTGAAGGATTCTCATTAGGGATTTCAGAGAATTATAGTTTAATTAATCTGTAGAGATTCATATCTGCTAGTTCTTTATCTAAGTTGTTCTCAATGCTAAATCTGAAGTAGCTAATCAGAGTTATGATGTTAGGTTGATTAATACAGCGGAAGTTGGTTAATTTAACTGGAAATAACCTAGATAAGCAATTAAACTATTCGCAAACGAAAGTTTGGTTTAGGATAATTGTGAACATATCAAACTTGGAATTAATGCTGGTTTAATCTGTTAGTTCTCGCAAACAAAAGTTTGGTTTGCTGCACTTGGACTTAGAGAATTATCGCAAAGGAATTTGGTTAATTCTATATCAGTGTTTGAGTTCTAGAACAGTTATTGATTAGATCTAGATAGATTGATTGCTTGCGTTCCTGATTTCCTGAGAACTCCTGAAACCTAACGCTTCGCCTTCTTGCTTACAAACTCACTTGATTTACTTTGCTATTTCGTTTACTGTTTTCACATCTGCTTCGCTTAATCTAATCTGAACCACTAATAATCTATTGTGTGACTGAGAGTCCTTGTGGGATTCTATACCTTATATACTACGATTGCATTAACTGTGCACTTGCAGTAGAATAGGGATAATTCTTGACCTATCAAGTTTTTGGCGCCGTTTCCGGGGACTCTTTGAGTTCACCAATAGATTTAGTATTAGGATTTAGACTAAGCATTCTTTCTAATTTTCTTGTTTACTCACGTTTTTGATTTTTGGATTCGCAGGGATTCGCACTGCATCGATCGTTGCCACCCTGCATCGATCGACACAAGGCGAGAACAGCGATGCTGAGATCTGAGACGTTCAATAGGTTCCGCGCCATGGAACCTGTGATTCTGATTCGCGGTGAAAATGTCGTTTTACGAGACCAAGAGGGTCACATATGCAACGCAAAAGGTCAGAAAATAGTTGGGGAAGGAAACCCCATCTTACCAGATTACCATGTATTGGTTGGGCAAGTAGCTGAGATGCAGAATAAGATAGATGACATCCACGACATCTTACTTAGGGAGAGACAGTTCCGAGCAGAGGCAAAAACTGATAAATTTGCAGAGGTACATTATATGGCTGGAGCCGACTCTTATGGACATACATTGGGACATCAGCAGAGACAAGGTTCTAGGCATGCTCAAGGATCAAGAGACCATAATTATACACCCTATCTGGCACCTCCTACACAAAGGAGCAAACTAGAGATGATGATAGAACAATCAATTGAAAAGCAACAGCAGAACACAGCTTCTTTCAGCTCGAAGCTAGAGAACCTGTACACTAATTTGAACGAGAAATTTGAATCCTTGAACACTCGTATGAAGCAGCTGGACACACAGATGGATCAAGTTTCAAGTTCTACCCCAAGAAAGGATTCTCAAGAAGCTCATGCCAGCAACATTCCCATTCAGGATGACACACAGATGGATCATGGATCATGTCTAGCAGTTAAGGCTGTGGAATTTGTGGAAGACAGAGGGGGATTTGATGTTGAATTACCTGAGTTTGAAAGCTTCGATGCACCTGACTCAACAGAGATTGACATGGATCTCTTGACTTGGATAGTTCAGATTGAAGCGGGACCAAGCCAAGGAGAGAAATTTGAGTCTGAGATGGCTGGAATGGACCGAGAAGCGGATAAACCCGAGACTGTAGTTGAAACACGAGCTGAGACTACAGCATCGATCGTTGCATCACATGCACCGATCGTTGCACCCCGAAAGGAACCAGTTTCGCTCATATCTGAAGGACCTGCTAAGGAAAGAACCTACAAACCTCCATTACCATTCCCGAAAGCTCCCGTTAAGTCTAAAGATGTGGTTCAGTGCACATTGGTGGTTGACAAGAAGATGGTGGTTCCACAAGAGCCTTCTCATAAACAGAAGGCTCCGAACATCAAATCTTTGCCAAAGGCAAAGCGTAAATCCTCTAAGTTTAAACCTCCTGACTCCACTGTTTTGAATGCAGGAAAGGGCGTTAAAACATCCAAGTGTCAATCCCACCCTACATTCCTTCCTACGTTCCTTGGACGACATCATGCTGCTACTGCTTACACACCACCATGGATGATAAGGCATTCACAGAGACATTCAAAGTCTCTGTTGAAACCTCCATGATTCTGACCTCTTTCCAAAAGTCAAGCTAATGACTTAAAACAAGCGCTGAGTGGGAGGCAACCCACTGATAGGTTTAGTTGTTTTTATTTCTTATTTTGGTATTTTTCTTAGGATTTCACGTTTTTTTTTGTTTTTGCTAAGTTTCAGATGCAGAACTCAAGTCTGGAGACGTGTGACGATCGTCGCTTCTAAGCAACGGTCGTTGCACTTGGTTTAAATCGAAAATTAAGGTACGTTGAGCTAAACCGAAATCAATCTGGTTCAACCAGCATCGATCGTTGCTGCTATGCAACGATCGTTGCACCCACGACCAAGGTAAGTTACCTTAAACCCTCTTTTCTCTCCTTCTTCTCCATTTCTTTTAGTCGACACACCGAGAACCTCCGCCCAAAAATCATCATTTCTTCATCAAACTTCTTGTTTCCAAGTGCTATCTACTTATTTTTACACTCCCAATCTATTTCCCCAACCCATATCTCACGAAATCAAGGTAATGTTCTTCTATTTTCGAATTTTCGGATTGGATTTTAGGGTTTTAGGGTTGTTGATTTTTGAACTGAAAATTGATGCTGTATGCATAATTAGAACGATTTAAGGTGATGGGTTAGGATTTTGAACTGATTTGAGACAATGTGGCTTGGATTTGAACTGATTTTGATGATTTGTTTGCGGCAAAATCGCCTTGCAACGGTCGTTGCTCTCGAGCAACGGTCGTTGCTTTGCGATTTTGGGAAATGATCGATACAACGAAATCGCCTTGCAACGATCGATGCTTTAGACGCAACGGTCGATGCTTCGCGATTTCACAGTGAGAATTTTACCGAGACTTATAAATGTTTGAACTCTGTTTTTGCAGATGGCGTCTCAAAGGCAACCCCGCAAAAAGCGAGCCACAGCTTCCACAGCAACACGACACTACACCCCACCGCCTCAATGGTTCAGCAGGGAGTCATAGCCACCCGCACCATACGCCAGATACGGGCCACCAGTTGCTTTACCTTGGCCCAGAGAGGACGCCACACTGATTCAGACGACCAGACAGTGGCCAGAGGACCTTATACGCTTCTTCAAGTCCGCTGAGTTCACCGAGCGGCCATTGCTCAGTCGATGGGACGAGTATGACTCGCTTCTCTACAGTGTTTGGTGTGGGATGATCTTCAAGCCGACCAAGTTCGCTGACTACTCTGATAGGTTCTAAGTTTTACCCTATTCTAAAACTGCAAGTGCACAGTATAGTCAATGTAGTATATAGGGTTATCGAATCCACAGGGACACTTGGTCTCAAGAGGATCAAACTGTAGGGAATGAATACTAGAAATAAGCAGAGAAAGATTGAAATAAATTGCGAAGCAAGAAAGTAAACAGTAGCAGGAATCGGTTTGTAAGCAATAAACTAAAAGCGTCAAGCCTAGGGTATTCTCAGGGAATCAGACAAGCAGACAAGTTAATCAGTCAGGATCAAATTAAACTCAGTTCTAGAACTCAAATCACGATAATAGAATTAACCAAATCTCTTTGCGAGAATTCTCTATGCCTAAGTGCAGTAACCCAAATCTCTTTGCAATTACTAACAGATTAAACAAGCATTAAGTTCAAGTTCGATATGTTCACAATTAAACCAAACCAAATCTCTTTGCGAATAATTTAATTGCTCAACCTAAATAGTTCAGATTCCTAAACCCCACTCTCGTGACGTATTTAGCAACCTAAGATCTAGATTCTAATTGATCAGGTTAGAACTAGCATTAAGCACAATTTAGTTTGAAGAACATTCTAATCATATGAATCCTAACTGAATTAAACAAGTCTAGCAAGTCATCAAACCTTAATGAGAAACCCTAAACTCAACTATGGATCTACTCAGACATGATTGATGAAAACATAATCATGGAATAAATAGATTGCATATAAGAAATTAAAATATCAAAGGGGTTCAAAATCTTCTCCAAAATAAATGAATACAAGGAAATAGATCAGCCCCAAAAGCTCTAAAAATCTCTTAGCTCTAAGTATGAAAGCCTCTCTAAAATAAAAGCCAAAAACTAGTATATATAGGTATAATCTCGGATGGGGCTTCTGTGTAAATACTGGAAGTATCTTGGGCTTCTTTGCAAATCTTCATAAGTTGGCACGCTGACGCGTAAGGCCCATCTCGCGACTGCATCGACCGATGCACAATGTGTGTCGATCGATGCAATATCAAATAATCGAACAGTGAATAAAGCTCTCGGCCAAAACGTCCCAAAATGCCCAAAATGCTCCATATATCTCCAATTAGCTCCAAACTCGATATAACCTGTAAAAGACTCTAAACGAATACAAAAGACTCTAAAAACACAAGTATATCATGGTATAAAGTGGGTAAAAACCATGATATATCAACTCCCCCACACTTAGCCTTTGCTTGCCCTCAAGCAAAACAGAGAACTAAAATGCAGTGAAGAGGTTTGAAAACTCTTCAGAAACTCATTTCATCATAGAAGCAGCAGCATTCAGATTCCCCTTAGTAATCCACATGAAAGAATCAATCTACAGACATCAAGACCAACATGTACTTCCCCCACACTTAGCAACTGTCCTAAGTAAACGCCACAATCACATTCAAGCATTCAAATTCACCCTACTGACTTCTGCAAGTATTTAAGTGCGGTCTCACCTAAGGAGTATCGATCTAAAGGCACATGGATTCTTACCTTGCCAGCTCTAGACCACCATACTATCTTTCTCTAGTCCCTTTCTTCTCTTTCCCTTCTTTAACAACTGATTTTTCCCCACTGGGTATCATTTTATTTTTTTTATCAGTGTTCTTCCCATTATGGGGTGTACTTTGGACACATTCCATGGATCACATGAGAGATAATAGTGTTTGCTACTATTCCCATGACCACTTCGGAGTTACTAACTCATCCGCAGTTTATTTATTATTATTTTTTTTTTACTTTTACAGAAGGGGAGAAGGGGACTAAATAGGACAGGTTTACAGGCTGTGTCAGAACCAACAAGGGAGTCCGACATAAAGTATACCAAGCCCTTAGGTGAGAAAAATTAATTAAAGTCAGTATTAAGGTGAAGTCAGTAAAGGATCCTCTGATACCTGAAGCGATGTGGGTGTTCTCAGTAGGCTGATCTGTGTCTGGGTTTTCTAATAGTCATAGATAGATCTGCAGCTTCATCCCAATGGTCACTTAAGTTCCTGCAAATGCTGCTAATCTTCTTAAAAAGTCATTGTTTCCTACTTAAACCAATTTTGACTCGAAAAACAAAATTTTAAAATTAACTGACTCATAAGAAAACAAAAGAAAAGTAATTAGTAGAACCTCCCCCACACTTAAGACACACTGCCCCCAGTAGTGTCAAGCAAGGGATTGGTTAAAAGAAAGAAAGAAAAATTAGATTGAATGGTTAGTTCTCTCGGGTTTTACCTCTGTCGCAGTCAGGCATCGATCGTTGCACTAGGTGCACCGACCGTTGCTGTGCGAATTTCTGTTGTAACGATCGACACAAATGTGTGTCGATCGACGCATTGCGATTGTCACGAACAGTCAGCGAGTTAGCAGGTTAATTCGGCGGTTTTTGTCAATTTCGATCCCTGCAAGCTGAAAACACTAGAAACAGAGTAAAACTGAAACAACAAATGTATCAAGTCATGCACAACCATCAAACATAATAAATCCTAAGAAAAATAAAAACAAAAGTGCAAGAAAAGATAAAAAGTCAGAAATACAGAACCGATAAACTGATAATGGAGACTACGCTCACTCGCTCTCATCATCTATACCGGCATAAGGATCAGCACCGGTGTCCTCTGGAGATCGCTGTCGACGACGTGTATCAGGTACGGGCTGATGGATCTGTGGTGGCCTCCTGCAGCTGCAAGTACGCATGAAGTTCCAGAAAACTCGGAACAGACCATCTGATCTCTCTCTCCACTCTGCATCAGAATAGTCACCGTAGGCCATCGCAGGCTCTGGAAATGGGCCCACATCGTCGATCGGGGCAGGGGCAGGCGCAGGGGCAGTGGAAGTCGAAGCTCGAGAGGAAGGCTCTCCAAGCGGATGAGCCATAGAAGGAATCCTACGCTGCGCAGACTCAGGAGGCTGAAATCTCAGAGCCTCTAATGTGTCAACCTGTGTCCATCCGGCAGCAGGAAGCTCTATACCAGTCCTCCCAGTAGTCGGGTCAGTGTAAATCCAAATCTTCCCCTCCTTGAGCCAAGTGGCGCTCTGCAAATGGCTGAGATCTAGGAGCTCCTGGGCTGTAACACACTCCGTGCCATGAAGAGGTATCCCGCAATACTCAAAAATGGGAGTAAGCAAACTCCCAACCGTCTCAGTACCAGCTCCATCGAAAGGCTTCGTCTGTAGATCAACCAAATGCTGAGCAAAAATAGCTCCCAAGTTGAGACCCGAAGTAGGATCTCTCACTCCAGAACTCCTGAACTGATCTCTCAGGCCCATGAACAACAGCTCCATCTCATATTTGCACATCTTGTTTGCCTCAAACTTGCAAAGCAAGCTCCAGCATAAGATACGCGAGACATATCGCAGCACCGGATGTCTCATCTGCACAACTGGTGTGGTCCTAGAGTTGTATTGACCACTACCAATAATCTTCCAGAACCGTATGGCCTCATCACGGTCCCACTCAAGTGGCATGGCTATGCGCCTCGGCTCAGTCCTGAACCCGTAGATCCTGCAAAGATCAAGAAGAGGGATCTGATACCTGACTCCCCAGCTCATAAATGTAAATGATCCCACTGTAGCACTCCGGTTGTCAGGATCCGAGTAGACCACTCTGCAGGAGGCCAATAACTGTCTGGCCAGCTCCGGGTAGGGATCATAAGGTCGCATTGGCATTGTCCCTAGACCAATGCCTCTGCATACAGCGAGTACCTGCTCATCAATCCCTAGAGTCTTGCAGGTGGAGTAGTCAGCGAACTTGGTCGGCTTGAAGATCATCCCACACCAACCATTGTAGAGAAGCGAGTCATATTCGTCCCAACTGCTGAGCAATGGACGCTCTGTGAACTCCTCAGACTTGAAGAACTTCTGAGGTTCCTCTGGCCATTCTATGGTTGTCGGCATTGGTGTCTTGTCTGCTTTGGGCCAGGGTAAAGCAACTGGTGGTCCATATCTCTGGTATGGTGCGGGTGGCTCAGACTCTCTGCTAAACCAGGCAGGTGGTGGGATGTGTTGCCTCGAGGCTGTGGAAGCAGTAGCTCGTCTCTTGCGGGGTTGACGTTGAGTTGCCATCTGCAAAACAAACAAGATTGAAACACAAATAAGTCTCGGCAACTCTCTGTGAAATCGCGAAGCATCGACCGTTGCATCAAGGGCATCGATCGTTGCAAGGCGATTTCATCTCGTCGAACATTTCCCAAAATCGCAAAGCAACGACCGTTGCTTAAGAGCAACGACCGTTTCAAGGCGATTTTGCCGCAAACAAATCATCAAATTCGATTCAAATCTAACCACATTGCATCAAATCAACAAGAACATCCTGTTAAACAACCTAAATCAAGCTCATTTAAGCATATCATCGTCGATTTCAAGCCAAAAATCCCAAATTCCATAAACCCTAAAATCCTTTCTAAAAATGGCGAAAATGAGAAGTCATACCTTCGATTCGCTGCAAATGGGTAATGGAATCAACTAGAGGGGGTTAAAACAATAAGATTCAAGCTTTGAAACGCAAAAATTGATGAAGAATTAGAGATTTAGAGGAAATGGCTCTCGGTTGTACGGACGGCGAAGAAGTGAGGAAGAAAAGAGAAGAGAAAGGGTTTAAGGCGTTTACCTCGGTCGTGGGTGCAACGATCGTTGCTTTAGGGGCAACGATCGATGCTTGATAAATCGAATTCGATTTCCGGTTTAAACACATACCTTAATTTTGCAATTGAACCAACTGCAACGACCGTTACTTAGGAGTAACGATCGTCACAATGCGATTACCCCTCTTCGTCAAATCTCCTTGCAACGATCGGTGCACAAGTGCATCGATCGTTACACATCTCCAGACTCGAATTCTGCATCTGAAACTTAGCAAAAACAAAAACGAAAACGTGAAATCCTAATAAAAACACCAAAAATAAGAAAGAAAGAAAACTACACCTAACAGTGGGTTGCCTCCCACTCAGCGCTTGTTTAAGGTCATTAGCTTGACCGGACGCACAAGATTTTTCAGGCTCCTAGAGATCCTGACAGAGACTTTTTCTGTCTCTGCTCAAGTCTCCTCATCCATGGTGGAGAATAAGCTGTTGCAGAATGCTTCAGCCCAAGAAAAGATGGAGTAAAGTGCGCTCCAGGATCTAGTATCACAGGTCCATCTGGCTGCTCGTCTTCTACTTCCAGGATCGTGAAAGTCTGCCCATCTATCAGTGGTTTCCGCAGCTTCTCCATGTCATATCGCAGCTTCTCATCTCCCAGGTGGAGGTCTATTAGACCCTGTCTAACATCAATCACAGCTCCTGCTGTAGCCAAGAATGGTCTTCCAAGTATCAGTGCTTCACCCGGATCGCAGTCATATTTCAGCACAAGGAAGTCTGTTGGAACCAAGTAGTTTCCAACTCTCACTGGTATGTCCTTTAAAAGTCCTTCAGGAACTCGTAGAGACTGATCAGCTAGGACAAGACGGGTACTCGTAGGAGAAAAATCTAGCATCCCCAGCTTCTCTGCCACAGAATAAGGCATCATACTTCCAGCAGCTCCTAAATCACAAAGAGAGCGTCTAAAACTGTCCTCAAAGATAGAACAATCAAGTATAAACACTCCAGGATCAGGTAATTTCTTTGGAATCTTGTTCAGCAGAACATCACTGATGTGTTGGGGAACTATTATCACCCATTCTTTCAGATCTTCATCTAGAGGCAGCATCTTGTTCAAATATCTCTGCACACAGGGATGATAAGGTGGATCATCAGGTGGTGGAATTTCTTCCAAGCCTTCACCACTCTCTTCCAGTTTCTTCAGCTCCTCAATCTCTTGTTTAATTACCTCAGACACCTTGGGATATTGCCTAATGGCTTGTGCATAAATCTCCTCCTGAGTGATCTCAGACACATCAGGGAATAGGCGGGCCAATTCTGCATCAGTTTCATTATCATCCGATAACACTGTCTGTTCACGACCTGCATCGACCGACACAAGGTGTGTGTCGATCGTTGCAATGCGATCATCACAACTTCCACCCGAGAGTTTTTCACTTGATTCCGAGAATTCTGCATCATCTACCAATTCGGCTGTACTTAGCTCAAATTTCTCACCTAGATGAGATCCATCATTAACAAGTACAGACCAGGCTTTAATATGAGTCTCAGCAACTCCTTTTCCTTTCATAGTACCTGAAATCTGATTTACCTGAGTGTCCAGCTGTTTCACATGAGTGCTCAGAGTCTCAAACTTCCCATTGAGGTTTTCATAAACTGCATCCAGCTTCTTGTTATGGTCTACAGAGATCTTGTTCTGGCTCTCCAGTATCTGTTCAAACATTGTTTCCACCCTGGTTTCAAAGGCAGTTGCTGCAGGCGGAGTCTGATAGGATGAAGATCCGTAGGTTCTCTGATTTCCTTGCACATAAGGCTTCTGGAAGTTACTAGTCTGTCCAAAAGAGTTCTGATTGCCTGTGAAGGCACTCTTTTGTCCTTGGTTGAAGAACCGGTTTCCCTGCTGATATCCAAATCTGTTTCCTTGGAAACCAGATCCTCCAACGAAATTCACATCTTCTTCCTGAGTGTCCTCCTCAGTTTGAATCACTTCTACTTCTTGTGCAAAATGGACAGCTTTCTTTTCACCTAGAAGAGTGCAGATTTTATCCATCCTGGATCTCAATTCAGCCATCTCAGAGAGATCAACACTTCCACCGGTTTTCTTTCTCCTCTCGTCCATGGTCTTACAACTGTTGCTGCCAATCAGATTTTCTATCAACTGCTTAGCCTGTGTAGGAGTCCTGGTGTTGAAGTTGGCATTACTGGAATTATCCAGCGCCTGTTGATACGGAAGATCTATTCCTCTGAAGAAAATACCAATCAGCTGAACTTCAGTGAATCCATGATGCGGACAGTCACGCTGATACTGCTTAAATCTGATCCATGCAGTCTTTAAAGGCTCCACAGCTCCTTGGGAGAAAGTGAGTATGTCCTGTCTGGCCTGATCTGATCGTGCATCATCATAGAAATGAAGCAGGAACTCACTCTTTAAAGCTGCCCAAGTGGTGTACTGTCCAGGGACCAGCTGTCTCAGCCACACACTAGCGTCTCCAGCAAGACTGTGTGGAAATAGCTTAAGGAACAGATAGTCCGGGCATACTCCTTCATATTTCATGCCAGTAACTATGTCCTCAAACTTGTCTATGTGATCCATAGGCTGCTCCGATTGGTAACCATGAAAAGCCATCTGTCTCATCAGTTGGTAGTAGATAGTCTTTACCTCAAAATCACTTCTTTCAAAAGCAGGAAGCACTAGAGCTGCTCGGTTTGCGTGAAACTCATCAGGTCTGTTGTAGTCAGCTAATGTCCTTTCATGGACAACCATCCGGCCTTGTGGCTCAACTTCATCAGGGATCACTCGTCCCTCAGCATCAATCCTTTGCCCAGCAGCATTGTAAGGATTGTTCTCTGGATCCCTCAGGATTCCATCAGCATCTGGTATCAAGATCAAGCGTTCTTGTACCATTCTCTCTCTCTTTTCTCTTCTGATCTTTCTTTCTAGACGTCCAAGTTCCTCTAGTCCAAGATTAATCAAGCTTGAGTTCGGATTACTTCGAGTGTTCTGCGTTGGCATAAACTGTCTGTAATCGTCCAGCAACGATCGATGCTTTCAGTGCAACGACCGATTCAATCTCAGAATCGCCTAGTGTCGATCGACGCAAGGTGTGCAACGGTCGACGCAAGGCGAATTTCGTACCTGCGACAGAAAGAAACAGAGAAAAGAATCAGTAAAATCGAAATAAAAAAAAAACGAAAAACAAAAACAAAAACGAAAAATTTCTAGTAGAAACCCTAAGTTCGGTCCTAGCGAAGACTCAAAGAGTCCCCGGCAACGGCGCCAAAAACTTGATAGGTTCTAAGTTTTACCCTATTCTAAAACTGCAAGTGCACAATATAGTCAATGTAGTATATAGGGTTATCGAATCCACAGGGACACTTGGTCTCAAGAGGATCAAACTGTAGGGAATGAATACTAGAAATAAGCAGAGAAAGATTGAAATAAATTGCGAAGCAAGAAAGTAAACAGTAGCAGGAATCGGTTTGTAAGCAATAAACTAAAAGCGTCAAGCCTAGGGTATTCTCAGGGAATCAGACAAGCAGACAAGTTAATCAGTCAGGATCAAATTAAACTCAGTTCTAGAACTCAAATCACGATAATAGAATTAACCAAATCTCTTTGCGAGAATTCTCTATGCCTAAGTGCAGTAACCCAAATCTCTTTGCAATTACTAACAGATTAAACAAGCATTAAGTTCAAGTTCGATATGTTCACAATTAAACCAAACCAAATCTCTTTGCGAATAATTTAATTGCTCAACCTAAATAGTTCAGATTCCTAAACCCCACTCTCGTGACGTATTTAGCAACCTAAGATCTAGATTCTAATTGATCAGGTTAGAACTAGCATTAAGCACAATTTAGTTTGAAGAACATTCTAATCATATGAATCCTAACTGAATTAAACAAGTCTAGCAAGTCATCAAACCTTAATGAGAAACCCTAAACTCAACTATGGATCTACTCAGACATGATTGATGAAAACATAATCATGGAATAAATAGATTGCATATAAGAAATTAAAATATCAAAGGGGTTCAAAATCTTCTCCAAAATAAATGAATACAAGGAAATAGATCAGCCCCGAAAGCTCTAAAAATCTCTTAGCTCTAAGTATGAAAGCCTCTCTAAAATAAAAGCCAAAAACTAGTATATATAGGTATAATCTCGGATGGGGCTTCTGTGTAAATACTGGAAGTATCTTGGGCTTCTTTGCAAATCTTCATAAGTTGGCACGCTGACGCGTAAGGCCCATCTCGCGACTGCATCGACCGATGCACAATGTGTGTCGATCGATGCAATATCAAATAATCGAACAGTGAATAAAGCTCTCGGCCAAAACGTCCCAAAATGCCCAAAATGCTCCATATATCTCCAATTAGCTCCAAACTCGATATAACCTGTAAAAGACTCTAAACGAATACAAAAGACTCTAAAAACACAAGTATATCATGGTATAAAGTGGGTAAAAACCATGATATATCATACTCCACCTGCAAGATTATGGGGATTGATGAGCAGGTACTCGTTGTATGCAGAGGCATTGGTCTAGGGACAATGCCGATGCAACATTATGATCTCTATCCTGAGCTGGTCAGGCAGTTATTGGCCACTTGCAGAGTGGTTTACTCGGATCCCGACCACAGGAGCGCTACAGTGGGTGCATTCACCTGCATGAGTTGGGGAGTCAGGTATCGGATTCCTCTACTTGATCTCTGCAGGATCTACGGGTTCAGTACTGAGCCGAGGCGCATCGCCATGCCACTCGAGTGGGATCCGGTTGAGGCTCGCACATTCTGGGAGAGTATTGGCAGCGGTCGATACAACTTCAGGACCACACCAGTGGTACAGATGAGACATCCGGTGCTGCGATATGTCTCGCGTATCTTGTGCTGGAGCTTGCTTTGCAAGTTTGAGGCCAACAAGATACGCAAATATGAGATGGAGCTGCTGTTTATGGGGCTGAGAGATCAGTTTAGAGGTTCTGGCATGAGAGATCCTACTGCGGGTCTCAACTTGGGAGCTATTTTCGCACAGCATTTAGTTGATCTGCAGCTGAAGCCGTTTGATGGAGCTGGTACTTAGACGGTAGGGAGTTTACTTACTCCCATTTTTGAGTATTGTGGGATTCCTCTTCATGGCACAGAGCGTGATACAGCTCGGGAGTTCCTGGATCTCAGCCATTTGCAGAGCGCTACCTGGCTCAAGGAGGGGCGCATCTGGGTTTACACTGATCCGACCACTGGGAGGACTGGTATAGAGCTTCCTGCTGCCAGATGGACACATATTGACACATTAGAGGCACTGAGATTTCAGCCTCCTGAGTCTGCGCAGCGTGGGATTCCGACTATGGCTCATCCGCTGGGAGAGCCTTCCTCACGAGCTTCGACTTCTGCTGCCCCTACTCCTGCGCCAGCGCCTGCCTCAGTCGACGTTGTGGGTCCCTTTCCAGAGCCTGCAATGGCTTACGGTGCATACTCTGAGGCAGAGTGGAGAGAGAGATCAGATGGTATGTTTCGAGTTCTTTGGAACTTTGTGCGTACTTGCAGCTGCAGGAGGCCACCACAGATCCATCAGCTCGTACCTGACCGACGTCGTCGACAGCGATCTCCAGAGGATGCCACTGATCCCGCAGCTGAGGCAGCCGATGACGATGCACTGTATGGTGGGATAGATGATGTGAGCGAGTGAGCGTAGTCTCCATATTCAGACTTTCGGTTCTGTATTCTGACTTTTTCTTTTCCTTTGCACTTTTCTCCTCTTGATTTTTAGGACTCTACTATGTTTGGATGATTTGTACTTTATTTGGTACATCTTTTGCTTCGATTTTACTATGTTTTTAGTGTTTTCAGCCTGCAGGTTTTTAAAAATTGACATAAACCGACAGACTAACCTGCTAACTGGCTGTCTGATCCGATATGCGCATTGCAACGATCGTTGCTGCTTTGAGCAACGATCGACACTCAACGAAAATCGCCAAGTAACGGTCGATGCACTTAGTGCAACGATCGATGCTCGAGCGACAGAGGTAAAATGCGACAGAACTCAAACATCCATTAACACTTTTTAGTTATTTTTACCAATCTTTCGCTTGACACTACTGGGGACAGTGTGTCTTAAGTGTGGGGGAGGTGCTACTGACTTATATCTTTCTGTTTTCTTAAGAGTCAGTCCGTTTTTCAAAAAAATTTGTTTTATTGAGTCAAAAATTGTTTAAGTAAGAAACTATGATTTTCTGAGAAGATTTACAAGACTTGCAGGAACTTAAGTAACCATTGGGATGAAGTTGCAGGATCTATCTCTGACTATTAGAAAACCCCATCACAGATCAACCTACTGGGAACACCCACATCACTTCAGGTATCAGAGGATCCTTTTACTGACTTCAACTTAATACTGACTTAGATTTCTCACCTAAGGGCTTGGTATACTTTGTGTCGGATTCCCTTGTTAGTTCTGACACAGCCTGTCAACCTATCCTATTTAGTTCCCTTCTCCCCTTCTACTTAAAAAAAAAATAATAATAATAATAATAATAAACTGAGGATGAGTTAGTAACTCCGAAGTGGTCATGGGAATGGTAGCAAACACTATTTTCTCTCATGTGATCCATGGAATGTGTCCAAAGTACACCCCATAACGGGAAGAACACTGATAAAAAAAAAAAAATGATACTCAATGGGGAAAAATCAGTTGTTAAAGAAGGGAAAGAGAAGAAAGGGACTAGAGAAAGATAGTATGGTGGTCTAGAGCTGATAAGGTAAGAATCCATATGCTCTTTGATCGATACTCCTTAGGTGAGACCGCACTTAAATACTTGCAGAAGTCAGTAGGGAGAATTTGAATGCTTGAATGTGATTGTGGAGTTTACCTAGGACAGTTGCTAAGTGTGGGGGAAGTACATGCTGGTCTTGATATTCTGTGATTGATTCTTGCAGTGGTTTAATAAGGGGAATCTGAGTATTGTAGCTTCTAGGATGAAATGAGTTTCTGAAGAGTTTTCAAACCTCTTGACTACATTTAGTTCTTTGTCTTGCTTGAGGACAAGCAAGAGCTAAGTGTGGGGGAGTTGATATACCATGGATTTTAGGAATTTTAACCATGGTATATGTGTTATTTATCGAGTCTTTTACTATGCTTTAGAGTCTTTTCAGGTGTTTATTAGGTACAAGCACATTTGGAGCATATTTGGTGATTTTGGCACTTTCTGGAGCTAATTGGAGTATTTGGCCGAGAGATAGAGTTCACTGTTGATATTTCCGAGCTGCAACGATCGTCACACTTATGGCATCGATCGTTGCACCAGCGAGATGGGCCAAACGACGGTTTAATGAAGAATCAAGAAATTGCAGTTTTGCCCAGAAGTTCCTGATAATTACAAAGAAGCCCCAAAACGTGTTTTAGGATTATAATTAGGTTTTACAGCCACTTGTTAGGCTACGCTTTGACAAGCTTTTCTTACGTTAAGTTTTACTCAGAGAGAGTTGAGGGGCTGATCCTGATCTCGGAAGAGACTTGATTTTGAACCCCAGTTCTTATTTGATTATATGATATTTGGTTTTCTACTTATGATATCTTCTGTCTCGATGAATATGTCTGAGTAGATCACCTGTTAGGTTGAAGGATTCTCATTAGGGATTTCAGAGAATTATAGTTTAATTAATCTGTAGAGATTCATATCTGCTAGTTCTTTATCTAAGTTGTTCTCAATGCTAAATCTGAAGTAGCTAATCAGAGTTATGATGTTAGGTTGATTAATACAGCGGAAGTTGGTTAATTTAACTGGAAATAACCTAGATAAGCAATTAAACTATTCGCAAACGAAAGTTTGGTTTAGGATAATTGTGAACATATCAAACTTGGAATTAATGCTGGTTTAATCTGTTAGTTCTCGCAAACAAAAGTTTGGTTTGCTGCACTTGGACTTAGAGAATTATCGCAAAGGAATTTGGTTAATTCTATATCAGTGTTTGAGTTCTAGAACAGTTATTGATTAGATCTAGATAGATTGATTGCTTGCGTTCCTGATTTCCTGAGAACTCCTGAAACCTAACGCTTCGCCTTCTTGCTTACAAACTCACTTGATTTACTTTGCTATTTCGTTTACTGTTTTCACATCTGCTTCGCTTAATCTAATCTGAACCACTAATAATCTATTGTGTGACTGAGAGTCCTTGTGGGATTCTATACCTTATATACTACGATTGCATTAACTGTGCACTTGCAGTAGAATAGGGATAATTCTTGACCTATCAATCTCTCGAGAGACAATTGTTCTCTTTAACATCTTTCATTTTTTCTCTCTACGCATCCGAAAACAAAGATTTTTTTTTGTCTCTTCGGTTGCCGTCTTACGTCGGAGAGGGCTCCCGCTTTTCTCTTCTTCCATTTTTAGATCGGCTCTTCTTCCGCATATCTATCTTTTCTCTCTCTCTCTAGCTCAGTGGTGTGGACTTGGCTCCTAAATCTCGCGGCGTTGGGGGCGGAGGTTCTCTGGCGGCGGCGCGTCATCACCTCGATCCACAGGGACCAGATATGGTGTTTGGCATCCCCCTTTTGTCGCCTATGGTTGTTGTTCTCCTTGCTCTCCAGGTTTTTGGTGGTCTGTGACTTTGTGACGCCGCTTTGTGACGCCGCTTTTTCGGCTTGCATGTCTCGTTGGGTCTGCTTCACCATCTTCTTGCTCGTTAGAGGATGATGGTGGCAGTAAACCGACAATGGCGGCAGCCTTACTTAAGCATCACTTTTCATGCTCCGTTTTTATGTGGTTTCTCCTCTCTGGTGTTTCTTTAGACGGTTATGTTCTTGGTGTCCTTGGAAATCCTGTGCTTCTCTCTCCTTGTGGCTGCTTCTCTCGGGACTATCTCTCGGCTCAATCAAGATTTTTCTGACGGCGGCGATCCCACAAAGCCTAAATTTTCTTTGTTCTTGGACCTCTTTTGGGCTGGTTAGATTTAGGATTAGGTATTTTCGGACCTATTAAAAATTTGTTATTAGGCTTGATTTTTTTAAATTTTCTGTATTTTATTTTGTTTTCTTTATACTCTGCTTTGTAAAAAAAAGTAATAATATGAAAATCCTTTAAAAAAAAGGTGGTTAACTTATTAAAAAAATTTTAATATATAGTTGGATGTTTTCTTACTTATAGGATATAGTTTCCAAGATGATTAATCATAATTAATTCCGGTTAGAAAAAAGGATTCATTAGTTAGTTGTAATTGAGATCGGACGGTTGAGAATGGTTTGGAGTTTGCTTTTAGCTTTGTCTTTTGCAGCAGAGTTGAGATCTGAGAAATGGCAAGTTATATGAGACGTGGGCCACAATCCTACAAGCTGTGCTTATATTCAAATTTAGCCTTCTGCATGTTCTGAGGAGCAGCTAGGGTTACGTCTGTATCCTCTTCGATACCAAATAAAAATATGTAGTTTCGTATACGCATATATCAATGCAAATATAGTTATGGTGTATGCATATAGAAATCCTTTTTCTTGGAACTACACCGAGAAACATATTAATTTTAAACACAAAACCATATCGAACAAACCAACAAATTAATCTGACTATACCAATTATCAACACCAAACCTAAGCTAGTCTTAAAAGAGATGGGAGATAAGAAGTATGAAAATGCTCTTATTCTTTGGTTTTCTACAAGAGATAGTTCTGCCAACTAAACTCTATTTTTTTCATTCTTTCATAAAATAGAAACATCAAACACCCTGATGTAAAAAAAAAATTTGAATATAATTTTACATAATTCAAAAAATAATAATAATAATAATAAGATAGTCTAAAAGAATGAGAATACATTTTTTGTATCTCAATGGAAACTGTTCCAACAACAACTGAACAAATGAGACAACATATGACTCGCGTCATCATTCCCTTAACATCGAAACCCATTCAGAAATCTATGTATCCTTTTTGGGTTAAGTGATATACACATAAGAGCATGTACATCAATGGTCCTAAAACTTTTTTTAATATATTTTTTTTTTGGAAAGTCTAAAAAAAAAAGAAAAAAAAATCAAAAATTAAAAAAAAAAGACGGACGAATCATATCACGCCACGTCACAGGCTACAGTGAAGAACCGGTGCTTAAGTCGCTTATTTAAGGACCACATCTTAACTCTTTCTAATTGTTTATTATTATTTTTTTAGAAAACCGTGCCAAAAAACTCTTAAGAAACGTCGATGTAGCTGCTCTAAGACTCGCCATGATATACACATAAGACTGCCTTGGCGAGTCATGTTGACCCAATCATTAGTCATTTCCAATGATCTATTATTTCGTAACGCATAATAACATTTTAAAGGTACAAAAATATAGTACAAACGAATTGGATTTTGGAGAAGTACACTACCGAACTTTGGCATGATGATAACACAGTAAAAACCAGAGACAAAAGATGATAACACCAAACAGAAACAGAATGTCGAGATAACATACGAACAAAAACATATAGTAATTACTAATTGGATATATTAATGCATGCAAACATACTTACACTTACGTGAACAAAAAGTCTTTTTTTTTTGGACAAAAAGACTATCACTTTCAATGCAGAAGAGTGGACACAACAGTCTCTAACGATGATGATTCATTCGTCCGCGTCCACCTTTCTCTGCTCTATATAAACCCTCTCACACTTCATCTTCCTTGTTCGACTCAGAGAGAGACCACATCATTTACAAAAAGACATGACTTCTTCGTTTCTCTCCTCCACTGCTTTCTTCTTTATCATTCTTCTTCATCTGGGTTTCTGCCACTTGTCAGATGGTGCTCAACAACAAACTTACATCGTTCACATGGCTTACTCTGAGATGCCATCGAGCTTCAACCTCCACTCTAGCTGGTACGAATCATCTCTCAGGTCCGTCTCAGAATCTGCTGAAATGCTCTACACTTACAACAATGCGATTCACGGATTCTCCACTCGGCTATCTCCCCAAGAAGCCGACTCACTCATGACTCAGCCAGGTGTCATCTCGGTTCAACCAGAGCAACGTTACGAGTTACACACCACTCGGACTCCACTATTCCTCGGTCTCGACGTAAACAATACAGATATTTTCCCCGAAACAGGCTCATCCAGCGACGTCATTGTCGGAGTTATCGATACCGGCGTTTGGCCAGAGATAAAAAGCTTCTCCGACGAAGGATTCGGTCCGATTCCGTCCACCTGGAAAGGCGAATGCGAGGTTGGAACTAACTTCACCGCTTCCCTCTGTAACCGCAAACTTATCGGAGCTAGATTCTTCGCTCGGGGTTACGAAGCAAAGTGGGGACCAGTCAACGAAACCGAAGAATCAAGATCTCCTAGAGACGACATCGGTCACGGAACTCACACGTCATCAACCGCGGCTGGATCCGTCGTGGAAGGAGCTAGTCTTTTAGGCTTCGCTAATGGGACGGCTCGTGGGATGGCTCAGCATGCCCGTGTAGCTGTTTACAAAGTTTGTTGGAAAGGTAGTTGCGGTGACTCAGATATCTTGGCTGGAATCGATAAAGCCATCGACGATAATGTCAACGTTCTTTCCATATCTATCGGCGGTGGAGCGGCGGATTATTATGGAGACCCTATTGCCAGTGGAGCATTTGCAGCCATGGAAAGAGGGATTTTGGTTTCCTGCTCTGCTGGTAATTCTGGTCTCTGTGTATGCTACGTTGCTCACCAGAGACAAATTGCATACAAGATCGGTGGTTTCCAGCAAGGGTGTATGATACAAATCAGTTTTGGCTATCCAGACCATACCAAGATGCTTGGGCTCTAAGTAGCAGTTGTTTGATCTCCAAGCCCTGGTTATTCTGTTCCAGAAAACCCAACACATATATTTTTTGTGGCCCAGTTTCCCACACACAAAACAACCTCGTCGAGTTCCTTGATTCTTGTTATTTCGGTTGATGTGCTTCGTCTCCGGTGATTTCCCTTTATCTCTCTTAAGACTTTGGGTAGCTGGCACTCGATTGATCTTTTCTTCTTTCACACTTGATTTTGGAGCAGCTGGTACAAAATTTATCATCCCTCTTTTCAGGCTTGACTCTGGTCCCCCTGAGTACCCGAGACCCCAATTAATCTTTGGAGGTTGACCCATATCAAGTATTTGATCAAGGCTTTCGGTGCCCTTGTTCAACATTCTGATCTTCTTGTGATTCTCAGTCAAGTTGTTCTCCAGGCTTCTGTTCTTGTCCTGCTCTTCGCTAAGAATCGCTTGCATTTGTGCTACTTGTTCCACCAACAATCGGTTTCTTTCCTTTTCCTTACTGAGTTCTTGTTCCAGCTGATCTTCAACTTTGCTAAGTTCCACAAGTTCGGGCATCTTGGGCGCTGGGGAGGTTTGTTCCATTTGTAGGATGTTTACTTGCGCCTTAAGCATTGCTCTGTCCTTGAGCAGCTGAAGATTCTCATGACTTAGTTGAGTCTAGTTTTTGTACAGATCTTTATATTCCTTTTGAATATCAACTTCATCCTCAGAGTCAGAATCAGACATTCCATCCTTTTGATCTTCTAGCGATGCTAGAGCCACAAAGTTCAGCATTAACCCTCCATCTTCTTCATCCTCTTCTGACTCAGTATCACTAAAGCAGAGAAGAGACTTCTCTTTTCCCTTAGAGTTACTCGGACACTCTGACCTGACATGACCTATGCCTCTGCATTCACTACATTTCAACTCCTTTCTTTTGACTAGAGGACATTCATTCCTAAAATGACCGTATCTCTCACATTCATGACACTGCATCTCCTTTTTCTTAGATGCTCGGTCTTCTTCAGTTCTGTAGTTTCTGCTTGTACCTTTGTCGGAGTCGCTCTTTTGGAATCGGTTGAGAGTTCTGTTTTGTCCTTTTTCAATCCTCTTGAGCATTTTATTGAAGTTTTTAGCAATCAAGGCCATGTTTTCCTCCAGCTTCCTAACTCTTCCGTCTTCATGTTGAGCATTGAAGGCGATACCATGACTTTGACCAGACTGTTCCTCCGAGACTTCCATCTCTTGTGATTTCAACATCCCAACCAGTTTGTCAAATTTCATTTCATCTGTATTCATCGAGCATTGCAGGATGGCCTTCTGTGCAGAAAACTTTGCTGGAAGACATCTAATGAGTTTCTTTACCAATTTCTTCTCATGATATTTCTTACCCAACACTGAAGCTTCATTAGCAATGGTACTAAGCTTAGCTGTGAAGCTGCCAATTGATTCGTCTGAACCCATCTTAAGGTTCTCAAACTGAGAAGCCAGAAAATCCAGGCGTGTTCGTTTTACACTCGTGTCTCCTTCAAAGTGATTGACAAGCGTGTCCCATGCATCTTTGGCTGATTCACATCCCTGAATAATCTTAAACTGTTCTGTGTCCACAGCTGACATAATGGTAGAAATAGCCCTGGAGTTGTATTTTGAAGCCTTCTTTTCTTCATCTGTCCACCTATCCAAGGGTTTTGGGATCTTGGATTTGTCTTCCAAGATTTCAGTTGGTTCTTCCCATCCATTTAGAACAGCATACCATGCGGATTCATCAATGGCACGAATTATATGTCGCATTTGAACCTTCCAGTGGCCAAAGTTGTTTTCATCAAGCATGATAGGTTTCAAAACTGCCATGAGTTCTTTTGTTTCCATACTTCTTCCAAGATCTCAACCTGTAAGATAGATTGCCTGCTCTGAAACCAAATGAAAAGACTGAAGTATGAAAGCAATATAGAGCCGATGAGATTTTCAATCAAAACACACGTTTTATTAGAATTCTCTTGAACAAAATACAACCTTATTTTGTTCAATCAGATTTACTTGACTTCACGCCTGTGAATCAAGACTGACCAAATCCTAATCTACCCAAGCTTACCGTACAACAGCAGTTGCACAACTCTCTTTTGTTCACTCACCAATCGTTACACAAAGGCTCTCTGTTTTTCTCACAACACTCACTCTTGTGTCTTGACGGCTAACCTAATTCTTCTCGTTAGTCAAGCCTTTATACTCGTACCGGCATACCGAATCCCAACTTGGAAGATCTCCTGAACACGCAAATATCCCATATTCTCACAATAAGGAATATTTCCATATCTTGCGATTGCTTGTTTGTGCATCACGTCATATCTTGTGTTGTCCACGTCACTTTGTGTGTTACGCTCCGTAGTCCAATAATATCTTGAGCTTTCAGTTATGTGAACAGAGACGATCTCATACAACTTTGCAGCTGTCTGCATACTGTAACTGTTCAATAATTTTCTGTTATTGTGTCAGCACAACTCATTGTTTCATACCTAAATTTTAGTACCATTTGATATATCCATAGCTAGCTACTCTCTGTGATTGATGGTTTGCTTTCAAGATTCCATCATCTTTATAAGACACGTGATCTCTAGCACAGATTCCTTAGTCTGCAAGAATCGGTTTTCTTCGACAATATCAGAGCATAAACATCCGTGATATCTCTTTTGGGGTATCTTAAACATTTTTTAATATATATATATTGTTTTTTTACAGGTGAAGAAAAAAAAATCAAAAAAAAAAAAAATCGACGAATCACGCTCTGCCACGTCAGATGAACAGGGAAGAAACTATCTCTTATTGTATCTTAAATAAGATACTCTTGTTTGGGGGATCTTATATTTAATAATTTTTTATTTTACTTTATCTAGGAAATGCTGCTAAGATACTCTCTAGATACACCGATATTCAAGCTCTCAGTAGTCACGTTCATTAAGATTGGGCGTACCGGGTCAATGAATGTATTGTAACGTACTCTTGCAACCCATTTCACAGCTTCCCATACACAAAATCTAACAATGCGAGAGAAGAAATCTCAACTATATATATGAGGCAGAGTATAAATCATTGGATAAGTTACACGTACCGAGTATTGAATGAGGAAGTGACTAAAACTGCCGGATAAAGAACATCTTTAGGAATGTTGTCATAAGGGCATCTCCAATGGGGGGTTCTTCATGAGGTTCTAAAACTTAAAAAATTTAAAAATAATGAAAAAGTGGAGAGAGAAGGGGATGAGGTTCTTAATAAGATACTTGGAGTTCTTATATAAGAACCCCAAGTATCTTATTAAGAACCCCATCTCACACATGTCACTATTTTATTTGTTGGATTGTTTTTGAAACTAATTTTTTAATTAAATTATAAATTAAATTGTAAATAATAATATTATATTATGTTAAGAACCCCATTGAGGTTCTAACCAATGGATATGCTCTAAGAGCATGTTTATCCCCTTATGGGGTTCTTAAAAAAAATTTTTTTTTTTTTTTTTTGGGAAAAGTGTAAAAAAAAAAAATAGAAAAAAAAATAGACGAATGACAGGCTGCCACGTGTCATGAACAGTGTAAGAACCGGTTCTTAAATAAGGATTTTTAGAACCCGGGTTCTTAACTATTCATGTGGGACCCACGTGAATAGTTAAGAACCCGGGTTCTTAACTATTCATGTGGGACCCACGTGAATAGTTAAGAACCCCACCCTTAAGAACCCTTGATAATCATGCTCTAAGGCGAGTATTCACCTATCGCATGAAAATCATCGATATCTCCTGGATATCCAAACTCTTTGTAATCCTCTGTCGTTAAGGGTAGTATAATACTACTAGTATTGGATATATTAGAGTAGGGCTGGGCAAAAAACTCGGAACCGAAATACCGAACCGAAAAAGAGGAATTGAACCCGAACCCGAACAGATAAAATATCCGAATGAGTCTTAAACCTCTATACCTGAAGAACCGAAACCGAACCCGACCCAAACCGAGAACCGAATGGGTACTCGAAATATCTAAACTACAATTATATATCCAAAATATTAATTATATTTAGACTTAACATAACATAATTATTTAAAACTATAATTACAAATTCATATATATTGGTTAGATTTAGATCAAAATAGCTAAAATATCCAAAATAAATGAAATATACGAAATTTCTTGTTATATTTGTCTCATTTTAACAATTTTTTGTTCAAATTAACCAATTTTTATTTTTATTTTATGGTTTTATGGGTACCCGGACCCGAATCGAACCCGAATGGAACCGAACCCGAACCGAAATAAAAAAATATCCGAATGAGTCTTATATGTCTAGACCCAAAAATCCAAAAACCCAAAAGACCCGAACCGAACCCGAACGGATACCCGAACGCCCAAAAAAAAATATAAGGCGAATGAAACCTTATATTTTTACAGGCCTTACTTCATTTTCTAGAGTATGAGCATCGCAATTATCGTTAAATAATTGAAAAATTAGAAGCAAAAAAATCATAGAACCAAAAAAGTATAATAAATAATACAATTGATATTTATTAAGAATACAAAGCAAAATGTGATAAAAATACAAATGATAAGAAAAACATCAAAAGACTTTTATTTTATTCTTTCTGATTTTTAAGAGAATTGAATCTCATCAAAAGACTTTCATTTTATAAATCTTGGCAAATTATAAACATTCTTTACCAATAGTTATAAACAGAACTACAACACTTGATAAACTTCGACAAATATTCTAAAATCTTGTAAGATCTTTGGCGATATATTTATAAAATCTTATAAATTATATTATAAATCTTATAAAGCGATATATTATAAATTATGTTTTTTTTTTTTTTTTTAACATTTAAATTATGTTATAAAGTAGAAACGAAATATTATTAAACGGACAAGGAAAAAGGAAACAAAATAAGATAAAACGAGTTTTGATCAAAAAAAAAAAAAAAGATAAAACGAGTAGATAAAAGTCGGTGGAGAACTGCTATAAAAACCCTTCGTAGGTGTTTCAACTTTCTCAATCAAACACAAAAGAAACTAACATATTTGATCACTTTCTCTCTTCTACCACACGTTTCATTGATTTTTGTTAGAAAAGTTATGGGTGCTCGAATGATGTTCATGAGCTTGGTGATCATCATAAATAGCATGGGGTTTCTCAGCAAGAGTATACAAGATCGGAGAGATCGGAGGAGGATGGAAAGTTTACAAGGACCGTGAGTACTATCAAAGGTGGACAGAGTATAAGCAGTTTTTCGTGGGAGACTCGTTGGTGTTCGAATACGATAACTCGAAGGGGATCTTCAGCTTCGACCTGGACGACGTTACCGAAGTTACGGGACATCTGGAATTCAAGTTCTGCGACCCAACGTCCGCTAAAGCAGTGCACAAGACTGGACATGATGTTGTGACCTTCAAGGAACCCGGGATCCATTACTTTATCAACTCAGCACAGGGGAAGTGTTACGCTGGCCAAAAGCTACGTGTTTTGGTCCTCCCGGATCCAGATCCATCACATCCTCCCAGCATCCCCATGAGGAGCTTTGTTCCGAGCGGTGGAATGGTGTTTAAGGTCGGTGACTCCAATGAATGGACAACCAAGGCCGACCCCATGTGGTATGAGGACAAGAACTTTCAAGTCGGTGACTCTCTTCTGTTCCAATACGACAAGGATTTGGACAACGTTGTACAAGTGAGTGGTGCTCTTGAGATGGAATTCTGCGACCCCTCTTCTCCACTGGCCGTTTACGAAACAGGTCATGATGTAGTCAAACTCGACAGCCCCGGATCCTATTACTTTATTAGTTCCAAACCTGGTCGCTGCGCTGCTGGTCTCAGACTCGATGTCTTGGTCACAATTAGAGACTCACCAATTCAAGCTCCATCACCTCTTCAATAATTAAGCTTCGTTTAGGATTTGAAAAGTTCTACTTTTTTTATTATTATATGTCGATCTCTTTTGTATCATCTTTTCCCCTCTTTGTTTCTAAATTCTATACTTTCAACAGTTCAAGCAACATCACCTTTATGGATTATATTTTGAGTAGATTAGGTCACCAATTTATGGATATCAAAGATGCCGAGAAAAGAACCCTAAATTTGATAATTGATACGAATATGCATACACTAATGTTAACATCCCATATATTCTAGAGCATTATTTGAATAAATCGCAGAGTAATGATATTTTTTACATTGAATATTTTTGTTTTATTTGAAAATATTAACTAAGGTGAAAAATGGCAGACTGGATTACTAGCACTATAATGGCTTGTCTTTAAAGAGTATGTATTACAGGAAAATAATGTTAAAATTATCTTATAGAACCCCAGAAATAAGTGTGGTCATGACTAGGGGTTGTTTCTTCGTGTCCTTGCACGTTATCGAAGTGACGCTCCCCTCATTCTAGGGCCAATTCGGTTTAAAAAAACATCACCTTTTTTTTGTTTCCAAATTACCGATAAAAGTTTGAGTAGATTAGGTCACCAATTTATAGATATCAAAGATGCCAAGAAAAGAACCCTAAAATTTGGTAATTGATACGAATATGCATGCCCTAATTTTAACATCCCATATATTCTAGAGCATATTATTTGATTAAATAGATTGAGAAAATGGCCAAACAAATAACGAACTTTTCGCGTTTTGCTAAAGAAAGTACGGACTTTCATTTAAGCGGAAAAAATAACAAACTTTCATTGACTAAACCATTTAAGGTATGGATTTAGTCAACAGTTAACTCCATCTATTAGATTAAACGACGTTTTAACGAACGTTAATTAGAAAATGTTAGTTTTTTTTGTTTGGTCTGGGAAAACAAAATCAAACCCTAATTTCAGAAACTTCTTCTTCTTCTCCATCGAGCCTTCACGTCTCTGAGCTTTTTTTTTTTGCTTCTTCTTCTTCGATTCTCCTTCTTCTTCTCAAGCATAAGACATGGTTAATAAGAAAAAAACAGCGTGGAAAATAGAACCTTTGTGTCGATGATAAGGTTCCCTCAAGCTAGGGTAGTGACAGTGATTCTGTTAGAGAAAATAATTTTTTTTTATTTTGTAAGTGTATCAATATACTGTGAACGGAATCGCAAAGTTAACCAAACAATTTGACTTTTACTTTCCTGCCATTGATCTTATCTTTAAAACTACGAATCACACACACACATGTGACATGTAATCCCCTCAAATAGTACCAAAAGATTTTATAAGTAGTTACTTATTACAAAAGTGACAGGAAAAGTGACATCAAAGACCAAAAGCTTTTTACATTTAAGCTTACAAAGAGACATGAGAAAAGCAATATTAAGGTTGTGAAAAGAAAAGTGAACTAAATTGTGTTCCCATTTGTGAACCTTCTTGTGTTCCTTGTGAACTTGTTGCCTGTATCATATAGAAACCAAAATCGACATCAAATTCTCATAAGCATAAAATATCTTTAACTTTTTCGAAATGATATACAAGATTAGAAACTGAAACTCACTTGATCTTTCTTTGGTCGACCTCTTGGTCTTTTAGCTGGAGGCTCAACACTATCTTTTTGACACGTTGTTTTGTTGTGTCCTTCCTCTTGACAATTTGAACAAGTCATGACACGTTTCACACGGCTTAGTTTATTCTTTGTACCTGCTTTTTCATTCCTTGATTTCTTCCTCTCATAGTTACTACGCCTACCAACTTTATTCCGAAATGGTGGAGGCAGTACAGGCAATCTATTAAGTCTTGGCCATAGGTTCATTCCTTGAACTGGCTGAATACTACGCTCATATGTAAGCTGCCAATTCTTTGTTGTGAAAAACTCAGAGACATAGTCTTCTACTTCCTTCTCTTTCTTTTTTGTGATTACTTTAGCGGCATGCTCACACGGAATACCATTCAATTGCCATTTTCCGCAGCCACAAACCTTAGCTCCCATTTTCACGCAGTAAGAAAATGTTTTGTAGTGTATCTCATGATTATCACCTGTTGACATGAACATTTTGCAGTCCACAGCCTTCTTGATAGCTAATTCAATCTCACGGTGAGCACTCTTTGTGAACCTTGACTTCCACCGAAGTGAGATTCTGTTTCTCTTCTCAGTACGAACCATACATTGTCTTCTTAACTCTTCTAACAACTCGAGTAATGGTAGGCGTCTGGCTTCTTTGATAGTCTTATTGAAAGACTCATTAAGATTGTTGAGGTTGTCGTTGCAGCAAGAACCAACTCGGAAGAACGCCCTAGACCATGTTTCCGGTCTGGTTTTGAGAAGAGACTGATAAGCTGTTGGATTCATGCTCGCTAACGCTGCCAAGTTATCCCTATAATCACCTTCAGTGTAGCTCCGAGCAATTTTCCAATAAATCCTTTCAAGTTCCATATCATGACTATCTCTCTTCCAATTTCCTAAATTATGTCTTGCACAAAGCCGGTGTTCTACTTGTGGAAGAACGTTAAGAATTGCATTCACCAAACCCTGCAAAACAAAAAGATTAATTGACTTTACACTGTATCACGAAAACAAACAAAGACTCAAGAAACTTATTCTTCCAAGTATTGCATCTGCTTATACAAAAGCAACTAGAAATTAATTATTAAACCACAAACAGAAGAAGTAATAGCAACAGATGAAGACGAAACATAAGATTAATAGCACATAAGAAGATGAAAGTATCTAATGAGTAATGAGAAATTCAAAACAAATGAGTAAAAGAATGACGTGTATTTGTTATGTTAGAAAGTCAAAACAAACAAATTGAGTCAAAAATAGCTGCTGATATATTCTAACAAAACCCGAGGGAAGAAATTGAAATCTAGTCTTAGATCTTGTAAAAAACGCGAGTCATAATTAGCTGCTGATATGACCTAACAAAACACGAGTGAAAACAATGAAAATCTAGTCTAAAAATGTGAGTCAAAACTAGATGTTTATATACCTTTTGTTTATCGGATATGATAGTGATGTCTCTTCCATCACCAAGTCCTAAATCCATCTTGAGATGACTGATAAACCAATCCCAGTTAATCTCGTTTTCAACCTCCACAACAGCCCATGCTATAGGAACTATTCTGTTATCCGCGTCTCTTCCAACAGCAGCTAACAGTTGTCCTTTGATGTCCCACTTCAAAAACGATCCATCAAGGCCAATGATAGGTCTACAATATGTTTTCCATGCATGCCTATGTGCTTCAAAGCAGACATAAAACTGGTCAAATCGTTGCTTCATACCTGGTCTTGTTCCTGGTATAGTCACAATATCAGTTATGGTGCCTCTGTTAGACTGATGGAGCTCTGCTTCATAATCCCATATACGAGAAAAATGCTCCTCATGGCTTAATCTTCTTGCTCTTGACAATCTAGTCTTTGCTTTTCTACATTGCTCAACATCCACGGTAAGAGAGTAATTCCTAGCTATCTCATCAGCTATTTCCTTAGGTTGTAGCTTAGGATCCAGTCTTAATCTCTCCTCATATAACTCAGCAATCGAAGTCGGCTTCAGCAACTTCGAGTAACCAGACCTAATACAACAATGCTTATCATAGAAAACCTTGATTTGCAACTTGTGTTTTCGTTTCTCGTAGGCGCAGTAACATCTCCAATTACAGGGATATTTTGGATCCGTACTAGCGCATCTAGCTCCTAATTTCTTCTGTGTCGACAAATACATCTTGATGTTGTATTTCGATTTTAGAGTATACCTGAGTAAAGCGTTCTTGAACTCAGCCGCAGAACTGAAACATTTTCCCAGAACCAGAATTTCCTCTGCTGATTCCTCATTTTGACGAATTTGCCTTCTCAATTCTTCTTCTTCGTCACTGTCATCTTCATAAATCGGATCTGGAATCTTCTCATCATCCCATATATCATCTGCACTGTCATCATCAGCTTCACTATCATCAAGCGCTATATCTCCGAAGTGTTCATTAAAAACCAAACTCGCATCTGCTTGAACAGAAACCAACTCGTCTTCCTCAGCTACGAAATTGTTACAGTCGAAATCTCCATCGTCTTCGTCATCCACAACCTCGCAATCATCTCCTTTAACTGGCTCTGCTTCAGGAGGTTCTTCGTCAATCGTCTCTTCTTCAACAGGTTCGTCACGAGCTGGTGATTTGGCTGTTCCCTTGTATCGTCGAGGTGTTAACTTTTTCTTATTAACCATGTCTTATGCTTGAGAAGAAGAAGGAGAATCGAAGAAGAAGAAACAAAAAAAAAAAGCTCAGAGACGTGAAGGCTCGATGGAGAAGAAGAAGAAGTTTCTGAAATTAGGGTTTGATTTTGATTTCCTAGACCAAACAAAAAAACTAACATTTTCTAATTAACGTTCGTTAAAACGTCGTTTAATCTAATAGATGGAGTTAACTGTTGACTAAATCCATACCTTAAATGGTTTAGTCAATGAAAGTTTGTTATTTTTTCCGCTTAAATGAAAGTCCGTACTTTCTTTAGCAAAACGCGAAAAATTCCTTATTTGTTTGGCCATTTTCTCTAGATTCTAAATCATTTAAACAAACATTTTTTTTTTGTATTCGCAGAGTAATGATATTTTATACATTGAATATTTTTTTATTCGAAAATATTAACTAAGGTGAAAATTGGCAGGCTGGATTACTAGCACTATAATGGTTTGTCTCTAAAGATTAAGAATTTGTACTGTAACATTATATGGATTGGATTACAGGAAAAAAGTGTTAAAATTATCTTATAGAACACCAGAAATAATTTTAAGTATGTTAATATTAACATTATTGATTTGGGTTTTATCGTATTTCAATTTCGACTTGTTTCTTGTTTCTATTATTTTTTTGCTTTTTTATTTTTAAGTTGTACACTTTTCCTAAATCGTCTTAGCAAAGAAACTTGGAGAGTACTCATATCTACTTTTTTTTAATGACTAAGAGGTTCTGGGCCCGTAGATCTATACATCCCCTTATACCGAGATCCAAACCATGTTATAAAATGTTAAATTATAAACCATAAATCTTAAATAACAAACTTTAAACCCTAAATTATAAAATGTTACAAAAGTCTTTGTAATCTAAATAATATTAAAATGTCAATTATATTTCTTAGTGTTATATTTATGATAAGTTATGTTTTCGGTGCTATCTTATGCTTTTTCTCTTTATAGTTCAATACAATTTTTTAAAGAAATTTCAATTTTATCTTTATCTTTTAGCTTATTAATAAATGTGAACATATTAGATAGTGTAATTAATTAAAAATAAAACATAAATTTGATTGTATTTTTAATATGAGTGAACAAACCTTAAACGAAACGGATTGAGTATAATATATAAATGATAGGTATCAATTTTCTTAGTATATGAAATCTGATCACTTGATTATGTCTTCTAATAAATTTAATATATCGGTATTGGACAACCACTACCTCGTCATCATTGGGTCTCAAAATCTTTAGTTTTCTTCTTTGTGTAAACCATTATTGTTTTTCTTTTAAATAAATGTAGATTCATTCTTTTGAACGGCAGATCTATTGGATTAGATTCGATCTACTATGTATTATCTCCCCTAGTATTTGTGGTCAGCACTCAGGGGCTACCACTTACCACAATAGTCCCATTCTAATTAGTATTATATCAGATGTGTTAACAGACACGTGCCAAATATTCGAAGTTAGTTAAACCTTTCCCGTAAATACCAAACTACACCCGGAGAAAAAGAGCAATAAAATCCAGGAATAACAAACTAACTAGATTTTGACCCGCACTTAAAAAGTGCGGGTTTAATTTTCTTTACAAATTTTACTTTTTATTCATTTTGTTAATAGTAATTTAAATTTTTAATTATGTAATCTAATTTTGATTATAATTGTTTAACCAACATTATAAACAGTGAGTTAGCAATTTAGTTTTTTTTTTTTTAAATGAATTATGTGTTATTTGTTATTAAAATGAATTGTTTTAAAATGAATTGTAAAAGTTATGTGGTATATGTTTAATTGTTATTATATTTATCTAAAATATTATTTTATAAAATACATGTTGTAGTCGTATATATAATTTGCAAATTTGATGGAACTATCCGTTAAAAACTTCATTCAAACATAAAGCATAATTTGACGCTTCAAATATTTGAATAATATAAGTATGAAATCATTTTATTATTTTTATAAGTTTAAAATATATCAACTGAAATTATTTACTATATGCGAATTTTTTTATAGAAAATTTATAATCGAGATTGGCTAATTAATTTTTCAACCCGTTTAATTAATTAAATATTTTTCAGTTTGATGAAAAAACTTGCTAAAAAGTACAATCGTAAAAACATCAATCGTAATATGTATATATATATATATATATATATATTTGAAAAAAAGATATTAAAATATATTATAAATTTATTTTGAATTAAATCATAAATTAGAGAATCTTAATTTATATATAAGAGTTGATGTATAAATTATTAATTATATTTATCAATTAATTTGTTTTGATTTTAATTAATTAGGAAAGTGGGACCCATTAGAATTTGGTTGTTTGGCTACATATTTAATAATTGTCTTGTTTGGAAACATGGATTGTAGAGATAATGTTATATTCTCTAATTACTCTTAATGAAATTTAATTAAATCATTAATATACATTGTTTTACAGTTTTACCCTTAATGAAGGTTACAAATCCTAATAATATCAAGGGCAAATTCCGAAAACAACATTTATGTACCATGGCAAACCTTCCTGTTTTAATAGATTAGATTTCTCGCCTTCACGCGTCCGACATTGTAATTAGTGACCAAATCAACCACATAGTCCTTTTATAAATTGATAACTTGTGTCCATTATTCGCCAATTTTATCATGGATGGGAGCGAGTAAATTATCTGATAATTTAATACTAACGATCGTTTATATGACCGAGTAATCATTTATAATATTAGATTTAGAAGTAATGCACATCCATAGTTTGAGTATCCGCCGTAAATCTTAGGTAGTGCTGTTGGTCCATCTGTTGACATTTCAAATCTCAAAATAGAGTTTAAAAATAGTACTAGTATATGTTATTGTAGCTGTTCGAACTGGAACTCGTACTCGTACCCATGACATGCAGGGTAGTTATTGTGACAAAAAAAAGAGATTATTTTAGATCTTTATAAGATTTTAATATCATATTACTATAATTTGAGTATTATAAAACAAACCATATAAATGTAATGGATGCGTTTATTATATTATCGCATCACATGTTATCAATGCGTACAACTTCTTTGACAAAGGTCGCGCTTTATAGCATGATGGGGACGACGGCTTTCCGTAAAAACCCTATCATGAATCCACACATTGCTACGATAGAATAATATTTAATAACTCGAAGACAACATTAAACAGTTAATGTCACGAATAAACAAAATTATTATGGTTCAAATGATATCAATTTATAGAAGTTTAATAAGAATAAAAGTCAAATTGCTACCTTTGCTAGTGAATAATAGATTCAATGTAGTTAGGCCAAGTCTATTGGAGGTTCTTAAGCAGATTTGGGCTCAGATTCTTATGGAATCTGTATTTAAAATAAATGAAAAGAGTAATAATGTTAAGAACCGTTCCTTATCTAAGAGTCTTTAGGAACGGTTTCTTAACACACGTGGTACATCTGTGGCTTTTTTTTTTTTGTTGAAAGCGATCCTTCTTCTCATCTTCTTCATCAATTCAACTACACTTGAATTCGATTCTACTTCAACGCTTTTAGATTTCTGATCGAAGCTATACCCACGGAAAACCCCAATCGATACAGCCTCAGAAACCCTAGCTAGAGAATCGGTGAACTCTTTCGATTTAGTGATCTTCGCCATTTGCTTCAAGCTATTAGGGATTTCATCGGAATCCGACTCCAGAAACACCTTCAAGTCTCGGGAAACAATATTTATCGTCTCCTCCGAATCAGTATCTGTCATGGTTATCAGTATCTGAACTAAATCATTTTTGTGTTGGATTGATTTTGAGATGTTGGGTTCTGATCTCTACAATTCTACAAGTTTTTGTTTGTTTTCAGGTTGGTTTCGAGATGATTGATGTTACAGAACGTACAAATAAAGTAAGATCGATGGCTAGTGTCCAACAAAATTAGCAAAGGTATGCCTATTTTTCTTTGTTGTGTTAGTTTTGGTTTTTGTCTTGTTTCCTTTTCAAAATTGGATGATGTCTTCTATTCAGACAAAAAAAATTATATTTAGAAATATCAAATATATAAAAGATGAAGGGGTCTCTTTCACATCATTCCACCTTCTATTGATCAAATTCATAAATTATTTTCACATCATCATTTAAAACTAAAATAAATCAATAATAAATTATTTGCTTCAAAATCATTTATTTTAAATTTTAATTAGTCAATATTATTAAAATATAAATATAAATTATATTTTTTGTTTAGAATTACATAAATTATAATATTTAAATACATCTTTAATATTTTTGTGGAAGAACTAATAAAGATAATTAAATTCAATACAAATGAAAAAGCAGATTATAAGACTAAAAATAAATATAACATTATCTAAATTTTTTAAATAATTGAAAAATTAGAAGCAAAAAATCATAGAACCAAAAATACATAATAAATAATAAAATTGATATTTATTAAGAATACAAAGAAAAATGTAATAAAATAAAATTCATAAATAAAAACATCAACAGACGTTTATTTTATAAATCTTGGCAAACTATAAACCTTCTTTACCGATAGTTATAAAAAGATCTACAAAACTTGATAAAGTTCGACATATATTCTAAAATCTTGTAAGATCTTGGGCATGATGTTATGGATATATTTATAAAATCTTATAAATTAGATTATAAATCTTATAAAGAGATAGATTATAAATTAGGTTATCAGCAAGATCTTTAAGGAAATAAAGGAAAGTAATAATATTATTAAACGGACAAGAGGAAAAAGGAAACAAAATAAGATAAAAACGTGTTGTAGAGAAAAGTCGGTGGAGAACAGATATAAAAACCCTTGGTAGGTGTTTCAACTTTCTCAACCAAACACAAAAGAAACTAACCTAGCTGATCACTTTCTCTCTTCTACCACAGGTTTCAATGATTTTTGTTGGAAAAGTTATGGGTGCTCGAATGATATTCATGAGCTTGGTGATTATGATAATTAGCATGGGGTTTCTCATAAGTCAAGGTGGTGCGGCAAGAGTATACAAGATCGGAGAGAGCGGAGGAGGATGGAAAGTTTACAAGGACCGTGAGTACTATCAAAGGTGGACAGAGGATAAGCAGTTTTTCGTGGGAGACTCGTTGGTGTTCGAATACGATAACTCGAAGGGGATCTTCAGCTTTGACCTAGACGACGTTACCGAAGTTACGGGACATCTGGAATTCAAGTTCTGCGACCCAACGTCCGCTAAAGCAGTGCACAAGACGGGACATGATGTTGTGACCTTCAAGGAACCCGGGATCCATTACTTTATCAACTCAGCACAGGGGAAGTGTTACGCTGGCCAAAAGCTACGTGTTTTGGTCCTCCCGGATCCAGATCCATCACATCCTCCCAGCATCCCCATGCCGAGCTTTGTTCCGAGCAGTGGAAAGGTGTTTAAGGTCGGTGACTCCAATGAATGGACAACCAAGGCCGACCCCATGTGGTATGAGGACAAGAACTTTCAAGTCGGTGACTCTCTTCTGTTCCAATACGACAAGGATTTGGACAACGTTGTACAAGTGAGTGGTGCTCTTGAGATGGAATTCTGCGACCCCTCTTCTCCACTGGCCGTTTACGAAACAGGTCATGATGTAGTCAAACTCGACAGCCCCGGATCCTATTACTTTATTAGTTCCAAACCTGGTCGCTGCGCTGCTGGTCTCAGACTCGATGTCTTGGTCACAATTAGAGACTCACCAATTCAAGCTCCATCACCTCTTCAATAATTAAGCTTCGTTTAGGATTTGAAAAGTTCTACTTTTTTTATTATTATATGTCGATCTCTTTTGTATCATCTTTTCCCCTCTTTGTTTCTAAATTCTATACTTTCAACAGTTCAAGCAACATCACCTTTATGGATTATATTTTGAGTAGATTAGGTCACCAATTTATGGATATCAAAGATGCCGAGAAAAGAACCCTAAATTTGATAATTGATACGAATATGCATACACTAATGTTAACATCCCATATATTCTAGAGCATTATTTGAATAAATCGCAGAGTAATGATATTTTTTACATTGAATATTTTTGTTTTATTTGAAAATATTAACTAAGGTGAAAAATGGCAGACTGGATTACTAGCACTATAATGGCTTGTCTTTAAAGAGTATGTATTACAGGAAAATAATGTTAAAATTATCTTATAGAACCCCAGAAATAAGTGTGGTCATGACTAGGGGTTGTTTCTTCGTGTCCTTGCACGTTATCGAAGTGACGCTCCCCTCATTCTAGGGCCAATTCGGTTTAAAAAAACATCACCTTTTTTTTGTTTCCAAATTACCGATAAAAGTTTGAGTAGATTAGGTCACCAATTTATAGATATCAAAGATGCCAAGAAAAGAACCCTAAAATTTGGTAATTGATACGAATATGCATGCCCTAATTTTAACATCCCATATATTCTAGAGCATATTATTTGATTAAATAGATTGAGAAAATGGCCAAACAAATAACGAACTTTTCGCGTTTTGCTAAAGAAAGTACGGACTTTCATTTAAGCGGAAAAAATAACAAACTTTCATTGACTAAACCATTTAAGGTATGGATTTAGTCAACAGTTAACTCCATCTATTAGATTAAACGACGTTTTAACGAACGTTAATTAGAAAATGTTAGTTTTTTTTGTTTGGTCTGGGAAAACAAAATCAAACCCTAATTTCAGAAACTTCTTCTTCTTCTCCATCGAGCCTTCACGTCTCTGAGCTTTTTTTTTTTGCTTCTTCTTCTTCGATTCTCCTTCTTCTTCTCAAGCATAAGACATGGTTAATAAGAAAAAAACAGCGTGGAAAATAGAACCTTTGTGTCGATGATAAGGTTCCCTCAAGCTAGGGTAGTGACAGTGATTCTGTTAGAGAAAATAATTTTTTTTTATTTTGTAAGTGTATCAATATACTGTGAACGGAATCGCAAAGTTAACCAAACAATTTGACTTTTACTTTCCTGCCATTGATCTTATCTTTAAAACTACGAATCACACACACACATGTGACATGTAATCCCCTCAAATAGTACCAAAAGATTTTATAAGTAGTTACTTATTACAAAAGTGACAGGAAAAGTGACATCAAAGACCAAAAGCTTTTTACATTTAAGCTTACAAAGAGACATGAGAAAAGCAATATTAAGGTTGTGAAAAGAAAAGTGAACTAAATTGTGTTCCCATTTGTGAACCTTCTTGTGTTCCTTGTGAACTTGTTGCCTGTATCATATAGAAACCAAAATCGACATCAAATTCTCATAAGCATAAAATGTCTTTAACTTTTTCGAAATGATATACAAGATTAGAAACTGAAACTCACTTGATCTTTCTTTGGTCGACCTCTTGGTCTTTTAGCTGGAGGCTCAACACTATCTTTTTGACACGTTGTTTTGTTGTGTCCTTCCTCTTGACAATTTGAACAAGTCATGACACGTTTCACACGGCTTAGTTTATTATTTGTACCTGCTTTTTCATTCCTTGATTTCTTCCTCTCATAGTTACTACGCCTACCAACTTTATTCCGAAATGGTGGAGGCAGTACAGGCAATCTATTAAGTCTTGGCCATAGGTTCATTCCTTGAACTGGCTGAATACTACGCTCATATGTAAGCTGCCAATTCTTTGTTGTGAAAAACTCAGAGACATAGTCTTCTACTTCCTTCTCTTTCTTTTTTGTGATTACTTTAGCGGCATGCTCACACGGAATACCATTCAATTGCCATTTTCCGCAGCCACAAACCTTAGCTCCCATTTTCACGCAGTAAGAAAATGTTTTGTAGTGTATCTCATGATTATCACCTGTTGACATGAACATTTTGCAGTCCACAGCCTTCTTGATAGCTAATTCAATCTCACGGTGAGCACTCTTTGTGAACCTTGACTTCCACCGAAGTGAGATTCTGTTTCTCTTCTCAGTACGAACCATACATTGTCTTCTTAACTCTTCTAACAACTCGAGTAATGGTAGGCGTCTGGCTTCTTTGATAGTCTTATTGAAAGACTCATTAAGATTGTTGAGGTTGTCGTTGCAGCAAGAACCAACTCGGAAGAACGCCCTAGACCATGTTTCCGGTCTGGTTTTGAGAAGAGACTGATAAGCTGTTGGATTCATGCTCGCTAACGCTGCCAAGTTATCCCTATAATCACCTTCAGTGTAGCTCCGAGCAATTTTCCAATAAATCCTTTCAAGTTCCATATCATGACTATCTCTCTTCCAATTTCCTAAATTATGTCTTGCACAAAGCCGGTGTTCTACTTGTGGAAGAACGTTAAGAATTGCATTCACCAAACCCTGCAAAACAAAAAGATTAATTGACTTTACACTGTATCACGAAAACAAACAAAGACTCAAGAAACTTATTCTTCCAAGTATTGCATCTGCTTATACAAAAGCAACTAGAAATTAATTATTAAACCACAAACAGAAGAAGTAATAGCAACAGATGAAGACGAAACATAAGATTAATAGCACATAAGAAGATGAAAGTATCTAATGAGTAATGAGAAATTCAAAACAAATGAGTAAAAGAATGACGTGTATTTGTTATGTTAGAAAGTCAAAACAAACAAATTGAGTCAAAAATAGCTGCTGATATATTCTAACAAAACCCGAGGGAAGAAATTGAAATCTAGTCTTAGATCTTGTAAAAAACGCGAGTCATAATTAGCTGCTGATATGACCTAACAAAACACGAGTGAAAACAATGAAAATCTAGTCTAAAAATGTGAGTCAAAACTAGATGTTTATATACCTTTTGTTTATCGGATATGATAGTGATGTCTCTTCCATCACCAAGTCCTAAATCCATCTTGAGATGACTGATAAACCAATCCCAGTTAATCTCGTTTTCAACCTCCACAACAGCCCATGCTATAGGAACTATTCTGTTATCCGCGTCTCTTCCAACAGCAGCTAACAGTTGTCCTTTGATGTCCCACTTCAAAAACGATCCATCAAGGCCAATGATAGGTCTACAATATGTTTTCCATGCATGCCTATGTGCTTCAAAGCAGACATAAAACTGGTCAAATCGTTGCTTCATACCTGGTCTTGTTCCTGGTATAGTCACAATATCAGTTATGGTGCCTCTGTTAGACTGATGGAGCTCTGCTTCATAATCCCATATACGAGAAAAATGCTCCTCATGGCTTAATCTTCTTGCTCTTGACAATCTAGTCTTTGCTTTTCTACATTGCTCAACATCCACGGTAAGAGAGTAATTCCTAGCTATCTCATCAGCTATTTCCTTAGGTTGTAGCTTAGGATCCAGTCTTAATCTCTCCTCATATAACTCAGCAATCGAAGTCGGCTTCAGCAACTTCGAGTAACCAGACCTAATACAACAATGCTTATCATAGAAAACCTTGATTTGCAACTTGTGTTTTCGTTTCTCGTAGGCGCAGTAACATCTCCAATTACAGGGATATTTTGGATCCGTACTAGCGCATCTAGCTCCTAATTTCTTCTGTGTCGACAAATACATCTTGATGTTGTATTTCGATTTTAGAGTATACCTGAGTAAAGCGTTCTTGAACTCAGCCGCAGAACTGAAACATTTTCCCAGAACCAGAATTTCCTCTGCTGATTCCTCATTTTGACGAATTTGCCTTCTCAATTCTTCTTCTTCGTCACTGTCATCTTCATAAATCGGATCTGGAATCTTCTCATCATCCCATATATCATCTGCACTGTCATCATCAGCTTCACTATCATCAAGCGCTATATCTCCGAAGTGTTCATTAAAAACCAAACTCGCATCTGCTTGAACAGAAACCAACTCGTCTTCCTCAGCTACGAAATTGTTACAGTCGAAATCTCCATCGTCTTCGTCATCCACAACCTCGCAATCATCTCCTTTAACTGGCTCTGCTTCAGGAGGTTCTTCGTCAATCGTCTCTTCTTCAACAGGTTCGTCACGAGCTGGTGATTTGGCTGTTCCCTTGTATCGTCGAGGTGTTAACTTTTTCTTATTAACCATGTCTTATGCTTGAGAAGAAGAAGGAGAATCGAAGAAGAAGAAACAAAAAAAAAAAGCTCAGAGACGTGAAGGCTCGATGGAGAAGAAGAAGAAGTTTCTGAAATTAGGGTTTGATTTTGATTTCCTAGACCAAACAAAAAAACTAACATTTTCTAATTAACGTTCGTTAAAACGTCGTTTAATCTAATAGATGGAGTTAACTGTTGACTAAATCCATACCTTAAATGGTTTAGTCAATGAAAGTTTGTTATTTTTTCCGCTTAAATGAAAGTCCGTACTTTCTTTAGCAAAACGCGAAAAATTCCTTATTTGTTTGGCCATTTTCTCTAGATTCTAAATCATTTAAACAAACATTTTTTTTTTGTATTCGCAGAGTAATGATATTTTATACATTGAATATTTTTTTATTCGAAAATATTAACTAAGGTGAAAATTGGCAGGCTGGATTACTAGCACTATAATGGTTTGTCTCTAAAGATTAAGAATTTGTACTGTAACATTATATGGATTGGATTACAGGAAAAAAGTGTTAAAATTATCTTATAGAACACCAGAAATAATTTTAAGTATGTTAATATTAACATTATTGATTTGGGTTTTATCGTATTTCAATTTCGACTTGTTTCTTGTTTCTATTATTTTTTTGCTTTTTTATTTTTAAGTTGTACACTTTTCCTAAATCGTCTTAGCAAAGAAACTTGGAGAGTACTCATATCTACTTTTTTTTAATGACTAAGAGGTTCTGGGCCCGTAGATCTATACATCCCCTTATACCGAGATCCAAACCATGTTATAAAATGTTAAATTATAAACCATAAATCTTAAATAACAAACTTTAAACCCTAAATTATAAAATGTTACAAAAGTCTTTGTAATCTAAATAATATTAAAATGTCAATTATATTTCTTAGTGTTATATTTATGATAAGTTATGTTTTCGGTGCTATCTTATGCTTTTTCTCTTTATAGTTCAATACAATTTTTTAAAGAAATTTCAATTTTATCTTTATCTTTTAGCTTATTAATAAATGTGAACATATTAGATAGTGTAATTAATTAAAAATAAAACATAAATTTGATTGTATTTTTAATATGAGTGAACAAACCTTAAACGAAACGGATTGAGTATAATATATAAATGATAGGTATCAATTTTCTTAGTATATGAAATCTGATCACTTGATTATGTCTTCTAATAAATTTAATATATCGGTATTGGACAACCACTACCTCGTCATCATTGGGTCTCAAAATCTTTAGTTTTCTTCTTTGTGTAAACCATTATTGTTTTTCTTTTAAATAAATGTAGATTCATTCTTTTGAACGGCAGATCTATTGGATTAGATTCGATCTACTATGTATTATCTCCCCTAGTATTTGTGGTCAGCACTCAGGGGCTACCACTTACCACAATAGTCCCATTCTAATTAGTATTATATCAGATGTGTTAACAGACACGTGCCAAATATTCGAAGTTAGTTAAACCTTTCCCGTAAATACCAAACTACACCCGGAGAAAAAGAGCAATAAAATCCAGGAATAACAAACTAACTAGATTTTGACCCGCACTTAAAAAGTGCGGGTTTAATTTTCTTTACAAATTTTACTTTTTATTCATTTTGTTAATAGTAATTTAAATTTTTAATTATGTAATCTAATTTTGATTATAATTGTTTAACCAACATTATAAACAGTGAGTTAGCAATTTAGTTTTTTTTTTTTTAAATGAATTATGTGTTATTTGTTATTAAAATGAATTGTTTTAAAATGAATTGTAAAAGTTATGTGGTATATGTTTAATTGTTATTATATTTATCTAAAATATTATTTTATAAAATACATGTTGTAGTCGTATATATAATTTGCAAATTTGATGGAACTATCCGTTAAAAACTTCATTCAAACATAAAGCATAATTTGACGCTTCAAATATTTGAATAATATAAGTATGAAATCATTTTATTATTTTTATAAGTTTAAAATATATCAACTGAAATTATTTACTATATGCGAATTTTTTTATAGAAAATTTATAATCGAGATTGGCTAATTAATTTTTCAACCCGTTTAATTAATTAAATATTTTTCAGTTTGATGAAAAAACTTGCTAAAAAGTACAATCGTAAAAACATCAATCGTAATATGTATATATATATATATATATATATTTGAAAAAAAGATATTAAAATATATTATAAATTTATTTTGAATTAAATCATAAATTAGAGAATCTTAATTTATATATAATAGTTGATGTATAAATTATTAATTATATTTATCAATTAATTTGTTTTGATTTTAATTAATTAGGAAAGTGGGACCCATTAGAATTTGGTTGTTTGGCTACATATTTAATAATTGTCTTGTTTGGAAACATGGATTGTAGAGATAATGTTATATTCTCTAATTACTCTTAATGAAATTTAATTAAATCATTAATATACATTGTTTTACAGTTTTACCCTTAATGAAGGTTACAAATCCTAATAATATCAAGGGCAAATTCCGAAAACAACATTTATGTACCATGGCAAACCTTCCTGTTTTAATAGATTAGATTTCTCGCCTTCACGCGTCCGACATTGTAATTAGTGACCAAATCAACCACATAGTCCTTTTATAAATTGATAACTTGTGTCCATTATTCGCCAATTTTATCATGGATGGGAGCGAGTAAATTATCTGATAATTTAATACTAACGATCGTTTATATGACCGAGTAATCATTTATAATATTAGATTTAGAAGTAATGCACATCCATAGTTTGAGTATCCGCCGTAAATCTTAGGTAGTGCTGTTGGTCCATCTGTTGACATTTCAAATCTCAAAATAGAGTTTAAAAATAGTACTAGTATATGTTATTGTAGCTGTTCGAACTGGAACTCGTACTCGTACCCATGACATGCAGGGTAGTTATTGTGACAAAAAAAAGAGATTATTTTAGATCTTTATAAGATTTTAATATCATATTACTATAATTTGAGTATTATAAAACAAACCATATAAATGTAATGGATGCGTTTATTATATTATCGCATCACATGTTATCAATGCGTACAACTTCTTTGACAAAGGTCGCGCTTTATAGCATGATGGGGACGACGGCTTTCCGTAAAAACCCTATCATGAATCCACACATTGCTACGATAGAATAATATTTAATAACTCGAAGACAACATTAAACAGTTAATGTCACGAATAAACAAAATTATTATGGTTCAAATGATATCAATTTATAGAAGTTTAATAAGAATAAAAGTCAAATTGCTACCTTTGCTAGTGAATAATAGATTCAATGTAGTTAGGCCAAGTCTATTGGAGGTTCTTAAGCAGATTTGGGCTCAGATTCTTATGGAATCTGTATTTAAAATAAATGAAAAGAGTAATAATGTTAAGAACCGTTCCTTATCTAAGAGTCTTTAGGAACGGTTTCTTAACACACGTGGTACATCTGTGGCTTTTTTTTTTTGTTGAAAGCGATCCTTCTTCTCATCTTCTTCATCAATTCAACTACACTTGAATTCGATTCTACTTCAACGCTTTTAGATTTCTGATCGAAGCTATACCCACGGAAAACCCCAATCGATACAGCCTCAGAAACCCTAGCTAGAGAATCGGTGAACTCTTTCGATTTAGTGATCTTCGCCATTTGCTTCAAGCTATTAGGGATTTCATCGGAATCCGACTCCAGAAACACCTTCAAGTCTCGGGAAACAATATTTATCGTCTCCTCCGAATCAGTATCTGTCATGGTTATCAGTATCTGAACTAAATCATTTTTGTGTTGGATTGATTTTGAGATGTTGGGTTCTGATCTCTACAATTCTACAAGTTTTTGTTTGTTTTCAGGTTGGTTTCGAGATGATTGATGTTACAGAACGTACAAATAAAGTAAGATCGATGGCTAGTGTCCAACAAAATTAGCAAAGGTATGCCTATTTTTCTTTGTTGTGTTAGTTTTGGTTTTTGTCTTGTTTCCTTTTCAAAATTGGATGATGTCTTCTATTCAGACAAAAAAAATTATATTTAGAAATATCAAATATATAAAAGATGAAGGGGTCTCTTTCACATCATTCCACCTTCTATTGATCAAATTCATAAATTATTTTCACATCATCATTTAAAACTAAAATAAATCAATAATAAATTATTTGCTTCAAAATCATTTATTTTAAATTTTAATTAGTCAATATTATTAAAATATAAATATAAATTATATTTTTTGTTTAGAATTACATAAATTATAATATTTAAATACATCTTTAATATTTTTGTGGAAGAACTAATAAAGATAATTAAATTCAATACAAATGAAAAAGCAGATTATAAGACTAAAAATAAATATAACATTATCTAAATTTTTTAAATAATTGAAAAATTAGAAGCAAAAAATCATAGAACCAAAAATACATAATAAATAATAAAATTGATATTTATTAAGAATACAAAGAAAAATGTAATAAAATAAAATTCATAAATAAAAACATCAACAGACGTTTATTTTATAAATCTTGGCAAACTATAAACCTTCTTTACCGATAGTTATAAAAAGATCTACAAAACTTGATAAAGTTCGACATATATTCTAAAATCTTGTAAGATCTTGGGCATGATGTTATGGATATATTTATAAAATCTTATAAATTAGATTATAAATCTTATAAAGAGATAGATTATAAATTAGGTTATCAGCAAGATCTTTAAGGAAATAAAGGAAAGTAATAATATTATTAAACGGACAAGAGGAAAAAGGAAACAAAATAAGATAAAAACGTGTTGTAGAGAAAAGTCGGTGGAGAACAGATATAAAAACCCTTGGTAGGTGTTTCAACTTTCTCAACCAAACACAAAAGAAACTAACCTAGCTGATCACTTTCTCTCTTCTACCACAGGTTTCAATGATTTTTGTTGGAAAAGTTATGGGTGCTCGAATGATATTCATGAGCTTGGTGATTATGATAATTAGCATGGGGTTTCTCATAAGTCAAGGTGGTGCGGCAAGAGTATACAAGATCGGAGAGAGCGGAGGAGGATGGAAAGTTTACAAGGACCGTGAGTACTATCAAAGGTGGACAGAGGATAAGCAGTTTTTCGTGGGAGACTCGTTGGTGTTCGAATACGATAACTCGAAGGGGATCTTCAGCTTTGACCTAGACGACGTTACCGAAGTTACGGGACATCTGGAATTCAAGTTCTGCGACCCAACGTCCGCTAAAGCAGTGCACAAGACGGGACATGATGTTGTGACCTTCAAGGAACCCGGGATCCATTACTTTATCAACTCAGCACAGGGGAAGTGTTACGCTGGCCAAAAGCTACGTGTTTTGGTCCTCCCGGATCCAGATCCATCACATCCTCCCAGCATCCCCATGCCGAGCTTTGTTCCGAGCAGTGGAAAGGTGTTTAAGGTCGGTGACTCCAATGAATGGACAACCAAGGCCGACCCCATGTGGTATGAGGACAAGAACTTTCAAGTCGGTGACTCTCTTCTGTTCCAATACGACAAGGATTTGGACAACGTTGTACAAGTGAGTGGTGCTCTTGAGATGGAATTCTGCGACCCCTCTTCTCCACTGGCCGTTTACGAAACAGGTCATGATGTAGTCAAACTCGACAGCCCCGGATCCTATTACTTTATTAGTTCCAAACCTGGTCGCTGCGCTGCTGGTCTCAGACTCGATGTCTTGGTCACAATTAGAGACTCACCAATTCAAGCTCCATCACCTCTTCAATAATTAAGCTTCGTTTAGGATTTGAAAAGTTCTACTTTTTTTATTATTATATGTCGATCTCTTTTGTATCATCTTTTCCCCTCTTTGTTTCTAAATTCTATACTTTCAACAGTTCAAGCAACATCACCTTTATGGATTATATTTTGAGTAGATTAGGTCACCAATTTATGGATATCAAAGATGCCGAGAAAAGAACCCTAAATTTGATAATTGATACGAATATGCATACACTAATGTTAACATCCCATATATTCTAGAGCATTATTTGAATAAATCGCAGAGTAATGATATTTTTTACATTGAATATTTTTGTTTTATTTGAAAATATTAACTAAGGTGAAAAATGGCAGACTGGATTACTAGCACTATAATGGCTTGTCTTTAAAGAGTATGTATTACAGGAAAATAATGTTAAAATTATCTTATAGAACCCCAGAAATAAGTGTGGTCATGACTAGGGGTTGTTTCTTCGTGTCCTTGCACGTTATCGAAGTGACGCTCCCCTCATTCTAGGGCCAATTCGGTTTAAAAAAACATCACCTTTTTTTTGTTTCCAAATTACCGATAAAAGTTTGAGTAGATTAGGTCACCAATTTATAGATATCAAAGATGCCAAGAAAAGAACCCTAAAATTTGGTAATTGATACGAATATGCATGCCCTAATTTTAACATCCCATATATTCTAGAGCATATTATTTGATTAAATAGATTGAGAAAATGGCCAAACAAATAACGAACTTTTCGCGTTTTGCTAAAGAAAGTACGGACTTTCATTTAAGCGGAAAAAATAACAAACTTTCATTGACTAAACCATTTAAGGTATGGATTTAGTCAACAGTTAACTCCATCTATTAGATTAAACGACGTTTTAACGAACGTTAATTAGAAAATGTTAGTTTTTTTTGTTTGGTCTGGGAAAACAAAATCAAACCCTAATTTCAGAAACTTCTTCTTCTTCTCCATCGAGCCTTCACGTCTCTGAGCTTTTTTTTTTTGCTTCTTCTTCTTCGATTCTCCTTCTTCTTCTCAAGCATAAGACATGGTTAATAAGAAAAAAACAGCGTGGAAAATAGAACCTTTGTGTCGATGATAAGGTTCCCTCAAGCTAGGGTAGTGACAGTGATTCTGTTAGAGAAAATAATTTTTTTTTATTTTGTAAGTGTATCAATATACTGTGAACGGAATCGCAAAGTTAACCAAACAATTTGACTTTTACTTTCCTGCCATTGATCTTATCTTTAAAACTACGAATCACACACACACATGTGACATGTAATCCCCTCAAATAGTACCAAAAGATTTTATAAGTAGTTACTTATTACAAAAGTGACAGGAAAAGTGACATCAAAGACCAAAAGCTTTTTACATTTAAGCTTACAAAGAGACATGAGAAAAGCAATATTAAGGTTGTGAAAAGAAAAGTGAACTAAATTGTGTTCCCATTTGTGAACCTTCTTGTGTTCCTTGTGAACTTGTTGCCTGTATCATATAGAAACCAAAATCGACATCAAATTCTCATAAGCATAAAATGTCTTTAACTTTTTCGAAATGATATACAAGATTAGAAACTGAAACTCACTTGATCTTTCTTTGGTCGACCTCTTGGTCTTTTAGCTGGAGGCTCAACACTATCTTTTTGACACGTTGTTTTGTTGTGTCCTTCCTCTTGACAATTTGAACAAGTCATGACACGTTTCACACGGCTTAGTTTATTATTTGTACCTGCTTTTTCATTCCTTGATTTCTTCCTCTCATAGTTACTACGCCTACCAACTTTATTCCGAAATGGTGGAGGCAGTACAGGCAATCTATTAAGTCTTGGCCATAGGTTCATTCCTTGAACTGGCTGAATACTACGCTCATATGTAAGCTGCCAATTCTTTGTTGTGAAAAACTCAGAGACATAGTCTTCTACTTCCTTCTCTTTCTTTTTTGTGATTACTTTAGCGGCATGCTCACACGGAATACCATTCAATTGCCATTTTCCGCAGCCACAAACCTTAGCTCCCATTTTCACGCAGTAAGAAAATGTTTTGTAGTGTATCTCATGATTATCACCTGTTGACATGAACATTTTGCAGTCCACAGCCTTCTTGATAGCTAATTCAATCTCACGGTGAGCACTCTTTGTGAACCTTGACTTCCACCGAAGTGAGATTCTGTTTCTCTTCTCAGTACGAACCATACATTGTCTTCTTAACTCTTCTAACAACTCGAGTAATGGTAGGCGTCTGGCTTCTTTGATAGTCTTATTGAAAGACTCATTAAGATTGTTGAGGTTGTCGTTGCAGCAAGAACCAACTCGGAAGAACGCCCTAGACCATGTTTCCGGTCTGGTTTTGAGAAGAGACTGATAAGCTGTTGGATTCATGCTCGCTAACGCTGCCAAGTTATCCCTATAATCACCTTCAGTGTAGCTCCGAGCAATTTTCCAATAAATCCTTTCAAGTTCCATATCATGACTATCTCTCTTCCAATTTCCTAAATTATGTCTTGCACAAAGCCGGTGTTCTACTTGTGGAAGAACGTTAAGAATTGCATTCACCAAACCCTGCAAAACAAAAAGATTAATTGACTTTACACTGTATCACGAAAACAAACAAAGACTCAAGAAACTTATTCTTCCAAGTATTGCATCTGCTTATACAAAAGCAACTAGAAATTAATTATTAAACCACAAACAGAAGAAGTAATAGCAACAGATGAAGACGAAACATAAGATTAATAGCACATAAGAAGATGAAAGTATCTAATGAGTAATGAGAAATTCAAAACAAATGAGTAAAAGAATGACGTGTATTTGTTATGTTAGAAAGTCAAAACAAACAAATTGAGTCAAAAATAGCTGCTGATATATTCTAACAAAACCCGAGGGAAGAAATTGAAATCTAGTCTTAGATCTTGTAAAAAACGCGAGTCATAATTAGCTGCTGATATGACCTAACAAAACACGAGTGAAAACAATGAAAATCTAGTCTAAAAATGTGAGTCAAAACTAGATGTTTATATACCTTTTGTTTATCGGATATGATAGTGATGTCTCTTCCATCACCAAGTCCTAAATCCATCTTGAGATGACTGATAAACCAATCCCAGTTAATCTCGTTTTCAACCTCCACAACAGCCCATGCTATAGGAACTATTCTGTTATCCGCGTCTCTTCCAACAGCAGCTAACAGTTGTCCTTTGATGTCCCACTTCAAAAACGATCCATCAAGGCCAATGATAGGTCTACAATATGTTTTCCATGCATGCCTATGTGCTTCAAAGCAGACATAAAACTGGTCAAATCGTTGCTTCATACCTGGTCTTGTTCCTGGTATAGTCACAATATCAGTTATGGTGCCTCTGTTAGACTGATGGAGCTCTGCTTCATAATCCCATATACGAGAAAAATGCTCCTCATGGCTTAATCTTCTTGCTCTTGACAATCTAGTCTTTGCTTTTCTACATTGCTCAACATCCACGGTAAGAGAGTAATTCCTAGCTATCTCATCAGCTATTTCCTTAGGTTGTAGCTTAGGATCCAGTCTTAATCTCTCCTCATATAACTCAGCAATCGAAGTCGGCTTCAGCAACTTCGAGTAACCAGACCTAATACAACAATGCTTATCATAGAAAACCTTGATTTGCAACTTGTGTTTTCGTTTCTCGTAGGCGCAGTAACATCTCCAATTACAGGGATATTTTGGATCCGTACTAGCGCATCTAGCTCCTAATTTCTTCTGTGTCGACAAATACATCTTGATGTTGTATTTCGATTTTAGAGTATACCTGAGTAAAGCGTTCTTGAACTCAGCCGCAGAACTGAAACATTTTCCCAGAACCAGAATTTCCTCTGCTGATTCCTCATTTTGACGAATTTGCCTTCTCAATTCTTCTTCTTCGTCACTGTCATCTTCATAAATCGGATCTGGAATCTTCTCATCATCCCATATATCATCTGCACTGTCATCATCAGCTTCACTATCATCAAGCGCTATATCTCCGAAGTGTTCATTAAAAACCAAACTCGCATCTGCTTGAACAGAAACCAACTCGTCTTCCTCAGCTACGAAATTGTTACAGTCGAAATCTCCATCGTCTTCGTCATCCACAACCTCGCAATCATCTCCTTTAACTGGCTCTGCTTCAGGAGGTTCTTCGTCAATCGTCTCTTCTTCAACAGGTTCGTCACGAGCTGGTGATTTGGCTGTTCCCTTGTATCGTCGAGGTGTTAACTTTTTCTTATTAACCATGTCTTATGCTTGAGAAGAAGAAGGAGAATCGAAGAAGAAGAAACAAAAAAAAAAAGCTCAGAGACGTGAAGGCTCGATGGAGAAGAAGAAGAAGTTTCTGAAATTAGGGTTTGATTTTGATTTCCTAGACCAAACAAAAAAACTAACATTTTCTAATTAACGTTCGTTAAAACGTCGTTTAATCTAATAGATGGAGTTAACTGTTGACTAAATCCATACCTTAAATGGTTTAGTCAATGAAAGTTTGTTATTTTTTCCGCTTAAATGAAAGTCCGTACTTTCTTTAGCAAAACGCGAAAAATTCCTTATTTGTTTGGCCATTTTCTCTAGATTCTAAATCATTTAAACAAACATTTTTTTTTTGTATTCGCAGAGTAATGATATTTTATACATTGAATATTTTTTTATTCGAAAATATTAACTAAGGTGAAAATTGGCAGGCTGGATTACTAGCACTATAATGGTTTGTCTCTAAAGATTAAGAATTTGTACTGTAACATTATATGGATTGGATTACAGGAAAAAAGTGTTAAAATTATCTTATAGAACACCAGAAATAATTTTAAGTATGTTAATATTAACATTATTGATTTGGGTTTTATCGTATTTCAATTTCGACTTGTTTCTTGTTTCTATTATTTTTTTGCTTTTTTATTTTTAAGTTGTACACTTTTCCTAAATCGTCTTAGCAAAGAAACTTGGAGAGTACTCATATCTACTTTTTTTTAATGACTAAGAGGTTCTGGGCCCGTAGATCTATACATCCCCTTATACCGAGATCCAAACCATGTTATAAAATGTTAAATTATAAACCATAAATCTTAAATAACAAACTTTAAACCCTAAATTATAAAATGTTACAAAAGTCTTTGTAATCTAAATAATATTAAAATGTCAATTATATTTCTTAGTGTTATATTTATGATAAGTTATGTTTTCGGTGCTATCTTATGCTTTTTCTCTTTATAGTTCAATACAATTTTTTAAAGAAATTTCAATTTTATCTTTATCTTTTAGCTTATTAATAAATGTGAACATATTAGATAGTGTAATTAATTAAAAATAAAACATAAATTTGATTGTATTTTTAATATGAGTGAACAAACCTTAAACGAAACGGATTGAGTATAATATATAAATGATAGGTATCAATTTTCTTAGTATATGAAATCTGATCACTTGATTATGTCTTCTAATAAATTTAATATATCGGTATTGGACAACCACTACCTCGTCATCATTGGGTCTCAAAATCTTTAGTTTTCTTCTTTGTGTAAACCATTATTGTTTTTCTTTTAAATAAATGTAGATTCATTCTTTTGAACGGCAGATCTATTGGATTAGATTCGATCTACTATGTATTATCTCCCCTAGTATTTGTGGTCAGCACTCAGGGGCTACCACTTACCACAATAGTCCCATTCTAATTAGTATTATATCAGATGTGTTAACAGACACGTGCCAAATATTCGAAGTTAGTTAAACCTTTCCCGTAAATACCAAACTACACCCGGAGAAAAAGAGCAATAAAATCCAGGAATAACAAACTAACTAGATTTTGACCCGCACTTAAAAAGTGCGGGTTTAATTTTCTTTACAAATTTTACTTTTTATTCATTTTGTTAATAGTAATTTAAATTTTTAATTATGTAATCTAATTTTGATTATAATTGTTTAACCAACATTATAAACAGTGAGTTAGCAATTTAGTTTTTTTTTTTTAAATGAATTATGTGTTATTTGTTATTAAAATGAATTGTTTTAAAATGAATTGTAAAAGTTATGTGGTATATGTTTAATTGTTATTATATTTATCTAAAATATTATTTTATAAAATACATGTTGTAGTCGTATATATAATTTGCAAATTTGATGGAACTATCCGTTAAAAACTTCATTCAAACATAAAGCATAATTTGACGCTTCAAATATTTGAATAATATAAGTATGAAATCATTTTATTATTTTTATAAGTTTAAAATATATCAACTGAAATTATTTACTATATGCGAATTTTTTTATAGAAAATTTATAATCGAGATTGGCTAATTAATTTTTCAACCCGTTTAATTAATTAAATATTTTTCAGTTTGATGAAAAAACTTGCTAAAAAGTACAATCGTAAAAACATCAATCGTAATATGTATATATATATATATATATATATATATATTTGAAAAAAAGATATTAAAATATATTATAAATTTATTTTGAATTAAATCATAAATTAGAGAATCTTAATTTATATATAATAGTTGATGTATAAATTATTAATTATATTTATCAATTAATTTGTTTTGATTTTAATTAATTAGGAAAGTGGGACCCATTAGAATTTGGTTGTTTGGCTACATATTTAATAATTGTCTTGTTTGGAAACATGGATTGTAGAGATAATGTTATATTCTCTAATTACTCTTAATGAAATTTAATTAAATCATTAATATACATTGTTTTACAGTTTTACCCTTAATGAAGGTTACAAATCCTAATAATATCAAGGGCAAATTCCGAAAACAACATTTATGTACCATGGCAAACCTTCCTGTTTTAATAGATTAGATTTCTCGCCTTCACGCGTCCGACATTGTAATTAGTGACCAAATCAACCACATAGTCCTTTTATAAATTGATAACTTGTGTCCATTATTCGCCAATTTTATCATGGATGGGAGCGAGTAAATTATCTGATAATTTAATACTAACGATCGTTTATATGACCGAGTAATCATTTATAATATTAGATTTAGAAGTAATGCACATCCATAGTTTGAGTATCCGCCGTAAATCTTAGGTAGTGCTGTTGGTCCATCTGTTGACATTTCAAATCTCAAAATAGAGTTTAAAAATAGTACTAGTATATGTTATTGTAGCTGTTCGAACTGGAACTCGTACTCGTACCCATGACATGCAGGGTAGTTATTGTGACAAAAAAAAGAGATTATTTTAGATCTTTATAAGATTTTAATATCATATTACTATAATTTGAGTATTATAAAACAAACCATATAAATGTAATGGATGCGTTTATTATATTATCGCATCACATGTTATCAATGCGTACAACTTCTTTGACAAAGGTCGCGCTTTATAGCATGATGGGGACGACGGCTTTCCGTAAAAACCCTATCATGAATCCACACATTGCTACGATAGAATAATATTTAATAACTCGAAGACAACATTAAACAGTTAATGTCACGAATAAACAAAATTATTATGGTTCAAATGATATCAATTTATAGAAGTTTAATAAGAATAAAAGTCAAATTGCTACCTTTGCTAGTGAATAATAGATTCAATGTAGTTAGGCCAAGTCTATTGGAGGTTCTTAAGCAGATTTGGGCTCAGATTCTTATGGAATCTGTATTTAAAATAAATGAAAAGAGTAATAATGTTAAGAACCGTTCCTTATCTAAGAGTCTTTAGGAACGGTTTCTTAACACACGTGGTACATCTGTGGCTTTTTTTTTTTTGTTGAAAGCGATCCTTCTTCTCATCTTCTTCATCAATTCAACTACACTTGAATTCGATTCTACTTCAACGCTTTTAGATTTCTGATCGAAGCTATACCCACGGAAAACCCCAATCGATACAGCCTCAGAAACCCTAGCTAGAGAATCGGTGAACTCTTTCGATTTAGTGATCTTCGCCATTTGCTTCAAGCTATTAGGGATTTCATCGGAATCCGACTCCAGAAACACCTTCAAGTCTCGGGAAACAATATTTATCGTCTCCTCCGAATCAGTATCTGTCATGGTTATCAGTATCTGAACTAAATCATTTTTGTGTTGGATTGATTTTGAGATGTTGGGTTCTGATCTCTACAATTCTACAAGTTTTTGTTTGTTTTCAGGTTGGTTTCGAGATGATTGATGTTACAGAACGTACAAATAAAGTAAGATCGATGGCTAGTGTCCAACAAAATTAGCAAAGGTATGCCTATTTTTCTTTGTTGTGTTAGTTTTGGTTTTTGTCTTGTTTCCTTTTCAAAATTGGATGATGTCTTCTATTCAGACAAAAAAAATTATATTTAGAAATATCAAATATATAAAAGATGAAGGGGTCTCTTTCACATCATTCCACCTTCTATTGATCAAATTCATAAATTATTTTCACATCATCATTTAAAACTAAAATAAATCAATAATAAATTATTTGCTTCAAAATCATTTATTTTAAATTTTAATTAGTCAATATTATTAAAATATAAATATAAATTATATTTTTTTGTTTAGAATTACATAAATTATAATATTTAAATACATCTTTAATATTTTTGTGGAAGAACTAATAAAGATAATTAAATTCAATACAAATGAAAAAGCAGATTATAAGACTAAAAATAAATATAACATTATCTAAATTTTTTAAATAATTGAAAAATTAGAAGCAAAAAATCATAGAACCAAAAATACATAATAAATAATAAAATTGATATTTATTAAGAATACAAAGAAAAATGTAATAAAATAAAATTCATAAATAAAAACATCAACAGACGTTTATTTTATAAATCTTGGCAAACTATAAACCTTCTTTACCGATAGTTATAAAAAGATCTACAAAACTTGATAAAGTTCGACATATATTCTAAAATCTTGTAAGATCTTGGGCATGATGTTATGGATATATTTATAAAATCTTATAAATTAGATTATAAATCTTATAAAGAGATAGATTATAAATTAGGTTATCAGCAAGATCTTTAAGGAAATAAAGGAAAGTAATAATATTATTAAACGGACAAGAGGAAAAAGGAAACAAAATAAGATAAAAACGTGTTGTAGAGAAAAGTCGGTGGAGAACAGATATAAAAACCCTTGGTAGGTGTTTCAACTTTCTCAACCAAACACAAAAGAAACTAACCTAGCTGATCACTTTCTCTCTTCTACCACAGGTTTCAATGATTTTTGTTGGAAAAGTTATGGGTGCTCGAATGATATTCATGAGCTTGGTGATTATGATAATTAGCATGGGGTTTCTCATAAGTCAAGGTGGTGCGGCAAGAGTATACAAGATCGGAGAGAGCGGAGGAGGATGGAAAGTTTACAAGGACCGTGAGTACTATCAAAGGTGGACAGAGGATAAGCAGTTTTTCGTGGGAGACTCGTTGGTGTTCGAATACGATAACTCGAAGGGGATCTTCAGCTTTGACCTAGACGACGTTACCGAAGTTACGGGACATCTGGAATTCAAGTTCTGCGACCCAACGTCCGCTAAAGCAGTGCACAAGACGGGACATGATGTTGTGACCTTCAAGGAACCCGGGATCCATTACTTTATCAACTCAGCACAGGGGAAGTGTTACGCTGGCCAAAAGCTACGTGTTTTGGTCCTCCCGGATCCAGATCCATCACATCCTCCCAGCATCCCCATGCCGAGCTTTGTTCCGAGCAGTGGAAAGGTGTTTAAGGTCGGTGACTCCAATGAATGGACAACCAAGGCCGACCCCATGTGGTATGAGGACAAGAACTTTCAAGTCGGTGACTCTCTTCTGTTCCAATACGACAAGGATTTGGACAACGTTGTACAAGTGAGTGGTGCTCTTGAGATGGAATTCTGCGACCCCTCTTCTCCACTGGCCGTTTACGAAACAGGTCATGATGTAGTCAAACTCGACAGCCCCGGATCCTATTACTTTATTAGTTCCAAACCTGGTCGCTGCGCTGCTGGTCTCAGACTCGATGTCTTGGTCACAATTAGAGACTCACCAATTCAAGCTCCATCACCTCTTCAATAATTAAGCTTCGTTTAGGATTTGAAAAGTTCTACTTTTTTTATTATTATATGTCGATCTCTTTTGTATCATCTTTTCCCCTCTTTGTTTCTAAATTCTATACTTTCAACAGTTCAAGCAACATCACCTTTATGGATTATATTTTGAGTAGATTAGGTCACCAATTTATGGATATCAAAGATGCCGAGAAAAGAACCCTAAATTTGATAATTGATACGAATATGCATACACTAATGTTAACATCCCATATATTCTAGAGCATTATTTGAATAAATCGCAGAGTAATGATATTTTTTACATTGAATATTTTTGTTTTATTTGAAAATATTAACTAAGGTGAAAAATGGCAGACTGGATTACTAGCACTATAATGGCTTGTCTTTAAAGAGTATGTATTACAGGAAAATAATGTTAAAATTATCTTATAGAACCCCAGAAATAAGTGTGGTCATGACTAGGGGTTGTTTCTTCGTGTCCTTGCACGTTATCGAAGTGACGCTCCCCTCATTCTAGGGCCAATTCGGTTTAAAAAAACATCACCTTTTTTTTGTTTCCAAATTACCGATAAAAGTTTGAGTAGATTAGGTCACCAATTTATAGATATCAAAGATGCCAAGAAAAGAACCCTAAAATTTGGTAATTGATACGAATATGCATGCCCTAATTTTAACATCCCATATATTCTAGAGCATATTATTTGATTAAATAGATTGAGAAAATGGCCAAACAAATAACGAACTTTTCGCGTTTTGCTAAAGAAAGTACGGACTTTCATTTAAGCGGAAAAAATAACAAACTTTCATTGACTAAACCATTTAAGGTATGGATTTAGTCAACAGTTAACTCCATCTATTAGATTAAACGACGTTTTAACGAACGTTAATTAGAAAATGTTAGTTTTTTTTGTTTGGTCTGGGAAAACAAAATCAAACCCTAATTTCAGAAACTTCTTCTTCTTCTCCATCGAGCCTTCACGTCTCTGAGCTTTTTTTTTTTGCTTCTTCTTCTTCGATTCTCCTTCTTCTTCTCAAGCATAAGACATGGTTAATAAGAAAAAAACAGCGTGGAAAATAGAACCTTTGTGTCGATGATAAGGTTCCCTCAAGCTAGGGTAGTGACAGTGATTCTGTTAGAGAAAATAATTTTTTTTTATTTTGTAAGTGTATCAATATTCTGTGAACGGAATCGCAAAGTTAACCAAACAATTTGACTTTTACTTTCCTGCCATTGATCTTATCTTTAAAACTACGAATCACACACACACATGTGACATGTAATCCCCTCAAATAGTACCAAAAGATTTTATAAGTAGTTACTTATTACAAAAGTGACAGGAAAAGTGACATCAAAGACCAAAAGCTTTTTACATTTAAGCTTACAAAGAGACATGAGAAAAGCAATATTAAGGTTGTGAAAAGAAAAGTGAACTAAATTGTGTTCCCATTTGTGAACCTTCTTGTGTTCCTTGTGAACTTGTTGCCTGTATCATATAGAAACCAAAATCGACATCAAATTCTCATAAGCATAAAATGTCTTTAACTTTTTCGAAATGATATACAAGATTAGAAACTGAAACTCACTTGATCTTTCTTTGGTCGACCTCTTGGTCTTTTAGCTGGAGGCTCAACACTATCTTTTTGACACGTTGTTTTGTTGTGTCCTTCCTCTTGACAATTTGAACAAGTCATGACACGTTTCACACGGCTTAGTTTATTCTTTGTACCTGCTTTTTCATTCCTTGATTTCTTCCTCTCATAGTTACTACGCCTACCAACTTTATTCCGAAATGGTGGAGGCAGTACAGGCAATCTATTAAGTCTTGGCCATAGGTTCATTCCTTGAACTGGCTGAATACTACGCTCATATGTAAGCTGCCAATTCTTTGTTGTGAAAAACTCAGAGACATAGTCTTCTACTTCCTTCTCTTTCTTTTTTGTGATTACTTTAGCGGCATGCTCACACGGAATACCATTCAATTGCCATTTTCCGCAGCCACAAACCTTAGCTCCCATTTTCACGCAGTAAGAAAATGTTTTGTAGTGTATCTCATGATTATCACCTGTTGACATGAACATTTTGCAGTCCACAGCCTTCTTGATAGCTAATTCAATCTCACGGTGAGCACTCTTTGTGAACCTTGACTTCCACCGAAGTGAGATTCTGTTTCTCTTCTCAGTACGAACCATACATTGTCTTCTTAACTCTTCTAACAACTCGAGTAATGGTAGGCGTCTGGCTTCTTTGATAGTCTTATTGAAAGACTCATTAAGATTGTTGAGGTTGTCGTTGCAGCAAGAACCAACTCGGAAGAACGCCCTAGACCATGTTTCCGGTCTGGTTTTGAGAAGAGACTGATAAGCTGTTGGATTCATGCTCGCTAATGCTGCCAAGTTATCCCTATAATCACCTTCAGTGTAGCTCCGAGCAATTTTCCAATAAATCCTTTCAAGTTCCATATCATGACTATCTCTCTTCCAATTTCCTAAATTATGTCTTGCACAAAGCCGGTGTTCTACTTGTGGAAGAACGTTAAGAATTGCATTCACCAAACCCTGCAAAACAAAAAGATTAATTGACTTTACACTGTATCACGAAAACAAACAAAGACTCAAGAAACTTATTCTTCCAAGTATTGCATCTGCTTATACAAAAGCAACTAGAAATTAATTATTAAACCACAAACAGAAGAAGTAATAGCAACAGATGAAGACGAAACATAAGATTAATAGCACATAAGAAGATGAAAGTATCTAATGAGTAATGAGAAATTCAAAACAAATGAGTAAAAGAATGACGTGTATTTGTTATGTTAGAAAGTCAAAACAAACAAATTGAGTCAAAAATAGCTGCTGATATATTCTAACAAAACCCGAGGGAAGAAATTGAAATCTAGTCTTAGATCTTGTAAAAAACGCGAGTCATAATTAGCTGCTGATATGACCTAACAAAACACGAGTGAAAACAATGAAAATCTAGTCTAAAAATGTGAGTCAAAACTAGATGTTTATATACCTTTTGTTTATCGGATATGATAGTGATGTCTCTTCCATCACCAAGTCCTAAATCCATCTTGAGATGACTGATAAACCAATCCCAGTTAATCTCGTTTTCAACCTCCACAACAGCCCATGCTATAGGAACTATTCTGTTATCCGCGTCTCTTCCAACAGCAGCTAACAGTTGTCCTTTGATGTCCCACTTCAAAAACGATCCATCAAGGCCAATGATAGGTCTACAATATGTTTTCCATGCATGCCTATGTGCTTCAAAGCAGACATAAAACTGGTCAAATCGTTGCTTCATACCTGGTCTTGTTCCTGGTATAGTCACAATATCAGTTATGGTGCCTCTGTTAGACTGATGGAGCTCTGCTTCATAATCCCATATACGAGAAAAATGCTCCTCATGGCTTAATCTTCTTGCTCTTGACAATCTAGTCTTTGCTTTTCTACATTGCTCAACATCCACGGTAAGAGAGTAATTCCTAGCTATCTCATCAGCTATTTCCTTAGGTTGTAGCTTAGGATCCAGTCTTAATCTCTCCTCATATAACTCAGCAATCGAAGTCGGCTTCAGCAACTTCGAGTAACCAGACCTAATACAACAATGCTTATCATAGAAAACCTTGATTTGCAACTTGTGTTTTCGTTTCTCGTAGGCGCAGTAACATCTCCAATTACAGGGATATTTTGGATCCGTACTAGCGCATCTAGCTCCTAATTTCTTCTGTGTCGACAAATACATCTTGATGTTGTATTTCGATTTTAGAGTATACCTGAGTAAAGCGTTCTTGAACTCAGCCGCAGAACTGAAACATTTTCCCAGAACCAGAATTTCCTCTGCTGATTCCTCATTTTGACGAATTTGCCTTCTCAATTCTTCTTCTTCGTCACTGTCATCTTCATAAATCGGATCTGGAATCTTCTCATCATCCCATATATCATCTGCACTGTCATCATCAGCTTCACTATCATCAAGCGCTATATCTCCGAAGTGTTCATTAAAAACCAAACTCGCATCTGCTTGAACAGAAACCAACTCGTCTTCCTCAGCTACGAAATTGTTACAGTCGAAATCTCCATCGTCTTCGTCATCCACAACCTCGCAATCATCTCCTTTAACTGGCTCTGCTTCAGGAGGTTCTTCGTCAATCGTCTCTTCTTCAACAGGTTCGTCACGAGCTGGTGATTTGGCTGTTCCCTTGTATCGTCGAGGTGTTAACTTTTTCTTATTAACCATGTCTTATGCTTGAGAAGAAGAAGGAGAATCGAAGAAGAAGAAACAAAAAAAAAAAGCTCAGAGACGTGAAGGCTCGATGGAGAAGAAGAAGAAGTTTCTGAAATTAGGGTTTGATTTTGATTTCCTAGACCAAACAAAAAAACTAACATTTTCTAATTAACGTTCGTTAAAACGTCGTTTAATCTAATAGATGGAGTTAACTGTTGACTAAATCCATACCTTAAATGGTTTAGTCAATGAAAGTTTGTTATTTTTTCCGCTTAAATGAAAGTCCGTACTTTCTTTAGCAAAACGCGAAAAATTCCTTATTTGTTTGGCCATTTTCTCTAGATTCTAAATCATTTAAACAAACATTTTTTTTTTGTATTCGCAGAGTAATGATATTTTATACATTGAATATTTTTTTATTCGAAAATATTAACTAAGGTGAAAATTGGCAGGCTGGATTACTAGCACTATAATGGTTTGTCTCTAAAGATTAAGAATTTGTACTGTAACATTATATGGATTGGATTACAGGAAAAAAGTGTTAAAATTATCTTATAGAACACCAGAAATAATTTTAAGTATGTTAATATTAACATTATTGATTTGGGTTTTATCGTATTTCAATTTCGACTTGTTTCTTGTTTCTATTATTTTTTTGCTTTTTTATTTTTAAGTTGTACACTTTTCCTAAATCGTCTTAGCAAAGAAACTTGGAGAGTACTCATATCTACTTTTTTTTAATGACTAAGAGGTTCTGGGCCCGTAGATCTATACATCCCCTTATACCGAGATCCAAACCATGTTATAAAATGTTAAATTATAAACCATAAATCTTAAATAACAAACTTTAAACCCTAAATTATAAAATGTTACAAAAGTCTTTGTAATCTAAATAATATTAAAATGTCAATTATATTTCTTAGTGTTATATTTATGATAAGTTATGTTTTCGGTGCTATCTTATGCTTTTTCTCTTTATAGTTCAATACAATTTTTTAAAGAAATTTCAATTTTATCTTTATCTTTTAGCTTATTAATAAATGTGAACATATTAGATAGTGTAATTAATTAAAAATAAAACATAAATTTGATTGTATTTTTAATATGAGTGAACAAACCTTAAACGAAACGGATTGAGTATAATATATAAATGATAGGTATCAATTTTCTTAGTATATGAAATCTGATCACTTGATTATGTCTTCTAATAAATTTAATATATCGGTATTGGACAACCACTACCTCGTCATCATTGGGTCTCAAAATCTTTAGTTTTCTTCTTTGTGTAAACCATTATTGTTTTTCTTTTAAATAAATGTAGATTCATTCTTTTGAACGGCAGATCTATTGGATTAGATTCGATCTACTATGTATTATCTCCCCTAGTATTTGTGGTCAGCACTCAGGGGCTACCACTTACCACAATAGTCCCATTCTAATTAGTATTATATCAGATGTGTTAACAGACACGTGCCAAATATTCGAAGTTAGTTAAACCTTTCCCGTAAATACCAAACTACACCCGGAGAAAAAGAGCAATAAAATCCAGGAATAACAAACTAACTAGATTTTGACCCGCACTTAAAAAGTGCGGGTTTAATTTTCTTTACAAATTTTACTTTTTATTCATTTTGTTAATAGTAATTTAAATTTTTAATTATGTAATCTAATTTTGATTATAATTGTTTAACCAACATTATAAACAGTGAGTTAGCAATTTAGTTTTTTTTTTTTAAATGAATTATGTGTTATTTGTTATTAAAATGAATTGTTTTAAAATGAATTGTAAAAGTTATGTGGTATATGTTTAATTGTTATTATATTTATCTAAAATATTATTTTATAAAATACATGTTGTAGTCGTATATATAATTTGCAAATTTGATGGAACTATCCGTTAAAAACTTCATTCAAACATAAAGCATAATTTGACGCTTCAAATATTTGAATAATATAAGTATGAAATCATTTTATTATTTTTATAAGTTTAAAATATATCAACTGAAATTATTTACTATATGCGAATTTTTTTATAGAAAATTTATAATCGAGATTGGCTAATTAATTTTTCAACCCGTTTAATTAATTAAATATTTTTCAGTTTGATGAAAAAACTTGCTAAAAAGTACAATCGTAAAAACATCAATCGTAATATGTATATATATATATATATATATATTTGAAAAAAAGATATTAAAATATATTATAAATTTATTTTGAATTAAATCATAAATTAGAGAATCTTAATTTATATATAATAGTTGATGTATAAATTATTAATTATATTTATCAATTAATTTGTTTTGATTTTAATTAATTAGGAAAGTGGGACCCATTAGAATTTGGTTGTTTGGCTACATATTTAATAATTGTCTTGTTTGGAAACATGGATTGTAGAGATAATGTTATATTCTCTAATTACTCTTAATGAAATTTAATTAAATCATTAATATACATTGTTTTACAGTTTTACCCTTAATGAAGGTTACAAATCCTAATAATATCAAGGGCAAATTCCGAAAACAACATTTATGTACCATGGCAAACCTTCCTGTTTTAATAGATTAGATTTCTCGCCTTCACGCGTCCGACATTGTAATTAGTGACCAAATCAACCACATAGTCCTTTTATAAATTGATAACTTGTGTCCATTATTCGCCAATTTTATCATGGATGGGAGCGAGTAAATTATCTGATAATTTAATACTAACGATCGTTTATATGACCGAGTAATCATTTATAATATTAGATTTAGAAGTAATGCACATCCATAGTTTGAGTATCCGCCGTAAATCTTAGGTAGTGCTGTTGGTCCATCTGTTGACATTTCAAATCTCAAAATAGAGTTTAAAAATAGTACTAGTATATGTTATTGTAGTTGTTCGAACTGGAACTCGTACTCGTACCCATGACATGCAGGGTAGTTATTGTGACAAAAAAAAGAGATTATTTTAGATCTTTATAAGATTTTAATATCATATTACTATAATTTGAGTATTATAAAACAAACCATATAAATGTAATGGATGCGTTTATTATATTATCGCATCACATGTTATCAATGCGTACAACTTCTTTGACAAAGGTCGCGCTTTATAGCATGATGGGGACGACGGCTTTCCGTAAAAACCCTATCATGAATCCACACATTGCTACGATAGAATAATATTTAATAACTCGAAGACAACATTAAACAGTTAATGTCACGAATAAACAAAATTATTATGGTTCAAATGATATCAATTTATAGAAGTTTAATAAGAATAAAAGTCAAATTGCTACCTTTGCTAGTGAATAATAGATTCAATGTAGTTAGGCCAAGTCTATTGGAGGTTCTTAAGCAGATTTGGGCTCAGATTCTTATGGAATCTGTATTTAAAATAAATGAAAAGAGTAATAATGTTAAGAACCGTTCCTTATCTAAGAGTCTTTAGGAACGGTTTCTTAACACACGTGGTACATCTGTGGCTTTTTTTTTTTGTTGAAAGCGATCCTTCTTCTCATCTTCTTCATCAATTCAACTACACTTGAATTCGATTCTACTTCAACGCTTTTAGATTTCTGATCGAAGCTATACCCACGGAAAACCCCAATCGATACAGCCTCAGAAACCCTAGCTAGAGAATCGGTGAACTCTTTCGATTTAGTGATCTTCGCCATTTGCTTCAAGCTATTAGGGATTTCATCGGAATCCGACTCCAGAAACACCTTCAAGTCTCGGGAAACAATATTTATCGTCTCCTCCGAATCAGTATCTGTCATGGTTATCAGTATCTGAACTAAATCATTTTTGTGTTGGATTGATTTTGAGATGTTGGGTTCTGATCTCTACAATTCTACAAGTTTTTGTTTGTTTTCAGGTTGGTTTCGAGATGATTGATGTTACAGAACGTACAAATAAAGTAAGATCGATGGCTAGTGTCCAACAAAATTAGCAAAGGTATGCCTATTTTTCTTTGTTGTGTTAGTTTTGGTTTTTGTCTTGTTTCCTTTTCAAAATTGGATGATGTCTTCTATTCAGACAAAAAAAATTATATTTAGAAATATCAAATATATAAAAGATGAAGGGGTCTCTTTCACATCATTCCACCTTCTATTGATCAAATTCATAAATTATTTTCACATCATCATTTAAAACTAAAATAAATCAATAATAAATTATTTGCTTCAAAATCATTTATTTTAAATTTTAATTAGTCAATATTATTAAAATATAAATATAAATTATATTTTTTTGTTTAGAATTACATAAATTATAATATTTAAATACATCTTTAATATTTTTGTGGAAGAACTAATAAAGATAATTAAATTCAATACAAATGAAAAAGCAGATTATAAGACTAAAATCTTATAAAAAGATCTACAAAACTTGATAAAGTTCGACATATATTCTAAAATCTTGTAAGATCTTGGGCATGATGTTATGGATATATTTATAAAATCTTATAAATTAGATTATAAATCTTATAAAGAGATAGATTATAAATTAGGTTATCAGCAAGATCTTTAAGGAAATAAAGGAAAGTAATAATATTATTAAACGGACAAGAGGAAAAAGGAAACAAAATAAGATAAAAACGTGTTGTAGAGAAAAGTCGGTGGAGAACAGATATAAAAACCCTTGGTAGGTGTTTCAACTTTCTCAACCAAACACAAAAGAAACTAACCTATCTGATCACTTTCTCTCTTCTACCACACGTTTCATTGATTTTTGTTGGAAAAGTTATGGGTGCTCGAATGATATTCATGAGCTTCATAATTAGCATGGGGTTTCTCATAAGTCAAGGTGGTGCGGCAAGAGTATACAAGATCGGAGAGAGCGGAGGAGGATGGAAAGTTTACAAGGACCGTGAGTACTATCAAAGGTGGACAGAGGATAAGCAGTTTTTCGTGGGAGACTCGTTGGTGTTCGAATACGATAACTCGAAGGGGATCTTCAGCTTTGACCTAGACGACGTTACCGAAGTTACGGGACATCTGGAATTCAAGTTCTGCGACCCAACGTCCGCTAAAGCAGTGCACAAGACGGGACATGATGTTGTGACCTTCAAGGAACCCGGGATCCATTACTTTATCAACTCAGCACAGGGGAAGTGTTACGCTGGCCAAAAGCTACGTGTTTTGGTCCTCCCGGATCCAGATCCATCACATCCTCCCAGCATCCCCATGCCGAGCTTTGTTCCGAGCAGTGGAAAGGTGTTTAAGGTCGGTGACTCCAATGAATGGACAACCAAGGCCGACCCCATGTGGTATGAGGACAAGAACTTTCAAGTCGGTGACTCTCTTCTGTTCCAATACGACAAGGATTTGGACAACGTTGTACAAGTGAGTGGTGCTCTTGAGATGGAATTCTGCGACCCCTCTTCTCCACTGGCCGTTTACGAAACAGGTCATGATGTAGTCAAACTCGACAGCCCCGGATCCTATTACTTTATTAGTTCCAAACCTGGTCGCTGCGCTGCTGGTCTCAGACTCGATGTCTTGGTCACAATTAGAGACTCACCAATTCAAGCTCCATCACCTCTTCAATAATTAAGCTTCGTTTAGGATTTGAAAAGTTCTACTTTTTTTATTATTATATGTCGATCTCTTTTGTATCATCTTTTCCCCTCTTTGTTTCTAAATTCTATACTTTCAACAGTTCAAGCAACATCACCTTTATGGATTATATTTTGAGTAGATTAGGTCACCAATTTATGGATATCAAAGATGCCGAGAAAAGAACCCTAAATTTGATAATTGATACGAATATGCATACACTAATGTTAACATCCCATATATTCTAGAGCATTATTTGAATAAATCGCAGAGTAATGATATTTTTTACATTGAATATTTTTGTTTTATTTGAAAATATTAACTAAGGTGAAAAATGGCAGACTGGATTACTAGCACTATAATGGCTTGTCTTTAAAGAGTATGTATTACAGGAAAATAATGTTAAAATTATCTTATAGAACCCCAGAAATAAGTGTGGTCATGACTAGGGGTTGTTTCTTCGTGTCCTTGCACGTTATCGAAGTGACGCTCCCCTCATTCTAGGGCCAATTCGGTTTAAAAAAACATCACCTTTTTTTTGTTTCCAAATTACCGATAAAAGTTTGAGTAGATTAGGTCACCAATTTATAGATATCAAAGATGCCAAGAAAAGAACCCTAAAATTTGGTAATTGATACGAATATGCATGCCCTAATTTTAACATCCCATATATTCTAGAGCATATTATTTGATTAAATAGATTGAGAAAATGGCCAAACAAATAACGAACTTTTCGCGTTTTGCTAAAGAAAGTACGGACTTTCATTTAAGCGGAAAAAATAACAAACTTTCATTGACTAAACCATTTAAGGTATGGATTTAGTCAACAGTTAACTCCATCTATTAGATTAAACGACGTTTTAACGAACGTTAATTAGAAAATGTTAGTTTTTTTTGTTTGGTCTGGGAAAACAAAATCAAACCCTAATTTCAGAAACTTCTTCTTCTTCTCCATCGAGCCTTCACGTCTCTGAGCTTTTTTTTTTTGCTTCTTCTTCTTCGATTCTCCTTCTTCTTCTCAAGCATAAGACATGGTTAATAAGAAAAAAACAGCGTGGAAAATAGAACCTTTGTGTCGATGATAAGGTTCCCTCAAGCTAGGGTAGTGACAGTGATTCTGTTAGAGAAAATAATTTTTTTTTATTTTGTAAGTGTATCAATATACTGTGAACGGAATCGCAAAGTTAACCAAACAATTTGACTTTTACTTTCCTGCCATTGATCTTATCTTTAAAACTACGAATCACACACACACATGTGACATGTAATCCCCTCAAATAGTACCAAAAGATTTTATAAGTAGTTACTTATTACAAAAGTGACAGGAAAAGTGACATCAAAGACCAAAAGCTTTTTACATTTAAGCTTACAAAGAGACATGAGAAAAGCAATATTAAGGTTGTGAAAAGAAAAGTGAACTAAATTGTGTTCCCATTTGTGAACCTTCTTGTGTTCCTTGTGAACTTGTTGCCTGTATCATATAGAAACCAAAATCGACATCAAATTCTCATAAGCATAAAATGTCTTTAACTTTTTCGAAATGATATACAAGATTAGAAACTGAAACTCACTTGATCTTTCTTTGGTCGACCTCTTGGTCTTTTAGCTGGAGGCTCAACACTATCTTTTTGACACGTTGTTTTGTTGTGTCCTTCCTCTTGACAATTTGAACAAGTCATGACACGTTTCACACGGCTTAGTTTATTCTTTGTACCTGCTTTTTCATTCCTTGATTTCTTCCTCTCATAGTTACTACGCCTACCAACTTTATTCCGAAATGGTGGAGGCAGTACAGGCAATCTATTAAGTCTTGGCCATAGGTTCATTCCTTGAACTGGCTGAATACTACGCTCATATGTAAGCTGCCAATTCTTTGTTGTGAAAAACTCAGAGACATAGTCTTCTACTTCCTTCTCTTTCTTTTTTGTGATTACTTTAGCGGCATGCTCACACGGAATACCATTCAATTGCCATTTTCCGCAGCCACAAACCTTAGCTCCCATTTTCACGCAGTAAGAAAATGTTTTGTAGTGTATCTCATGATTATCACCTGTTGACATGAACATTTTGCAGTCCACAGCCTTCTTGATAGCTAATTCAATCTCACGGTGAGCACTCTTTGTGATTATAAACCTCAGTTTAAAGAAAATTATAAAAATGAAAAGTTAGATAAGGTTAGACACTAACTACGTCTTAACCGTTATTATATACTACGAAGTGTTTCGGTCCAACGTGTTGTAATTTTTTCTAATCATGTAAACCATGTCATTTAGATCATATTTTGAAAACTAATAGTACAAACAATCATTACATTAACTACTGAGAGGCTTTACGATTATTTGTTTCCCATTGGCCGTTTACGAAACATGTCATGATGTAGTCAAACTCGACAGCCCCGGATCCTATTACTTTATTAGCTCCAAACCTGGTCGCTGCGCTGCTGGTCTCAGACTCGATGTCTTGGTCACAAATAGAGACTCACCAATTCAAGCTCCATCACCTCTTCAATAATTAAGCTTTGTTTAGGATTTGAAAAGTTCTACTTTTTTATTTTGTCGAACTTGTTTCTCTTTTGTATCATCTTTTTCCCTCTTTGTTTCTAAATTCTATACTTTCAACAGTTCAAGCAACATCATTTTTTTTTTTGTTTCCAAGTTACTGATAAAATTTTGAGTAGATTAGGTCACCAATTTATATATATCAAAGATGCCGAGAAAAGAACCCTAAAATTTGGTAATTGATACGAATATGCATGCACTAATTTTAACATCCCATTTATTCTAGAGAATTATTTGATTAAATAGATTCTAAATCGTTTTAAACAAACATTTTTTGTGAATTCGCAGACTAAGAGCAAGCCCATCGGTTGAACCCCCTTTGGGGTTCTTAGAGAATTTTTTATTGTTTTTTTTTTTTTGTAATTGGCGAAAAAAAAAAATCAAAAAGCAAAAAAAAAAAAATTACCCAACCGGGTTGCGCCACGTGGCAAACCCGGGTTCTAAAAACATCCCAAATAAGAACCTCTCTCTTAACTCTTCTCCTTCTCTCTCCACCTTTATATTTTTATATTAATATTTTTTTTAGAACCCCCCATTAGAACCTCCCAATGGAGGTGCTCTAATGGTATTTTTTAAAGAGTAATGGCTTGTCTTATCTTTAAAGAGTACAAATTTGTACTGTAACATTCACTACCTGAAAACAGACCATTATCGAGGGAAAAAATCGACGGATATCCGTCGAAAATGATCATTTTTAACGGATTTCAGACCAAAATATTCCGTCATTTCTATTTCGTCGGAAAAAATTTCCCGTCGATTTTTCGTCAATAAAAACCGACGGATTACCGTTGGAAACAAAACCGACGAATTATCGACAGGATTTTGACGGACATAATACCGACGAATTTCTTACGGTATACCGACGGAATATTACCGACGGAATTCCGACGGATAAGTAAAAAAAAAAATAAAAAAATATATATATATATATATATTTTGAAAATTAATTATTATAATTATTTAGAAATATAATAAAAACAGAAATTTATTAAAATATACTAAATATATTTCATAAATATTTCAAAATGTTTTAAAAATTCTTAAAAATCTTTTAAAATTTTCTGAAAAGTTTCTAAAATATTAAATAACATTTAAAATATTTATTAAATATAAAATGTGAAAAACATTTTTAGAAAATGGTTTTTATAAGATAAAACGTTTTACAATTCAAAAAAAAATTCAAAAAAATTCCAAAAATATATTTCATGTTCATAAAAATATTTCAAGAGTTTTACATGTTTTAAAACGTTTAAAAACGTTTTCCAAAATGTTTAAATCGGTTTTAACAAAAAAAATAAGAAATCAAAATATTCATACCCAAACAATCCAAAATCTTAATAACTAATGTTCAATCCATCATTCTCAACCTAAACTACCTTTCAATCTAGACATGCAACCATTTCCTAGAATCCTATAACCTAAACAAGAGATTTAAAAGAAAATCAATCGGTTGAAAGGATCACTTACATGTTCGTGATGGATTTGTCGGTCGGATTTGGTGTTTCACGGTGAGAAACCGGCGAATTTCAAGAGAGAAGAACGGAGATGGCGAGAGATAAGAGAGAGACGTTTCAGAGAAATGGAGAAGAAGGAGTTTGGTAGAGACAATTAAAAACAATTTTTGACGGAAATCCGTCGGAAATCATTTACCGTCGGTTTTCCGTCAGAAATTTTGGCGGTCCAATTGATTTCGCCAAATTTTGGCGGTTACGCCAAAAAGAATTTGTGAAAAAGGCGCCATAATTTATGACGGAAAACTGACGAAAAACTGAGGGAAAACAGACGGAATTCCGTCAAAAATTTCTGACGGAATTCTGAGGGTTTAGGGTTTAGGGTTTCAATTAGGGTTTTGACTTTGGCATTTTATAATGTTCACATTTATATGCAACAATAACATTGGAGTTTTTGATTATAAACCTCAGTTTAAAGAAAATTATAAAAATGAAAAGTTAGATAAGGTTAGACACTAACTACGTCTTAACCGTTATTATATACTACGAAGTGTTTCGGTCCGACGTGTTGTAATTTTTTCTAATCATGTAAACCATGTCATTTAGATCATATTTTGAAAACTAATAGTACAAACAATCATTACATTAACTACTGAGAGGCTTTACGATTATTTGTTTCCCATTCCGAAACCCTAAGCCCTAATCCGTCAAAAATCCGTCGGTAATTATCGACGGATTTCCGTCGGAATAATAAATATCAACGGATTTCCGTCTAAATATAAATAAATTGATTTCGCCAAATTTTGGCGGTTACGCCAAAAAAATTCGTGAAAAATGCGCCATAATTTATGACGGAAAACCGACGAAAAACTGAGGGAAAACAGACGTAATTCCGTCAAAAATTTCTGACGGAATTCTGAGAGTTTAGGGTTTCAATTAAGGTTTTGACTTTGGCATTTTATAGTCTTCACATTTATATGCAACAATAAAATTGAAGTTTTTGATTATAAACCTCAGTTTAAAGAAAATTATAAAAATGAAAAGTTAGATAAGGTTAGACACTAACTACGTCTTAACCGTTATTATATACTACGAAGTGTTTCGGTCCAACGTGTTGTAATTTTTTCTAATCATGTAAACCATGTCATTTAGATCATATTTTGAAAACTAATAGTACAAACAATCATTACATTAACTACTGAGAGGCTTTACGATTATTTGTTTCCCATTGGCCGTTTACGAAACATGTCATGATGTAGTCAAACTCGACAGCCCCGGATCCTATTACTTTATTAGCTCCAAACCTGGTCGCTGCGCTGCTGGTCTCAGACTCGATGTCTTGGTCACAAATAGAGACTCACCAATTCAAGCTCCATCACCTCTTCAATAATTAAGCTTTGTTTAGGATTTGAAAAGTTCTACTTTTTTTATTTTGTCGAACTTGTTTCTCTTTTGTATCATCTTTTTCCCTCTTTGTTTCTAAATTCTATACTTTCAACAGTTCAAGCAACATCATTTTTTTTTTGTTTCCAAGTTACTGATAAAATTTTGAGTAGATTAGGTCACCAATTTATATATATCAAAGATGCCGAGAAAAGAACCCTAAAATTTGGTAATTGATACGAATATGCATGCACTAATTTTAACATCCCATTTATTCTAGAGAATTATTTGATTAAATAGATTCTAAATCTTTTTAAACAAACATTTTTTGTGAATTCGCAGACTAAGAGCAAGCCCATCGGTTGAACCCCCCTTTGGGGTTCTTAGAGAATTTTTTATTGTTTTTTTTTTTTTTTTGTAATTGGCGAAAAAAAAAATCAAAAAGCAAAAAAAAAAAATTATCCAACCGGGTTGCGCCACGTGGCGAACCCGGGTTCTAAAAACATCCCAAATAAGAACCTCTCTCTTAACTCTTCTCCTTCTCTCTCCACCTTTATATTTTTATATTAATATTTTTTTTAGAACCCCCCATTAGAACCTCCCAGTGGAGGTGCTCTAATGGTATTTTTTAAAGAGTAATGGCTTGTCTTATCTTTAAAGAGTACAAATTTGTACTGTAACATTCACTACCTGAAAACAGACCATTATCGAGGGAAAAAATCGACGGATATCCGTCGGAAATGATCATTTTTAACGGATTTCAGACAAAAAAATTCCGTCATTTCTATTTCGTCGGAAAAAATTTCCCGTCGATTTTTCGTCAATAAAAACCGACGGATTACCGTTGGAAACAAAACCGACGAATTATCGACAGGATTTTGACGGACATAATACCGACGAATTTCTTACGGTATACCGACGGAATATTACCGACGGAATTCCGACGGATAAGTAAAAAAAAAAAATATATATATATATATATATTTTGAAAATTAATTATTATAATTATTTAGAAATATAATAAAAACAGAAATTTATTAAAATATACTAAATATATTTCATAAATATTTCAAAATGTTTTAAAAATTCTTAAAAATCTTTTAAAATTTTCTGAAAAGTTTCTAAAATATTAAATAACATTTAAAATATTTATTAAATATAAAATGTGAAAAACATTTTTAGAAAATGGTTTTTATAAGATAAAACGTTTTACAATTCAAAAAAAAATTCAAAAAAATTCCAAAAATATATTTCATGTTCATAAAAATATTTCAAGAGTTTTACATGTTTTAAAACGTTTAAAAACGTTTTCCAAAATGTTTAAATCGGTTTTAACAAAAAAAATAAGAAATCAAAATATTCATACCCAAACAATCCAAAATCTTAATAACTAATGTTCAATCCATCATTCTCAACCTAAACTACCTTTCAATCTAGACATGCAACCATTTCCTAGAATCCTATAACCTAAACAAGAGATTTAAAAGAAAATCAATCGGTTGAAAGGATCACTTACATGTTCGTGATGGATTTGTCGGTCGGATTTGGTGTTTCACGGTGAGAAACCGGCGAATTTCAAGAGAGAAGAACGGAGATGGCGAGAGATGAGAGAGAGACGTTTCAGAGAAATGGAGAAGAAGGAGTTTGGTAGAGACAATTAAAAACAATTTTTGACGGAAATCCGTCGGAAATCATTTACCGTCGGTTTTCCGTCAGAAATTTTGGCGGTCCAATTGATTTCGCCAAATTTTGGCGGTTACGCCAAAAAGAATTTGTGAAAAAGGCGCCATAATTTATGACGGAAAACTGACGAAAAACTGAGGGAAAACAGACGGAATTCCGTCAAAAATTTCTGACGGAATTCTGAGGGTTTAGGGTTTAGGGTTTCAATTAGGGTTTTGACTTTGGCATTTTATAATGTTCACATTTATATGCAACAATAACATTGGAGTTTTTGATTATAAACCTCAGTTTAAAGAAAATTATAAAAATGAAAAGTTAGATAAGGTTAGACACTAACTACGTCTTAACCGTTATTATATACTACGAAGTGTTTCGGTCCGACGTGTTGTAATTTTTTCTAATCATGTAAACCATGTCATTTAGATCATATTTTGAAAACTAATAGTACAAACAATCATTACATTAACTACTGAGAGGCTTTACGATTATTTGTTTCCCATTCCGAAACCCTAAGCCCTAATCCGTCAAAAATCCATCGGTAATTATCGACGGATTTCCGTCGGAATAATAAATATCAACGGATTTCCGTCTAAATATAAATAAATTGATTTCGCCAAATTTTGGCGGTTACGCCAAAAAATTTCGTGAAAAATGCGCCATAATTTATGACGGAAAACCGACGAAAAACTGAGGGAAAACAGACGGAATTCCGTCAAAAATTTCTGACGGAATTCTGAGAGTTTAGGGTTTCAATTAAGGTTTTGACTTTGGCATTTTATAGTCTTCACATTTATATGCAACAATAAAATTGAAGTTTTTGATTATAAACCTCAGTTTAAAGAAAATTATAAAAATGAAAAGTTAGATAAGGTTAGACACTAACTACGTCTTAACCGTTATTATATACTACGAAGTGTTTCGGTCCGACGTGTTGTAATTTTTTCTAATCATGTAAACCATGTCATTTAGATCATATTTTGAAAACTAATAGTACAAACAATCATTACATTAACTACTGAGAGGCTTTACGATTATTTGTTTCCCATTCCGAAACCCTAAGCCCTAATCCGTCAAAAATCCGTCGGTAATTATCGACGGATTTCCGTCGGAATAATAAATATCGACGGATTTCCGTCGGAAATATAAATATCGACGGATTTCCGTCAGAAATATTTTAAAAAACAAAAAAAGAATCGCACCATGTGAGGTTCGAACACGGTCACATTAACGGTCATATTAGCGGCTATATTGAATCAACGCTAAACCGACCGAAATATGACGAAAAAACCGACGGAAAATTAACCGTCGGTTTATCTTCGGGTTTTTCCGACGGAATGAGAAACCGTCGGAAATTTCCGACGGTATTCCGTCGGAAAACGTCCTGTCGAAAATTCGTCGGTTTATCGTCGGTAATTTCCGATTCCGTCGGTAATTCCGTCGGTAAACGCCCTGTTTTCTTGTAGTGATTATATGGATTACAGGGGAAAAAGGTTACTCAGGAGGGAAAAAACGTTACTTGAGCTGCCATTATATATATATATATATATATTAACAATGACCATCTTCATCAAGCAGTTAGATATGAGTAAGGTGATCATTAAGGCCTCGTCTACCAAGTTAACCCGGCTGGTCACCGTGTATTGCTGAGAAATATATAGGAGTTCGTGGCGATTGGAAGTCCACGGGGCGTGATAGCTTTGGTTTTTGAGTGTTTAATCTCCTAATAAAGCTAAAAGAAACAGGGTTTTAATAATTATTTGTCCTCAACATGCATATCAATCTCAGGTATAAGATTGTATAATTGTAGCACATTAAGGGTCGAACGACAGGGATTGTTAAGCTACTAAGAAACTAATGGTTCTAGATTAAGATGAATTATTGAAATGGGGATATGATGATTAATGACTAACTCCTAGTGCAAGGTATATGTAAATGAGTTCAAGTACTAAGATGCAAACGAAAGGAGGTAAATATGGTGGAGAAACTAAGATTGACCAAAGGATTTAAACGTAAAATGCAAGAAGTTGTACAAAAAAGAATCAGAATCAAAAACTAGAAATTCAAATCCAAATGGAATCAAATGATGAAAGGCTTTGGTCTTGGGGTTAACAACTTGATTAGGGTACGAAAGGTTGGATTCTCTTTCCTTGGGCATCATATTTGATCTAACTAGAAGATTAGTATTCTTAATCTATACTATTAAAACATGTGACATATTAATTTTTATGCCATTGCTTTTATTTTATTTATTTTTTAAATTCATTAAGAGTATTTTTAGTATTAAAAAAATAGACACACATTAATAGAATTATAAGGGTATCGAATATATACCTGTATCGTTTTATATTTTCTCTGTCTATAATATAGATTAAACCTGGTTAAATTTTCTGACATGTTAAACCGAATTGATTATCAGCCATATCGTAAAATAATAAACCAAGAATCATTTTAGTCATTCTAGGACCATGCTCGACAATATGGTTTCTCCTCAAACATGTTTAAATATATGTTCTTCCTTAAACTGAATCAATCATTTGACATGTGTTTGTTTGTGTCTCATTAAGAATAAATAAACCTTTGTACCTGCTGAATTTCAGAAAACATTCGTATCACAAACATGATGATAATCATCATCACAGTAAACCTTTGGACATGTTGAATAACAGTAAACATGTTACATAATTTACATTATGCTTATTTTAATCAGTTTGATACACTGCATGATCAAAACATGTGACAACTACAGAGACATGTACATAACATGTTGTCAATTTATTCTGGTGATCGATATTATACTGGTCTAATACCGGTTTAATAATTATTTTTATTTTTCACATAAAAAAAAACAATATCATATAAAATTTTGGGATTCTCTAAATCGCAACAATATCTACATTTGGAAATTTACCATTTGTTAAAATCATAACAATACAAACAATAATTATTTTATATGAAAAATATTTAATCCTATCTATTTTTGGTAATCAAACCACAAAATATTCACCAAATAAAAAATATATACCATTTTGTGATTCAATATCTATTATTACTCACTACTACCTCATATATTTAATACTATAAATTATAAATGAACTAAATTAGTCGATCATTTAGGGGAATTTTGAAAATTCAATATCTACAACAATTATGTACCTAAATCTTACAAGAATCGCTGAAAATAATCATAATAACTACAATTTGAATTTGTACCAAATCTTAACATTCTTATATTCTGTAAATATTGAAATTATATATCTTCTCTAACAAATTAAACCATATTTAGAATATAATTTATTTTCTTCCTTCACGTCGACTACCTACAAGATTTTCTAAATCTTAACAGTTTCCACTTTTCATTTGTATAAATAAGACATACCCATAAACATTTTTTCGACTCAGAACTATCACAAACTTAAAGCTTTCGATTTCTATATTATACCATGAGTAATACTAACTTTGAAGAAGTCAAATCCTTCAAGCCATGCTGGAAAATTCAGGTCAAAGCCATCCATTCTTGGAAGCAATACACTGCATATTCCGGTGAAACATTATAAGTTATTTTTTCAGATTAAAATGTAAGTAACTCGCTTTCTATATATCTAATTATTAAACATGTTTTAATTGAAACACTAATATTAAAGAAACACTTCCAATCACTTATATACATATTCCGAAAGCAATCTAAGATACATAACTTATATAGTAACTTACATTTTCAATGTTCATTGGTTATGTGTAAGGTTGACATATATTATCTTCAGCATATGTGTGTTGCAAACATTATACACTGTAAAAGAAATAACAAAAACAATCAATACAAAAGAATCAATATACATTGATTAGTTTTAAAGATATATATCAGTTTTATTTGAGGCAATGGTATGAATTAAGGGATTCTAAAAAACTTAGCTTTTCAAAATATTCTGATATGTGTGTTTGTCTCTGTCAGTTAATTCGAAAATTCAGCTAACACGCCTATTTGACAATTAGTTTTACTCTGCAGAAGCCAAACATGGACAATAAGTTGATAATTAACTTTAAAATGTGTACAATAAAAAAAGTTTGATATAAAAATTACTTAACTTTTGAAATAACTTTATTGTTGTTGCCAGAATATACATCAGATACATAACCTAGCTTGGAATACAAGGATGTAAAAAGATGTCACAATGTTAACTCACGAAACAAGAACTAGGGGGAAAAAACAATCTCAACCAGAAAATTATATTACTTACGTTTGGCTAATCCGAGTTTGACCTAATGTCCTACATAAAAGAACAAAAATATAATTAAGAGCAGATAAGAAGATCTATTGGAATGACTATATTTAGGTGCATGTTACTGGAAACGAACTCAATCCCAATTTTTTAACATAGAACTACCGAGTACCTTGACAAAAAAATGCATACATGTAATATTAGAGAAGCCTATTACATAGCTAACAATTGTCTGGTTCTTGATAACTCGAGAACATCATCGATCAGCTGTCATTTTAAAAACTTTCAGAAAATAAGTCAAAGACACAATTTGAAATCAAATAGACATAGAAAACAATAACCCATTAGAAAAAAATTGTCCAACTTACGTTTGTGTAATACAAATAAAACAAACAAACAGACAAACATGGAACAATCGAACAATTCACCAGCCATGATATGATTAGAGCTTTGATAACATGAGAACACACAACCAACCAGATCTGTGTGATACTGAACAAAAATTAGGTTAAGAAATATGGTTACAATTTATTCAGATAACAACAACCGACGAATCAAACAAACACGCATGCAAAAATTATATACATAATCCCAAAGGGGAAGTATTTTTACATCTATCTTATCTACATGTAACTGAAAATTATAGAAATTTAATATGTCCGACGATTAAACTTGTGACTTGATTTTGTTTATTCAAATTCGTTCTAATCTTAGCAAATCAAATAAATAAAAAAATCATGAAAAGGCTGGTTTCTACATGATTGTTGGAAAATGCTGAGATATGTTGGAGAAATGTTGAGATAGGACAGATTTTGGTAAGAATGAGGATCCGATATGCAAGAGATTCGGGAGAAGAAAGTTTTTTTTTTTTTTAATGTCGGCAGCAGAGAATGAAAAATCAGGAAATCCTAAACGATTCCATTTGATTTTTCTTTGTTAATGGGCCATTATTAAAACTAAAGATATTCTATATTGGGCTGAATCTAAATAATTATGGATCTCAATCAATATAATGTTTATAGTATATATATATATATATATATATATAGATATACCCAGCACCCAAAAAAGAATTTGGGCCTAAAAAAATTATTTTGGGCTGATTTCTGGTTTTTAATATTGATTATTAATACAATAAATCATATAAAATAAACAAATTAATATAAATGTTAACCATTAATATTTTCTAAATAAAATTAAGTAATTATTTTAAAGTTAAAATTTGAAATTTACTATATGAGTATATTAATAGTATAGATTAATATTATGGGCTTCAATTAATTGGTTTAAAACAAAATATGGGCCTCCAAAAAAATTATGTTAGAGAATGCTAAGTGTAGGAATTTTTAAATAACCAAACAAAATAATAAGACTTTATTTGTATTTCTTAGCAATCCAATTTTTATATTTTATTATTAATTACATTTTATTGTTTTAAATACACAATATATTAAAAGTTCAAACTAATTTAAAAATAAAATAGTAAGTTTATCAAAAATATGATTACATTATTGAATGTGTAAGCTATAAAATATCGTGTTGTTTAAAAAAAAACGATAAAATATTGTATAACATGAATTTTTTATTGTCTAACCACAACTATTATAATAAAACACTAATTAACAAAAATATCAACAAACAAACGAAATAATGTATTCATTAAATTTTAGGACGTATCTACTTATTTTTATAGTCACATATGAAATTTGAACTACAATTTACTATATATATATTCTAAAATCGTCACATTAATTTAATAGCAAAACCTTTTTTAAAAGAAACATGAACCCGCGCTTCAGAAGCGCGGGTCAAAATCTAGTAGTATATTAAGCCACTTCCATGATCATAATCTATTTTCTATAAAAACACAAGCATCTAGAGTTCTCTAAATGGATGCCAACAATCATTAAGACTTGGTCCTAAATCAACTAGTAAACACCTTAAACTTATTTCTCAATATAAATGAATGAATAGTTCATTTGGATCTCTCTTAGGTATTTCATCAAACAACTTTTGGACATTGATAAGTCTGGTTATTGAGCTACTTCCGAATCTAGCCTTTAATCCCAATCCAAAGGACAAATCTTGTAGGAGTCCGAGACTTGTCTCAGAGGAGGGAATATGGTGAACTTTGACGAGACAAGTGGGATGGTGGTATTGTACTGGGGGAACTTCTTAAAGGCCAAAGATTTTATAGAAAGGTGCTGATTCAAAGAATCACAACGATCAATTCAATAAACTGATCTAAAAAGAGGGACTTAGATAATAAGATTTAAGTGATCGAAAGGAAATAACGAATAAGAACCGAAGAATCTAATCTTTATTAATATTAGCCAAAATCGATCAGAATCGCTAGCTCTAGGGTTTTTGAATACAAAGTATGAATGGTTCAGATTCGTCTTTTTACGCGCAGAGGAAAGATATTTACAGCAGAGGATCTACGGTTTTTTCCTAGATTCTCTCTAATATTATTTACAAAATTCTGAACTAACCTATATTATGTTTCCTTTTCTCCAGATTTGCATTTATCTTCTTCCATTTTATAAATATCTCCCTTGGTGCATGACGTCCGGATCGTCATCGCCGAGTTGCTTTCAGGCTGGATCTCCTACGGGCCGTTCAGCTAGTGGGTCGGGCCTCAGAAGGGTGCTAAACCCACCTCCAACAAAAAGTCAAACCTTTTAAGGTTTTAAGGGATGGAAATATGTGAGGGCTTAAGTCCGATGAGCATAAAACATAGTAAAAGCATAGAAAACAGAGGAAAACGAGTGAATGTGTGAAATTATGAAATTAACCGACCTTCTCTCGTAGTGAGATTGAAGTGTCTTGACAGCATTGCCATAGGATCTTCGGAAGATTAAACTTGTAAAGCAACTCCAACATCAACATCCTTCTTCTGAGTTGTTTCTTCATACGCTTTATTCAACTCAAAAGCTTGAAGTATCCCAACAAACTCATCAAACGCCATATCATCCAGATTATGAGCTTCTTCAACAACAAAATTTTTTTACTCAAACTTTGATGAAAGTAATCACTTCATCTTCTTCATAAGCTTTTTGTCCTTGTAGTGCTTTCCAAGATCGAATGACTCATTAGATATGTCACATAACTTAGCACTAAATTGAGCCACGGTTTCTCCTTCATCCATCCTTAGATTCTCAAATTTAGATGCTAACATATTCATCTTAGTTCTCTTGACACTTGCGGTACCTTCAAACATGTTCTCCAATGTTTTCAATGCCTTTTGAGCTGACACACATTAAGAAATAAACTTGAAGTAACTTGCATCAATTGCATTATAAATTGCAGTATTGGTCTTAGAATTGCAACTTGATGCCCTCTTCTCTTCAGCATTCCATTAATCTCTCGGCTTAGGAACTTTAACTTCATTATCAATAACCAGGGATTCCAACCAATCTCAATTGAATTCCAACAATCCTCATCAAGACCACTAATGATAGCTTGCATACGAACCTTGCAATATCCATAATTTTAAGAATCAAACTGTGGTGGTCTGGTCATAGACGTTCCTTCTTGATGAGACTCCATCAAACCTGATTTCGAACTCTGTGCTACTTCCTGAGATACCTTATGATCCTCACCTTAGATCTGCCCGAAACAAGATCAAATCTCTATCGAGCATCCGCTCTGATACCAATTTAAAGTGCAGGTGAAGCAATATAATAAAGTGCAGAAAGTAAGACAACATAAAGTTTTTTAACGAGGTTCGATTTTTGTCTACTCCTCGGGACCTCGTCCAAATTTCGAATTCGCTTGAATATAAAGAAATTACACCAATCACAAACGAATGGAACAAACCTTATTGAATTACCGCTCTTTTCAATACCATGAACTTTTGAGGATCACACAAGACATGAGCTAAACCTTCCCTCGAGCCTAAAATTTAACACACACATGACCTCAAATACAAAAGCTCTCTCTTGAGTTTATTCTTTTAGCTTCTACATCTTCATAAGGCCACGTCTCTCTTCTTTATATTAGGCTAAAATTTCTCTTTAAGTTTACCTAAATAAAAATATAGCAAATATCCTTTTTTGTTAAGATATTTCCTACTCCACCTTTTTGTATTTTTACATTTTCCCTTTATTTTTTCCTAGAAATAAGTAAATCACTCAAAGCTGCAATCTTTTCTTCAATATCTTCATCCAGCTCAACAAACAACTCATAAACCGATCACATCATAAAGATTCGTTTATATCTCAACAATCAAATATAATCATGTCCTGAATCACGTCTTGTACTACCACTTGTACTACGCCGTGACTGACAAATCAAAAACATCTTCATATGTTTCTTTTCACTTTTCTACTTCTTTCCTTTTCAATGAGATAAGAATAATGTAAAAAATTTAAATCAATACAATAATAGAGCTAGTGCCTCACAAGGTGTTGCCACCTCAGCCCCCTTAAGCCTTCTGGTGTTGCCATGTCAATAAATAAAAAAAGTTGAAAGTCCAATCAAATTATAACAATCTTCCACATGTGTTGCTGAGTCATTTTTCCTGTCTTTTTTTCTCCAATCTAGATTAAAATTTTCTTTGTTCTCTCTCTACTTTCTCTAGCTACAATGGCGATTTCCCCAAATCGTTTTACTAGACAATATTGTAGCCCCGTGAAATCCATCTGATTGGGTCGAACATGGGACCCCTTTTCCGATCACTCAATCCGTTCCGAGGGCATCCTCTTCTCCGAAATCTTAATCCGTTTATGGGAACGGGAGGACATCCTGAGACGGAGAGTGATTTGAGACTGAGAAAAGGTTCTTAGTATCAAAATAATGACTTTTCATCTCCTTCCTCTTAAAGCTTGAGCCGATGGAGCTTAGCCGTGAGAGTCGGCACACTGAACAAGGTAATTCAATATCCCTTCTTCAGCATTAATCTTACATTGCTCCGAAATTTGTTTATAGTCGAATGTTTAATTAAGTTTTTACATCTCTTAGCCGTGACTTACTGTGGTGCCTCGTAATTTTGTAGCATTACTTAAGCAACAAGGTGTTGGGTTAAAGGTCCTGTAAAAAAAGCACACCAGTCAATGAGGATATTCCACCACCGCTTGAAGGAGGTGGAAAGTTGGAGGTCTGATGTGTCTCCTCACTTGTTACGCTGTTATTTCTACATCTAATCGGTTATATCCATCCGAACTTATTAAGCTCATGTAATAGGTTTGGTACATTGCTGTAACTCCAAGACTCCTCTATTTGGTCTGTTATAGTTACCGTTCTGGTGAAAAGAAAGAATACTACTATTTGTGTTGTTGGTTTTGAAAGAATAGTATTCAGATAACTACTGAAAATGTACATCTTAAGTATTCATATTATTATAGAAATGTCTCTATTTTAGTTTTCTTGCATTAGTATTTTTAGCTTATTCCTAATGTATGATTTTATCTTCTGTTTGTGTATCAACGTTAATGGAGCAAATACTGTGAAATTTACATTTGTGAATGTTCTGCAGTTTGGCTCTTTAGTTATTGGGGGTTGCTGTTAGCATTGTATTTTATTGTTCTGAGTTGTTTCCTCTCAAATTTTGAGGTAGCGCTCAAAGTTTGGGTACATATTGTGATGGATTTCAGCAATTTAGCTTATGGCTTTATGTATATACATGAGCATGTTCAACTTTTAGCATCTATTTTTCTCTCTCAAATTTAGGAGCATCGAGAAAAAACAGTTCTAGCGAGCACAATGACTAATTCACTAAAGGGACGACAAGTGCAGGTAATATATGATTGTTAATTGTAAGAAATGGCTACTAACACTTCTTATGTGTTTTAAGATAGTTATTCTCGTCAGATTTTGGTAAGCTTATTTCTTTGCACTCAAAGATCCTTTTTGTTTTGTGTATCCCTTTCCATTAAGATAATCTTACCCTCTTTGGCCTTAATCTTTAAGATTAGGAAGAAGCCAAAGCTGTTGGCCAATTACGGAATCATAGGATGGCAAATCTACTTGGATGATGCTTTGAAGGAGTTGCTGAGTTTATGCCTAATGATACTTTGGCAAAACATATTTTCCACTGTAAGTCCCTAACTTATATATATATATATATATATGGACATATAGATACTGGATTCAGCACTCTCTCATATTTTATTATGCTTCTAATAAGTGGTACTTGAAAGTCTGAATGGATGATTGGCAACAGAAAAATATTTTATGTGTTTCAGGGGAGTCAACCAATGAGGTGGGCGATGAGACTGAAGAGTAGCTTTACCATGAGTATTGTAAAGGCAAATGGCGTGCACTTTACCATGACGTAAATGCTTATAGAGTTCTCTTTGATGATGTAAGTTTAATATATATTTTTGTACCTTTGGTTCCTATTAGATGCATCTGAAATTACTTTATGTAGGATGCGAATCCAAAACTTTCGTGCTTTGGTTTAATGAAAAACAGTAGAGATGGAAAGAGTCAAACAATAAACCCATTTATTTAATCATTTCATTGCAGAGTTTGTATGTTGATGGAAATCGGTCCGGGAGTGTTGGCGTTGAGGATTTGGTTTGTCCATTGAGTAGATTCTCTGCTCTGCAATTACAAGCCAACATCACACTCAGGTCAATCGTGTTTGGAGGTTCTAAGACACTGATTGGAAGAGATGGACTTACTGTGATTTTGAAGCTGGTGACAACAAATGAGACTGGTGTTCATCAAGTAGACCCAACTCAATCTTTTCAATTCTAATATTATTTATTATATTAGACTAGTAGTAGGTTCGTTGTTAAAAAGAAAAACTGTCTTCGAACTGATTAGAATCTAAAATTAATGTTACAGAGCGATTTAGGACAACTCTGTCTTATCTTATCCCTTCTTTTCCAAGGACCGTCCAACATGTCTGCTCTTCATCTTCAACAAAATGAGTCATGCCAAGAAAAGCTATTACTAATGAGAGACTAAAGCATACATTCATTTTTTCTAAAGAGTTTCTTTATCCTTAAAACATGTTTAAAACATGTTTTTTTACTATTTCTCCAGATTCAACACTCATATTGAAAGAAAAATAAGTAACGCATGAGAAGATATATCAACCTGTTCAACAAGTAATAGAAGACCATTTTAGAATCATGTGTCCTAGAGTTATAACTTCAAAATTTTGACTACCTTATAACTTCTTAAATCATCTACTCTCTCCAAAAATATATCTTCTATATTTGCAGAGAATAGTAAAAAACAAAACAAACTTCTTTACCAAACAATTAAGGGTTTCAAAACACATAACAAAAAATAAGACAATTGAAAAACAAACAATAACAAGAAATTAAATATGATACAAAATCAAAATAAAACTATACACACTAAAAAAATATGATTACATCAAAATTTAATACACAAATAAAAAACAATATTTATAAAAAAATCTGCGGCGTAGCGCGGGTAGATACCTAGTTAATAATAACTTTAATTGAAACTAGTAATAGCTTTACTTTTCAATTGAAAATTTAATTATTTAAATAAATCAAAAACAAAACAAAAAAAAAGCTAAAAAAATATTTATGTTGATGGATCAGACATTTATGTCCAAAATGTTTCTACTTTAATATAAGAAGGGAGAAACGGACACATATTTGGACGATGAAGAAGACAAAGTCATCATCAAGACGGTTGATGATGACATAGATGACGAGTTCATCATCAATATGGTCGATGACGACATGGATTATGATGTTGACGATGACATAGAATCTTTGGTAGTAATAATGCACGAACTGAAGCAACAAGCGAGTAAAAACCAGAAGATTACACAATCTCTTATCGAGCATTTCACCATAAGCACCATGAACATGACGCATACCAGGTCTCCGATCCGGTTCTCCTCTTTTTGAGCTCTCGGGTAAATTACAGTTAATGGAAACATGGCTCCATCATGAGAAGAGACTTCGTGATAATCACACGCATAAAACTCGGTTAAGTCATTCCACAAGTTGTCATTCTCGGCAGTAGTATCATCAGTTTCAAAACTGACATTTCTGGTGCCTGAGGTATATATTAGAGCTCTCGGTGGAGTTTGTAGTGCCATATAAAACCCGTGTTCTTTAGTGAAGCATGTTTTGCTGCTGTACGATGTTCCATTTCCCATTAAATAGATCATAATCAACCACAACATCATGCATCTACAGACCGAAAATGGTTTAAAGTACACATAATTAGCAATTAAAAACTCTTAACTACAGAAGCTGAAAACAGCAAGATGAGTTGTTCTCCTCTACCACACTTGAAAAAAATCGTGAACCGCATCGTTGGAGAATTGAAATCGTAGTTTGTGCCAAGAGATATTTGAGAAACGTGATCCGGAAGAGGAAGATAACAAGTTTATTTTTTTTTTTTTTTTTGTTATATTATTATATTTTTAAAATTTAAAATTAATTTTAATTTTAATTTAATTTCAATTTTGGTTTTTTATTTTATTTATTTTTAATTTATTTTCATTTTAATTTAATTTAATTTTTTTTTTGTCTTTGTAGGTTTAGTCGCAACACCCGAAAAGATAGAATCCCCGAACCTTTTTCTCTCGGACTCGAAAAAAGAGGTAACAACAGTACTTTCAGATCTGGTTTCTCGTTCCTCTCCGGCGGTCGACGGTCCGTGATGTCGCCGCCGAGAGAGCCTCCTCGTCTTCTAGTTAGAGTTGTGCTTGTAGTTTCGCCGGCTCCACCTCTGTCTCGCCGGAAGAAACGGCGTCCCCTGCTTCCTTAGGCGCCATTAATGGCGTAGTGAAGATCTACGGTGACTGTAGTGGTCTCACACTCTTCGTCGGTGTGGTTACTTCTCTGTGGGCTTCGGTGGTTCTGATTCTGTAGGAAGATCCGGGCGGCGCTGCTATCTTTGGATCGTCCGGTGGAGAGCTCACGTTGTCGGTCCTGTGTCGCGTGTTTGGTAGGAGTTGTGGCGCTTCGTATGGTTTCCTCTTTCTAGCGGAGGTCGGGTGGCGCGTGTTCTCCCCAGTCTCTTTGTCAGACTCCTCAGATTTGCTCCTGCGGATTAGTGGTGTGGTTAAGGTGGTTAGCTTTGGTTTGCTTTCTGGGTTGGTCTGTGTTTAGGATTGTGACTGTTAGACGATCCTGTAAAATGGCTCCCTTGTGTTTGCTTTAGTCAGATATAGTGGTGAAGGTACAGCTTTGTGGGTTTAAGTCTTCTTGCTAGCATTAGTGGTTAGCTCATGGATCCTTTTACCTTTGTTTGGCTGGTGTGCGTTTGGTTTCTGCTTGCATCGGGTGGTGTTGTTGTTTAGCGTGGAGAGTGTGCTTTTCCTTCTTGTTGGATGCGACGGTTTAGTTCCTGCGGTTCTCTTCCATATTTTTTGCCTTTGGTTTTCTACTTCTGGCAAGGGTTCTCCGGCCCATCTTTAAGGAATTGGAGCTTCGGCTCATTTTGCATCTAGTTGTTTGGTGGCGATTGGTAAACAATTTGGTACTTCGTCTTCTCTGACTTGATCTGCATACGGCTTGCTCGTGGCTCATAACGGTGGAGCAATATAATGAGTGTCGGTGGATATGCCTCAATAATTGGCGGCTTCAGATGTTTCGCTTATTTTCTCTCTTGGCGTTTGGTACTCACTGCCTCTTCGATCTCTTGTCTGCTTATTCTCGATCTGACGTTTGCTTCCTTGTGGTGTTGTTAGCGGTATCTGTCTGTCTAGCAGTTTTTCGGTTATAAAGCTGTAACTTATTTGCAGTTTATTGTCTTGTGTATATTTAGTCTCCGGGGATTTTCTTATAATCCGCTGGCTTTTGACTCCGGTATCTGGTTGTGATAGTCGGCTTTAGACTTGTAAGTCTGTATTTCAAAAATGTATTATATCGATGGTAATGAAATGATATCTTTCCAATGAAAAAAAGGTTTAGTCGCAACATTTTCATTCGCAGCATTTCCAGTCGCACCTTTGAAGTTTTTGAGCGTCTAAAAATTTATAATGCAGTCACATCGTTTAACTGCAACGTTTAACTATAGATATCTATGGCAACCAAACAAACATAAATTATTGCTGCAGCCGTAAATATTTACAGAAACCAAACGAGCAATACTATGGTTAAACTTGTTCGAAAGTATCAATCTGGTAGATGAAGTAGAATAATATTTACCTGCCTTGTCTTGAGGGATAGATCAACCACACAAATTTTAAAGCTCTGCATTTCTTTCACAGTGAAGAATAGATGTGTTTTGCAGAAATCAACATCCTATGTTTTAATAGATTAGATTAGTGGTAATAAATCTTTTAAATAACATTAGATTTTAAATAAATTTAAGAATCTTTAAACTAATAAAATGTATTTTATTAAACTAAATTATAACAGTAAAATTTTAAAATTTTAAAAATTATCAATAATTCATCCCCAAAAAACCATTTTCTTTAATCTAAAATCAAAATATTCTGAGTTATAATTCTGCAGAACTCCAAAATTATAAAATGTATTTTCATCATCATATCAAGTCTATTTTAATTTAATATTTCATATGTTTCACAAAAGTATTGTTTTGAAACATTTCACACATATTAAAAACCTTTAACTATACAAAATATTGTTATTTAACATATTATTAGTTAGATGAAAATAATTTATATTCAAATAAAGTGAACTTTGAGTGGAAATAAGAATTTAGTGTAAAAATGATATTAGATATGTAAAATGATATTTTTTGAAAAACAAGAAAAAATGTAAAATGATATTTTTTTGTAAAATGGACGGAATATATATTAGTAGTATGTATACTCTGTAATTGTAGTGGGATTGGATTGAAATTATTATGTTCCCTGACTCTAGGGCAGAAAAGGAAAACATATTAACCTAAATGAAAATTAATCCACGGCATGATAGAAGGAAAAGAAATTGATTGATTTAATCTCATCATGATTAATGTAAAGAACGATCATATTTATGTAAATACAATGGCTTTAAACTTTAAAGGAAAAAGTTGGGTATAGCCACACAAAAAGTTGGCTTCTTCGAATATTTTGAATTAATTTAAAATATTTATCAACCGAATTATATTTTGTCCTCTCTCCAACAACCTTGTGGCATTACATACCGGATCATTGCGTTGTTCCTTCTAAAACAACATGTCTTTTGTTAAAATTTCTATTAATAATTCATATTCTTTTTTCTAAGAACCACATTTGCTATAGAGAAACATATTACGTCTAAAATGTTGATAGGATCGATTCGTATTAGTTATTTAAAGAAAAAGGAATAATCTTTTGATTAACTGGATTTTTAACAATAATAATGTAAATACAGTAAAGGAAAAAACAAAATAAAGAAATAGATGACCAACCAAAGCAATCATATAAAAAGAAGAAACCATTTTCTATTTCTTTAGCTTCAAGCATCTCCACATCACTTCATTACCACTTGATCAATAGAACAAAAGAAAAAGAAGGCAGAAGCTGCTCACAAAACTCTTTTATCAATGGCTACTCAAATCCCCATAGGGACACGAGGAACTATCGGATCGCTTGTACGAAAAGAAATCGACTACTTCAAAAACTTCAATACATGTCCACAGTACGATCCACGGAGAGGCAATTCTGAAGAAAACACCAACGGTTTTCAACAAAGAGATCGTTCATCACGGCTGAGTTCTTGGTTCTCTAGAACAAAATGGAGAAAGAAGAAGAAGCGGCAGAGTTGCGGTGGCGGTGGTAGGTTTTTGCCGAGTATGTGCTCGGCGGTGGAGGTTTCCGGTGAGAGTCGGGTTCCCGGTTTCGACTATAGGATCTTGAAGAATGATGAGAAGGACTTGCGTTTGTAGAGAATTATTTATGTGGATTACGGTAAAGACAATCAAGATCTATAGAAACTTTTTTCCTTTTAAACTTAAATTATGTGTGAATGTATTGCATTTTTATTTGGCAAAAAAAAAAAAAAAATTGTCTTGCATTTTACAATGTCAATGAGCATGTTCGGATTCTTTTTACAAAAGTAAATTACAAATGATAATAAAAAGAGTCATGCTCTTCTTTTCGTTTGGTCCATATGCCGGATGCTAAAGACTTGAGTCTCTGTCGACCATTCTCTTTTTTTTTGGTCATTAATCCGATGTTAAAGACTATACTCATGTGTATATGGTTGAGAATCTGAGAAGCTGGAAAGAATTAATTAAAAGGCAGGACAAAACGATTGTTGGAAGTTTTGTGATTGTCCCAAATTTCACATCCATGGGACACTTAAAACATATCGAAGGAGTATATGTGATGAAAACTTGACGCTTCTTTCCATTCCAGGTAAGGCCATCATGTATCCTTTTTTCCTCATTATATTCGTCAGTGTTCATATCTCGACCGGCTTGCATGCATGTAGGTATATTGCCTTTACATGCATGTTCTTATTGGGTGTGTAACGTGTGTTGACACTTGAAATGGTGCTGAAGAATCTTTTACATGCGTGGTTCCAAACCGTAACTTTATACTTAACTAGGTTGAAAGAAGTTACCAGGTCAGAGTTTTGCTTCAACAAATTCACTTATATATTGTAAACATTTTGCAGCCGCAGATGATTGTTCTTTAGTTTTGTTTCTATTGCAACATGCTCAAATTTTAACTTTACTTTGTAAGATATATGGAAACAGAATGCTTCAAATGTTTATCCTTTTCGAGCATTTACCGACATCCTTACTAATGCAGTCACCCACTGAATCCATGAAATGCTTGGGCTTATCGTAAATGAACATGCTAGTTCCAGTAGCAGTTTTTAGTGCAGAGGACTCTTTTGTGCTTAGTATATTGATCATGGGATTTGTATTGAGATGAAGTTCTAATGATCAGAGATGGATAGCTTAAAGACTATCAATCCACATGGATGCTATGAAGAGTGATCGATCTGTCCATGAACAATCTGTGGATAGTATCCGCGGATGAACAGTAAAAACAGTCTTGTCACTTCAAGCTATTTTAGATTAGCTTCTCTTGTAAGTTAAATTAGTCTAAGAGCTCTCCTCTATATTGTAATCTCTGATTTTCAATTTTAAATCTAAGGAGACTTATTCTCATCTCCAATTCTCTCTCTAATCTCTCTCTTGTTCTTATCCTCTCAAACTCTCTTTAATCTTCTTCTCTTATGTTTTGTTGATTCTATAAATCTCTATCTTTATTCTCTTAAATTCTAACATGGTATCAGAAAAATAGATGTTATTGTTCACTGGTTCTCTTTAATCTCTCAATATTCTCTTATTTGTGTTCTTAAGCTTCATAACCTTCATCATCAATGGAAGATAATGTCCAAGTTAACTCAAGTCTCAAGCCCACTGTCATTCATGTGGTCCTAAAGGGCTTAAACTACAGAACATGGCAGAGAACAACCAAGACCGCAATATGTGGAAGAGGGCTTTGGGAGCACATCCTTGAGGACAAGACGCCACCTGATGAAGAAGACTCAAAAGGAAAGAAAGATGAGGCAACAAAGAAGGAGGAGGCAAGGTGGTTTCAAGAAGACCAGTCAGTTCTTGGTTTTCTCCAAAACTCATTAGATCCCTCCATCCTTGAAGCTTACTCCCACTGTGAAACAGCTAAATCACTTTGGGACACTCTTAAAAAGGTGTATGGTGATGTCTCTAATCTCAGCCGTGTGTATGAAGTGGAGAAGACAATCAGTAACCTTCACCAAGAGGATTGTGAGTTCACCAAGTATCTTGGAAAGTTCTCATCTGCTTTGTCTGAGCTTGACATGTTAAGGCCAAGTACCATGGACCCAAAGGTTCTTAATGAAAGGAAGGAGCAAGACAAGATCTTTGGACTCCTTCTCAATTTGAATACGGTCTACAATGATGTTATCAAGTCCATTCTAAGGGAGACTACTCTTCCTGACTTTGAAGAAGTGTGCTCAAGGATCCAAAAGGAACAAGGGAGCATTGGGCTGTTTGGAGGAAAGGGGGAGCTTGTCACTGCCAACAAGAGTGTGTTCAAGCATGAGGACAGGAAGTACACTTCCTGTGAGCATTACAAGAAGAAGGGACACGCCAAAGACAAGTGTTGGATCCTCCATCCAGATCTCAAGCCATCCAAGTTCAGGGATTCAAAAGCCAACATCTCTCAAGAAGTGACTGAGTGTTAGAGTCAAGATTAGCACTTTCCTAAGAAGGCCTATTCATGAGTTTAGGTCGGCCCAGAATGGAAAGTCGGCAATAAAGCCCAAGGCGGTAAAACTTAGGTTAAACCGAACTCGGGATAACCGACTTACATTAGGGTTTGGAAGGTGTCGGATGCAAGGCGCCGCGCGAGATAAACGGAAGAGAGGGAATCTTCCATAAATATAAAATCGATTTATTTAGGAAGATTTGTAATTATCTCTTATTTCCTTTTTATATTTAGACTGACTTGTAACCCTATATAAGGGAACATCATATCATTCAATAGGAATACGCTTTTCTTAACGTTCGTAGCCAGAGAGACTTTAGCAAAATCAACTTTAACATAATTTTTCTCCGGCGACTTTCGACTTCTTTCTGCCGATTTCCATCTCGGAAAACCGGCATTCAAACCCTAATTTCCCAAATCTCACTGTGTTCTCAAATTCCTCTTTTAGAATCCCTAATTCACAAACCCTAAAATTCTTGCTATCTTTGGATACGCGGAATTACGATCTTACAATTGGCGCCGACTGTGGGGACTTCTAAAAGAAATTTCTGAACGAGATGTCAGGGAATCGTAAGGAGATTGATCAAGAAAACCCTAGGGTTGAATTAAGCGTTCATGATGAAAGTGATTACGACCAGAGTGATCACGAAGACGACGCGGCGAAAGGCGGCAAGCAGTCGCAAGACGCCAAGAATAACAAAGCTCGAGATGACGGCAAACATGCCCCGTCACTCAGCGAAACAGAAGCTCAAATCGAGCAAGACAAGGTCTTAGCCACTCTAATGGCCAAGATCGAGTCACAGAATGACCTGATTAAAACGTTCTCGGAGAAAATCGACCTGCTGCAGACAGAGCAAGCAAAGATCCTTTCAGGACAACAGTCTAGAAAATCCAGGAGAGAGGTGCCGCCGAAGGTGAAAGACAAAGTCGCCAGACGACTGGTCTATAGTACATCCGAGGAAAGCCACCATGAACAGAGCCGTAGCAGCGAGTCCAGGAGCAACTCGTGTAAGGAAAGCAACAAGAAGGATACTCGCGAGCGGAACTCTCATCGGAAGGAAGGGTCTGAAAAACCCAAACGGAGCGAAAGTCGGAGACAGAACGACTGGAGTGATGAGAGGTATTCACCCGATAGGGATGAACATACCAGTCACCGGACACAAGACGTGCACCACAGACAAAATTCGCGACATGAGAATGGCTCGCACCGAGACAACCATCGCCGCGAGCGAAGTATGTCGCACGAGAAAACTCATGGGGCGTCTATTCGCGGAGCAAGTCGCAACCATGTCGAGAAACAACTGATTGAGCTCAAAGACACCCTAAAATAATTGAAAGGGGAGGTCCATGGCGTGAAGGGGTCCGCACCCGAGATCGACCGGATCATCGAAGAAACTCGTAGGACACCCTTCACCTCGCGCATCACAAACACGTATATCAGGCAAAGAGAGAAACTCAGGCTACCGATGTACGACGGCACAAAAGACCCAGCAACCCACCTCACAACGTTCAAAATCATGGCGGCAAAGGCGCGGTTCTCATCAAGCGAGGAGCGTGACATCGGTTTCTGCCAACTATTCACCGAAACCCTGGAAGGGGACGCGCTAAACTGGTTCTCCCGACTCCCCTCCAAATCAATCGATAGTTTCTCCGACCTCACGTGGGCATTCGTAAGGCATCACTTTGCCTACGTTCGTAAGGACACTTCGCTGAGTGCGTTGATGTCGATGACGCAAGAGAAGAAGGAAACACTAAAAGATTTCGTAGAAAGGTTCAGGGCAGTAATGACACGAGCTGAGGCACCAGATAAGTTCACTATCGCGGCCCTGACAAACGCCGTCTGGCATGAGTCGCCTTTTTACCAAGATTTAGTCATCAACCCGCCACTAACCATCGAAGACGCACTCCATCGGGCAAACAAGTTCGTGGAATTGGAAGAGAAGAAGGTCGCATTAGCAAAGAGATTCGGTTCCGGCAAACAAGCAGATAAGAAGGAAGAAAGAGAACCCAGACAGCACTACGACGGTAAGAGCGCCAAAACAATGGTTGTGGACGGCACCGACAAGTCCCGGTCATCAAAACCGTGGAATAAAAGGGGTAAAGAGGCAAAGAAGGCGCAGCAAGCAGCTTCCACTACGGGGGATAAGTACTGCGAATACCATCAAGCTACGTCGCACGACACGGCTGAATGTCGGAATCTCAGAAACGCACTCTATTCCCGACTTTCCAATGAAGAGATCAAGGCGGCCATTGAAAGGTTAAAAAAGGAAGAATCGGGACAAAAGAAGGAAGACAAAGCCGACGAGCAGGCTCCTAAGCAGGATAAACCACCACGGCGTATCAAAAGCATAGCTTTGAAACGTAACCGTGAAGATGAAGAGGAGGAGGACGAAGAAGAAACCCCCAAGACCATCCGAAGAATCAATATGATCATGGGCGGTCTAATCTCCGTAAATGATTCGGTCCGGTCAATCAAGGTCTATGAACGCCTAGCATTAGCCGCGCAAAAGGCGCCTCAACCAATCATGTCGGATGATCCGCCCGTCATCTTTACCGACCAGGATCTCTATGGAACTCACTACCCTCATAATGACCCGCTAGTGGTTGAGCTTCTGATCGGAAGTTGCCAAGTGTCTCGAATACTGGTGGATACCGGGAGCTCGATAGATTTAATTTTCCTAGATACACTCAAAAAGATGGATATTAAGGAGGAAGATATCAAGCAGAAGGCCAAGCCGCTCACCGGGTTCACAAGTGAGACGACGTACACAATTGGAACGATCAAGTTGCCTGTTTTCGCAGGAGGAGTTAACAGATTGGTGAGGTTTCATGTCATTGACAAGCCAACCATCTATAACGTAATCCTCGGAACTCCGTGGCTCTATAACATGAAGGCGGTATCCTCGACATACCATCAATGTCTAAAATTCCCGACACCTAAAGGAATCCAGACAGTCAAAGGATGCCAGAGCGCGAGCCGGTCGTGTTTCGCGAGAGAACACAAGATCAGAGTGCCTTCGTGCATGATCAACACGGAACACGGAAGAAAAGGACCGGAGAAAGAACTGATCCAGCAAGTCATCATCGACGAATCAGATGCAAGCAAGTGTGTAGGTATTGGAGCAGAATTGCCAGACGACATCAAAAGGGAACTGATCGCCTTCCTACAGCAAAACGTTACAACGTTTGCGTGGACAATGAAGGACATGAAGGGTATCAATCCAACCATCACAACTCACGAGCTGAATGTCGATCCGACTTACAAGCCAGTCAAGCAAAAGAGGCGAAAACTCGGCCCTGAAAGAGCTAAAGCAGTCAACGATGAAGTAGAGAAGCTACTTGAAGCCGGTTCAATCCAAGAAGTCAAATACCCCGATTGGTTGGCTAATCCAGTGGTCGTGAAGAAGAAAAACGGGAAGTGGAGAGTATGTGTCGATTTCACGGATCTCAACAAAGCTTGCCCCAAGGATAGTTTCCCGCTACCGCATATCGACCGACTTGTTGAGGCAACGGCCGGGAACGAATTGCTATCATTCATGGATGCGTTCTCAGGGTATAATCAAATCCTCATGAACCCAGACGACAGATAAAAGACGGCCTTCATCACTGAACGCGGCACATATTGCTATAAATTCATGCCTTTCGGTCTTAAAAACGCCGGCGCCACCTACCAGCGGCTGGTAAACCGGATGTTTGCAGGACAACTCGGCGCAACAATGGAGGTTTACATCGACGACATGCTAGTCAAATCTCTGATTGCCTCTCAACATGTCGGCCATTTAAAGGAGTGTTTCAACATCCTTAACCGGTACGGCATGAAGCTCAATCCAACTAAGTGCACATTCGGAGTAACATCAGGAGAGTTCCTTGGATACGTGGTAACCCAGAGAGGAATAGAATCCAATCCAAAACAGATCACAGCTATAATAGACCTGCCATCTCCCAAGAACACTCGAGAGGTACAACGCCTCACTGGCCGCATAGCCGCCTTGAACAGGTTCATATCCCGGTCAACGGATAAATGTCTGCCTTTTTACGAGCTCCTACGAGGGAACAAAAGATTCGTGTGGGACGATAAGTGTCAGGAAGCATTCATCCAACTCAAGGACTACTTGTCGAACCCGCCGATACTGTCTAAACCCGAGAATGGTGAGACATTGTTGCTTTACATCGCCGTTTCAACGACAGCAGTGAGTGGCGTACTATTTCGGGAAGATCGAGGAGAACAGAAGCCGATCTTCTACGTCAGCAAAACGATGAACGGAGCCGAAACCAGGTATCCTGCAATGGAAAAATTGGCTTTCGCAGTCGTCATCTTGGCGCGGAAGCTGCGACCATATTTTCAGTCACATCCGATTGCCGTATTAAGCAGTCAACCTCTTCGAACGATCCTTCATAGCCCGGGACAGTCTGTCCGTCTAGCCAAGTGGGAAATAGAGTTAAGTGAGTACGACATCGAGTACAGGAACAGGACAACCGCCAAGTCGCAGGTGATAGCTGATTTCCTTGTCAAATTATCGCCTGAATTGGACGTCGGGAGATAGAAGATAAAAATTGGAAATTGTTCGTTGACGGGTCCTCATCCAAAAAAGGAGCTGGGATAGGGATACGTCTCATATCACCAACCGGCGAGATTCTAGAGCAGTCATTCAAACTGGGTTTCACGGCGTCTAACAACACAGCCGAGTACGAAGCTTTGTTAGCCGGTCTCAGACTAGCCAGGGAAATCGGAGTACGACATCTCTTGGCCCATTGTGACTCCATGCTTGTAGCCAACCAAATCAACGGAGACTACGAAGCTAAAAATGAACGAATGGAGGCTTACCGAAAGACGGCATTGGAACTCACCAGTTCCTTCGAATTCTTCGATATTGTCCAGATACCAAGGAAGGAGAATGCCCCGGCAGATGCACTCGCGTCGCTGGCGTCTAATCCCAATCTCTGTCGACGGATCCCGGTAGAAACGATCCATGAACCAAGCATTCCGCCCCCTGAGAGCAATCAAGAAGAACCTGAAGAAATAATCCCGAGTGGTGAGGATGACATATGCTACAATATTCAAGCAAAGGACACAGACCTCATCGCTGTCCTAACCGGCGACAATAAAGACTGGCGACTTCCGATAAGAGCATACCTGACAGAAGGAAAGCTCCCAGAAGATAAATGGGAAGCACGACGACTTAAAGTCAAGAGCGCGCGATACACTATACATGAAGGTATCCTCTACAAGTATTCTGCTAACAAGATCCTCCTCAGATGCATAAACGGAGAGGAAGTAAGTCGGTTCTCGAATAAATGCACTCTGGAGCATGCGGAAACCACTCCGGAGGCAGGTCTCTCGCCCTCAAAATCAAGTTGAACGGTCACTATTGGCCAACTATGATAACCGATTGCGAGACCTATTCTAACAAGTGTGAAAAGTGTCAGCGACATGCGCCATTCATACATCGACCTACAGAACTACTCACGACATCAACCGCGGCTTACCCGTTCATGAGATGGGCAATGGACATCGTTGGACCGTTACCATTATCCAATCAAAGACGTTTCCTGCTCATTATGACCGACTACTTCACAAAGTGGGTAGAGGCCAAGGCTTACGTCGCAATCCACGATGTCCAGGTTCAAAATTTCGTCTGGAAATACATAATATGTCGTTTCGGGCTACCTTATGAGATCGTCACAGATAACGGATCACAATTCATCTCGAAAGTATTCGAAGGGTTCTGCAAAAAGTGGGATATACGCCTTAGCAAGTCGACACCGAGGTATCCTCAGGGGAATGGCCAAGCCGAAGCTACAAATAAAACTATCATTGCCGGCATCAAAAAACGCCTTGAAAGCAAAAAAGGAGTTTGGGCAGATGAACTAGACGGAGTCCTCTGGTCGCATAGAACGACACCCCGCAGCGCAACAGGGGCCACCCCATTCTCGTTAGCCTTTGGCGTAGAAGCAATGGTACCAGCAGAAGCTAACATTCACACTCTCCGCCGGTCTCTCATTCCGCACCATACCGAGATCAATGAAAAGATGCTAATCCAAGCTCTTGACACCCTAGAGGAAGAACGGGATCGAGCCCTACTCAGGATTCAAAACTACCAACAGCTCGCAGCTCGGTACTACAACCAGAAAGTCAAGGAACGCCATTTTCAAGTCGGTGACTTCGTCCTCCGCAAAGTTTACGAAAACACCAACGAGTGGAGAGCAGGGAAACTCGGGGAGAAATGGGAAGGACCCTACAAAGTCACAAAAGTCGTCAAACCGGGAGTCTACGAGCTTGAGTCAATGAAAGGCAATGCTTTACCTCGATCCTGGAACTCGGCAAGCCTGAAGGAGTACCACTAAGACGGCAAGGCTGATTTCTTTCTTAAAAAAAAAAAAGATTATGTATTATGAACTACGAGTGACTTGATTCTTCCTCGGGAGATACGTAGGCAGCCTTCACCGGCACAGTCACAAATCTAATAAAATCTTTATCTTTTCAGATAATTTACCGTCTTGAAAGTCAAGCAAAAAGTCAGGTAAGTCCTTTCATTAAATATTCAAATATTTGATACTAAAAAAGCCGAGTATTAAACTCGCAGAAAGCCGAGTATTATTAACTCGCAAAAAGCCGAGTATTAACTCGCAAAAAGCCGAGTATTAAACTCGCAAAAAGCCGAGTATTAAACTCGCAAAAAGCCGAGTATTAAACTCGCAAAAAGCCGAGTATTAAACTCGCATAAAGCCGAGTATTAACTCGCAAAAAGCCGAGTATTAACTCGCAAAAAGCCGAGTATTAAACTCGCAAAAAGCCGAGTATTAAACTCGCAGAAAGACGAGCAAATGACTCGCATCATTAGCATCATGCCTCCTGGCCAGGGGCGTGGTCTTCCTTGCGCTCGAGGTGCACATCGTGGTAAGGAAGAGCCGGGATCCGTCCCGCAAATTCTTCGTGGTAGGGAATAACGAATAAGCCGAGCATAAAAGACTCGCATATTTCCCCGCCCTTAGAACAAAGCCGAGCATTTGTAAGTCTCGCAAAACCGCCTTATGGCAATAGTCGCAAAATTATTTAAGTTCTAAACGGCAAGTTTTAATACGAGTTTAGTCCGACTACTTGAAAGTCGCTAAACCGATTAAATTTGACAAACGAGCTTAATACAAGATTAGTCCGATTACCTAAAGATCATCAATTGGTTAAAATTATCTAGAATAATGGTAAAATCTGTTACAAGCTTAAATGCAGTAACAAGACTTGGCCATAAACCAAAAAAAAAAATTGATCTGCCTTTTAGTTTGGTTTGACGAGAAGGCTTATCACAAACTTAAAATAAATAGGAAAAGGTTCGGAAAACAGGAGAAATTACAAGTGAAACGACAAATACGGACTAAAACTACACTCCCGACAATGATTTCTCCTTCTCAGCAGATTCCCCTTGCGACTTGGACACATCAGCCAAAGACGCTACCTCCGAGCCAACGGACCGAACAAGATCCGCGGGAACAGCCTCCGGGATAACTCCGTGATTAGTTCCGAACTGGTCAATATTGCGCGGAACGGGAGGCGGAGAATCGTGGAGGAGATTAAGAAGAGGATGTTGAACCGGGGAAAGAACGAACGAAAGTTCTTCTTTGGTCACAACCTCTGTCTGATCAATCCTAGCATTCACCGCGATCTCGTCAGCAGCGATCTGATCCAAAAGCTCCTGAGGGAACGAGACGCCTTCACCACTAAGCTTCTCCAGACAATTCTTCAGACCAGAAATTTGGGCTTGCTCAACCTGGAGGGCAACAGCGACGTCTTGATCCTTCACGAACCGCTGAAAAAGGTCAAAATGGGTTTGCGCTTTCGCCCTAACCGCGGCCTCGACCCTATCTCGTTCCTTCCAAATCATGTCGGAATAGAACTTTTGTTGGCCCTCCATCTTCTTCTGCAATTTAAGGAGATCGGCTTCCGACTTCTTTTTAACAAGGGCCAACTCCTCTTCGACTCCACAAAACTTGTCTTTGAGCACCGCGTTATCCGCCGCCAAAGCCTTCTTCTCCTCCTTAGCCTTCTTGAGAAGCTCATCCCGCTTGGTTACCGCGTCGGCCATCTTTTTGGCACTCCAGGAACTCTCCAAGGCCACACGATTCGACGCGGCAATCATCTGGAAGCAAAAAAGGAAATCTTGTCAAAAAATGAGGGAAAAAGAACGAGTAATGATCAATGATAAAGACTTACGGTTGCTTCAGCATGTTTTAGCTTGAGAATGGCGTCTGAGTGAGGAAGCTCCTGCAGAACTGGCCAGTCTCTTTCATTTCCTCGGACGCAGGTCAACATGTCGAAGCACGCCCGCGGGTTATCAATAAACGGAACCTCGCTCTCGTACTGATAAGCGAAGTTGTGGATCGAGGGGCGAGAATCCCCTTCCTTTATAGGAGCACGAGGACGAACATGAACAATCTCTTTACGAGAGATAAACGGTTTCGTATTACCGTACGCGTCGACAACGTCTCCGGTTTCTTGGTAAAAGCGTTGCCACGGATCCAGTCTCTTCTCAGGATCAGTGGTGACCGCCTTGTCAGAGCTAGCGGCCTTACCGGCTACAGCAGCCTTCTTAGCCGACTTCTCCTGATCCGTTCTACCTTCCGCTGATCGCTTCCTAGACGGAACCTTAGGCGGGAGTTTGGGAAGCGGGGCCGCAGCTTCCGGCTGGGCAACTTCCACGGTCTGAGGAACAGCCGGCTTATCTCTCACATCAACTAATTGTCCCCCGCCTTGCGACGACACAGAGACATCCTTCTCCTTCACCGGCTTTGCAGAGGACGAAGACTTGGATGAGATTTTCTTCGAATAGTCAACCGATTCGACTCTTTGCACCTTACCCATCCTTTTTGGTCTCACAAGTTGATCAGGTGTAACTTTCGCCCTGGTATCCCACTTTTCTAAAGAAAAAGGAAAGAGATAAATCAAAAATCAGAAGCAAAAATACACCTATCATGAGACGAAGCAACGAACCTTCGGAAATCCGCGAGAGAGACTTGTTGATACGCACGCGAGTAAGGTCCGACCACTTGCGCAAGCCAAGAGCCTGAATCTGTTCAAGGATAGGAAAGTAGTTGTCGGGATACGGCTTCAAAAAAGATGATCCACTGCAAAGACAAAAAGGAATTAAGTAAATTATCATTTCCAAAAGATAGAAAAATTGGAACGACATCTACCATAATCAGTATTCCAAGACGTCCTGATAAGTTCCATGTGCTCGTCAGGAACGACTAAGGAAGACAATTCGACAAAGAAGTAGGATCGTTGCCAATTGTTAATCTTGTTGGGTGCGTCTGTCAGGATGCGGTTGCCGCTCTTAAATTTGACCGCAAAACATCCCGGGCTAGTAGCCTTCATGCGGTTAATCGACGTCATCTCCTCAAAAATCTGTGCAGTTATGGTGATACCGGCCTCAGCTCCTAACACTAGAAGGCCGACCATGTGACGAACCGCAACGGCTGAAAGTTGGGAGATGGCAATTTCACGACGATGGCAATACGATATCAGCAGATCAGGCAGCGGAAACCAGCAACGGCAACCTCCAGTGTCGGTATTAATAAAGTATGACTCGTAGAGGGTCATATATCCCGGCGGAGGACTCCAGGGACGGTCAAGTGGAAAGGGAATGATGATCCTAATCTTCGGATCCGCCCCACAGTCTTGGAGCATAGACCTGATCGAGGAGGCATTGGATCTAGTCTGGACGACGTTACCAAACATGTCGCTAGGATCGGCCGACAACGCAGAAGGAACATCACCCTCGGAACCTTCCTGACCCACATCGATACCGTCTTCATCACTATCAGAATCCCGTAGCTGAGGTGTGATCAAATCTCCTCGACCGGAACTCTCGGCAGCATCGGTCTGGCGAGATATCTCACGACGACGTCGGAGCTCTTCAATTGCAAAATGAGCCGGATGATTCCTTAAGTCGGACGAAGTATCCGAAGATGAGAGAGTAGGGGCAATAGACTGGCGACTTGGAGAATCGTCCGCAGAAGAGACGGAAACAACTTCTTTGTCTTTACTCGTTGAACAACGGATCAAAGACATGACTAGTGAAGAACAAGCGAAGAACACAGAGAAAAACAAGGGTTCGATCTAAAAAGCTATAGAACCTAGAACGGAGCAGCGGCGGAGCGATAATCGGAAAAATAAGTATCGAGAGAGAGAGGATTACCTTCCAAACTTCTTCTCTTGAGCGAAATGAAGAATGAGAAGCAAGAGAGAGCTACTTATAATGAAAATGACGGCGCACAACTCGAGGCACACCACTACCGAGGTGACGATTCATGTTTCGTACCTAACCGGTGATTAGACCGAAAGTCAATCCCGGTTTGGCCGAACCTACCAACGGATTCAAACCGACCCGTAGTAGGATAGGACGAAACAGCCCAAAGAGAATATGGGCCTCAAAGAAAATGAAGTTCGTGGGGCAACAAACCTTGGGCCTACAAAAAATCATCTCTTAAACCAAGTTAACTTCCCGTAATGCCGACTTAAATTGAAGTCGCCACACTGGGGGGGGGGGGCTTATTGTTAGAGTCAAGATTAGCACTTTCCTAAGAAGGCCTATTCATGAGTTTAGGTCGGCCCAGAATGGAAAGTCGGCAATAAAGCCCAAGGCGGTAAAACTTAGGTTAAACCGAACTCGGGATAACCGACTTACATTAGGGTTTGGAAGGTGTCGGATGCAAGGCGCCGCGCGAGATAAACGGAAGAGAGGGAATCTTCCATAAATATAAAATCGATTTATTTAGGAAGATTTGTAATTATCTCTTATTTCCTTTTTATATTTAGACCGACTTGTAACCCTATATAAGGGAACATCATATCATTCAATAGGAATACGCTTTTCTTAACCTTCGTAGCCAGAGAGACTTTAGCAAAATCAACTTTAACATAATTTCTCTCCGGCGACTTTCGACTTCTTTCTGCCGATTTCCATCTCGGAAAACCGGCATTCAAACCCTAATTTCTCAAATCTCACTGTGTTCTCAAATTCCTCTTTTAGAATCCCTAATTCACAAACCCTAAAATTCTTGCTATCTTTGGATACGCGGAATTACGATCTTACACTGAGCAAGCGACTTCATCCACTCAAGGAGGAGAGATTGCCTTGTTCACTAACACTGAGTATGTGAGAAGAAGTGACCTGGAGGATCTCATCAAGGCTTATGCCTATAAAACCTCTGGTATCACGCTCTTGTCTCATAAATTGCTAGCTCAATCTGATCAGAAAATGGTAGTAGACTCAGGAGCTTCTCACCATATGATTAGTGATGCTAAGTTGTTAAAAGACATTAAACCGGCTCTAGGTAGAGTAACTATTGTTGATGGTCAAGGTATTCCCATTGCAGGGACAGGAAAGTTAAGACTCTTTAACAAGGATAGTGATGCTTTCTTTGTGCCTAAGTTTAAGTCTAATCTTCTGTCTGTGAAAAGGATTACAAATGATCTGAATTGCAATGTTATATTTGGGCATAATGAAGTTTGCTTTCAGGATATTAAGAATGGCAAGGTACTTGGAAGAGGTGGAACACAAGATGAGCTTTACCTCCTTGAAAACACTTCTCCAAGCAATTCGGATTCTTTAGCTTTCAATTCCGGTTTTTCTGTTAATCAAAATGCTTTGTGGCATGCTAGACTTGGTCATCCTCATGTGCGTGCTCTAATTTTAATGTTGCCTAATGCTAACTTTGATCATTCAACTTGTGAAGCTTGCATTCTTGGTAAACATTGTAGAACTGTCTTTCCTAAATCTGCTACTATCTATGAAAAATGCTTTGATCTAGTGCATTCTGATGTTTGGACTTCACCTTGTTTATCTAGAGATGGGAAAAAATATTTTGTGACTTTCATAGATGAGAAATCGAAATATACTTGGGTCACTTTGATCCCATCTAAAGATAGGGTTTATGAAGCTTTCATTCAATTTCAAAATTATACTACTAATCAGTTTAATGCAAAGATCAAAGTGTTTAGATCAGATAATGGAGGAGAGTATACAAGCCAAAGATTAAAAGCCAACCTGAACAAACATGGAATCCTACACCAAAAAAGCTGTCCACATACACCCCAACAAAATGGAGTGGCTGAGAGAAAGAACAGACATCTCATGGAAGTTGCTAGGTCCATGATGTTTCATACCAATGTGCCTAAAAGATTTTGGGGAGATGCGGTCTTAGCAGCTTGCTATCTCATCAATAGGACTCCAACAAAAGTTCTCCAAGACATCTCACCATTTGAGGTATTAAACAAAACCCAACCCTTTATTGAACACTTACGTGTGTTTGGGTGTGTGTGTTTTGTCTACAATTCAGGTGATCAAAGAAACAAGCTAAAAGCTAAGAGCACCAAGTGCATGTTCTTTGGATATTCAACTACTCAAAAGGGGTAAAAATGCTATGATCCAATCAACAACCGCACCTATGTCTCAAGGGATGTCAAGTTCATGGAAGGAAAGGGCTATTTTGAAAAGAGGGATTGGGAAGAATTGAAAGACCTTTCAAGATCACCTTCCGACCTTGCTACAAGTCTGAGGTTTCTCTTTGATCATTTGGGGAATGACTCTCCTAAGTTACCAATACAAAGGGAAACAGAAACAGGAAGTCATCAAGAGGAGTTGCAAGAAGAAGAACCAGTGGCAGCAAATCAAGAACCCACTCAAACTCAAGAGGAAGTTCTACCTCAGATTCAAGATCAAACAAATTTGAATATGAATGAGGAGGAGACAACTCATCTTGAAGAAGAAGAAATGGGTGTTGAGGAAGTTGCTCAACCGGTGCAACAACTCAAAAGAAGCAATAGAGAAAAGAAGGATCCATCAATCTGGATCAACAAGAAGTTCTACTTCAACAATCAGGCCGTTGCTCATCCCAACCAATCCATGTGTTATATTGACTTGTTACCATCAAGTCATCGGGCCTTTCTTGGGAAGCTAGAGATGAATCATGTTCCTAAAACCTATGAAGAGGCTAGGGACACTAATGTATGGATGGATGCTGTGATTGATGAGAAAGAGGGCTATGGAAAGGAATCATACTTGGAATGTTGAACATTTACCAAAAGGAAAGAAAGATGTTAGCTCTAAATGGGTATTCACAATCAAGTATAAGAGCAATGGGGATATAGAGAGGTATAAGGCAAGGCTGGTGGCTAGAGGATTCACTCAGACTTATGGAGAAGACTACACTGACACCTTAGCACCAGTAGCAAAGCTGCACACTGTAAGAGTTACTCTCTCCTTAGCTACTAATCTTTCATGGGATCTATGGCAGATGGATGTCAAAAACGCTTTCCTACAAGGAGAACTTGAAGAAGAGGTGTACATGACTCCACCATCAGGTCTTGAACAGTTTTGTAAGACAGGGAAAGTGTTGAGGTTGAGAAGAGCTATCTATGGTCTGAAGCAGTCACCACGAGCCTGGTATCACAAGCTGAGCCACACTCTTATGGATCATGGGTTCAGGAAGTCTCAAGCTGACCATACCTTGTTCACTCTTCAAAGCTCCTCAGGCGTGGTTGTGGTACTCATATATGTGGATGATCTGATCATTACTGGCAGTGATAAACCAGGGATCCAATCCACCAAAGCATTCCTCAAAAGCTCATTTGACATCAAGGACCTCGGTGAGTTGAAATACTTCTTGGGAATTGAAGTGTGCAGATTTCAAGATGGTATGTTCCTGTCCCAAAGAAAGTATGTGAAGGACTTGTTGACAGAAACAGGAATGCAAGAGAGCAAGATAGTTAAAACTCCTCTTGAAGATGGTTACCAAGTCAATAGAAAGGGGGAGAAATCAGACTATGAGAAGTTCAAGGATGTGTCTATATACAGGAGAATGGTTGGGAAGCTCATCTACCTTACACTCACTAGACCAGACCTATGTTTTGCTGTGAATCAAGTCAGCCAACATATGCAAACACCTACTGTCCACCATTGGAGCATGATAAAAAGGATACTCAGATATCTCAAGGGCTCTCAAGGACAAGGTATTTGGATGGGCAAGAATGACAGCACTGAGATTGTTGGGTATTGTGATGCAGATTGGGTTGGTGATAAGAGTGATAGGAGATCCACAACCGGTTATTGCACCTTTATTGGAGGAAACTTAGTGACTTGGAAGACCAAGAAGCGGAAGGTTGTTTCCTGCTCAAGCGCTGAAGCTAAGTATAGAGCAATGAGAAAACTCACAAACGAGTTGACATGGTTGAAGGCTCTCCTTAAAGACTTTAGCATTGAGCAATCAAGTCCCATTACCTTCCATTAAGACAATCAAGCTGCAATCTATATAGCCACAAACTCGGTGTTCCATGAAAGGACTAAACACATAGAGATTGATTGTCACAAGGTCAGGGAGAAGATTGAGGATGGAACTGTCTTACCCTGCTATACAAGAAGTGAAGATCAGTTAGCAGACATCTTCACCAAAGCTGCAAGTGTCAAGGTTTGCGATCACATCTTTAGCAAGCTAGGACTTGTATCCATTCATGATTAGAACTCTCCTGATTCATGAACAGCATACTCTTTTTCCCTTGATGTGGTTTTGTCCCAAGTGGTTTTCCATATCAAGGTTTTTAAGGAGGTGTTGCCATGATCATTCCAAGCTTAGCCTTTAGGGTGATTCCAAAGTCTAAGCTTGAGGGGGAGTATTGATCATGAGATATCTATTGAGATGAAGTTCTAATGATCAGAGATGGATAGCTTAAAGACTATCAGTCCACATGGATGCTATGAAGAGTGTACGATCTGTCCATGAAGAATCCGTGGATAGTATCTGCGGATGAACAGTAAAAACAGTCTTGTCACTTCAAGCTATTGGAGATTAGCTTCTCTTGTAAGCTAAATTAGTTTAAGAGCTCTCTTCTATGTTGTAACCTCTGATTTTGAATTTTAAATCTAAGGAGACTTATTCTCATCTCCAGTTATTTCTCTAATCTCTCTCTTGTTCTTATCCTCTCAAACTCTCTCTAATCTTCTTCTCTTATGTTTTGTTGATTCTATAAATCTCTATCTTTATTTTCTTAAATTCTAACAAGTATATGAAACACATTGAAATGTTACAACTTGATTTTCATGCCAACTAAATCAGAAGACATAATCAAGTGACAAATAGTGTTGGAACTTGATAAACTTCACATAATATTGGCTATACTTTATGGAGAGCGCAATAGAAAGAAAAGAAGAACCATCGGTACGAGTTCAAAGACAAATGGTGTCAGGACAAATACACTTCACACATTCATGTGCAACGCAGAGAATGGCAGAGGTCAAGAAGAGAATAAAAAGAAAAATTATGGGCTCATAGTTTCAACTACAACAAGATGCTAAAATAATGATCTCCTGGCTGTCTTCGAGAATGCTAAAGATTTGTCTGGTTCTGAGTTGGACATGACGCACCCACATGGACCGTCAAAATCTCTAGATATCATTGGGCTTTTGTTTATTTATAAACGTTCATGTTTCTTTCATTAGCTTCTTTGATGAACTCACAAGTGTTTTCTTCTTTTTCATTTATTAAAATGATTTGATGAACTTTTAGAGCATCTAAAATTATTCAAAGCTTTATATTTAAAACACACACACACGTGTTTTTGATGTCTAACATAGTTCTTCACTTCTTCTTGATACATCAAACACGACTTCAACATTCACGGATCAGGCGGCCTGCGGCCTACCAAATAATTCCTCTTTGTTTTATTATTGTCAACAATAGCTTTATATATTAAATCAAAATTGTTTATTTGATTATCATCTCAAAGAATTAACTAATTTAACTCGTTTGATCTTTTTTTATATATATTAAAAATAAATATCACGTGTTTTTTTGTCACATTTGTAAGAAAATCAGTCCTACGAATTAAAACTATATCTAGATATATAAAAGCTTTTCTAAAAAATTTAAAGAGATGTAACTCTATCCTACAGCTCGGCCTAAGGATCGGATCTGATCACTATAACTTCCTCTTCGTTGTGAAACGATATCTTAATAGGGCATGTGGACATATTTAGCAACCTCCAAATATGTTAATATGAGGCTTCTACATATCTATCGAATATATGTGTATATAAGTCAATGTTTTTTTTTAAGTCATTATTTTGTGTATAATATTTATACTTTGAGTTATTCCTCTTATTAAACTACTAGGCTAGATCTAAAATATGGCTGTAACATGACATCTAAAAAGATAAACTCATTGGTTTATTCTTTTCTTCACATCTATTTTAGAAAACTATGCTTTATAATACTGTAGTACATGTTTAAATTTGGATTTCATTCAAAATAGGTAACATCTAATCCTTTTTAAAAATAAAAACTAATCATTTTAAGAAAGAAAAAGAAACATAGACTTTAATGTTATTAGTAAATTAACAATAAATACCTTTTTATTGAAGAAAATTTATTTATAATATTTCTTAGTAAAAAATCATAGATATGAAAATCTCAACACAAAATAGAAAGAATTATTCATTTTACCAGTAAACTGTTCATAAAGAACTAAAAATAAAACCAAAGACTAAAAATTATCCTACTAATGAGGAAACCCCAAAATTATACATTTATACATAATTTTTTAACACAAATAAAACAAAAATCATCTGCCCTACTTTGTTATGATTTTTACATATTAAAGAACCTATTTTTGGTGCTATTTATACATATTAAAGAACCTATTTTTTCTTTCAGTCAATGGCTAAGTGTTAATAAGCCTATTTTGGTGCTATTTTGGAATCACATATTAAAGAACCTATGCTAAGCCCTATCATGTCTTCTATCTGTCCTACTTGGAATTATACCTCTAATCATGCGTCTGATCCTCATGGACGGGTTATTCTGATCTAGAAGTATCCTGTAAATGTTACTGTGTTGGAGCAATCTAGGCAAGCACTGACCTGTGAAGTCACTATCTTACACAGTCAGAGATTTACTTGTACTGTGATCTATGCTTCAAATACTAGTGCTGAGAGGTGGGTTGAGCTCATTGATCTTCATTGTAGACTGTCTTTGGATTCTCGTCCTTGGATGGTCTGTGGTGACTTCAACCAAATATTGCACCCAGCGGAGCACTCGCTTACTTCCGTAAACCATCTTTCTCCTGACATGATTGAACCTCGGGACTGCCTCCAACAGATTGGCCTTTTTGACTTGCGCTATCAAGGCCTCTTTAACACCTGGTCCAATAATCAACCCCTCTCTCCTATTACTAAGAAACTTGACCGCTTGCTAGTAAATCAACCCTGGATCTCTATCCTCCCCAGCAGCCTTGCCACCTTTCTCCCTCCTGAATTCTCTGACCATAGTCCCTGCCTTCTTGATCTAGCCACTCCTTTACCCCAAGCCGGAACCAAGCCTTTTAAATTTTTCAATGACCTATCCAAGCATCCCTCTTTCTTAGCCACGGTGGAAGATGGGTGGATTCTAGCCGGAAACCCTGCGAACAGTATCACTGAGCTTTGTTGGAAACTGAAATCTTTAAAGAGTGCACTAATCACACTAAATAGAGAGAATTTTTCGAAAATTCAGGAGAGAGTTTCTATTGCTAACAGTTTGTTAAAAGTTGTGCAGGTTCAAGCTTTGCAACAACCATCTACCCTTCTTTTTCAACAAGAAAGGGAACTACACAACCGCTGGACTTTTCTAAGATCAATTGAGGAGGCTTATTTCAAACAAAAATCTCGGGTCAACTGGCTTAAAGAAGGAGACTTCAGTAACTCTTATTTTTTCAGGGTGGCGGTTGTTAGAGCGACATATAACTCGATCAGGTCTTTCAAATTGTCAACTGGGGAATTAATCACTGATGCAATTGCCATGAGCACCCATGCAGTTGATCATTTTAGAAGCATCCTTGCCCCTGCTATCTTGCTGCAGACAAGCTCCACTATCTCTTGGTTCCAGCAGCTTCTCTCCTATAGATGCACTGATGCAATCAAACAAAGCATGTCAACAGTTCCATCGCAGGCAGAAATATCTTCGTTTCTTCTGAGATTGAACCCAAATAAGGCTCATGGGCCTGATGGTCTTACCTCTGGGTTTTTCAAAGCTTCATGGTCAATTGTTGGATCAGAGGTGATAAATTATGTGCTTCAATTTTTTGCCTCAGCCTTCATGCCATCTTCTGCAAATGCGACTATTCTGGCTCTAGTTCCAAAACATCCGAGTGCTTTAGCGATGGGAGACTACCGGCCCATTTCTTGCTGCACAACAATCTACAAGGCAATATCAAAGATGTTAGTTTCAAAGTTGAAGCCAATACTTCCGGAGCTAATTTTGCCTAATCAGACAGCGTTTGTGCAAGGGCGATTACTGGTAGAAAACACAATCTTGGCTACTGAAATCGTAAATGACTATCATCGCGAGAAGGGACCAAAAAGAATTGCAATTAAAGTCGATATAGCCAAGGCATTTGATACGGTAAACTAGAATTTTGTCCTCAACTATTTGGCGGGAATAGGAGTCCCTAACACTTATCTCATGTGGCTAAGGGCATCATCTGTACACCAAACTTTACAATTGGATACAATGGTCGTGTTCATGGTTATTTCAGGAGCTCTAGAGGTTTACGACAGGGTGATCCCTTGTCGCCCTATCTCTTTGTTATAGTTATGAATTGTCTATCCAATCTTCTAAACAATGCAGCAGAAGAGGGTTTATTTGGCTATCATCATAAATGCAAGGATTCTAAATTGACCCACCTGTGTTTCGCGGATGACCTACTGATTTTCACCGATGGCTCTGTTGACTCGGTCCAGTGTATTCTGTGAATTCTGAATGACTTCCAGCAGCTCTCCGGTCTAGCAATGAGCGTCCAGAAGACATCCTTTTTCACCTCTGGTCTGTCACAAAATGAAGCTGCTCAAATTAGTTCAACTACTGGTTTATCTCACGGTCTTCTGCCGATAAGATACTTAGGTATTCCCCTTCACTCAAAGAAACTGTCTTTAAGTAACTGTGAGCCATTACTTCAAAGCATTAAAGGCAAAGTCAATACCTGGAGCGCGAGATCCCTCTCGTTTGTTGGGAGATTATTGCTGATCAACACGGTCATTGCGGGTATAACTAACTTATGGTGCTCCTCGTTTGTTATACCTAAAGCATGCATTAAAAAGATTAATTCTATCTGCGGAGCTTACTTATGGAAAGGGACGACTGAAAGGACATTATTCAGCTCGGGTTTCTTGGGAGACGGCTACATTATCAAAAGCTGAAGGTGGTTTAGGTTGTAGAGATTTGGTTACTTGGAACAAGGCTTGCATGATGAAGCTGATTTGGATGTTGTTTTGCAACTCCAGATCAATCTGGGTTGCGTGGTTTACGAAAGAAGTTCTCTGTGGTTGTGTGAGCAATTTCTGGACCACCAAGACAAAGCAAAAAAATTCTTGGCTTGCTAACAAACTAATCAAGATGAGAAATGAGGCATACGACTGGATAAAAATTAGAGTTGAAAATGGAAGGAAAGCTCGATTTTGGACTGATCATTGGTCACCATTTGGAAACCTCTCAAAATTCATACCTTCGGGTCTGAACTCGCGAATGGGGATCGCTCCTAATGCTACTATTGCAGATATCTACAGGAATGAGTCGTGGATTATTCAGCCTGCTCGATCTAAAAATCAAGTGCAAATTCAATCTTATCTCTCAGACCTGCAATTATCTGATTCGAAGGACTATTATGAATGGGAAGTGGAATCTGTCATCTGGCCAAAATCCAGAACAGGAAGTATGTACAAGATTCTAAAAGGCCAAGGAATTCTAATACCATGGAAAAAGATTGTTTGGCTATCTAATGGGATTCCAAAGCACTCGTTTCTGACTTGGTTATTTGTTCTTAACCGTTGTCCAATGAAGGACCGACTTCTCTCATGGGGCTTGGCTGTTGATCCGAATTGTCTCTTATGCAATGCCAATCCTGAGTCGCGGAATCACATCTTCTTCGATTGCCCTTATAGCTGGGAAATTTGGTTTGCGACGGCAAGCAGATGCTCCGCTCCTTCAACTAGGAATTGGGATACAAATATTGCGGGATTACTGAACCTGCAAGGCAACAAATCAAAGAAGACTCTCAGCATCATAGCCTGGCAATGTGTTATCTATCTGGTTTGGCAGGAAAGAAACACGAGACTTCATCGAGCAACTTACAGATCGGCAACTTCAATTCTCTCGGCTATTGACTCTCTGATCAGGAATAAGTGCTATGCCTTCCGTGACACGAATTCGCCATTATCCTCTGCTATGTTCCAGCTCTGGTTTGCAGGATCATCCTCAGGTCAACCTTAATTCAATCGGTGATTGCTCAAAGGAGAGACGTCTCGTTTCTCAATCGACTGCCAAAAAGTTTTTGAAAATCAAAACATTATTGGGCTTACTAGGTTCTCAAGTATGTGACTAGGCTTATCCTTCTTTTACTACTGGGCTAAACCTCAGGAAAAACTAAGGTCTTTGACTGGGGCTTGTATTGTTTTTTTCTATTGCATTTAAATTGAAAGTTTATGTTCAAAAAAAAATGTTCAAAAAAACACCTTTTTTGCTTTGTAAGAAAATGTCCTTTTGTTTTTGGGGTAAGAAAATCCCATTTTAATTTTTTTTTCGGTCATAAAAATATCGAGAGGACGTGTGGAGGAACAAACTAGAAGCTACAAGCAGCCTACAGTGTTGGGGCGAAAAGATCGGAACGTTCACAACCGTTGGATCTTCACTTCATTTTTCTCTCTCTTTCTTCTTCCCTGCTCTGCCAGCTGACCTGTGGGTTTGCAGATATTCAAACAACTCACCCCCTTTTGTTCGCCTCTCTCTCGTATTATGATGAGCTGATTAGGGTTTCTGGATTTTGATTGAAAAAACCGTACCTTTTCGATTTCAGCGGATTTGGAATCTTTCTCGTGTATAATCCTTCCTCCGCCGGCGAAAGTCAGGCAGATAGAAGATAACGTGGAGGATGACGGATTCAAGTCTGATGATGCCGGTGGAGATGGCACAAATCTTCGCGACGACGGCGATGACGAATTGGTGGGACGATGTTAACGAGTCAACTCACTGGCAGGATGGGATCTTCTTCGCTCTCTGTGGAGCTTATGCTCTAGTTTCCGCCATCGCTCTTGTACGATTCTCTCTCTCTCGCTCTCTCGCTCTCTCTCTCTCGCTCTCTCTTTTTACAGCTCAAATTCCTCGTCGTTGAACAAATTCAGACTTTTCTTCTTCGTTGTGGTTGAATTATTGTTTGGGGTTAGGCAGATACGATTGATTTAAGTGTTTAGGTTCTTGATTTGAGGGTGTCTATGTCAAATTTCTTGCGTGCTGGAACTGTCTTTCCTCTTATGTTAAAAAGAACATATCCTGGACATAAAAATCTGGTGACAATCTTTCTCTGTTATTTCATTTGATGAAACATCGTTTTCTTTCTAAATCATTGAATTTAAAATACTGAGGAGAAATTATTCGATTGGGAAAGTTCTATACTTTATTTTTCTGGTAGATTTTGGATGTGTTGCAATTGTTGACCTTGTCTGAACTGGATTCTGGCAGGTCCAACTGGTAAGGATCCAAATGAGAGTGCCTGAGTATGGCTGGACCACTCAGAAGGTGTTTCATCTTATGAACTTTGTCGTCAATGGAGGTGATCATCTGTGCTTATGATAGGATTTTGTGTTTTTATTTGTTTCCTCCAGAACCTTAGGTTATCGGCTTTACTTTCCTCTTTTTGTTCTTTGTGCAGTTCGTGCGGTTCTATTTGGATTTCACCATCAAGTCTTTCTCGTGCATCCCAAGGTGAGAGTCTCCATAAGGCTTGAGTCATGTTTTAGTGACATTAACCGCTTGTGTTGGTTCTTATTTAAAGGAAATTCGACTTTGAACACAAAATAAGATGTTTATGTCAATTTTATATCTATCCTGTATCTCTGCTCAAAATAAGTGTTCTCAACGTAATTCTGGTTTTTGTTTGTTTGATCTTGAAGACGATGGAGTTTGAATACTACATTTTTAAGTATCTAATGTTGCTGCTGAGGTAATGCAGGCTCTTTGTTGGATATTATTGGATCTTCCGGGGCTCCTCTTTTTCTCGGCTTACACGTTGCTTGTTCTTTTCTGGGCAGAGATATACCACCAGGCAAGTACCTAAATTTTTCTTATGTGCATATTCTTTCTTTTTAATCAACCAGACAAACTCTGAATGAATATATTGTTGCCACTAATGAGCAGGCAAGAAGCTTACCAACGGATAAGCTGAGGATAACATATATTTCAGTCAATGTGGCTGTATATTTGGCTCAGGTTCATGTCTGATTCTTTTTTTTTTCCTTTCAACTTTGTATGTTGTAGTTGCGGAATTCCTGAGATCCATTTATAATGCATATTGCAATTATCAGTCTTTAGAAATTATAGATTCTGCATGTTTTCTACCATGTCTTTGTCTCATTAACTTTGTAGCCATTCTTTGCTACAAAGAATCTGTGTGAACCTTTCTCACTTTTGTAGAAATTTTCAAAGTTTGTCTTGTAATTGATGTCTCTATCAGGTTGTTATCTGGGTATGCATGTGGGTAAATGATAACAGCACTGTGGAGTTAGTTGGAAAGGTTTTTATGGCAGGTAGGTTTTTTTGTTTGGTCAAGCAAGTTTGTGTCCTTTACTTCTCAATCTTAAATGCTCTTTCTCTTCTCTAAACTTATTGTTGGGATATTTTCCTTCCTCTTCTAGTTGTGTCTTTCATTGCTGCGTTAGGCTTCTTGCTGTACGGAGGAAGGTATGTGTTTTTATTTGTTTATTTCTAGCTGTCGCGTAATCAAATTGTATGGAAGTTCTTCAATGGCTTTACTATTCTCATGTGTTTCTTTGTATGGTACGTAGATTGTTTTTTATGCTAAGAAGGTTCCCTATTGAGTCAAAAGGAAGAAGGAAGAAGCTCCATGAGGTAGTCATTGTGCTTGTGCATCTTTGTCTTAGTTCCATAGAATAGAACTTTGCCTTCAATTTCGCTGATGTTTGATCGCTTAGCCTTTGTAATTGAAATGAGTTTTCATTGCAGGTTGGATCTGTGACAGCCATATGCTTTACATGCTTCCTCATAAGATGCATTGTGGTAAGCTCTGAGTTATAACCTAAAAAACGAAATATTTATCTTCTCTTCAGTTATTATTGCAGTTGTGGTGATGATTGTTCCTTTTATGTTATCCTTGCAAACTTTCAGGTGGCTGTATCAGCTTTTGACAGGGACTTAACGCTCGATGTTCTTGATCATCCGGTTCTGAACTTAATCTACTATATGGTAAGTAAAGTAACCACACCTTCATATTTCTCTGCGTCTGTTTCTTCAGTAACTGGAAGTATATTATAGGTGGTTGAAGTACTTCCATCGGCACTAGTCCTGTTCATTCTGCGTAAGCTACCTCCAAAGAGAGTTTCAGCTCAATACCATCCGATTCAGTAAACCTTTTGTCTGAAGCCATGACACGGTGAGTCTGATGATGTTTCAAGAGAGTAAAAATTCAGTTAAGAAAACTCGAGCAAAAGAAGAATAAGTGTGGAATCTGCGTGAGTTTTTGGAATGCACGTATCAATCATCATATATATATGATTTGATTTTACAGCTTTTGTAGTAAGCCGACCTTGACTTTTTGTTTGGTAATTATATTGTCGTTTTATGTACTTGGAAAATATCTGTTCAGGACGAGAAGTTTTAACATTTGCTGGCGGATATATTTTATGTTTGGTTCAAAATAACCAATTGTTTACTTTTGTGTTTATTCTCTCTCTTTTTGTCAACGAAAAATAAAACCAAACTTACAAATGGAACTGTTTGATTAATAACATGTGAGAAAGCGAGACAGACGGTAGCGTAACCAAGTCAAAAGTTATAAATCTCGTTAAAACATTGTACTAAACTTCTAATAATTGATCTAACAGAGTGACAAACACAAATCAAAGCCCTAGGCTCTGTTTTGCTCCGCGGCTAGGTCTCTATTATCTCTCGTCTCTTTTCTGGAGTTCAGATGTTTTCAAACCTGTAAAAAAGAAGGAAAATTTCGTAATAAATTTGCAGTATACGATGCTAAATCAAATGTGTCACACTTGTGTTGAATCCCTTTTGGTTATCGAATCAACAGCAGTTCCAGTTCATAACAAAAAACACCCTTTCAAGTTTATGTTTCTGGTAATATGTCATGGACTATTTAAAATAGACGAAACTTCAAACTTTAAACTTGAAAGTGTGGGTTTTTTAATAGAGGTACTAGGTTTGTGAAAATTCTCTGCTTGCTTCTTCTTCTTCTTTGCTTAGCTAGCTGTGATACAAGCCTTTGTGTAAGGATGAGGAAACTGAATATGTTGTATTGGCAGTTAAAGATCATACAAGAAAAGCAATTGGTCACTAATGGATCCCATGGACATGCTCTACGCTTGTAGTATTCTGTACAAGACCCGGTTGCCTCTTGTCTTGGCTTTCAACAAAACTGATGTGGCAGATCACAAGTTTGCTGTAGAGGTACTGTCTTATCAGTATTGAATCTATTGATCATCACCGAGCAGAATATCTCTTTAATGCTTTGGTATTAACTTGGGTTTAAGCAGTGGATGGAAGATTTCGAGGTATTTCAAGCAGCGATACAGTCTGATAACTCGTACACATCGACCTTAGCTAACAGTCTCTCCCTCTCACTCCACGAGTTCTACCGGAATATAAGATCTGTTGGTGTTTCTGCAATCACTGGTGCTGGAATGGATGACTTCTTTAAAGCCATTGAAGCAAGTGCTGATGAATACATGGAAACTTACAAGTAAGGATGCACTCTTCTTCTCTTTGATTTACCTTTTTTTGCAGGATCTGTCTGCAAGTTCCATGCTTATGATTTGTGTTTCTTTCTCTTCAGGGCTGAGCTTGACAAGAGAAAGGCGGAGCAGGAGCAGTTGGAAGAAGAGCGAAGGGAAAAGGAGATGGAGAAAGTAAGAAAGGATATGGAGAGTTCTCAGGGAGGGACAGTGGTACTAAACACTGGTTTGAAAGATAGAGATGCAGCAGAGAAGATGATGCTAGAGGAGGATGATGAGGACTTTCAGATTGAAGAAGACAGTGATGATGCCATATATGAGGATGATGAAGATGAGGAGATGAATCGTTTCTACCTGTAAATTAAACTCAAATACCAAATCTTTCAGACTTCATCAAGTTTGACTTCATCAAGTTTCTGTGTGAGACATTGTATAATGATCTATTGACTATTATAAACTAGAATTTGTACAGAATTTGCGTTCATATATGCACAAGGAGGGTAACACATATGTGCAAGTCATACAAGGAAAAAAACTAACAAAAACTTCCACATTATCCACAAGTATAACGATCAAGAGTTGATGAATGAGTACATCATCTGCCCTTCTAACATTATCTGAACACGCTTGAACTATGTTTGTGTGGCTGGTCTTTTTGAGGAAGATCAAGATTCAGTCTTGGTGGATTTCATGAGCAAACCTCACATCTTCTGGCCGTGCAATAACGACAGGCTCATCAGCGAATAAGGCTTTGAGGAAAGATGAAGTTTTCAAGGGACGTCGATCAGTCATTCGTGGATACACAAATGCCAAGAAGTAGTACGCGTGGCCTGCTATCATTCCCAAAAAATCACCCCAGGCATTTGCACCAACAAGGATAGAGAATCCAAGAAGCACCTGCAATGTCAGAATTTGTCTTAATAAACTATAGCTCTAGTTAGCCAACTCCTAGAAGTAAAAGAGAAAATCCAACTCACCCATGGTAAATACGCTGCTGTAAAATTGAAAAGGCCAAGGAAACTCATGTGGATGTAAGGATTTTGTTTGCTCCATACATAGACCTGCAAGATGGTAATGGTATCGTGAGATGAATTCTATACCCATTAAGGAATTGGTTTGGAATTGCAGTATGGAGAGGTAGAAATGTTACCATCATGAAAGTTAATGAGTTGCTAAGGAAGATGATTGTGGAGAAAGAGACGGACAAATAAGGTATCATTCCGCCAATGAGAACAATACCGGTTGCTCCAAATAAGAGCATGTAAAGGAAATCCGCAGTCTTTCCCCTGAAAGAGTTTTCTTCTAGGAGTTTGCAATATCGAGCTAGAAAGAACATATGGAACAAGAAGTCCAAATCTGCAATGTACATTCATAATAAGAGAAAGTAGTTAAATTTCAATGCCAAACACTCAAAAATCCCACTAACAAGTCTTAGCTAGACATTATCCTGAGTCTAGAAGTCCAAGGAGACAAATTCAAATGATCCGAGGAGAGAGCAAAGAAAAATTTTCTCAGAAAACTAAAAATGTATCAAACTCAAGAGTTGAAGACGATTAGATTACCCATCTTTCGGAAATAAAGGAAATTTGTAACGAGGCGCCAGAATTGGTATTGCTTCATCACCAGAGTGGGATTCAGGTAGAGGTTATAAGGAGATATAATCTGCAAAAAACCACAAGACTTGAGCTCATTAGCCACCCCAACACAAAAACGAAACTAATCAGATCATTAAGAGCAAAAGTTAAAAAGCTTTAAACGGAGAACGTGGATGCATACATACCTCGAGCGAACATCCGACGGTGGTGACTACAGCCGCTGTCAAATACGACCGGGTTATAATCGGCATCTGTTTGTACCATTCTTCTACAGCTTCAGCCATACCTCACAATCACAATCGAGCAACAATTGAACAGAATGTCTTAAAATCAAACCCAATCGAATCTCTAGAAGCTTCAACGTTGTAATGAATTTGACTCTACAGAAGAAGTTTTGATTTAACAAAAGCGACTGATCAAAGAAGATTGAGAGCATGATTATCCCTGAACCCCCACTTGGGGTTCTTAAATATTTCTTTAATATTTTTTTTTTTACAGAATGAAAAAAAAAAAAAATCAAAAAGCAAAAAGAAAAAAGAGAACCTATCAGACGCCGCCACATCAGCTGAATAGTGACGAACCCGGATTCTTAAAGGTTCTTATTTAAGAACCTCTTCTTAACTATTCCTGGCACTGTTTCTAAGAAACTGTGCCAAGAACCCCATTAGAGCCCTCAATATTCATGCTCTGACAGATTTGCCTCTCATTTTTTGTCTTTTTCTTTTCTTGTCGTTTCCCCATAGTAATCTATTGTCGGAAAAAACAAAAAAAAATTCATATTTTTCTATGTGACAATAATTCAACGAATAACGTAGCGCGTGTCTCACACGAACGAATAATAAAAGGCTTATGACGCCAGTGTTGCTAGGAAGCAAAAAAGAAAATCTTAAACGTCTCGGCGTTTGTATCTTTTAGAAACAGCATGCTTTCGGCATCGCATAAAGTAAAGCGGTACGACAGTCAACTTTTGGGAACAACAGTTTGCACTTCTTTCCACAACTCTTGAATTTTCAAAATTCAAAAACTTCGGTGGAGAGATTTTGAACAACGACTCTTTCTCTATTTATCTCTCTGACGAATCTCCGACTATTCACCGATGAATGAAGAAAATGAACCACCATGTGCTATACCAGCATCGCCTAAACCGCGGTCATCGTTACAGACATATCCAATTTCAAAACTCCACGGCGTTCTTCCGCTGTTAAGTCAAATCTCAATAGCTCTCCATATCCGCAGTTCTTCATTGCATCTAAGCAAACTCCCAAATCTTCATCTTATAATGTCCGTTGTTCATCACACATTCCTTCTTATGCTCTCGCTCTATGGTTGCACCTTCTTCGAGGAGACTTAGAGCATTCAAACTTCTTGCAAGGCCGAGTTAAAGAAGGAGAAGAGACTTCAATCTCTTTTTAAATCACTTACTTTGTGGCTCAATTTCATGTTTGAAAAACTTGAAAATTGTCGTTGCGAACCGTTCGAGAATGAATATAGTAGTAACGTCGGACATTTAAGTCAGGCAAAGAGAGATATTTGCGAGGCTTTACGAAGCATCAAATCTGTGAGCGTGGATACGATGTGGCGAAGCACCAAGAGGTTGGGGAATTCAGGTTGGTCTTGTGACGCCCGTCCCACTTACTTTGCAGAGACGACAACTCATCTAGAAATTTTACAACCATGCATTTTTATAATTAACTTAAACAATAAATTATCTAAATAAATCTCAATTCATTTAATAAAACGTAATTCGTCTCAATCCAATCTTTTAAACACATTGATGTTTCAAAATATATAAATAGTCTTTTAACAATACAACACGCAATCTTCAGTAAAACGTGCATCCGATCAAATACCATCTTGAGCCGCTACTCTACAATTTCTTAACACCTGAAGGGGTAAAGTAAGAGAGATTGAGTAACAAGTTACTCAATATTGATGTTATCTAAATTACCCTAATACTCGAAAAACAAAAAACACTTGTACACATTAAAACAAGAAATAGATCATATTTCACTCAAGTTAACTACCATCAATCATGACATTCATACTTAATATTTCACGACACAATCACTTATTCATACTTTAAACATTTCAAATTATTAACTTAACATTTCATTTTCTTTAATTAACTTTCCACTTATTTACTTCACTTTCATATTCTTTACTTATTAACTTAGGCGGAGCCAACCCCTTTCTCACGTTTTGGATATGGTCATCTAGGTCATCAGTCCTCTAAGTTCTATTGGACTTAAATAGCTGCGATCAGCAAAGATATTGGATTAGCTAATGAGAATATTGCATAGCTACAACACAGCCGTAGTAATAGCTACAACAATATTGCATAGCTATTTGTAACAAAATCAACTATAAATTACCACAAAACAGCCGTAGAAAATAATAGTTATGGATGGAGACGAACACAATTGTAGATAGCAATATTTACCGACATGTTCGTAGCTATCTGACGTAAATGTTGTAATTTTATTCACATGTATATGTAATAATGAGAATATTAAATATAAGTAGTTTGAGGCACTTATATGCTCCATCCAATACATGAGATTCTTTTAGCAATAAAAAGTTACTATAGAATCATCATAATTAGTGAAGATAGTGTATTGACTCAAAATAATAATTTACATTTTCAGTACATATAGAAGAGTACGATCTGAACTAGCAATTATGAAGCGCTAGGATTCAGCCATTGTATGTCATTAATGTTAGATCTGAACCACCAATTTCATTATTGTTGACAAGACAAAGAAGAATAGAACCACTAACGCATTTATCAATTCATACCTACTTAAAGTATTGATATGATTAAAGAAATCTAAACTTTATTATGTAGGACTTGCACAAGAAACATAAAATAGAGTACTATATTATTATTAAGAAAAAAAAAGCATACAAACAATCACGGGAGCGTCACACAGGAGAGTAGGGAAACATAACATAGCATAACAATCTCAAACGATCTGACTGGATTTTGAATCCTCTTGAAGGAGATGAATTATTGGTCCAAATAATAGTGATAATCTATATCGATTTATCAGGACGAGTTAGTTTCGGAAGAAAACTTGAGAGAAACACTGTTGACGCAGTGACGCTCATCAGTCGCTGTGGGAAAACCTTCTCCTTTGAAAACATGACCTAAATGTCCATCACATTTTGCGCATGTTATTTCCACTCTTCTCCCATCTGCCTCCGGCTGATCAATATATAAACAAATATATATATTTTTTTTTGTTATCAGCAAATCTCTTTATACATATATTCATATATGATATATCAATCTATATACTAAAATAGATGCAAAATCATAAGAATGTATTAGTAACGTACAGTTTGTTTAATGGCACCGGGAATAGCGTCGAAGAAGGCTGGCCAACCACAACCAGAGTCGAACTTGGTGGTGGACTTATAAAGAGGAGTTGCACAACCAGCACACGAATAGGTTCCTTCTTCGAACACTTTGTTATACTCTCCTTTAAACCGGGTTCTAAATCAAAACCATTACAATAATCAGGAGGACCGTCTTAGAAAGAAGTGATCACATATGCATCGGCACATGGCATTTACTCAACAACGTTGTACGTATATATATGAACTATAGATCATAAGTACTTCATAACAGTTTTGCAAAAAACATGCTAGAAATTATAACTTGATAAGCTAAAATATTTATAGAGCTTCCGCTTACTCTGTGCCCTTTTCCCTGAGAACTCTAAATTGTTCAGGGGACAAAACCGCACGCCACTCATCATCGTGTTTTTGGACAGATCCAGATCCAGTTGATGGAGCCTCCAACGTTGCTGTCATTGTCATGGTAAGAAAGGCTATGTAGAGATGTTAGTGTGTTTTGATGTCTTCTGAGAAAATGAAGAATTGATTTGTAAGTGAGCAAGTAAACTACAAAGGGGGTGTGGTATATATATAAATATACGCATAGAAAATAGTTTCTTGTTTTTAGGTCTAATAATAGAGAGTAGAATATTCCTAATAAATAAAGAAATAAGAATATAAAATAGAATAATTATGTCAAAACTCATACGTTGATCTAGATCTAATTGACAGCTAGAGAAATTTAACTGAACAGACTGCAACCCTTCACTAGTTCGCTTAATGCCTACACCGTTTTTTTTTTTTTTCTGTTGGCAAGGTTTTTATTAAAATTGTAACAGATCCAAATGGGCTTACAGATTAAAGGGATAAAACTGAAGAATTAAAATGAGTACATAGCAAACAGACCTAACACAAGCCCAACAACAATCTAACGGCCCATATCAAATGTTCCAAAAAATTTTATGGATAAGCTCGAGCGAAACATGTGTCACTATCGCGTCCACGTGTTAAGAGCGGCTGAACTCCAGCCTGCAGAGCACCGCTTGAGTTTCCGGTCACCGTAGAGTCGCTATCACCGCTTCAGCTCCGTTTACCTGCCGACCAGAATCCATCCAAGTCAGCAAGGAAGACCGCATCTAGAAGAAAATCCTTTCAATCTTCGCCATCATCGCCGTAGTCATGCGCTTCATAGTTGCGTATTCTAGCATCCAAAGCAACAACAACTAAGAGGAGGAACCGTCGGATCCGTTCAACACGATCAGCCAGCGATCCAACCGACCAAAAGCACGCGGAGAAATGAAGGGAGGAGAAAAAATAGTCGTTGATTCCTTGAGAAAGGAGCGTCATGGATTGAGATCGTGAACGATTCCTAGAAGGAATCGGAGACTCCAATCAAAGAACCCGATTAAAAAGAGTACAAATCGGTGACTTCAGTTGGAGAGAGAGCCGGTAGAAAGCTGGAAACAAAATCCGACAGTAGATCGGAAAAGCCGATATCAAAACCAAAAATTTATTGGCGGAGATCCCGCAGCAAGAGAAGAAAGAACGAAGCAAAAGGAAGAAGAATATATTACAGTCGGTCCATCAGTGAGGCTAGAGAAACTCATGCCGGTGGCCGGAGAAAACGATCGGATTTCGCTAGTAGAATCGCGAGAGAAAGAGAAAGTAGAGAGAGCCCCCCCCCCCCCCCGTTTATGAGCCACTTTGTCTGTTTAATTGCCGTCCAATCTGCTGATCCGCAGTGGAGGTACTACTGTGTGGACTTTGTTAGTACGATTTATTTATCTTTATATTAATTTAGAAGTGTTTTTGGCCTTAGATTCACTTTCAAAATGGTATTACTAATTTTTCATTAATGAAATTAGGCTAATTACCGTGTTAACCTTAATTTATATTGATAATTTTGATATGTTTAAAAAAAAAATTATTATGGAGATAAACATAACTTTGGATAAAATAAAATGGGATGCTAAATATGAAATATTTATGAAGATTTTTTATATTTTATTTTAGAAATATACATAACCTTGAATAAAAAAAATGAAAAAGTAAGATGAGAGGATAAATATGAAAATATTTATTAAAACTTTTAATTTTATTTAGAAATATACATAATCTTCAATAAAAATGATAAATATAAAAATGTTTATAAATATTTTTTAAATATTAATAAATATATTTTTAGATTTTATATATTTAATTTATATTAATTATATAAATTTGAATTTATATATATATATGATATAATATATTTATGTATTGATTTTTATACATAAAATATATAATTATAATTTATTTTATTACTATTAATATTATTTATAATAAATTATAAAATATTTTATTAAATATAATAAAAAGGATGGCGATGGCGATAGTGAAGTCAAGCTAGGGTTTCAATGCGATTTCGATGGCGAGAGATCCAGGATGATCTCAGGTATGATAGGGAGATGTATGAATCCCAGAAGACAAGACACCAAATCCTTGATCCATATGCTTCCAAGGATTTGGAAGATGGAGGAGAGGAGACATTGCAGGGAGCACAGAATCAGCTTATGGCGCTACAGGTCTTCATGGGCAAAAGGAGGTATCGATAAAAGAAACACTGTTTTGAGGAGGATAGGTTTTATACAAAATTTAATACTGGAGTTAGTATGTCTGAAAGGATGTTATAGGCTCTTGCGAACATTCATAGGAGATATTAGAATTTGCTATGGTTTTATGATCAGGAAGGAGAGTGAAATTTACTGTAAAATAGTTTGGTATTGGAATGGAGATATATGGTCGTATATATATTCACAGGAAAGGCAGGTTCATCAGGCTCTTTCCTTAAGGGTCAAACAGCTTTCTTGGAGGCTTAGAACAGAGAAGAGGAGAAGACCGGGAAGAATGGACTTTCGCTATGGAGTATGGAAGCATGAGTGGAGATGGAATAATGTGGCATGGAGACCAGAAGCAAACTTCTATATGAGTGGTTTCTTTCAGTTTTTGGGGAGGAATATTGAGGTTCAAACATGTTTTTGGACAATTTTTTGGTTACGAAGGTCAGGTTGGTATGAGCTTTTGGAGATCATGAGTGTGGACATGATATATAAGCGTCGGGTATTTGGAGATGGCTACGTCTGGACTTATGCTACATCATTTCATAGGTCCGGATGGTGGTTACAAGCACACCCATTCCTATGGTTAGCAGACAGTGTTAATGTTTTCTTTAACCCTAAGTGGATTCAACTGAACTCCCTGCAAAGTTATAATTTGGGGATTTCTTTAGAGGATGGCAGAGTATGGGATCCTTGTTGCATAATAACTACTTGGATAAATATCGTGTATGTGAGTTGCAGGTGGATACGAAGGGAAGAGTTTAATGGAGCTTTTCGAGTAATGCATATGGAGAACATTAAGGATGATGTATTACTCATGTGCTTGGACAAGGATGCATTTCTTTTGGAAGTTTTGGGTATGATCTATGGTTCTGTAGTTGGATGGACAAAAGGTTTACAAATTGGGGGAAAGTCTAGTGGCAACGTAAATTTTGGCAGCATAAATTATGGTACTGGAGAGAACAACAAGAGGAAGCGGAGAAGGTGTTGCGTTTATCTACACCTAAGAACTGGTACTGAGATTGACTTAATACTCAGATATCAGGATATAGAAGACGACCACTTCTATTATTTATAATGAGGATCTTAAGTTGGAATTGTCAAGGAATGGGAAGCAGATGGACCATAAGTTATTTACGGGAGATTTGGCATAAGCATAGACCGGATTTTTTATTTCTTTCGGAAACAAAACAAGAATACGGATTTACACAAAAATTCATGGGTCATTTTGGATATGATAAGTTGTTTACGGTGGAACCAAGAGGTACCAGTGGAGGCCTGGCTTTATATTATAATAATGATTTTAATGTGGATATTATTTATTCTAGCAATAGAATTATTGATGTTGAGGCGGATGTAAAAGGAAATAAAGTATCCATTACTTTTGTATATGGTGAGCCGGTACAAAAATTAAGGGATCAAGTGTGGGAGAGATTAACAAGATTCGGTTTAACCAAGACAAAACCATGGTTTATTATAGGGGACCTGAATGAAATTACAGGAAATCACGAAAAACAAGGAGGAACAATACGACAGGCATCAACATTCGTGTCTTTTAATAATATGATCACAGACTGTGGTTTAATAGAATTTCCAGCTATTGGTGATTCACTCTCTTGGCGAGGGAGGAGGGGAAAACAACTTGTAAGATGTAAATTGGACAGAGCACTAGCCAATGAGGATTGGCACACGATTTTTTCTTGTTCTTATGTGGAATACTTGGGAATGATAGGTTCGGATCATCGACCGATATTGGCAAATATAGAGGACAAGGTCCAACAACGAAGAAGACAATTCAGATTTGACAAACGATGGGTGGGGAAAGATGACCTATTGGAAACAATAAAAGCAGGATGGGAGACCACCGAGGGTGGTCCAGACGTGGATTTGGTTACTAGGATAAGCAGGTGTAGACATGAACTGTCGAAATGGAGGAAACAAAATTTACCATTTAGTAAGGATAAAATTAATGATCTACAACGAGCACTTGAGGAGATACAAAAAGATGATTCCCGAACCCATGCTGAGGTTATGGAAGTTACTGAGAAACTTAAGGAGGCGTACAGAGATGAAGAATTTTTTTGGCAACAAAAAAGTCGGAATCTATGGCATACACAGGGAGATCGTTTTACAAAATTCTTCTTTGCATTGACAAAACAAAGACGAGCGCGCAATAGGATAGTGGGGCTCCACAACACTAATGGGGATTGGGTCACAAAGGAGGAGGAGATTGAACAAGTGGCGGTTGAATATTTTGAGGAATTATTTACTTCTACCAACCCAGAAGACTTTGAGGAATTCCTACGGGAGATCCCGGAATCAATCGACTCGGCAATGAATGAGAAATTAATGGCTACGGCCACGGAGGATGAAGTGAGAAGAGCATTGTTCATGATGCACCTAGAGAAAGCACCGGGGCCGGATGGAATGACAACACTATTCTTTCAGCAGTCATGGCCAATTGTGAAGAAAGAAATCACCCAGTGGGTCAATATGTTTATACAGGACGGGACTCTGGATCCACGGATTAACACTACAAACATTTGTTTGATTCCCAAAACGGAAAGGCCAACAAGAATGACGGAACTACGACCAATAAGCCTTTGTAATGTGGGATATAAGATCATTTCCAAGGTACTATGCCAACATTTGAAGGGGCTTATGCCAGGATTGATCTCGGAGATTCAATCAGCATTTGTTGCAGGAAGATTGATTTCAGATAATATTCTTATCGCGCAGGAGATGTTTCATGGATTAAGGGCAAACAAATCATGTCAAGGAAAATTTATGGCAATCAAGACGGACATGAGTAAAGCGTATGACCGGATTGAATGGTCGTTTATTGAGATCCTACTCGGGAAAATGGGTTTTGCGACAACATGGATTGACAGAATAATGACATGCATCTCTACTGTTAGATATAAGGTACTGATTAATGGACAACCACATGGTTCCATAGTCCCGGAGAGGGGTCTCAGACAGGGTGACCCTTTGTCACCATATTTGTTTATCTTGTGCACGGAAGCACTAGTATCGAATATAAAGAGGGCGGAACGGGAAAAACAGTTAACAGGGCTAAAGGTGGCCATAAAATGCCCATCGATTTCGCACCTTTTATTTGCCGATGATAGCTTATTCTTTTGCAAAGCTACAAAGGAGGAAAGCGAGACGATTTTAAGGATTCTTAAAAATTATGAGAAGGTTTCAGGCCAACAAATAAATTTCACAAAGTCCTCCATTCAATTCGGACATAAAGTGGAAGAAACCGTCAAGGAGGAGATGAAGACGGTACTGGGAATTAATACGGTGGGGGGTATGGGAATGTACCTAGGAATACCGGAATGTTTGAGTGGTTCGAAAACACAGATTTTTTGTTATTTACAGGACAGACTATCTGGGAAGGTTAACGGGTGGACAACTAAGCTACTATCTAGAGGAGGAAAGGAAGTTATGATCAAAGCAGTTGCATCAGCCATGCCGAACCACGTGATGTCATGCTTCCGGTTACCAAAAACAGTAACATCAAAATTAACAAGTGTGGTCTCACGATTCTGGTGGAGTTCTGGAGGCACGAATTCAGGAATGCATTGGTTGGCATGGGACAAATTATGCAAGGACAAGAAAGACGGTGGCATTGGGTTTCGGGCTTTCAGAGACACAAATACAACATTTCTGGCTAAGCAATTATGGAGACTTATGGAAAGACCAGAAACTTTATTCGCAAAAGTTTTCAAGGGAAGATATTTTCGGAACACGGATCCTTTAGATCCGATAAGGTCATACTCACCATCTTTTGGATGGAAAAGTATTACCTCAGCCAGATCTCTGGTAAATAAAAGACTAATCAAAAGGTGGGAACAGGAGCATCCATTTCAATATGGAATGACCCTTGGATCCCGGCCTATCGCCCGAGACCGGCAAAACAAAAACCAAACGCTTCAAGCGTGCTATCCACGGTGGATCAATTGATCGACCATCAAAACCAGGTTTGGAACAAAGAGTTGATTGAGAGGATTATTGACCATGAGGATGCAATATTAATTGAAAGTATTCCATTTAGCCGCTTTAATCGGCAGGATTCGATGGGATGGCATTTCACAAAGACTGGAAAATACTCAGTTAAGTCAGGCTATATCACGGAGAGGGATTTTCCGGACTTTGGCGATCCATTACAGGTGTGCGGACCAGATATTAAAGCCCTACAAGCTTTCTCTTGGAAGATAAAATGTCCCCCTAAAATAAGGCACTTTATATGGCAAGCCCTAACAGGCTGCTTAACGGTAACAAGGAATCTTAGCACAAGAGGTATTAGGTGCGACACACGATGTGTCCGCTGTGGAATGGAAGAGACAATAAATCATGTTCTATTTCAATGTCCACCAGCTAGACAAGTTTGGAGTAAATGGTATGATGGGAGCACGGAATGTCAGACAAAGTCGGACACCTCTTCATGCAGAGTTCGAAGCTCTAATTTGGGCTATGGAATGGATGAAGATTTTACAGCAACCTCATATCACATTTGCAACGGACTGTTCAGACCTGGTTAAGATTGTGTCGGAACCAGAAGAATGGCCAACCTTCGTAGGACACATCGAAGAGTTTGATCAAAGGAAGGACTACTTCTCACCATTCAATATCAAGCACATACCTCGAGCAAAAAATACGACAGCAGATGGACTAGCACGAAAAGCACGTCTCAGGCAGTCATGGAGTTTTCATGTTGGACCGGAGCCACCATCATGGGAAATAGATAATTAGGTTCTTTCATTATCATTGTTGTCAAAAAAAAAAAAAAAAAATTCCATAAGATAATATAAACTTAAATATTAAAATTTTATTCAAAAGATTAAAATTTTGTCCATTATTCTCTGATGAATGAGTGTAGCATTATATATTTTATATCAATTAGAAAGTATTAAGTCAACTTTATTCAAAAGATTAAAATTTTGTCCATGATTCTCTGATGAATGAGTGCAGCACTATATAATTTATATTAATTGAGAAATATTTTTGAAGTCTCTTTCATTTTTAAAGTTGTTAATTATAAATTTTTTAATAATAAATTTATGTTTTTTACTATTTTAATTTTATTTTAAAATTTTATTTATTATATTGATTTAAATATTTCTTTTTATTATATGCCTAATAGGTGGTGAAGGACGAGAAAAATACATGAACAGAGATGTGAATTAAATATATTTAGTAAGTATACATAATTTTGGTAACTAAAAAGTTTAAAATATCAGATAATTTTTATAATATAATTTATATTTAATTTTAAAATATTACTATATATGTTTACTGTAGATAAAATAATTTTATATTATAAATTGTATTATAGTTATTAATATTAAATTTGAAAATACAAAAATAATTTAATATATATAGCTATTTTATATTAATTTAAGTAACTGTTTTTATTATATTTAGTAGATATACATAATCTCAATAATAAAAATTTTAAAAATAACAGATAGTTTTTATAATATATTTACTATTTGATTTTAGATATTACTAGATATATTTGTTATAGATAAAATAATATATAGTATAAATTTGATAATTATGCATGCGAGTTCCATGTCCTTACTCTATGACTGGCATGATTGATTTCATAACCTTTTCCACTACTAAACAGACCCCGCAAAAGTATCATCGGCATATGAATGAATCAACACTAAGTGGTGTTGTCTCTAATTTTGGATCATTTTGGATCTTAGATAGAGAAGATTCTTGCTCTCATTAAACCAATAATCTTGATCAGCTCAAATTATTGATTAGTTTTCCCTTATGTGGAAGTCGCGAAATGCTTTTTTGAGACATATATCTACATGTGATCTTTGGATTGTACCTTCGATATCCGTTGAGAACTTCCCAATCATATTGATCTAATCAGGCTAACAATCTCACCAGTCATTCGTGTTTCTACTAAGGCGAGTCATTTTTCATGGTCTAAATTTTTAATCTGAACGACAAACGGTCAAATCGAATAAATGAACCGGACCCCAAGATTAAAGTAATTTTTAAATATTTTATTTATGTAAATGTAAATATATAAAAGGTTTCTATAAAATATTAGATAGTGGAGCGAGATAGTGGATTGTTGTGTGGAAGTGTAATAATGATGTTAGGATAGTTGAGTGTGTTAGTGGAGATAGTGTGGGAAGTGGAGTATGTATAGAGTAATCTCCACCGTTAGATCGTTTTAATCTCGACCGTTCATTTGGGTTGAGAATTTGTACATAAAGGGGTAAGATTTTCATTTGTAATTATCCAACAATTTCTATTATAAACATTTCTCTAAGTTTTCTCTCTCTAAAGAGTTTGTCTATTTATCTTTCTAAGTTCTCAAGTTCGAGTTTGAGTGAAGCTGGCTTAGCAATCCCGAGAAGTGAAAAGGTGTTAAGGCCGCACATACCAATTCTGAAGAATTAGTCTGTGACACGTGGTATCAGAGCCAAGTTCGACCGAGGCTAAAGAGAAGACTGTTCGAGAGAATGGCTAGAAGAAGCAAACCATCTGACAGCATCAACTTCGAGGTGATTGAAGAACGTGGGAGAGAATCTGCGCCAGTCCATGGGGCGACTAGGTGAGATAAGAGAGTTTCTAGGGAGGTGATGGACAATGTTGTGGTAGAGATTGGATCAGGGTTCGAGAGGGTCGAGCACAATGCGATCGAGTTGGAGAAGCTCGTATTAGATGAATTCGATCTAATCAAGGAGAACACGGTGAAACCGACATTCGGTTCGCACAACTTGAGAATAAAGTGATGGGAGCCATCCAAGGTTTGTGGGACGACATCGAGGGGATGCGCCCATGACTTGAGGTGATGGAGCAGGACGTGGCTTTGTACAAGAGGGTTGCCGCCACCGGACTCTTTATCACTAATACTAGCTCGGCTAGGGTAGAGTATCCACGGCCGTCGCGGTTTAATGGCGTGAGGGACGTCCACGGAGTTGAGATCTTCTTATGGGAGATGGAGTGCGAATTTTGGTCTTACAAAGGAGCCGACAAAGATCAAGACCACAACATCATACTTAACGGAAACGGCCATGCTTTGGTGGAGAAGGCGATTTGCGGAGATCAAACGAGGTACTGTTCGGATTGAGACATGGGGAGACTTCAAGCAAGATTTGAAGAGGAAATTCTACCCAGAGAATATCGTATACCATGCGATAAAGAGGCTAAGGGAGCTTCAACAACGAGGTACGATCCGCGACTATGTCACTGAATTTACCGCACTTCTGTTAAGGATACTAAGCATGACCGATGACGACTCGGTGTTCCACTTCATCGATGGACTACAACCATGGGCCAAGCAAGAGTTGCCAAGGCGGGACGTCCGATCGTTAGATGAAGCAATTGCGGCAGCCGAGTCATTATCGGAGACCGACCCAGATCCTATGAGAGGCAAGATGTGTATGAGGCCAAAGGTGGGGGAGTCGATCATAGTGATCGAAGTTTAAGGCCAATCAGTCCGCGTGGACATGGCCATGGGTCGAATCAGTCGGATAAGACGCAACCTAGATTCGGGTGTTTATTCCAATAAGATATGAAGAAAGGAAAAAAGAATTTTATTCCAAAAGACGGGTGTTTTGTGTGCAAGGAGCCACACCTGATAAAGGAATGCCCAAAGAATGGAACACTAAGCGCTATGATCGAGCATCAAGGGGCTCTTGAGGCAGAAGATGAGGAACCTGCAATGATGGGGTCGTTGCAACTCTTCAATGCACTAGCAACCAAACCTGAGCCAAAATAGTCAAGCAAGGGGTTGATCTTCGTCGAGGCTCAAATTAATGGAAAACCGTCCAAGGCTATGGTGGATACTGGGGAACTCACAATGATGTTTGCGTTTTACACACCAATTAAAACCTAATGTGCACGCTACCACAATCGAATGGTATGTCGATGTAACACTTTAGGATCGAATCCACAGGGAGCTAGTGATCTATAACACCAAGAATGCACAAAGTTCCTTAATTTTAGCTGATACAAGAGATTTGTTTTTTTTACTAACAACCTAAGTGAAACAAAAGTGTAAATGAAGTATATAACAAAAGTGAAATAAAAACAGAACAAACCATTCACTAAACAAGATACTAAGATTCACAAAAACAGAGTAAAAACAGAGATGATAAAAGACTAAGTTCCTTGGGTTGAGATTTCGGTTTGGGTGATCAACAAATAATCTAGAAGTGTTTAAGAACAAAAGAATGGTTTCTTAGGCCAAGAACAACATATCAAGCTACTCCACTCTCATGATAATATCCATACACCTATCAAGCATTAACATCAACTCTCGTTGGCAATTTCAAGATAGATATGCATTATGAACAAGTTCTTATTACCACTAAATACCTTAAACATCAATTCTCATTGGTTAAGTATGTAAAGCACTTGATAGAGTTTCAAACATAAACTACACCTCTCGGTGCTAGCAACATTTAAGATCAAGGAATTGTTAGCTACTTCAATCCTAGCATTAAGAACTTCTAACAAGTAAGAAATTAGTATTTTCGAGTTTTAAACATCCTAAACCATCACTAAATCACCCTCACCTTACTCAAACCCAGAAACTTATGGACAACTACTCAGTAATATTCATAGAAACACAAAAGACATAGTTGAGATGATATAAGATGAGAGAAATATATGAATCAACAAGAACAACACAAGAAAATCAAAACAAACTTGAAAAGATGATGAAAGAAAATAAAGTTATGATCTAGATCCATAAATGGATCAAGAAGTAGATCATGCCTCTCCACATACACCAAGAGGTTTTAAATAATAGAAAAAAAGTGTCTTGGTCGACCTCAGAACATAAGAGGGTCTACAAGCCAAAAGAAAAAGAGAAAAAGTAGCATGTGAGCAAAAGTTGGTCTTAAAGTGGCATTATTGATATGTGTCCAGTCAATCGGTCATAACTCTTCGTGTATAGCTCTTAATGACTTCAAACCACCTCCATTGGAAAGCTAACTATATTCTCTATAACTTTGGTTTGAAGGTCCAAAGCTAAATATGAACGTAAGCTCTTCATATGACTCGATCTTTTAAGAGTAAATTTCACAGCGGCCGAGGGAGGTCGCTGTGAGGGTTTTTGATCCACAGCGACTTGGGGAGGTCGCTGTGGAGGCCGCTGGAGCTCCCGGCTGTTCGCATTTATTCACAGCGAGTTCAGTAGGCCGCTGTGAGGTCTGTGTTGGAACTTGGTGCAGATTCTACCAAATTCAGAATTCTCGCGAGTTCCAGATAGCCTAAGATCTAGGATCTAGTTAAATGAATCATGGATTAGATCTCGTGTTTACCTGAAGATTGGCAGCGGAAATTGGAGCAAGTAAACGAGATCTAGAGCACCTTAATCATTGCGCCTCTATCGTAGTCCACACGCACACAAGCTGGTATCCGCCGGGATGCTAGTACCGGTGATCGAATCTCCTGGGATTCTCTACGTGTTTCTCGAGGAAGAGGGTCTGTTTTCTATCAAGAAAACTTGTCTGCGACGGCTCTCTCTTTAGGTCGTGTAACCTGGCCCCTATAAATAGGCCCACGGTTTACAAACCGTAACATCAGTTACGGTATCGACCTTGTGTCGATCGTTGCACCAATGGCATCGATCGACACACCTCTTAACACACGAATTCAATGTGTATCCAATACACATTGATCGGACCATATGCCAATGATCAATTCCCTACAGAAGCGTATCCAACTTGCTCAGGTGTGTGACCCTTTAGGTTCACACGATACTAGAAATGAGTTACAACTCATTTGTCATAAGCGGTTTCTAGCAAAACATTATGACTACCCAGTATCACATGAATTGTCCGATCTCGACAATACAACTATCTTTAGAGTAAGTACAATGTGATTTCAGGACATAATCCCAACAATCTCCCACTTGTACTGGAATCATCTATTCCCATAATCCCTTTATCGCTATATCTCGATATGGCATAAGGCAAGAAACTGTGTCATCCTTATTATAGCCAATATCATGTTCATCGAACTTCTGATCTATACTGATAAAACAAACGACTGACAATCACCTCGTTTGAGCACGGCCATGCATTTTCTCAGTATCAAATCTTCGTTGGGCCCTGAGATATTTATCTCCTTTTATAGAAGGGACAAATCCCATCTTGTTCCATCCCTGTTTCTACACATACTTCATGATACGCATAGGCAATGCCGTTATAGCCGCCAGTTACGAAACGACGTTTGACAAGGTCAAAACGCACCAATTCATATGCTAGAAAGCATGATGAACTCAGGTCTAAGGACTATACTCTATAGTCGTAATGAGAAACTCTCATGACACAGATATAATTATCATGTAGAGTTCTCATTAGCGGGTCATGTCCGATCATATGTTCACCAACATATATCTATGTGACTGACTGTGATACTCATATCATTGACTCCATGAAACTTAGTCAACAGTCACCTCACAAGCTAGTCTCTCGCGGTTGTCAGTGTCCCACTTTGACAATCTTGACTAGGGACAATCATAATTTATGTCATCTGTTACTTATAGGGTTTCATGATCAAGTCCTCAACTTGATGTCCTATAACATGAACATAAAATACTTGGGACCATTATTTAATCATCCAATGATCAAATAATGCTGATGTCAGTTTGACTTACATAAACACTACCATGGCATGTCTATGTAAAGACTATAACATAACTAAAGTTACTCCCACTAGAATCAAGATCATCTCTTTAGATATCTTATACCTACAACAACATAATAAATCTGGTGCTTAGGTTGTGGGAGAGACTGCGGTGTTATTGCTTGAAACGATTTCAACAAACCACACCGCCATTCGGATAAGAGCACTATTCTACGGTCCACTGCTTGGAGCCTTTCCAACAGATAGCACCGCTATTCAGACAAAAAGACGTAACCAGGTGTGAACCGGGAATCGTCTTTGTCCGTCTAACTACTTTCAACTGGTTCGTCACTTTATCAGTTCACCACGAACCTATCCTTAGTGTTTCTCAAACACTTGGGATATTTCTGGTAACTGTTCAGTGACTATTACGGAACATTTTTGGTATTTTCTCGTCATGCTTTATGCGTAAGCTGCATCTAGACGAGCGCAAAATATGGCATTCATGATGTATTCTATTGTAGCAGCATTAGCAATCACAATCATTAATAATAGCTCAGCTAGTGTCCAAAACACTTTATCTTGCTAAGATTATTGCCATAAGACCTTTGGTATGAAGCCATTATTGGAATCATGCATATTGGAACTGTCCAATACCTTATAACAATAAGGATTTTGACACGATCCAACTAGCCTTTCTGATCCATTCCAATGGATCCTAATTCCAAGAACTTTCACGGCCATCTCCAATGTCTATCGTTAAATTTGACTTCCGACCCAAATCTTGACAAGACTTTGGCGTTGGAACGTCGTTTCTGAGATTATGTATGTTGTCTACATACAGTGTGAGAGTTGCAATTACGCTCCCACTAGTCTTCTTGTAAATGCATGGTTTCTTTTTCTTTCTGATCAAGTCAAAACTTTTGACCACATTATCAGAGTGTTGATTCCAACTCCAAGATGTTTGCTTCAATACTGAAATGGATCGGTGAAGCTAACATGCATACCCATCCAATTTTCGGAGTTGGGGCTCACCATCGCTTCTTTGAATTTCACATGCTCGTCACTTTTCAATGATCAACAGATCACGACAATTGGTTACGAGAAATCACTCTCGAGTTAGTGACGAATCCTTTCGGATCTGCGAATCTCAGGCTCCACAGGTGCAGATCCTACAGCACTTTGTAGATCTCACCGCTGCTTTTCCTCAACAGGTTGAGCCGCCTCCTGTGTTTATCGAATTTCTTCGATGTGTACTTTTACTCCCACTGTTCCTTTTGAAAGTACGATCTTTCTCAAAAGACACAATTCCGAACAACAATACTTTGTCCTCGGATTGGTTGCAAAAGTAGCAAGCCTTGGTTTCCTTAGGACAACCAGCGAGGTAGAACTTATCAAATATGGGTTCAAGCTTGTTTGTTGACTACTGTCTTACACAAACCTTGCAATCCCAATTAATCAGAAAAACAAATATGGAAATCACCCAGTCCACATCCAATGTGGTGTTTTTTCACTGATTCTGATAGAAACTTATTTAGCGTAAACATAGACATTTTAGAACGTATTCTTAAATGATTATGGAAGATTCCTGTGACTCATCATTAATCGGAGCATATCTAAAAAAATCCGATTCATTCTGTCAGATGATCACCCAATTCTTGACTTAAGTATTTTCCTCCGCGATTCAATCGAGGATCTCAATACTTCTGTCAAATTGGTTCTACACTTCATCTTGGAACTCTTCAAGGGATTCCTGCTCGTGTCTCATCAAATGAACACATCCATACTTATTGATCCCATCAATAAGGTAATGAAGTACAAAAGATTTCCTTTTGCACTAATTCTCATCGGACCGCATACATCAGTATGTGTAAGGCCCAATAAGCCTCTGGCCCGTATCCTTTAGCTCTGCTAAAAGGGCCTTAGTCATTTGGCCTAGTGAGCAGAATTCATATCTCAAATGATTAATAATCAAATGAGTCCAAAACTATGGAACTTCTGAATCCGCTTCACTTTGTGTGGTTAAATGACTGTGCTAAGGAAAAATCGACTTCAAGTCATCAGACTTAAAGTGTTTGGTATTTATGTTATGTGTACAAGCGTACATTGGTTCAAGATATAAAACTCATTCCAAATGGGGTGCTACTATAGAATATTTCATTAAGATCTAAAGAACAAAGCTTATCTTTTATCAAAATGAAAAACATCCAAATTCTTACAAGAGAATAAAAGACATTTCTGCACAAGGCAGATACATAGTAGCAATTACTTAATTTCTAAAACCAAGTATGAAAGGCTCCTACAAGTGGAGAATCTCTACGGCTTATGCAACAACTATTGCTTCAACCAGACACGCAGTTCCACTTGTCCTTTCTTCAACATTCTACTGTCGCTTAGGTCCTGCATATTTCAAAATATCAGTACCACAACTAGTATCCAATACTTATGTAGAACTTGAATTAATGACACAATACCTGAAGAAGATGTACCATACATCTCTTGTGAATCTTCCAAGAATTTAATGCAATCTCTCTTCCAATGCCCTGACTCATCACAGTGGAAGCACCTTTTAACACCAGATGGGCCTGACTTGGGCTTAAAAGATGACACAGGTTTAACCTGATTCCAAATCTGGACGGCCCTGTCTCTACCCTTGCCAGCACAAGATTTCTCAAATCTTTTGCCCTTTATGATGTCTTGCTCTACTGCTTTGAGCATGCCATGCAGCTCAGCCAACGTCTTTGTCAAGTCTTTCTTGATATAGTTCTTTATGAACTTATCATAGCTTGACGGTAGTGACTGCAGAATGATGTCAGTGGCCAACTCTAAGCTGACAGGACATTCCAGTCTCCCCAAGTTGTCAATGTAACCCATCAGTTTAATAATATGAGGACTTACTGGAGCATCCTCTGGTAGCTTGCACTCAGTTAGAGACTTCACCATCTGGAATCTCTCAACTCGTGCCAGATCCTGAAACTTCAGTTTCAGGCTGGTGATCATCTCTATCGGCGACTCCATGTTCTCGTATTGACTCTTCAAGTCCGAGTTCATGGTAGACAACATCAGACCACGCACATCTACCACATCAATATAATGCTTATTCCAAGCCTTATATGATGCATGCGAGCGATTGGTCCCAAGCCTTTCTGGAAGAGCCTTTTCAAGGACATAGTCCTTGCTCTCCTGCTTGAGAATGAATCTCAGATTCCGATACCAATCGAGGAAGTTAGATCCACTTAACTTGTCCTTCTCAAGGACGGATCGCAACGAGAAAGTAGTCATAGACATAAGCTGAAATCCAATGAAACAAAGATTTAGTTATGCATATGATGAGAAATCTTATCTAATAAGAAAACTCGCATTGTATTCATCACTATGTTTCCTCAGATGAATACAATGAACCAAGATCCTCGGATCACCAAAATTCGAGTGGGCGACTCGCCATCACCCAAACTTTAGTCATCCAGGTAAGCAAATCATTGCTAATTGTACCCAGTACAACTCTTGGTCGCAGATAAGACAATTCATGTCTCATCCACTCTGATGTCTCTGGGCCCAGAACTTCTGATGGCCCAGTCAAGTTAAACCAATCTTTTCCTGTCTTGTGATCATTGACAGTCGCACTGCAAGTCTATTAATGACCACCTGCCTTACTTATGTTGCAGTGGATACCAAGGACTCCAAGACTATCCAACAAACGACACGAGTCTTGACAGTAGACAAGATTTGGGCAAGACATCAAGATCACTTGATATTTAGATGAGGAAATAGAATTTTAAAAGATCAGTAATTCAATCTCTTAGGTCATGCAATAGTTGATGTCAAGCACTGCAAGACCATCAACACTACTACCTGCCTTACTCATGTAATTGTGGACACCAAGCTCTTGGCAAGACTATCCAACAACGAAACGAGTCTTGACAGTTGACCATTTTGAATAACTAAGCTTCGGTCTAACACACATCCAATGTGAATTAAACAGGTTTAGAACATTTTTAACTTTTAATTTGAATTAAGTTTTAATTGTTCTTATTTAAATGGCTTAAGTCATTTGGTTCGGTTTTTCAATCATCTGGTTCAAAACCAAACGATTACGGTTCGCATCGTCACCATATGCATCGACTGACACACTTGGTCGACACTTGATATGCAACCTTAACCAACCCTATAACCGGTCTTAGACCAATTGCGATAACCGGTCCAATCTAATTGAACCGACTTATCCAATCAAACTGATCTTAACCAATCAAATCGGTTTATTCCAATTGAGATAATTAAATCAATCCAACTGAATCAATTCATCCAATTTAAACCGATCTGACCTACCTTAACCAAGCATGATAACCAATTCAATTCAATTGAACCGATTAACCAATCTCAAGGACTGTGTCGACCGACACTAAACCTGTGTTGATCGATACAGTAGGGTATCAGGGAATTTTAATCGAATTAAACCGACATAACCATGCGAGATAACCGGTTCAAACCAATTGAACCGATTTATGCTTTCGCACAGCCTGTGTCGATCGATGCACCCAGTGTGTCGATCGACACAGTGCAATTTCTAAATCGAAACCCATTGTTTTAATAGGTGAATTCGCAGTGCATCGACCGACACAAACTTGTGTCGATCGACGCTGTGCGAAAACATAAATTCTTTTGCATTTTCGCGCTGCATCGACCGACACACCCAGTGCATCGATCGATGCTGTGCGAAAACCCTAAACAGTTTTGCCGTTTTCGCGCTGCATCGATCGACACACCTAGTGCATCGATCGATGCTGTGCGAAAACACAGTTCTTCGTTTTCGATATTAACAAATCCGAGATTCTTATTAACAAAACGAATCCTAGCTAGCATCAATTCAATCAAACTGCCATTTAATCGAATTCTAGGCTACTGATTCAAACGATTAAACCCTATGACTCTGATACCACTGTTGGAACTTGGTGCAGATTCTACCAAATTCAGAATTCTCGCGAGTTCCAGATAGCCTAAGATCTAGGGTCTAGTTAAATGAATCATGGGTTAGATCTCGTGTTTACCTGAAGATTGGCAGCGGAAATTGGAGCAAGTAAACGAGATCTAGAGCGCCTCAATCGTTGCGCCTCTATCGTAGTCCACACGCACACAAGCTGGTATCCGCCGGGATGCTAGTACCGGTGATCGGATCTCCTGGGATTCTCTACGTGTTTCTCGAGGAAGAGGGTCTGTTTTCTATCAAGAAAACTTGTCTGCGATGGCTCTCTCTTTAGGTCGTGTAACCTGGCCCCTATAAATAGGCCCACGGTTTACAAACCGTAACATCAGTTACGGTATCGACCTTGTGTCGATCGTTGCACCAATGGCATCGATCGACACACCTCTTAACACACGAATTCAATGTGTATCCAATACACATTGATCGGACCATATGCCAATGATCAATTCCCTACAGAAGCGTATCCAACTTGCTCAGGTGTGTGACCCTTTAGGTTCACACGATACTAGAAATGAGTTACAACTCATTTGTCATAAGCGGTTTCTAGCAAAACATTATGACTACCCAATATCACATGAATTGTCTGATCTCGACAATACAACTATCTTTAGAGTAAGTACAATGTGATTTCAGGACATAATCCCAACAGTCTGGTCGTGATCCTTAGCTGTTTTCCACTCTTTTTTGGGTGTTTTTCAGTCCCTACCTCCTCCATATCATTTGGGTGCTTCATCATGTCTTCCACCACCTACAAAAAGAGAAAAACAAAGCACATGCACTCCTAATGATGCCTAAATGCATTATCTAAACCTAAAACACAATAATGTTGTCTAAATGCTTTTACTAAAGCTAAATCACATTCTTAATCATGCCTAAAAACACTCAAAATCACAACACATCAACTCCCCCAAACTTGTTTCTTTGCTTGCCCCAAGCAAACACCAATGAGAACAATGTAGGATCGCCTAGGATCTAAGATTCGTTATATTGAATTTACCAACCTCGTTCTTACCTTGAACTGGCAGCGGAATGAATTGGTGAACGAGATCAGTGAGCAACGCAGATGCCTTGCCTCTACCAGATACACACGCACACAAGCTGGAAAACGGGATGCTAGTGCCGTATCTAAGGGATCTGAGAGTTTCTGGTGTTTCTGCTTTTCTGTCAGAGAAAAACTCGATGGCTCGGGTTCCAGGTCGAAACTATATCACTATATAATGACCTGGAATGACTTAAACCGAACCATGATTAATTAGATTCGTTTTAAGTCATAAAACCGAAACTCAGTTTCGGAATCGACCCTGTGTCGATCGACACACATACCGTGTCGATCAACACACTATTCGAAACTCAATATTGATGTGTATCCAATACACATTAATACGATCATTACCATAATGATCATCCCCTTATTTTAGCTTCCAGTTTGCTTAGGTGTGTGACCCTATAGAATCATATAATACTGGCAGTAAGTCTACAACTTACAGATTGCAAGAGGCTTCTAGCAAAACATTGCAACCGCTCAGTATTATACGAATTTCTGATCTCGACACACAACTATCATCAGGAGTGAGTACAAGTGTGATTTCAAGACACTATCCCAACAATCTCCCACTTGTACTGGAATCATCAATTCCTATAATCCTTTTGTCTCTATATCTCGATTTGGCATAAGGCAAGATTGGTGTCATCCTTATTAAGCCAACATCGTGTTTATCGAACTCCTGATCTTATGCTGAACAATCCAAACAACTGAACTACAGTTCGTTTGAGTGCGGCCACACATTTTCTCAGTACAAAATCTTCGATAGGCCCTGAGATATTTATCTCCCGTTATTCAGGAGGGACAAATCCCATCTTGTTCCATCCCTATTTCAACGCACACTTCATGATATAACTGAAAAGTGCCGTTATAGTCGCCAGTTACGGGTTGACGTTTGACAAAGTCAAGGTGTACCAATTCATATGCAAGAAAGCATGATGAACTCAGGTCTGAGGACTATACTCTATAGTCATAATGAGAACCTCTTATGACACAGATATAACTATCTTGTAGACTTCTCATCAGAGGGTCATGTCCGATCATATGTTCACCAACATATATCTATGTGACTGACTGCGATAATCATATCATTGGCTCCACGAAACTTAGCCAACAGTCACCTCACAATCTAGTCTCTCGCGGTTGCCATTGTCCCACTTTGACAACCTCGACTAGGGACAGAACATAATTTATGTCATCTATGACTTATAGGGTTTCATGATCAAGTCCTCAACTTGATGACCTATAATATGACACAAACTTATTTTTTGGGACCATTATGTAGATCACAATAAATAATGCCGAAATCAAATTTCATTAAACATATCCAAAGTATGTTTACAAGAGCATCTTATTATAACTAAAATAAAACTAAAACTCCCACTAGAATCAAGATTACATCTTAAGATCTCTAATGCCTACAGCAGTCGTATGACTTTCATGCTTAGGCCTTGGGAGTGACTTAGTCAGAGGATCAGCGACATTCTCGTCCGTCGGAACTCGGCTGATCTTCACATCACCTCTATTGACGATATCACGAATCAGGTGATACCTCCTCTCTACGTGTTTGGACTTCTGGTGTGACCTGGGTTCTTTCGCCTGAGCAATGGCTCCGTTGTTATCACAAAACAAAGCCACTGGCTCCAAGATACTAGGAACCACACCAAGTTCAGTCATGAACTTCTTGATCCAAACATCTTCCTTTGCCGCTTCAAAAGCAGCAACATATTCAGCTTCCGTCGTGGAATCAGCTACGGTATTCTGCTTAGAGCTCTTCCAGCTCACTGCACCGCCATTCAGACAGTAGACATATCCAGACTGTGATCGGAAATCGTCTACGTCCGTCTGAAAACTCGCATCAGTGAATCCATTCACTACAAGCTCTTCACTTCCTCCATACACCAGGAATTTATCCTTAGTATGTCTCAAATACTTGAGAATATTCTTGACAGCTGTCCAGTGAACTTCACCTGGATCAGATTGGTATCTACTTGTCATGCTTAACGCGTAAGCTACATCTGGACGAGTACAGAGCATGGCATACATAATAGATCCTATTGCAGAAGCATAAGGAATCCTATTCATGCGCTCCCGCTCAGCATGTGTCATCGGACACTGCTTCTTGTTGAGACTAATGCCATGAGACATCGGTATGAAGCCCTTCTTGGAATCATGCATCCTGAATCTGTGCAACACCTTATCAATATAAGTGTCCTGGCACAATCCAATCAGCCTATTCACTCTATCTCTGTAGATTCTGATTCCAAGAATGTACACGGCTTCTCCCATGTCTTTCATGGAAAAACAACTTCCGAGCCAAGTCTTAACAGACTGAAACAACGGAACGTCATTACCGAGGAGGAGTATGTCATCGACATACAATACAAGAAACGCAATTATGCTCCCACTAGTCTTCTTGTAAACACATGGTTCCTCTTCTTTCTTGATAAAACCAAATTGTTTTACTGCTTCATCAAAACAAAGATTCCAACTCCGTGATGCTTGCTTCAATCGATAAATGGATTTATGAAGCTTGCATACCTTCCCAGCGTTCTTAGGATCAACAAAACCTTCAGGCTGTGTCATATACACATCCTCTTCCAGAATACCATTCAGGAATGCGGTTTTGACATCCATCTGCCAAATCTCATAGTCATAATGAGCGGCAATTTCTAGAAGAATCTGAATGGATTTAAGCATAACGACCGGGGAATAGGTTTCATCATAGTCAATACCATGAATTTGCTTGAAACCTTTAGCCACCAACCTCGCTTTGTAAATTTGCACATTTCCATCCACGTCAATCTTCTTCTTGAAGATCCATTTACACTCAATGGCTTTTGCACCATTAGGTAAATCGACCAAGGACCATACTTGGTTTTCTGACATGGATCCCATTTCGGATTTAGAGGCTCTAAGCCACTTTTCGGAGTCCGGGCCCATCATTGCTTCCGTGAAGGTCGCTGGTTCGTCACTATCAATGATCATCAGATCATTGGAATTGGTCACGAGAAATCCATAGTATCTCTCGGGTTCGTGACGGATCCTTCCGGATATGCGAACTTTAGGCTCCACAGGCGCCGGTTCCACAGAACTTTGTGGATCCAACTGCTGCTCTTCCTCATCAGGTTGAGCAGCTTCCTGTGTGTCTTGAATTTCTTCGAGATGTACTTTACTCCCACTGTTTTTCTTAGAAAGAAATTCTCTCTCAAGAAAAGAACAGTCCCGAGCAACAAATACTTTGTTCTCAGATTGGTTGTAAAAGTAGTATGCCTTGGTTTCCCTAGGATAACAAACGAAGTAGCATTTATCTGATTTGGGTGCGAGCTTTTCAGATATTAATCGTTTGACATAAGCCTCACAACCCCAAATCTTCAGGAAAGACAGACTAGGAATGTTCCCAGTCCACAATTCATGTGGTGTCTTTTCCACTGATTTAGATGGCACCCTATTTAGTGTAAACGTAGACGTTTCTAGAGCGTATCCCCAAAAGGATAATGGAAGATTTGAATGACTCATCATAGACCGAACCATATCCAATAAGGTTCGATTCCTCCTCTCTGACACTCCATTCCATTGGGGTGTTCCAGGAGGAGTGAGTTATGAAACAATTCCACACTCGCTCAGATAGTCGCTGAACTCTTGACTCAAGTATTCTCCACTGCGATCCGACCGCAGAACTTTGATACTTTTGCCAAGTTGGTTCTGTACTTCATTCTTGAATTCCTTGAATCTATCAAAGTATTCTGACTTGTGTCTCATCAAATAGACATAGCCATACATGCTGAAATCATCAGTGAAGGTAATGAAGTACTTGTAATTTCCTCTGGAAACAGTACTCATTGGCCCACATACATCAGTATGAACAAGGCCCAATAAATCACTGGCCCTTTCATTCGGTTTGTTGAAAGGGGCTCTAGCCATTTTGCCCATCAAACAAGATTCGCATTTCTCACATGATTCAAAATCAAATGAGCCCAGAAGCCCATTCCGATGGAGCCTTTGTATGCGTTTCTCATTGATATGGCCCAAACGACAATGCCATAAGAAAGTCGGGTTTTCGTCATTTGACTTAAACCGCTTTGTATTTATGTTAAAGACAAGCATTTCTTGGTTTAAAACATATAACCCATTATCTAATGGGGCGCTACCATAATATGTACCATCACGATTAAAAGAACAAACTTTATTCTTAACAGCAAAATCAAAACCTTCCAAATCCAAAACGGAAACTGAAATTATGTTTCTGCTAATCGCAGGTACAAAGTAGCAATTATTCAAAGCTAAAACCATGCCCGAAGGTAAGGACAAATCGTAAGTGCCTACGGCCAGTGCAGAAACCTTAGCTCCATTCCCGACCCGTAGCTCCACTTGTCCTTTCTTCAGCGTTCTACTGTTTCTTAGTGCCTGCACATCAGTACAAATATGAGCACCGCAGCCGGTATCCAATACCCACGAAGTAGAACTAGAAGACATAACATTAAGTTCGATAACATAAATACCTGAGTCAGACGCATCATACGTCTTCTTCAGCCTTTTGTAATCTTCCATGAACTTCTTGCAGTCTCTCTTCCAATGCCCTAACTGCTTGCAGTAGTTGCATTTATCCTCAGGAGAAGGCCCGGATTTGGGCTTCGACTTGGGCTTGTCCTGACTCTCAGTCTGGACAACTTGGGCCTTTCCCTTATCCTTCTTAGGTTTCTTAAACCTTTTACCCCCTTGTACCATCAGTACACTGGGAGTTGCCTTCTTGAGATTCGGCTCTGCTGTCTTCAGCATGCCGTGCAACTCAGTCAATGTCTTAGTCATGTTTTGCATGTTGTAGTTCATGATGAACTGATCAAAACACGACGGCAAAGACTGCAGAATCATGTCAGTGGCTAGCTCCTGGCTAATGGCACAGTCCAGTTTCCCCAGGTTATCAATGTAACCCATCATTTTAAGGACATGAGGACTTACTGGACTGTCCTTAGCCAGCTTGCAATCCATGAGAGATTTAACCGTCTGGTATCTCTCTGTGCGAGCTTGCTCCTGAAACAAAGCTTTCAGGCTGTTAATCATCTCAATGGGTGACATCACGTTCTCATATTGCTTCTGCAGCTCAGAGTTCATAGTCACCAGCATTAGACAATTAACATCTTTGACATCAGCTGAATGCTTATCCCAAGCATTCTTTTCTGTCTGCGGGGCATTGAAACGTGGCCTCTCGGGGAGAACTCTTTCAAGGACATATTCCTTGTTCTCCTGCCTGAGAACTATTCTCAGGTTCCGATACCATTCCAAGAAATTAGATCCATTTAACTTGTCCTTCTCAAGGACGGATCTTAGTGAGAAAGTGTTGATTTGAGTTGAGACAGACATAGCTGTAATTAAAAGAGGTAGAGGTTTTAGTTATAATGCTCAAGGAAATGAGAATTCTTATCTAATAAGAAAAACTCGCATTGTATTCAAGACTATGTTTCCTCAGATGAATACAATGAGCCAAGATCCATACTTCACCAAAATCTGAGTGGGCAACTCGCCATTACCCAAACTTTAGTTATCTAGGTAAGCAAATCATTGCTAATTGTACCCAGTACAACTCTTGGTCGCAGATGAGACAAACTATGTCTAATCCACTCTGATGTCTCTGGGCCCAGAACTTCTGATAGCCCAGTCAAGTAAAACCAATCTCTTCTGTCTTGTGATTACTGACAGTCGCACTGCAAGTCTATCAATGACCACCTGCCTTACTCATGTTGCTGTGGATACCAAGGACTCCAAGGCTATCCAACAAACAAAACGAGTCTTGACAGTAGACAAGATTGGGCAAGACATCAATATCACTTGATATTTAGTTGAGGAAAAGAACTCTTTGATCTTGATGTATATCCAATATACATCCAAGAAGTTATTAATCTAATTAAAACATTCAGTTTTATCAAATTTAGGTTCAACTAGAACTTTAGGATTAAATTTGGTCTGGTATATGCAAATTTATGGTCCAACCAGTAATTCTGCGAATGGTGTGTCGATCGACGCCAACTATTGGCATCGGTCGACACAACCCAATTTAAACCGGTCTTCGATAATCGGTCAAACCGGATCGAATTTCCTTAACCGATTCAATCTAATTGAACCGGTTTGGTTTAACGGTCCATGTCGATTGTCACACAACTCTGTGTCGATCGACATTACCAAACCAAAACCAAATTGGTTAATTAAAATTAACCGAGCGAGATAACCGGTTCAATCCAATTGAACCGATCTATCTAATCGCTTTGCCTGTGTCGACCGGCACACCCAGTGTATCGATCGACGCAGCAGGAATACGGGTACTCGATCTCAGATCGAAACCCTAAAATATTTACGAGTTTTCGCTTTGTGTCGACCGACACACGCTTTGTGTCGATCGACACTCTGCGACAAACCCTAAAAAATTTACGCGTTATTTTGCGGCGTGTCGACCGACACAAGCTTAGTGTCGATCGACACAGTGCGATTTCAACAGTTCATCATTTTTCAACAAGCAAATAATCCGAGATTAACACTTTGAAAACACGATTTAGCAAGCAATAATCAATTCAACAACATCAGTTTTCGAATTAATTGCATCAGATTCAATAGTCTAAACCCTAACATGCTCTGATACCACTGTAGGATCGCCTAGGATCTAGGGTTCATTATATTGAATTTACCAACCTCGTTCTTACCTTGAACTGGCAGCGGAATGAATTGGTGAACGAGATCAGTGAGCAACGCAGATGCCTTGCCTCTACCAGATACACACGCACACAAGCTGGAAAACGGGATGCTAGTGCCGGATCTAAGGAATCTGAGAGTTTCTGGTGTTTCTGCTTTTCTGTCAGAGAAAAACTTGACGGCTCGGGTTCCAGGTCGAAACTATATCACTATATAATGACCTGGAATGACTTAAACCGAACCATGATTAATTAGATTCGTTTTAAGTCATAAAACCGAAACTCAGTTTTGGAATCGACCCTGTGTCGATCGACACACATACCGTGTCGATCGACACACTATTCGAAACTCAATATTGATGTGTATCCAATACACATTAATACGATCATTACCATAATGATCATCCCCTTATTTTAGCTTCCAGTTTGCTTAGGTGTGTGACCCTATAGGATCATATAATACTGGCAGAAAGTCTACAACTTACAGATTGCAAGAGACTTCTAGCAAAACATTGCAACCGCCCAGTATTATACGAATGTCTTATCTCGACACACAACTATCATCAGGAGTGAGTACAAGTGTGATTTCAGGACACTATCCCAACAAACAAATGATAGAGGTTTGAAGTTGGAGACTCATAACCAAAGAAATCTAGCAAGCCCTCAATATGATGTCCTTAGAAAATGATAGTATGTTGCATGAACAAACAATCTAATCCACTCTAATTTCTCTAGGCTTATCAACACACCAAATCTTATTCTCTTAAGCACATTGTCAAGAATCAACTAACTCAACATTCCACCAACTCTTAAATTCATTCATTCATCAAAGTGCAGTCTCACAAATGGGGGTTTGATCTTGATCAATTGGCTTGGCATAAAAAAGATTTAAATGGTGTTTAGAGGAAGGCTTTTAACTCTCATTTTGGTGGTTAACTCTCAAGAAAAGGAATGCTAGACATTATGCAAAATGTGGCAAGACAAGAACAATTTATGCATACAATTTTCAGCTCTCAAAGTCTTACCCAAAGTGTTTCCCAATCCTAGTCAATCTCCTTTCATTCCCAAACTTAACCATTAGACTTTTTTCATTTTTGGGTCTTGAGAAGTAAATCTTTTAATTTCCAAAACTCTTTTCTTTTTTATTTCATTTTCATTTTACACTTAGAGTTTTCCCATTTCATTTTCTTTTCCCAAGTGTTTCCCCTTTCTTTTACAAGCCTTTAGTCTTTTGTTTCTTTTACTCCCCAATTCACTCTTTCTTTTCTTTTTCCCAATCCCATTTTTAGTGCTCATACCCCAAATGCTAAACCAATATGTGAACTCCTAGACTAGCCTATGAGAGCTAATCATTGTCGTTCTCATACTTTTAACATTTTACACATGTTAGCATTATCAAGAAGAAGCCTCACTCAATCAATCAAATGAAAGTTTAAAATAAAATGGAAGGGTTCTATGGTGTGGAAACCATTTTAAGAGTGAGAATGGCCACTTGGATTAACAAAGGGTGGTAAAAATGTGGTAAAAGATAATCCAAGTGTGTATGTGGTGACCATGATCAAGCATCAAATACACATAAGTGAGAAATTTAAGTTCATTTAAGCTCATATAGGTGAGTTGGTTTCAATGTTAAGGGTATCAAACAAGACAAATAGATTCGAGTGGTATGATCAAAGCTCGAAATGTACAAGTGTTTCAATAGTTGTTTAAGCAACATACTATGATTAACAAGGGCATCATGTTGAATTCTAAAATCTAGATTTCTTACAAGGCATTTATATCATTGTCTCCTATGCAAATGCAAATGCAATCTAGAATGCTATTAGACTCAGTCCTAAAAAAGAAGCAAATATGAAACTACATGCTTTTTTTATGTTTCAAATTTTTCAATTTTTTTTTTTTGATTTTTTCAAAATTATAACTATCTACAATGCAACACACAAAATGCAGAAACTTAATCACAATGACAAAACAGAAAAGATGTTTAAATGATCATCACCCCCAAACTTACTTCACACCGTCTCGGTGTGAGAGCAAATAAAAAGAGGTAAAATGTGGTAAATAAAATTGAGACAAACTAAAAACTATGTACAAGGCGGTGGTGGTGGTGGTACCTGAAGCGGGCTGTTATAGTGTACTCCCCCCAAACTTAGCTCTTGCTCTTTTTTCCACATGCTGAAAACACACAAACAAAACTAAAACAAACATAAAATTCACACAAACACACATCAAGCAAATCAAACATAGAAAATCAAAGTATATGTACAAAGGATACCATGGGACTTCCTCCCAAGTGAGCTTGTTTAAAGTCTCTAGCTTGACTATCCCTTCACTTTTTCTGGTTGGGAATGTGCATGAATTTGGATCACCAGGGTCATATTCATCATAGAACCATCCCCTAAACTCATTCATCCTAATCTCTTCAAAAGAGATCTTCCTTGGACCATCAATGCTCATTCTTGTGGTGGAAGTTATACCAAGATGCTTGTCAAAAAGTTGTGCCATTTGAAATTCTTCTTCTTCACCATCCATGGAGATTTCTTCAATGAGACTCTCTTGTTTCTCCTTAGGCCTTTCACTCTTGTCTCTTGCTTGGAATTGGTTTGTATATGCCTTTCTTCCTTGGTTGAGAATTCATCATCCATTGAGCTTTCCTTTATGCTCTTAATGCATTCAAAAACCAAGCCATCTTCATGAGGTACTTCAATAGTCCTTACCACCATGTCTACTCTTCCTTTGTGCTCCTTTCTGGATGAATCATGAGTGTTCCAACATAAACTTGTTCTTCATATCTTATCTCAAGAGCTTCATCAATGGTTTCCTTCTCAGGTTCAAAGTCCATCTCCCCACCTTGTGTGGAGTGCTGTTTGAGAGTTGCAAGCTCCGATGCTAGGCTGTCAAATTTTGCTGTCATGTCCATTATAGCTTTGTTGGTAGTCTCCATAAACTGTTTCAGAAGTTGTTGCATTGTGTCCTCCTTGGATTGTTGGTTTGAAAAACTCCCTTGATCTTGGAAATGTTGGTCTCCTTGGTTTTGATAAAAACCTTGATTGTTGAGAATCTCTTCTTCATTTGGGGAGTAATAATCCATTCCATGCTCGTACTCCATGTCCCAAGATTGATATATCTCATCATGTTTATATTGATACTCTTGAGAATAGTTTCCATATGAGATATCTTCTTGATAGGTGGGTGAGCTTTCAAAACCGTTGTGGCTTGTAGGATCCCAAGAATGACAGCCTTCACCATATCCATTGTGGTACTCTTGAACAAATTTTTCATATGGAGGATCTTATTGATAAGTGGGTGAGCCTTCAAACCTTTGGTAGCTTGTGGGGTCCCAAGATTGGTATCTCTCAGCATCTCCATATTGGTATTCTTGAGCAAAGTTTCCATGTGAAAGATCTTCTTGATAAGTGGATGAGCATTCAAAACTGTGGTAGCTTGTGGGGTTCCAAGCCATCCCTCTCTCTTGAACTTTCTCTCTTGTGATTATGCCCTGCAAAAAGAGCAAACACTTGAAAGAAAATCAGTAACCAGACAAACAAAAACAAAAGAGAGCTTAGTCTCAAGGAAATTTGAAATCCTAATGATAAATCGCCTAGCTCCCCGGCAACGGCGCCAAATTGATGTTTGTGTTTTACACACCAATTAAAACCTAATGTGCACGCTATCACAATCGAATGGTATGTCGATGTAACACTTTAGGATCGAATCCACAGGGAGCTAGTGATCTATAACACCAAGAATGCACAAAGTTCCTTAATCTAAGCTGAAACAAGAGATTTGGTTTTTTTTACTAACAACCTAAGTGAAACAAAAGTGTAAATGAAGTATATAACAAAAGTGAAATAAAAACAGAACAAACCATTCACTAAACAAGATACTAAGATTCACAAAAACAGAGTAAAAACAGAGATGATAAAAGACTAAGTTCCTTGGGTTGAGATTTCGGTTTTGGTGATCAACAAATAATCTAGAAGTGTTTAAGAACAAAAGAATGGTTTCTTAGGCCAAGAACAACATATCAAGCTACTCCACTCTCATGATAATATCCCTACACCTATCAAGCATTAACATCAACTCTCGTTGGCAATTTCAAGATAGATATGCATTATGAACAAGTTCTTATTACCACTAAACACCTTAAACATCAATTCTCATTGGTTAAGTATGTAAAGCACTTGATAGAGTTTCAAACATAAACTACACCTCTCGGTGCTAGCAACATTTAAGATCAAGGAATTGATTAGCTACTTCAATCCTAGCATTAAGAACTTCTAACAAGTAAGAAATCAATATTTCCAAGTTTTAAACATCCTAAACCATCACTAAATCACCCTCACCTTATTCAAACCCAGAAACTTATGGAGAACTACTCAGTAATATTCATAGAAACACAAAAAGACATAGTTGATATGATATAAGATGAGAGAAATATATGAATCAATAAGAACAACACAAGAAAATCAAAACAAACTTGAAAAGATGATGAAAGAAAATAAAGTTATGATCTAGATCCATAAATGGATCAAGAAGTAGATCATTCCTCTCTACATACACCAAGAGGTTTTAAATAATAGAAAACAAAGTGTCTTGGTCGACCTCAGAACATGGGAGGGTCTACAAGCCAAAAAAAAAAGAGAAAAAGTAGCATGTGAGCAAAAGTTGGTCTTAAAGTGGCATTATTGATATGTGTCCAGTCAATCGGTCATAACTCTTCGTGTATAGCTCTTAATGACTTCAAACCACCTCCGTTGGAAAGCTAACTATATTCCCTATAACTTTGCTTTGAAGGTCCAAAGCTAAATATGAACGTAAGCTCTTCATATGACTCGGGGTCCGATTGGCTTTGAAACTGTAGGGACTGTAAGCTATTTAAAAGTCTCCACAGCCAATTAATTTCCAATCAGGCTTTGGCGTCCTTTTTTTCTCTACAGCCATCACAGTCGTTTTCTTTTTCTTTTTACTCTATCAAGTGTTATTTTTTAAAGTCTGTTTTTTAAGGCTGTGAGTGCATAATTTATGTGATTGTGAATTATGTAAAGGTTATCTCACGTTAGATTTTTAGATTTATAGGTGAAAAAGCAAACAATTTAAAAATAAAAAATCTAGGATAGATGATTAGTTAGGGAATGAGTTTTTTATACAATGTAGATTAATATAATTACAAATTAATATATGAAATGACAAATATAAATATAATTTTAATTATTTTATAATAAGATATTTGTTCCAGACAATAGACAAAAGAAGTTTCTGATGAAATTTTCAAAGCTATGTAAACATTGTTTTATACTTTTATTAAATCTTTTTATCTTAGTCATTTTTATTTATTTAATAAATTATTCATTTAATTAATTGTTATTTTAATTAATTTTTATACTTTTGATGATTTTTCGCATAATTTATATTTCCTAACAAAATAAATTAATAATTAAAAAATAACAGTCACAGTTTTCACAGTTTTTATTAACAATCAAGCTTTCAAAATTTTTAAAAGTAACAGTCACAGTTTTAACAGTCAATATCTTTACAGCCAAAAACTTACAGTCACAGTCCTTGCCAATCACAGCCTCGATTTTTTAAGAGTAAATTTCACAGCGGCCGAGGGAGGTCGCTGTGAGGGTTTTTGATCCACATCGACTTGGGGAGGTCGCTGTGGAGGCCGCTGGAGCTCCCGGCTTTTCGCATTTCTTCACAGCGACTTCAGTAGGCCGCTGTGGGATGCCGCTGTGAGGTCTGGTCGTGATCCTTAGTTGTTTTTCCACTCTTTTTGGGGTGTTTTTCAGTCCCTACCTCCTCCATATCATTTGGGTGCTTCATCATGTCTTCCACCACCTACAAAAAGAGAAAAACAAAGCACATGCACTCCTAATGATGCCTAAATGCATTATCTAAAGCTAAAACACAATAATATTGTCTAAATGCTTTTACTAAAGCTAAATCACATTCTTAATCATGCCTAAAAATACTCAAAAACACAACACATCACACAACTTCATCTCCGAAGAAGAAGCAAAGAGGCTCGGTTTGACTTGGATGAAGAGGGAAGGTCATCTTAGGTCGGTGAACGCAAAGGCCCAACCAATTATCGGAGTCGCACAAGGGGGGAATTTTGAATGGGAACGTGGAAGGGTCGAGCAGATTTCTCGGTGATTCCGATTGACGATTATGGAGTCGTGATCGGACTAGAATTTATGAAGAAAGTGGTTATGATGACAATACCCTGTCTTAAAACGGTTTTGATCCTTGATAAGGATGCGCCGTGCATGGTCCCTACTGTGAGTGTTACATATAGAAAGTTGGTCGGAATGCCGAAAATATCGGCCATGCGGATTGTGGATCATGAAGATTATCGCCAGTCAGTTTTTAATAAGGATGCTGGTCATGGAAAGGCTATAACATGTTCAAGAGTCAAGGTGACGACCCTTGAGAAGGGTCTGGATATGATGCAGTCTAAGAAGCATCAAGCATCGAAGAACCGAGGGAAGTTCGCTAGAATTGTGTGGGGGTCGGACCAGATGGACATGGATGAGTGAAAGGCAGCCAAGGAGGTGACCCAAGTCAAAAGGAAGGACAAAAGAAAACTTGGGAGGGGGGGGGGGGGTTATGAAGCAACTCAAGAAAACTACGACGATTAGGGCGTCACTGAAATGTGTGGGGGAGAATGCCACAGTCTAAATTTTTAGTCCGAACGACCAACGGTCAAATCGAATGAACGAGTCGGATCCCACAAAGTTAAAGTAATTTCTAAGTATTTTACTTATTTAAATGTAAATATTTAAAAGGTTTCTAGAAGATTATTGATAGAGTAGTGAGATAATGGATTGTTGTGTGGAAGTGTAATAATAATGTTGGGATAGTGGAGATAGTGGGGAAAGTGGAGTAGGTATAGAGTAATCTCCACCGTTAGATTGTTTTAATTTCGACCGTTCATTTGGGTTGAGAATTGGTATATAAAAAGGGTAAGGTTTTCATTTGTAATCATCCAACAATTTCTCTTATAAACATCTCTCTAAGTTTTCTCTCTCTAAAGAGTTTGTCTATTTATCTTTCTAAGTTTTAAAGTTTGAGTTTGAATGAGACTGACTTAACAATCCCGAGAGATGAAAAGGTGCTAAGGCCGCACCTACCATTTCTAAAGAATTATTCCGTGACACATTGCTAATATAGGAAATATCAAACCATTAATTTTTAAATGTTTTTTACCAAAAAGCAAGAAATAGTACAAATGTGATAAAAGTTATATGTCTATAAATAAAAAATAACTTTTTTGTAAAAAAGTAGCATATTTTGAAAAATATACGCAGATATACAATATCTTTTCATATATATATTTTACCAAACCGAAATTAAATTCGGGATAACCGGGTACATATTGGACCGACTCAAAAGTAAAAAACCAAACACATTGGACTAAGGAAAATCTCAAAACCAAACCGGAGGACCCCAGTTAGGTTAAACGACTTTAGGTATGTTATTCGCGCAATCGACCGATGTTGCCATCGGCTATGATTGTGATTTGATTCGCGGCGATCTCCGACCTCCGTCTGGTTCAACTGAGGAGCCTATCGCAGCCACCTCTCCATATGCCGGAGGACCAAACCTCTCACCGACTCCCGATTTCTCCGATCTCATCCGCTCAAATTCCCACGGACTCACCTGGCGGATCCAAAAGTTTGTGTTTTTCCTCGCCGAATAACTCGAACTCTGGCCGAGATTCCTATCCATGAATCCGCCTCTAACTCACCCAACACCGGTAAGGAGGAACAAACATAGAAGAAGCGGCGACAGGGCCATCTCACTTCTCGCCGACAATCTGCTTTCCTTACGTAGAGACCTCACCAAGCGCCGCCACGCATCCTCCCCGACACACCGCTCATGCCCTCTTAGACTCCCCAGAGCTTTCCTCTTCCGCGCTTTTCTTGCCTTGTCACAGTCCTCCAACGACAATAATCCAGTGATTTATAAAGAATCGTAGCTCGTGATTGCCCAAACCCATATCGTCTCTCCCTCCTCCGCGCTTTCCTTGCCTTGTCGCCGTCCTCGAGCGACAATAATCCGGTGTCTAACTAAGGCCCGTCGATTAGATCTGGTGGTACAACCACCGCTCACCACTCCGGGAGTCAACCACACCTCGCGCAGCCAGAATCAAGTAGAATCAAGACATCTTTTGAGTCGCCTTCCCGTCCATAGCTTCGATTACAATCGCGGCATCACATGGGAGACCCCTAGCATCGCCGACCGAGAACGCCGAATGACGAAAAAACCTTAAAAACGAGAAGAGATGAGGCGGCACTGCTTGAAACCTAGAAAAAAAAATCGTTTTTCCCCTCAATTTAGATATACAATATCATAATCGGATTAGTTAGTCAACTTTAAAAAGTGATACCGAGAATATATTTCTAGATTAATCATATAGCACACCGAACCTAACAGGAGGAAAGCAATCTTAACCGTAAATCATTTGCTAATATATTCGAAAATTAAAGAGAATGATGATTTAATCATGCAATATGGAACAAACATCTACTAGAGTACTAGTCATATTCCGAAACCGCACTTGCCGACAGGTACAGTACACAGAAATATTGATATATCATCACAAGTGGTGGACACACTAATTCATGCACATATATTAAAATTTAAGTTAAAGTCTCATGGTGAGCATTTTAAATTAGAAAGTTACGTTATTCGTTTTCGCAAAAAAAAAAGAATGTTGCTCTTGACCAAAAAAAAAAAGTATGTTGCAGACGTTACATGCGAGCATTCCTCTGTAATGTGTTAACAAAAATTTGCATTCAACCAAATGTGAAAGAAAAAAAAAAACTGAATATGTTCATATAATAAGCAAACCCTTTTCTCAAAAAAAAATGTTCATAATAATAATAAAAACAAAAAGAACAGATCATTAGGTCACTTTATAAACATCATACTCGAACTAATAGATGTATCCAGTTTCCAGTATCCCTAGTAGATGAATCATGTATGTCTAATGTATGTCTACCGAAACATGTGCATACTCTTAAACTCATAACCACTATGCTATATAGATATTTACATACTAATACGGCCGCTAAAATACATAATTTATTAGTGGCTGGAAGCACAAGCTTTTATAGCTTATATCAAAGGCCGGTTCTGTTTAGAAGTGAAGATAAAGTTGGAAGTGGCGAGAGACGAAACGAGAGAGTGAGAGATATAGTACGTAGAATCTGTGTAATTTGTATTACATAGCAAAATTGCATTGTATCATATGTTAAATAACGGTCCTAAAACACTGCATCATCTTTTGCGTACCTTGAATAATGCAAAATTGTGACCTTACGTCTTTTGCAAGTTTCTTTTGAGGAATCAGTTATACACAGTTCGATTATTCAGTATGATTTAGATGAATAAATTCGTTTATTAAGAATAAAATTCGATTTTTTTTGTATAGCAAAGAGTAAGAGGTTTGGTGCTGGTCACAATACACAAGCCCAAAATTCTGATCGAGATCAAGAAGAGTGTTTTGAGTCATTTATCAACAAACAAGTGAAGCAACTTTATTCACCAGCTTGGGAAAATATTATATATAATATAACAGTACGAAGAGTCTCAAGACTTGATTCAACGACCTTATTACTTGCCGTTAAAACTAAACACTAGCTTTACCGAGCAAGACAAAACACTAGTTTCACCGAGCAAGACAAAACACTAGTTTCACCGAGAGGGACATGGAAGCATCACACAACACAAGTACATTCTTACAAGGTTGCATTCCCTGGTGCGAACTTGAGGGAGATACTATTCACACAGTGCCTCTCATCGGTAGGAGTTGGAAAACCTTCTCCTTTGAAAACATGGCCGAGATGTCCACCACAAGCCGCACATGTGATCTCGATTCTTCTCCCATCTGGATCGGGCTGAGATAAAAATGTAAAAAAAAAAGGAAGATACTTTCAGCGATTATGTTTCTCAAATCATGAATTCTGATAATGATTTCTCGATTTGAGAATCTTACATATCGGTTTATAGCACCGGGAATCCCATCAAAGAAAGCTGGCCAGCCACAACCGGAGTCAAATTTGGTGGCCGATTTGTATAGCGGAGTACCACATCCTGCACAAGAATAGATGCCGTCTTCGAATAGTTTGTTATATTCTCCTGTTCCTGGATATCTACATTTACATGTGTAGACCACAGTTAGAATAATGAAGTTATAGAACATTGGATCGGTTTGCTTTCTCTGAACTCTACTTCACACCCTAAGATACTCATTGATCCTTCAACCACAGAAAAGATTCTACTTAAAAGTCTTTCGCTTATTGCTGCTAATGTTAGAGAACCAAGAAAGATCATTAAGTGAAATCAGCGCAGGACTAAGAAGCATTGTCATGTCTCGCAGAGAAAACCAACCTAAGAGATCTCCTAAGAGTAAGGGTACATAGCAACTAAGACAACCCAGATACAACAGAAACAATGTTGTAATGTGAAAGGATAAAGTGAGAACTTTTGAAAAATCCATTGAACCTTTAATATTTCAGAAAATATGTCTCCTTATTTTCACAAACGCCTACTAAACTCGACTGCCATCAGTCGTCATAGAGAGATATTGAATCAATCACTGTGATTACAATATATCTCTATTACCTAAATACTGTGCATCATATCCATTAACAACATAGAAACATGTTTTGCATCAAGAGAAGGATCTCAGTTCACTGCATAAAGACCATCTAAGTCAAGACTACACTTAAAATCCATAAGGAATCAAACGCTTACTAGACAGAATTTCATACATTTTCATGAGAGATGTAGAAAGCAATTACATGCCCAATGATTCAAAACACTGTAATTTCAATATATCTATATAGCAACATATTGTGCATAAAATTCATAAAGACCATCTAAGGAAAGACTAAACTTGAAATCCAGAAAGCATTTTCTGCAGTAATGAAACCATGCTTATAATCTAACTCTAGATCATCAAGCCCTTCCAAATGTTCTACAGCCAGATGCTTCGAATCATCAACACATGCAAGAACACAAACACTAAAAGTCCCCAAAAACCAGACCGAAATCGCTAATAAAATGTCCTCTTACTCGGTGCCTTTCTGCCTCAGAATCCTAAATTGCTCAGGAGACAGAATCGCACGCCACTCTTCTTCTGGCTTATTGATCGAATCGGGAGCAGAAGACGCCATTGCTATAATACGACCACCGTGAAAACCTCGTCTACAAATACGGAGCAAAGGAGAGGCGGAGAGACGATGGAGGTTAAGATTCGATGGAGAGAAAGCAAATGGAATGGTCCCGAGAGAGAGAGAAGGTCTAACGAAGGCTTTAATGGTGGAAGCTAAGGACAAAGAAGTGGCTGAAGATAAACGACCAGATGATGATATGACGTTCAACGCCATTGTTGCGTTTTTATCTCTTTCTTCCTTTTCTTTCTAAAGAGCTTTTTATGAATCTCTCATTTTTCTTGTCTCGAATCTTGAGTTGATTTGGGCCTAATATATAAGCCCCCAAAGTCCAATATGTACTCATGGTACTGCAGCTAGTCTGGGTATTAAGAAGATTCGTTTTCAGCAGGGACCTGGTTCACGCACTAGATGACCTTTTCAGTGGTCTAGCTTGATACTGATAGTCTCCCAAATTAACAAACGAAAAACAGAGTTCGAAGAAGTGGAGTTTGTGTTTCACTCGAAAAAATACAATCAAACCGTGGATGTTTTAGCTGGTGCAAGTTATCAGTTAATGTTTTTGTCTGTAATTCCTTCTTGGCTAGAGCTCTTATGTAATGCTGATATGCTTGCGTTTGAACTTTTTATTTAAAAGTAATATGAGTATTTGGAGAAAAAAAGAATGAGTTTAGAGCCCGAATTTATTTCAAAGGTGCGGCGAAGACATTTTTGCTTTTAATCCTTCTTTCCTCTTCTTTTATGAAGAACTTTCATGAAATTCGTTTTTATGTTATTTTGTTGTTCTAAGTGACTTAAAATCAAAGATATTAGCAGTGAAAACTCTCTTGTGTGAGTTGAGGAATAAGAATCATCAAACCACATAAATTCAGATAAATATGTAGTAAGATATGCTTTAATTATTGATACGGATGATCCAACTAATTTTGGGAGGCTAAACTCTTTCTGGCCCATTCCCCAAGGTGCCGCTCTTTTGATGGCGTGATTTCCGCCGTTCGAGCTCCTCCGTCGCCTTCCGTCCCAAACTCTAGAAAGTCTCTCTTCCTTATCGCCATGGTCGCCGAGAATCTGCCGATTTTCTCTCCCGTCGAACTTCCCGACACTCTGCCTCCGTCGAACCTCCCAACACTCCACCTCCGCCGATTTGTTCTCTACCGTCCCTGCTCCTTACCCTTCTGCTTGTTCATGTCGCACCTCTGCTTGGATCCCGTGAACTTTGTTGCTTTCGTTCTGCTACTTGCTTACTTCTGTTGGAATTATGTCCAGTAATCTCTGTACTGTCTCTAGAAAGTAAGAGTATGTCAATGATCAGACATAAGTCATATAATACTGGGGGTCATGATGGCTTGCTAGAGTCCGCTCATGATCTATAAGTCTTGGACTTATTGCCTTTATTATATGATCCCATATGGGTCACACGCCTAAGCTAACGGGAAAATATGTAGGAACGGTTTAGCAGAAGTACGGTAAAAGTGCTAGGCATTTACTGTACTTGGAGAGACTAAAGGGCCTGATTAAATCCAAGGGATTTAATCAGAACTGAGAATTGGGCCCAAAAGCCCATGAGAACTAGAAGGGATTTTAATGAATAAAATCAGACCTAGCTCTCTAATTTTTCAGCACTTCTGCGCCTCCTTCCTCTCTCTCTGCGCCTCCTCTCTTTTGGTCTAGCAGCCTCTCTTCCCGAAGTGTGCGTGTGTGAGCCTTTGGAGGAACAACCTCTTGGTGGTTCTGCTGATCTCTGACCCGTACCTCCATTCCGCTGCATAAACAAGGTAACAGATGAGATCTATTATGTTTCTAATCAAGAGAACCTAGATCTGCATGTTTAGTAGGATGAATCAATCTGATAATTGAATCAGGAGACACTAAACGATCCAATAGTGGTATCAGAGCCATTGGTTCTGTGGTTTTTCTTGTTTAGAATCATGTTTAGGATTGTTTAAGAAGTGTTTGAATCAATTTACTGATAAGGAAAAACACTTAAGAAACAAAGAATTAAAACCTAAACAAACAAGAAATCGCATGATCCAATCTATATGAATTGGTATGCGTCGGAGTGTTGATCAGTTTCGGATCACACGTCTGGATCGGTTGATGCACAAACCGATCATGCATCGGCTTGTGTCGACGACACGATCGCAGGAGTTGGACCGTACGACCGAGCGGTTTGGATCGGACGATCGCACGATCGATCGCGATCGCATCCCGCTTCGTCCCGTCGAGTCTGTCCCGTGCTGTCCCGAGCGTCCCGTCCGAGCATCGAGATGGACCGAGCATTGTCCGAGCATCGTCGCGAAAGAGATGGACCGATCATGGATCGCGTCCGTTGCTTGCGGCTGGCCGATGTCTCGTCTCGATTGCGGCTAGGTCACGGCCGTGATCGGTTCGTGACCAATTCGGCTCGGTTCGGTTTAAAATTTTATTAAAATTAATCGTCACGGTTTAATAAACAGACTTAATAAATTTATTAAGTTCTGGTTAAACCGGGATAAGAAATCCAAAGTCGGAAAATTGGATTTTGTGCCTAAACCAGTGATTTTCTAATTTGATTTGGTTGGACCAAATAAATTGAAAAAATCCGGTTTAGTAAATAACCGGTTGACAATTGTGGTCATCGTATTAATTAATTTTGGTTAAGACCAATTTTAATGAACCAGACCGGTTATGTCATTTAATTGGGCAATTGGGTTATGTCTTGGACATGAACCAATTCTTGGGCCTCGGGCCAAGAAGTTAAAACAATTGGGCCAATTATTTGAGTTTTTTCTTCAGAATTAATTTAAAATTTATTTTTATAAAATTATAAAATCGTTTTTTTTAAATTAATAAGTTTCCAAAATTTTGAAATTAGAAAGTTTCTTAAAATAGAAGTTTCTAGATTTGCATGTTTTGGATTTTAGGAAATTTCTATAATTAAAAGTTTCTAATTTTAGAAAGTTTCCAAAATTAGTAGGTTTCCCAAAAAGGAAAGTTTCCCAAAATAGTAATCTTCTATTTTGGGATGAAATTTTAATAAAACTACAAACCTCAAATAATATCAAGCGTTGGATGTCTTGTCCAGTCTATGTCAGCTGTCGAAGCCCATTCAATTGTACTCATGGCCTTACAGTGTGAGGGTGTCTACTTTTGCGTGGGTAAGACGGTTTGTGATTCATAAATGTCATTGGGAATCCCAGACATTAGTGATTACATGACTGTATAGTCTGGTTTTCTTGACTAGGCCATCGGGAGTCCCGGGCCTTGAGACATCAGAGTGGATTGGGCCTCGGGCCCAGATTCACAACCAAGAGTTATATCACGGATATAATTAGCCGAGATAGGGCTTACCGATATAAGCTAAGGTTGGGTGATGGCCAGTGGCCCACTTTGATCTTAGTTATATGTGGATCTTGGAATCATTATATTCTATTGAGGGTAACTTATGTTATTGAATATAATGCGTGATTAATCATATTAAATTTAATACAAGATTAATCATATTGAACATATTAACTAATAACCTTTTTATCTTATATTTCAGCTATGACTACTACAAGCACACAAAACACATTCTCAATCCGGTCTGTTCTCGAGAAGGAGAAGCTGACTGGAACGAACTTCCTGACGTGGTCAAGGAACTTGAGGCTAGTCCTCAAGCAGGAGAAGAAGGATTATGTCCTTCGTGATCCCCTCCCCGAGAGGCCTCCTACCAATGCCGCCAGGACTCTGCATAATGCTTGGGAAAAACATTCGTCAGATGAAAATGATGTCTATTGCCTGATGTTGGCGACAATGACTGCTGAGCTGCAAATGCAGTTCGAGAGTGTGTTGTCGCCCATCGAGATAATGGCAAGCCTGAAATCGCTTTTTCAGGAGCAGGCAAGGACTGAGAGGTTCCAGACAGTTAAGAACCTCTTAGACTGTAAGTTGGCTGCAAATGCGGCAGTGAGTCCTCATGTCTTGAAGATGATGGGTTATCTCGATAATCTTCAGAAACTCGACTGTCCTATCAGCCAGGAACTTGCCTGCGACATCGTTCTGCAGTCATTACCTGCAAGCTATGATCAGTTCATCCTGAACTTCAATATGCATGGCTTGAGTAAGACATTGCCTGAGCTTCACGGAATGCTCAAGACTGCAGAGCCCAACTTGAGCAAAACCGCCAAGGACCCCAATGTGCTTATGGTGCAAAAGGGCAAGGGCTTTAAGAAATCCTCTGCCAAGGACAAGGGAAAGGCTAAGGCTGTCCAAGTCTCGGACAAGGACACGCCAAAGCCCAAGCCCAAATCCAAGGCTGGGCCTACTGACATCTGCAGGTTCTGTAAAGAACCAGGGCATTGGAGGAGAGAATGTAAGAAATTCCAAGAAGGTCTAAAGGAATTGAAGAAGAAGACTCTTGAGACTTCTTCATCAGGTATTTTTGTTATAGAAGTTAATACAACTACTTCTGATAATACCTCATGGGTTATGGATACTGGTTGTGGGGCTCATATTTGTACTAATATGCAGGCACTCAGCAACAGTAGGAGGCTGAAGCAAGGACAAGTGGAGCTACGAGTTGGGAATGGAGCGAAAGTTCCTGCACTAGCTGTAGGCACATACTTGTTGTCTTTACCTTCGGGATTGGTTTTAGAACTCAATAATTGTTATTTTGTACCTGCGATAAGCAGAAATATTATTTCAATTTCTTTGTTGGATTTGGAAGGTTATGATTTTTCAGTTAAGAATAAATTATGTTCCTTCAATCGCAACAATTTGTTCTATGGTTGTGCTCCTCTTACGAATGGGCTTTACATACTTGATCAATCCGCGCCAATTTATAACATTAATACCAAACGATTTAAACCTAATGAGGAGAACCGAACGTTTCTATGGCATTGTCGTTTAGGGCACATCAGCGAGAAACGCATCAAGAGACTCCATTCGAATGGACTTCTTGGCTCATTTGACTTTGAGTCATGTGAGAAATGCGAATCCTGCATGATGGGCAAAATGACACGGGCCCCCTTTAATAAACCTAACGAGAGGGCCAGTGACTTATTGGGCCTGATACACACTGATGTGTGTGGCCCAATGTCCACAAATGCAAGAGGAAACTATCAGTACTTCATTGCCTTCACTGATGATTTCAGTAGGTATGGATATGTTTATTTAATGAAACATAAGTCTGAATCTTTTGAGAAGTTCAGAGAATTCCAAAATGAAGTACAGAACCAACTTGGCAAAAGCATTAAGGCTCTTCGGTCCGACCGAGGAGGAGAATACTTAAGCCAAGAATTCAGTGATCATCTAAGAGAGTGTGGGATCGTGTCCCAACTCACTCCTCCTGGAACACCTCAGTGGAATGGTGTGTCTGAGAGGAGAAATCGGACCTTATTGGATATGGTTCGATCTATGATGAGTCACACAGACCTTCCAATATCCCTTTGGGGATATGCTCTGCTAACAGCAGTGTTCACTCTAAATAGAGCGCCATCGAAAGCAGTAGCAAAACACCATATGAATTATGGACTGGAGTGGCTCCAGTGCTGTCTTATCTTAGAATTTGGGGTTGTGAAGCCTATGTCAAGAGATTAATCTCTGACAAGCTTACACCAAAGTCTGATAAATGCTACTTCATTGGTTATCCGAAGGAAACCAAGGCTTATTACTTCTACCTGCGTTCCGAGAACAAGATTTTTGTTGCCCGGGATTGTAACTTTCTTGAGAGGGAGTTTCTCTCTAAGAAAGACAGTGGGAGTAAGGTACTGCTTGAAGAAATTCAAGATGAACAGGATACTGCTCAACCTAATGAGGAAGAGCAGCAGGAGGACCTACAAGAAATTGTAGAGCCTGAACCTGTAGTACCTGAAGTTCGAAGATCCGGGAGGATCCGTCACGAACCCGAGAGATATCAAGGATTCCTCGTGACTAACTGTCATGATCTTCTGATCATTGATGGTGATGAACCATCGAACTTCAATCAAGCCATGATGGACCCAGATTCCTCTAAGTGGCGTAAGGCCACTGATTCCAAAATGGACTCCATGTCGGTCAACCAAGTGTTTTCGTTGGTTGACTTACCCGCTGGTGTAAAAGCCATCGAGTGCAAATGGATCTTCAAGAAGAAGATTGACGTGGATGGAAATGTCCAGATTTATAAAGCCAGGTTGGTGGCAAAAGGTTTCAGACAAGTTCACGGTGTGGATTACGATGAAACCTATTCCCCAGTGGCAATGATGAAATCTATTCGGATTCTACTAGCAACTGCAGCTTTTCATGATTATGAAATTTGGCAGATGGACGTGAAAACCGCCTTCCTGAATGGAATTCTGGAAGAGGATGTGTATATGACACAACCTGACGGTTACATAGATCCAAAGAATGCTGGGAAAGTATGCAAGCTTCATAAATCCATTTATGGATTGAAGCAAGCATCGAGGAGCTGGAATCTTCGTTTTGATGAAGGGATCAAGCAATTTGACTTCATCAGAAACGAAGAAGAACAATGCGTGTATAAGAAAACTAGTGGGAGCAAGATAGTATTTCTTATTCTGTATGTCGATGACATACTGCTTCTCGGAAACGACGTTCCAATGCTAAAGTCGGTAAAGGACTGGCTTGGAAGTTGTTTTTCCATGAAAGACATGGGTGAAGCCGCATACGTTCTTGGAATCAGGATCTACCGGGATAGATCTAAAAAGCTGATAGGCTTGTGTCAAGATTCATACATTGACAAAGTCCTGCAAAGATTCAGCATGAAAGATTCCAAGAAGGGCTTCACACCAATGGTACATGGCACAACGCTGAGCAAGAAGCAGAGCCCTACGTCGGCTGCTGAGCTTGAGCGCATGAAGAATATTCCTTATGCATCTGCAATAGGATCTATCATGTATGCCATGATTTGTACTCGTCCTGATGTTGCTTATGCACTGAGCATGACGAGTAGATACCAGTCAAATCCAGGTGAAAGCCACTGGATTGCCGTAAAGAATATCTTGAAGTATATAAGACATACTAAGGATAAGTTCTTGGTGTACGGTGGAAGTGATGTGCTTGAAGTCAGTGGATTCACGGACGCAAGTTTCCAGACAGACACAAATGATTTCCGGTCACAGTCCGGTTATATCTTTTGTCTGAATGGCGGTGCAGTAAGTTGGAGAAGCTCCAAGCAGGACACCGTTGCTGATTCCACTACAGAATCTGAATATGTCGCCGCCTCAGAAGCAGCGAAGGAAGCTGTTTGGATACGAAAGTTCATGATCGAACTGGGTGTGATACCGAATGCGGCTGAGCCTCTGGCACTGTTTTGTGACAACAATGGTGCTATAGCTCAGGCAAAGGAACCAAGATCACATCAGAAATCCAAGCATGTTCAAAGAAGATTTCACTTGATACGTGACATCGTTAATAGAAAGGAAGTCAAGATCAGCCGAGTCCCGACAGATGATAATGTCGTTGATCCGTTGACAAAGCCACTCCCAAGGCCTAAGCTCGAGTATCTGACTGAAGCTGTAGGCATTAGAAACATTGAAATGTAATCTAAATTTGAGTGGGAGTTTTGGGGCTTTATTTAGTTATTTGATATGTTCTTGTAAAACATTTTATGTTTAATGAAATTATTATTTCAAGATTATTTTAACTGTGATGAAATAATCGTTCCAAAGTGATATGAACCATTTTATAGGTCATCGAAGTAAGTGACTTGATCTTGAGTTATCAAAGTCATTTAGCTTGATCATGAGACCCTATATTTGATAGATGGCTTATATCATAATGTCCCTAGTCGAAGGTTGTTGAAATTGGAACACCAACAACCGTGTGAGACTAGATTGGTATGTGACTTATGACAAAGTCTCAGTGTGTCATAGATGCGCGGCATCAAAGTCAGTACATAGGTGTATGTAGGGTACATACGACCGGACAAGACCCGATTATAAGAACTCTTCAGGATATTTATATCTGTGTCATAAGAGATTCTTACTACGACTATAGAGTATAGTCCTTAGACTTGAGTTCGCATGCATGTGACTGCACATGAACTAATGCGCTTTGATCATTGTCTAATGCTGTCGTTAAGCGATAGTTATAAGGACCTTGTTTGGGTGTATTATGAAATGAGTAGGCCAATCGGAGATTTGAATACTGGAAAATGCATGGCCATGCTCAAACGGACTGTCCCGAGTCGTTTGGATTGTCAGTATCAAATCAGAGTCCGATGAACAAGATTAGGCTTTATAAGGATGACACTCATCTTGCCTTATGACTAATCGAGACATTGTGACAAAAGGATTATGAATACAGAGATTCCAGTTCAAGTGGGAGATTGTTGGAATTATGTCCAGTAATCTCTGTACTGTCTCTAGAAAGTAAGAGTATGTCAATGATCAGACATAAGTCATATAATACTGGGGGTCATGATGGCTTGCTAGAGTCCGCTCATGATCTATAAGTCTTGGACTTATTGCCTTTATTATATGATCCCATATGGGTCACACGCCTAAGCTAACGGGAAAATATGTAGGAACGGTTTAGCAGAAGTACGGTAAAAGTGCTAGGCATTTACTGTACTTGGAGAGGCTAAAGGGCCTGGTTAAATCCAAGGGATTTAATCAGAACTGAGAATTGGGCCCAAAAGCCCATGAGAACTAGAAGGGATTTTAATGAATAAAATCAGACCTAGCTCTCTAATTTTCCAGCACTTCTGCGCCTCCTTCCTCTCTCTTTGCGCCTCCTCTCTTTTGGTCTAGCAGCCTCTCTTCCCGAAGTGTGCGTGTGTGAGCCTTTGGAGGAACAACCTCTTGGTGGTTCTGCTGATCTCTGACCCGTACCTCCATTCCGCTGCATAAACAAGGTAACAGGTGAGATCTATTATGTTTCTAATCAAGAGAACCTAGATTTGCATGTTTAGTAGGATGAATCAATCTGAGAATTGAATCAGGAGACACTAAATGATCCAACAACTTCAACACCGCAACTTTGTCCTTTATCTCCAGTTAGTAAGTCGTCGCTCTTTCAGGTCATCCAGTCCTTGTCGTCGTCTCCTCGTTCAGATCTGCCGAAAATGGTTGAATCTCTCTATGCTTCGGCTCTGTCACGGCTTCTGTTTGAGGTGCTGCCTCTGGTACGTGCGAGTACAGATTTCATGGATCTAAAAGGCTCTGAATCCTTAGCTTCATATTATTTCCCAGGATTCAGCTATATTGCTTATATGCGACTTATTACTGATCTATGCAGAGATTGGCTCCATCTTTGGCTCCACTGTCGCTCTTTCCAGCTTTTGATTTATCGGTCTCCATCGCTGTCCATCGAACCATTGATTATGTCGAGTCCTTATCTCCTTGAAGTGTTGGCCTATGCTCCTTCTTTTCCAAAATTGGCGACCTCTCGTTATTTTACCTAGGGTGGGTAGGGTATTCAGGTGGTTGTTCCTCCGACACTACCAGTACCTCTCGATCCGCCGGACCCTATCATGTCTCGGATTTTAATGCTCCTGTCGTTAACCCCTTTTGGGTTGTTAGTCTTAGGCCAATGCTGGCTAAGGAAAGCCGAGTTGCGACTAGTTTTTGTTCCTCCTTTGATAGGTCAAGAATTAATCCCTATACTAAACTGCAAGTGTACAGCAATGTCAAAGTAGTATATAGGGTTATCGAATCCACAGGGACACTTGGTCTCAAGAGAATCAAACCGTAGGGAATGAATACTAGAAATAAGCAATGTGATTGTATTGAAAATAGTGCAAGAAAGTAAATCAGTAGCAGAGATTATTGGTTGTGAAGGCAAGTAATTAAAAGCGTCAAACCTAGGGTATTCTCAGGAAATCAGACTAGCAGACAGTTCATTCAGCAAGGATCTAATTAAGCATAGTTCTAGAACTCAAAACACAGATATAGAATTAACCAAATTCCTTTGCGATAATTCTCTAAGTCTAAGTGCAGCAAACCAAACTTCCGTTTGCGAGAACTAACAGATTAAACTAGCAATAAGTCCAAGTTTGATATGTTCACAATTATCCTAAACCAAACTTTCGTTTGCGCAAAGTTTAATTGCCCAATTTAATTAGTTCTGGTTCCTAAACCCCACTTCCGTGACGTATTTAGCAACCTAAGATCTAGATTCTAATTGATCAGGTTAGAACTAGCTTTAAGCACAATTAAATTGAAGAACAGATATAGTTTGAATCCTTAACTGAAATTGAACAAGTCTAGCAAGTCATGAAATCCTATGTGAGAAACCCTAAGTCTAACTAGGAATCTACTCAGACATAGATAATGAAAACATGATCATATGATAAGTAAATTGCATAAAAGAATAAGAGTAAAAGGGGTTCGAAATCTTCTCCAAATACAGATGATGAATTAGGTTCAGATCAGCCCCAAAAGCTCTAAAAATCCTCTGCTCTTAATTATTCAGTTCTCCCTAATAAAAACTCTAAAAACTCTATTATATAGGCATAATCTCGGCCAAAGGCTTCTTTGTAAATATCAGGAACTTCTGGATCAAAGTGCAATATCTTGATTCTTCTAAACCGCCGAGTTTTTGGCCCATCTCGCTGGTGCAACGATCGTTGCTAGAGTGCAACGATCGACACCTTTCTCTGTCTCGGACAGTGAACTCTATCTCTCGGCCAATCACTCCAAAAATCTCCAAAATGCTCCATAATCTCCAATTTAGCTGCCAACCTGATTATACCTGTAAAAGACTCTAAACAAACACAAAAGACACTAAAAACATACTTATATCATGGCCTAAAACTAGTAAAAACCATGATATATCAACTCCCCCACACTTAGCCTTTGCTTGCCCTCAAGCAAAACATAGAACTAAAACATGGTGAAGAGGTTTGAAAACTCTTCAGAAACTCATTTCATCTTAGAAGCTACAATACTCAGATTCCCCTTAGTAAACCACTGAAAGAATCAATCACAGGATATCAAGACCAACATGTACTTCCCCCACACTTAGCAACTGTCCTAGGTAAACTCCACAATCACATTCAAGCATTCAAATTCTCCCTACTGACTTCTGCAAGTATTTAAGTGCGGTCTCACCTAAGGAGTATCGATCTAAAGGCACATGGATTCTTACCTAATCAGCTCTAGACCACCATACTATCTTTCTCTAGTCCCTTTCTTCTCTTTCCCTTCTTTAACAACTGATTTTCCCCACTGGGTATCATTTTATTTTTTTATCAGTGTTCTTCCCGTTATGGGGTGTACTTTGGACACATTCCATGGATCACATGAGAGATAATAGTGTTTGCTACTATTCCCATGACCACTTCGGAGTTACTAACTCATCCTCAGTTTATTGTTTTTTTTTTTTTTTTTTTTTTACTTTATAGAAGGGGAGAAGGGGACTAAATAGGACAGGTTTACAGGCTGTGTCAGAACTAACAGGGAATCCGACATAAAGTATACCAAGCCCTTAGGTGAGAAAATCTAAGTCAGTATTAGGGGTGAAGTCAGTAAAAGGATCCTCTGATACCTGAAGTGATGTGGGTGTTCCCAGTAGGTTGATCCGTGTCTGGGTTTTCTAATAGTCAGAGATAAATCCTGCAACTTCATCCCAATGGTTACTTAAGTTCCTGCAAGTCTTGTAAATCTCCTCAGAAAATCATAGTTTCTTACTTAAACAATTTTGACTCAATAAAACAAAAAATTTTGAAAAACGGACTGACTCTTAAGAAAACAGAAAGATAAACGTCAGTAGCACCTCCCCCACACTTAAGACACACTGTCCCCAGTAGTGTCCAGCGAAGGATCGGTAAAAGAAAATAAAAAAAATTGAAAAGGTGAGTTTATGTCTGTCGGGTTACCTCTGTCGCACAGCATCGATCGGTGCATTAGATGCATCGACCGTTACTTGGCGACTTTCGTGTATGGTCGATCGTTGCTCAGGACCGCAACGATCGCTGCAATGCGATTCCTTTCTTGTTGTGACGATCGATGCAGAAATGCATCGATCGCTGCACTGCGATTTAATCCAAGACCTGCAAACATGACTGCACCAGAAACAAAAACAAACGTAAAATCCTAACAAAAACACCAAAAATTAAAAAGAAAACCACCAGTACCTAATGGTGGGTTGCCTCCCACCCATCGCTTGTTTAAGGTCAATAGCTTGACCGGACGCGCAAGAGCTTTCAAGCTCCGGAAGATCCTGACAGAGACTTTTTCTGTCTCTGTTCAAGTCTCCTCATCCATGGCGGAGAATAGGCTGCTGCAGAATGCTTCAGTCCAAGAAAAGATGGAGTAAAATGCGCTCCAGGATCTATTATCACAGTCTCATTCAGCTGCTCATCATCCGCTTCCAAGATCTTGAAAGTCTGTCCATCTATCAGTGGCTTCCGCAGCTTCTCCATCTCATATCGCAGTGTCTCATCTCCCAGGTGGAGGTCTATTAGACTCTGTCTAACATCAATCACAGCTCCTGTTGTAGCCAAGAATGGTCTCCCAAGCAATAAAGCTTCATTCGGATCGCAGGCATATTTCAGCACAAGGAAGTCCGTTGGAACTAAGTAGTTTCCAACTCTTACCGGAATATCCATAAGGAGTCCTTCAGGAACTCGTATGGACTAATCAGCTAGGATAAGACGTGTCCTAGTAGGAGCAAAATCCAACATACCCAGCTTCTCTGCCACAGAGTAAGGCATTATGCTCCCAGCAGCTCCTAAATCACACAGAGAACGCCTAAAACTATCTTCAAAGATAGAACAATCAAGTACAAAGACTCCAGGATCAGGCAGTTTCTTTGGGACCTTAGTTAACAGAACATCACTAATATGCTGAGGAACTACTATCACCCATTCTCTCAGCTCTTCATCTAATGGCAACATCTTGTTCAAATATTTCTGAACACATGGATGATAAGGTGGATCATCAGATGATGGAATTTCTTCCAAGTCTGCACCACTCTTTTCTAGCCTTTTCAGCTCTTCAATCTCTTGTTTAATCACTTCAGACACCTTGGGACTGTGCCAAATAGCTCGTGCATAAACATCCTCTGGAGTGATTTCAGATGTATCAGGGAATAGGCGGGCTAGTTCTGCATCAATCTCATTTTCATCCCACGGATTCTCTGCTTGTTCACGACCTGCATCGATCGATGCCAGATGTGTATCGATCGTTGCATCGCGATCATCACAACTTCCACCCGAGAGTTTTTCACAGAAATCCAAAAATTCTTCCTCAGTCACCAACTCAGCTGTACTTAGCTCAAATTTCTCCCCTAGATAAGATCCATCATTAATCATTACAGACCAGGCCTTAATATGAGTGTCTACAACTCCTTTTCCTTTCAGTGAGCTGGACATCTGATTCACCTGAGTGTCCAACTGCTTCATGTGAGTGCTCAATGTCTCAAACTTCCCATTGAGGTCCTGATAGACAGCGTCCAGCTTCTTGTTGTTGTCTACAGAAAGCTTGGTTTGACTCTCCATCAGTTGTTCCATCATAGCTTCCATTTTGCTCTCATGGGTTGTAGGTGCAGGAGGAATCTGATAAGATGTAGATCCATAGGTTCTCTGATTACCTTGTCCATAGGTCTTCTGAAAACCACCATTCTGTCCTCCATTTGAGAATCTGTTCCCCTGTTGATTGTTAAATCTATTACCTTGGAAACCGGAACCTCCTATGAAATTTACTTCTTCTTCCTGAGTGTCCACCTCAGTTTGAATCACCTCCACATCTTGGGCAAAGTGGACAGCTTTCTTATTTGTCAGGAGATTGAAAACTGTGTCCAGTCTGGATCTAATATTAGCTATATCAGAATTCTCTACAGTTCCACCAGATCTCTTCCTCCTTTCATCCATTGTTTTGCAACTATTGCTGCCAATCAGGTTCTCTATCAACCGTTTAGCTTGTGTAGGAGTTCTGGTGCTGAAATTAGCATCACTGGAATTATCCAGAGCAGTCTGATAAGGGAGATCTATGCCTCTGAAGAAAATACCTATCAGCTGTACTTCTGTGAATCCATGGTGTGGACAATCACGCTGATACTGCTTAAATCTCATCCATGCGGTTGTCAAAGGCTCCACAGCTCCTTGGGAAAAAGTGAGTATGTCCTGTCTGGACTGATCTGAGCGCGCAGCGTCGTAGAAGTGACGCAGGAACTCACTCTTTAAGGCTGTCCAAGTAGTATACTGACCAGGTGCCAGTTGTCTCAGCCATGCACTAGCGTCTCCAGCAAGACTGTGCGGAAATAGCTTAAGGAACAGATAGTCCGGGCATACTCCTTCATACTTCATGCCAGTGACTATGTCCTCAAACTTGTCAATGTGATCCATAGGCTGCTCTGATTGAAGACCATGAAAAGCAATCTGCCTCATCAGTTGGTAGTAGATAGTTTTTACCTCAAAATCATTCCTCTCGAAGGCAGGAAGCACTAGAGCTGCTCGGTTTGCATGAAACTCATCAGGTCTATTGTAATCAGCTAGTGTCCTCTCATGGACAACCATCCGGCCTTGTGGCTCAACTTCATCAGGGATCACTCGTCCCTCAGCATCAATCCTTTGCCCAGCAGCATTGTAAGGATTGTTCTCTGGATCCCTCAGGGTACCTTCAGCATCTGGTATCAAGATCAAGCGTTCTTGTACCATTCTCTCTCTCTTTTCTCTTCTGATAGTCCTCTCTAGACGTCCAAGTTCTTCTAGGTTGAGATTAACTAAGCTCGAGTTCGGATTACTTCGAGTGTTCTGCGTTGGCATAAACTGTCTGTAATCGTCCAGCAACGATCGATGCTATCAGTGCAACGATCGATTCAATCTCAAATCGCTCAGTGACGATCGATGCAAAGGGTGCAACGATCGATGCAAGGCGAAATTCGTACCTGCGACAGAGAGAAACAGAGAAAAGTCAGCAAAAATAATAAAAAACGAAAAAACAAAAACAAAAAAAACGAAAAATTTCTAGTAAAACCCTAAGTTCGGTCCTATCGAAGACTCAAAGAGTCCCCGGCAACGGCGCCAAAAACTTGATAGGTCAAGAATTAATCCCTATACTAAACTGCAAGTGTACAGCAATGTCAAAGTAGTATATAGGGTTATCGAATCCACAGGGACACTTGGTCTCAAGAGAATCAAACCGTAGGGAATGAATACTAGAAATAAGCAATGTGATTGTATTGAAAATAGTGCAAGAAAGTAAATCAGTAGCAGAGATTATTGGTTGTGAAGGCAAGTAATTAAAAGCGTCAAACCTAGGGTATTCTCAGGAAATCAGACTAGCAGACAGTTCATTCAGCAAGGATCTAATTAAGCATAGTTCTAGAACTCAAAACACAGATATAGAATTAACCAAATTCCTTTGCGATAATTCTCTAAGTCTAAGTGCAGCAAACCAAACTTCCGTTTGCGAGAACTAACAGATTAAACTAGCAATAAGTCCAAGTTTGATATGTTCACAATTATCCTAAACCAAACTTTCGTTTGCACAAAGTTTAATTGCCCAATTTAATTAGTTCTGGTTCCTAAACCCCACTTCCGTGACGTATTTAGCAACCTAAGATCTAGATTCTAATTGATCAGGTTAGAACTAGCTTTAAGCACAATTAAATTGAAGAACAGATATAGTTTGAATCCTTAACTGAAATTGAACAAGTCTAGCAAGTCATGAAATCCTATGTGAGAAACCCTAAGTCTAACTAGGAATCTACTCAGACATAGATAATGAAAACATGATCATATGATAAGTAAATTGCATAAAAGAATAAGAGTAAAAGGGGTTCGAAATCTTCTCCAAATACAGATGATGAATTAGGTTCAGATCAGCCCCAAAAGCTCTAAAAATCCTCTGCTCTTAATTATTCAGTTCTCCCTAATAAAAACTCTAAAAACTCTATTATATAGGCATAATCTCGGCCAAGGGCTTCTTTGTAAATATCAGGAACTTCTGGATCAAAGTGCAATATCTTGATTCTTCTAAACCGCCGAGTTTTTGGCCCATCTCGCTGGTGCAACGATCGTTGCTAGAGTGCAACGATCGACACCTTTCTCTGTCTCGGACAGTGAACTCTATCTCTCGGCCAATCACTCCAAAAATCTCCAAAATGCTCCATAATCTCCAATTTAGCTCCCAACCTGATTATACCTGTAAAAGACTCTAAACAAACACAAAAGACACTAAAAACATACTTATATCATGGCCTAAAACTAGTAAAAACCATGATATATCATCCTTCGCCTTGCCCCTTTGTTTCTTGGACTTTTGTCACTGAAGTCTTGACCTTCTTCGTCTCTGGAGACATGTCTATTCTGAATGCTCTCATCTCTACTGCCTCCACTCATCTCATCATCCACATAGGATTTTGGTTTGTCTTCTTTGACAGCTATCCAGATTGTACCCGCTTTACTCCTCAGGCCAATCGTGATCTTCTTGCTCTTATTTTAGGTTCGATATTGTTGGTTCTCTGGAATGTTTGGGATGTGATTGGTTCATGTCCAATTGCAAGAATTATATTCTTTAGTTTTCAGTTCTTGCACTTCATTTACCTCTTTATGAGGCTGTTAGACTTGTTCTTAGCTATCGTTTACATATTTATGAGGATTGTTTACCTCAGCATAAGGTTGTTATATTCGTTTGATCTCCCATTTATTTCTTTATGAGGATCTTGTTCCTGCTTTTTGCAGTCCCATTAACATATGAGGATCTTGGACTCTTGTAGTCGGTTTGTCTACTTTATGTAGTTTACTTCCCCCTTGGATTCACCATTTGGTTTAAATGGTTGTGTTGCAATATGTGTCATCAAAAGTTCATCATGTAGGTGCTTAATGTCTATGTTACCATTCTGGAGATTGTTAATTGTGCACTTGTTATTGTTCCAATCTCGACTGGGTGTTAGATCACTAATTATGTTCTTCAATCACCCAGACTTCATCTTACTAAGCAACTTGATCATCGCTGAGATCCAAAGACTTCTCTACGACTTTAATTTGTTTAAGTGTTTTGTTTCCCTTATCCCTTTATGCTATTTTATTATACTTTGTTGTAGTTTTTGCTTGTTTTGCCATGTTAGCTATGTTTTCTGAGAACAATTTCTCATTTTATTGATTTTAAGTAATATAAGTAAGTTGTTGACCACAAAAAAAAATTGGAGGTGTAGTTGAAAAATTGAGAGTATTGACAAGAATCATACATGACTTTTTTTTCCACATTGTATTGGGATTTGAAGCTTATACAAATGGATCTGAAAGTTTGTAATATGATACATTTACATTAATAGAGAAACTTTAGAACAAAAATATTTGTTTCAATATTGTTTTTTTTACTTTTTATTTTTGAAAAGTCGTTTTTTATTTTCTGGAATTTACTCGGTTCTACTATATTTTTAATTTATTGATTAAGAAAGAAAATATTATATGCCTTTCTTCAAAAAAATATATATATCATATTAGAACATTATGATATTTTAAGATATGCACATATAGCAAAATGATAACTCATGATCTAAAGTTTTTATTCTTTTTAAAATTATAACTATGTGGGGTATCCGCACAGGTATTTTGTTAGAGTAAAAAAAATTGGAAGTTATTTTCATTATGAAATATTTTAGATCCATGAGATTTAGACCCTGAAGAAATATATGGTTTGTTGACTTTTTAGAGCGACTTATGCTTTTTTAGTAAATCATCATAATTCCAAAACCTCGATCATTATATCGCGTAAGCATTATAATTAGCAATCATCGGAGCTCTATAATTACTTGTTGCTTGGCTTTTTTTGGAACATTATTGTCACAATCACTCAAGTCCACCGTCATCTTCTACTTCTTCTTCCTCTTCTTTTTCCTCTATTAAGTTGTATGAGCTTCCAACTTAAGAGAGGATCGACCTTTTGTTCTTTCGAATTCAATGTAGAACTAACTTCGTCTTTTCTCTTTCGAATCCCGGGATTGGCTCTCCTCCGCCGTCGCAGCCTGGTCTTCCGCCATCGAGGTAACCTCTTTCCTTCTCTCTCTCTCTCTTTCTCTTTTCTTTTTCATCTTTTTCTTCTCTTCCTCCGCATCTCTCTCTCTCTCTCTCTCTCTCTATATATATATATATACATATATATTTGTTAATTATTTATCCAACTATCGATGTGGGACTTACTTTTCATTAAAATTTCATTAAGAGTATGCTAGTAATCAACCTCGTGAAAATGAATCTGGTGCATTCTTACTTCTCAATTATATAATTAGATATTTACATTAATAAAAATTAATCCGAAAACAATTTTCGGTGATCGGAAACTTTTACAACCGGTGTGTCAGAGATAAAATTTGGTGAACAAAAACAAAGAGCAAAGAGACATTATACATAGTAGTAGACCCACAAATAACATATCTAACGGAGGGGAGAAGACCGGGAAGCAAAATGCCTCCATCATCTGACGGTCAAAAACAGTTGTCGCCGTCCACATCGCGAGGGTTTCTCTGATTTCGATTTGACCGCAACCGAGTTCAGATCCACCCTACGGCGAAACATCCAAGGAGTACATATTCATGGAGTGGTGCCGCGGCCTCGAAAGCCGTTTGCTAGAGCAGCCGACTGCCAAGCCTCCAGCCATAGACATCCACCGGTATTTCTGTTATGCCTCCGCTAAGTCACCGCGCACACCCTAAACTTCAATCAGGTCTTGGCGCACTGTTACTTCCGCCACCGCCCTCACATGAGAACCACCATCGCCTAGAGATCATCCAACGTCGGCACCAGGAACACCGCAACAAACGACGACAAACACACCCCTTTGCGGAAAGAAAACACAACCCCAAGACCTAGCTTACCCTACTTGATTTTGCCGGATGGATTCTCCACCGCCCTCGAGTAGAGACAACCACCGCTGAGGTCGAATAAGAGTGTCACCGGTCCCAAAACTTCTACAGCAATCATCCACCATAGAGCTACCTATATCACTGCCACATAGAAGAGAAGAGATGCCTCTCCACACCACCGCAATGAAAGCCACCATCGATGAAGCGCAAAAACGAAGATTACATGGGAGATCCCCTCCGCTCACCAGCGAGAGACGCCGAAGGCAAAGGATATCTCAAAACGGCCGATCATATGGAAAAGTTGAACATGTTTTATAACTATGATGAAAAAAAACTAACTAAAAACATTGTGTACTATTAAAGTTTCCAACTTAAATTCACATGGAAGCTGACAAAAGAAAAAAGAATCACATGGAAAAAGAAGCAATGGCTGGTGAGAAAAGAGTCGTAATTCAAACGTTGACACAAAATAGTCGTATTAAAACATGCGCATGAAGGGATTGACCTCAAAGACTAGAAAGCATGATTTTTCTATGAGTATCATTTCGTATTCTCTTTCTCCAACCTTACGCCATTGTCCATACCGATCAACCAGACGGTTCCATACCCATAAAAAAAAATATCAAATCGAGACTGGAAGCAAAATTTAGCAAGTGGGTTTGCTTGAAATTTTTCCTATGTTATCATCGTTTTTCTTTGTTCGCATATCGATTTGGATTCAATTGTTTATCTTCTGATGAATCAAAATCAGCTGAACCAATCCCTGTTTTTCTTGGAGTTTTCTAGTGTATCCGAAAGTGAAAGTTGTTGACGAGGTTGGCAATTACAAGCAGAGGAGTTCTTGTCTGAACTCGAACTACATTCAATCTCGTGTCTCTGGTAATTTCTCTCTGCTTTTTCTTTTCCCTTTAAGTTTGACTTTGTACCAGTTTTAGAGCTGGATGATTTAGGGTTGACTAATTTGTATATTCACTTGTATGTTTAGGAACATTGACTTGGTTTTTTGATGTTTGGAAGATTTGGGTTATTTGTAGCATGTCCTTAAATAACATTGATTCAATTCTTTCTGGTATTTATCTCGATCTCATTTGGACAGAGAATAACCAAGAAGAAGATCTGCAAACATATGTGGCAAAGATTCCTAAGATTTACATACCCAGTGTCATCCTGTCTGAAAGTGAGTCCAAGAAAATGAATAAGCATATCAGAGGAGCTGACATTGAAGCAATACAAAAACCTAAAGCCAGTCCGGTCTTTCGCCCACGGGCTGTTGTATCAAGCCCCGGTATGCTTTTTGAGCATCTTTTAGCTAGAATAGTGTCACTGTCACACATTAATGTTGAACTCAATATACCAGAAAAAATGACTTGGCTATCGAATCCTCTTCTATAGATAATGATGCAATGATCGGCAGCATCAACAAGAGTGAAGAAAGGAAAGCTAAGACGAAGGGTTTGAAGAGTAACAGAGCTTCTCAGCATAAGAATATTGATACCAATGTGAAGATTTCGCATCGTACTGTCGCTAAGCAATCGGGAATCAGTTCCAGGGAACACAAATGATAAATAGGGATCTCGTGAGACGAAACTACATATAGTACTTGGATGATGAAATGGTATAATACGGTTAATACCACATATATTCCACGCTAATGATTATCCTCACTATTTCATTTCACATTTTTGAAAAGTTATCCTGCTATGTATAATGGCCAGTGTTATAAGAGATTAATGTATAACATTTTCCAAAAAAAATCAAGTTTGTTATGAAAAGTTGTTGTAGTGAAGCGTATTATCAATACATTGATCTTCAATAGTACTGAGATATCACGTGTGTGTTTTAACTAGATTTTAGTTCCAGGCTTTCTGTGGAAAAAAAAGTGAAGTTTAAATATCAAGTATTTGATTTCAAAGTTTAGCACTGATTCTTGAACATGAATACATTGAAAGTGTGGAAACTTGATGATTATCATTGACAAACTTGGTTACAATATATAGAGACTTACGAGACACTAGGTTAACTCTAATTACAATAGTAGCCTTTACATAACTATATATCATGACTATATATTATGACTATATAGCATAACTATATACCATAACTATATAGCATAATTATATATCTTTACATATATGTGTATCTTAACTAACACTCCCCCGCAGTCGAACGGTAGGTTGCCGAACGTTAAGACTGGATCTGAATTCTGTAAACAATGGAGATGGCAATCCTTTTGTGAAAATGTCAGCATACTGAGACGCAGATGGAACATGTAGGACACGAAGTTGGCCAAGAGCAACACGTTCCCGAACGAAGTGCAAGTCGATTTCCACGTGTTTCGTACGCTGATGCTGTACTGGATTGCTAGAGAGATAAACTGCAGAGATGTTGTCGCAGTAAACGATTGTAGCTTTAGTGAGAGGACATCCAAGCTCCAAGAGAAGATTGCGGATCCAAGTAGTTTCGGCCACAACGTTCGCTACTCCTCTGTATTCAGCCTCCGCACTGGATCGAGAGACCGTGTGCTGTCGTTTAGAGGACCATGAAATGAGACTATCACCGAGGAAGACAGCATACCCAGAGGTGGAGCGTCTAGTGGATGGACAACCGGCCCAGTCTGCGTCAGAGTAGGCCACAAGATCCGAGCAAGACGACTTGTTGAGTTGTAGTCCGTGTGATATGGAACCCTTCACATAGCGTAGAATGCGCTTGAGAGCCGTGAAGTGGGACTCGCGAGGGTCATGCATAAATAAACAAACTTGCTGGACCGCAAAGGCAAGATCGGGTCGAGTAAAGGTAAGGTACTGCAAAGCACCGACGAGGCTGCGATATAAAGTAGGATCGGCAACGCGAGGACCATCGTCAGCTGCGAGTTTGGTCTTCGTATCCACCGGCGTGGAGCTAAGCTTACAATTAGTCATGTTGGCCCGAGTGAGGATGTCTGCGGCATAATTATGCTGACTGAGAAATATGCCTGCATCATTAAACGAAACTGTAATGCCCAAAAAATGGTGTAAACAACCAAGATCAGTGAGGTCAAACGCCTTGCTGAGTCGTGAGACAATGGTGTCCATTAGGGCAGGTGTCGATGCCGTGAGAACGATGTCATCAACGTACAACAAGAGATAAGCTTGAGGTGATTGTCCACCAAGAATAAATAAAGAGGAATCGGAGCGGCTTTGTGTAAATCCAATGGTACGAGCCACAGTAGCAAAGCGATTGTACCAAGCCCGCGGTGCCTGTTTAAGACCATAAAGAGAGCGACGTAACAAACATACATGATTAGGTTTGAGTTTGTTAACAAACCATGGTGGTTGGTGCATGTAAACAGTCTCCTCCAAGTTGCCATGGAGAAATGCATTCTTGACATCAAGCTGTCGAAGAGCCCATCCTCGAGCAAGGGAAATATGTAGAACAGCTCGAATAGACGCCGGTTTGACGACAGGGCCGAATGTTTCATCACAGTCAATGCCCAATTGCTGGGATTTTCCATTTGCAACAAGACGCGACTTGTATCGTAGAAGCTTTCCATCTGCATCAAACTTATGACGAAAGAACCACATAGAACGAATGATGTTAGTAGCATTAGGCCTAGGAACCAAATCCCACGTCCTGCGTTTAATAAGAGCATTGTATTCCTCCTTCATGGAGTTTTGCCAATTTTGGTTCTTAGCAGCCTGCACATGAGAGGAAGGAAGAGGAGAGATAGAATCTGTGTGAAGACAAAGACGAACACGCGGCTTGACAATACCATCTTTGAGTCTGGTCGTCATTTGGTGCGTGGGAGGAGGCGGTATACGAGCTGCCGGCGAAGGAATGTCGGCAGAGAGAGGAAGAATAGGCGGTGTGTCTAGGGGCAGTATAGTTGGAGAAGCAGGGGTGATGCGCGGTGGCTCAGTGAACGGAAACTTATCTTCCACAAATGTAACATGGCGGGAAATGATAATTTTCCGAGAGGAAAGATCTAAGCACCTGTAACCCCTGTGATTAGCTGGATATCCTAAAAATACACAAGCTGTGGAGCGAGGAGATATCTTGTGAGAGGAAGTGGAGAGGAGGTTAGGATAGCACAAACAGCCAAAGACACGAAGATGTGAATAGATAGGAGGCTTATGAAATAATCGAGTGAAAGGAACATCATTTTGAATTGCAGAAGAAGGAAGAAGGTTAAGAGTGTATACCGAGGTGAAAAGAGCCTCGACCCAATAGGAGTATGGCAGCTTGGCCTGAATTAAAAGCGTTCGTATCGTGTTATTAATTGTACGAAGCATCTGTTCGGACCGGCCATTTTGCTGAGATGTGTGAGGGCAGGAAAGACGGAGGTTGGTGCCAGAAGCCGCCAGATGATCAAGAAAGGCCTTACTCGTGTACTCACCTCCGTTGTCACACTGTAAAGCATGAATAGAAGTAGAGAATTGAGTTTTGACCATAGCAGAAAAATGAAGATATTTTGCAAAAGTTTGGCTTTTGTTATGTAACGGATAAACCCAAGCAAAATGAGTATAATGATCGAGAAAGAGAAGATAGTATTTAAAACCACTATTGCTTAAGACCGGTGAGGTCCAAATATCCGAATGAACAATCTGAAACGGTTTAGTAACAATAGTTTGAGAAGAAGAAAATGGCAGTCGAGTGTGTTTGCCCAACCGGCATGCATGACACATAGTTGTCATGTCAGCCTTATTACTTGAAATGAAATCAGAGAAAGGAAAGAAACGCTGGATAGAAGCACTCGGATGACCCAGCCTGCGATGCCAAATCGAGCTACCTGAAACAAGAGCTAGAGACGGCGAGAGAGCTGACGGAGTAACCGAGTAGAGAGGACCTGAGCTATCACAGCGGAGAAGAAGTGTCTTGGTCCGTAGATCCTTGACAGAGAAACCAAATGGGTCAAAATCAACAGAGCATTGGTTATCAGTGACAAATTTACGAACATACACTAGATTTTTAATAATGGTAGGGCAAACAAGAACATTGTTTAAACGAAGAGAAGGAGAGTAAGGAGTGAGCAAGCCAGAACCGGATGTAGTAACAGGCGCAATCGAACCATTACCAACAAGTACCGAAGGAGTTATGCTCTTATTAAAAACATTTGTGAGATTACCTTGGTTCGCCGTGATATGATCCGATGCTCCAGAATCCATGTACCAAGCCGAGTCGGTAGGCTGTTGAAGCGTCATGGTGCTAAATGCATTCGCAAGTGCAGATGGCACGAGCTGCGATTGATCGTGAGCAAGATGTGCTTCAGACTGCGGACGAGGCATGTACGGACCGAGAATTCCTGGTCGATGTGCAGCTTGCGAGGTCTGAGTAACCGGGAAAGGCTGTTGAGGAGGAGCCATTTGATTGTTGCCCGGATAATAGGGGTACGGCCATTGAGGTGGGCCGTATGGCCAATGTGGGTATGCGAAACCCATTTGACCCGAGTAGCCATAGTATGGTGTGCTGGAGTTATGCCGACCTTTGCCACGACCGCCACGACCGCCGCGACCCCTGTTTTTGTGGTTGTTGCGTTGGCTGCCAGATTGCGGTTGTTTCTGTGATTGGTCATCAACGAAGAGGACGCTTGGAGTGGATGTGTTAGGAGTCGTTGATGCCGCTACACGAACCTGCTTCTTCAGCCTGTCTTCCTCAGCGAGAAGCATGGAGCGAGCCGTGTGAAAGCTCGAGAATGGCGATCGATGTCGGATTACATTGTGAATGCCCTCAAACTTGTCATTCAAGCCATTGAGGCAATGCATCACAAGTTGGCGATCAGTGATGGGTGAGTCGACATTCGCCAAGAGATCGGTGAGGGACTTGAGCTTTCGGCAATACTCCTGAACCGAAAGATCTCCGATTGTGATGGTACGGAGCTCGTTTTCCAGCTGTAAAGCGCGATTCTCTTTGTTGTCGCGAAAGAGATCTTCGAGCGCTAGCCATAACTCATTCGCCGTGCTTTTCGGCTTGAGAATGGTTTCGGTGAGAGAGTCCGTAATGGTGCCGTATATCCACATTTTAACGAGACCATTACGCTCTCTCCAGACCTTCTCCGTCGTCGGAGTAGGTGCAATGGTGCCTTCAAGATGGTCAAGGACACCAAACGTGAGACAGTGTGTCTCGAATAGCTCTCTCCAAACATCGTAATTCATCTTTTCGAGATCAAGAACAATTGGGATGTAAGCGCGGATTTGGGTGATGCCAAAGGGTTTCTCGGATGATGAAAGGATTTGAGAGGCAGTAGCAGCCATCGCGAGTGAGATGAAGAGAGAACGAAGAAGAAGAGACGAGTGAGAGAAAAGAGAAGAAAAATCGGAGAAGAGATAACTCGCGGATCAGATTTTTGCGTCTGATACCATGAAAGTGTGGAAACTTGATGATTATCATTGACAAACTTGGTTACAATATATAGAGACCTACGAGACACTAGGTTAACTCTAATTACAATAGTAGCCTTTACATAACTATATATCATGACTATATATTATGACTATATATCATAACTATATATCTCTACATATATGTGTATCTTAACTAACATACATTGGTAATGGTATAAGTCCATTTTTAGAATCTTGGAGTTTCATTCACATCTCTCGGGTATCGTTAAAGGTATTAGAGAATATTGTCCCACATCGAAAGTTGGAAGGGATCTCACACAATATATAAGTGATATGGGCCACTTCACTTATCACCAATTGGTTTTAGGTTGAAAGTCCATACATCTTAACATGGTATCAGAGCCCGATCCATGCAGTCCAACCCGATCCAACCCAAAGTTGGTCCACTCATCGACAAGTCATGTCCAAATTGGTGTCGTCGATCTAAACCGAGATTAATGGCCAAATGACCATTATCTCGAGAGGGCGTATTAGAGAATTGGAAGCCCATAGAACTTAATATATTAGAGAATATTGTCCCACACCAAAGGTTGTTTCTTTTAAGATAAGCCTACGCCAAGGTTGGTCCATATTATTTCATTTTCTCGGCGATTAGAGGAGGATGTTATTTTGAAGTTTAACAAGTTGCACCAAGAACTAGATAATCACTCCTTCATCTACATCCTATGAGAATCTTACTACTTACTGTTGTGACTCAAATGAAGGTATCTGTACTCTCTGATGTTGATTTTGTTTATTCTGATCTACATCGCAAGATGGACGGACATTTATACTGAACTGGAGGTTGGATTTGGTCCCAATGTTTTCCTTTGACTGACTGGCTGACTTCATCATCTGTTCTAACAAGCTCGGGCCACTGATTCACCAATATCACGTTAGGCCTCAATTGTTTCGAAAGCAAATTTGCGTTTGCGTTTGCGTTTGCATGACCAATTTATAGTACCAAATAACGAGTAGATCAAACAACTATCATTTAACCAATTTATTTTCCCTTTCCTTGTCAAGGCATAAACTTAGGATTTGGATTGATGTATAAACTGCACATAACGGTTAAGTACCACAGAAAAAAGATTAGAATACTAGAAACCAGACATTTGAAGCAAATAGAAGAAACAAAAGAGACTTATTATTAAGCAGCTCTTGCAAGAACTTGAAGACTTTCGGGAATATCAGAAGGATCAATGAAGAAACTTCTCCTTCTCAAAACCATCTTTGGTACAACCACAGTCAACACACCGTCTTCATAACCAGCTGATATTCCGGTTATATCTATCGATTCCGGTAACCGGAATTTCCTCTTAAAACTCCTAACCGGCGGATCCGGAGATGTCTCCGTGCGTATGATTAAGTATATTGAATCTTCGATCTCCACTTTTATTTCCTCTTTCCTCAAACCTGATTATGAAGAGAGAGAAAACAAGAACACAGTTCATCATTACAAATTTGTGGTAATGAATAATTGTATATACACTGATAGATTAGTTAGTTATTTTACCAGGAAGATCAACAGAGAAAATGTGAGAATCTGGAGTCTGAGACCAACGAATATGATTCTCTTGAGAAATCTGGTAGCTAATAAGAGATTGAGAAGCTAGAACATACTCCCACGGTGTCGGTTGAATCGTCTGAAAATCCATATTTTTGGTTTTGTTTTTCTCTTCTCTTTTTTTTTTTTGGTCGATTGATTGATTATGGATTTTGGTTATGGTTCTTATTTATAGTAATTAAAAGTAACCAAATACCCACTTGAACCATTTGAGCAACTTGTTGTCTACGTTGAAAAGTCGGAAAAAAAAACACTTTATAAAATCGATATTTTGGTGGTGATTTTTATGTGAAAAGATATTTTAGATTGAATAAAAAACAGCAATCCTGTCGACTGAAGTGTGGTGTTCTTGTCTTCTTGATATAACACTCGAAAAAGAAAATACTTGCTAAAAATGCTTCTACTTTATAAAGTTTTGATGGAAAGAGAATTGGTTCGACTGACCACTACCAAATAAAACCACCATGGTTCCCTTTGCAAATACAAAAATCTTAGGTACCTATTAATCATTTTTTTTTTGTTTGTCAATTTCGCCACTCAATCATTTGCTTCGACCGCGCAAGTTGCAGATAATACCACTTGACAATTTTAGAGGTTATTATTCTAAATTTCGAAGAGGAAAGTTTTGCAGGACAGTAAGAAAAAGAAAGAAATTGCAGGACCTTTCTTAGTGTAAATCTTACTCAAAATTTACCCACAATTTAAGCGAATAATTACATTAGCGCCACTAGCTCGAACACGAAATACTGGAGGGGTTTATCGAAGGGTTTTTTAATCACACTGTTCGAATGAATCATCATCTACGTCTCCTTTCTCATTGTAAACCCTTGCTTTTGGGGATCTCGTTCTAGGTCTTCGATTTTATTTCAACATTGTATATGGGTTTAAGGAAGGCGAAGCACAAATTAAGCGCGATATTTCGCGTTGCGATGAGAAACGCCGGTAAAAAAGCTTCAGACGCCTCGAAAACTGCCGAATCCGTCGCCGAAGAGTCTCGCGAGATGGAGGTTATTGGACAAGGTACCTACCTCCTTTTTTTTTTATCTGCTCGATTTAAAAATCTCTTCTTTAGAAATAACAAGGAGAGTTGAATCCGATTCTTCATCTTACAGGAACAGCATCATGGAGTTCATTTCCGGAGATTCTAATGCCGCTCAAGTCTTTCATCGATTCTTCCAACAGTGGACAACAAGGTAGGTACCTCTAATTTTTTGCTGAGTCATTGTTTTGAAATGATCGATTTTACTATTTGTTTCATCATCAATGTTTCTACTGCCTTTTTTAGATTCGTCACTCGCCGGTATGGTCTCGTCTGGCTTCGATGGTATGCACGTTTGTCTTATCTTTTGCTTTGTTTATGAGTAAATGTGATTGAAGTCAAGTGGTTTAATGAATGACTTCATTTTCATTGATATTGTGTTGTCAAGTTGATACCTTTTTCTGCACTGATGATTGTTTCAGTTAAATCTAAGGATAATAATCGTTTCCTGGAAATAAATGACGGTAATATGGCATTGGAGTTGTCAGCTTTCTTGTCTGGGAAACTTCCTCCGTCTACAAAGAAACAACATGTGGCACGTGGAAGGATGCAGATTGAGAATTTCAAGAAAAACCAGTCACAGCTTATGAAGAAGTTCTCCAAATGCTGTGCTCGGAAGTTAGGACCCGAGACTACGTTTGAGGTGTTGTCTAAAATGGGAAAAGAGGCGGGTGAAAAAGAGTACAATGCAAGGATTCAACTTTGCATAGAACACGCGAGGAGAAGCAATGACGCAGAATATGTTCTTGATCAAGTTGGGAAAGCTATTGAATATCTCAAAGAAATGAGACAACTCGGGTTCTCTATAAAGGAAGGAACTTATGGGCCGTTTTTTAAGTACTTGGTTGATATGGAAATGGTAGAGGAGTTCCAAATTTTCAAAGATTTTATTACGGAGGCAAGTCCGGAGTCTGTCGAGAAACTTGTCTACTATGAAATGCTTCTTTGGATCCAAGTCAATGATGAAGAGAAGATCCACGAACTTTGTAATACGATTGGCGATAGTGGGATAAGTTTATCAATCCTACAAGGTAAGCCATACGCGGTGTTATTATAACTGTTTAGAACTCTGGTATCTTTTTTGCCTTACTCTCACTGTAACCTTTTGGTTGTTAAACAGAATATCATTTGGTTGCACTGTGTGAGAAAGACAGAAAGGAAAATCTTCAGAAGCTTTTAGAGATTGTCGACATAACAAAAGTTTCTTCACCGGAAGTATTGAAAAGCGTATTTGGATACCTTGGAAAATCGCTATTGGAGTCTGTTGCAAGGAAATTACTTTGGGAACTAAGAGATTCTGGTAAATGTGGATATAAATCAACTGAAATAACATGGTGTTTGTTTTACCGTATTGGTATTATGGATTTGAAGGTGGATGTTTAGTCATTATATAGTCGCCGAGACCAATTCATATTTCATGGAAACCAAAACATTTACTCGCTGATGACTCATTATATAGGAACATGTTAAATCTCTTGCGAGCATTGTATAGCATTGTAACATGGTTTCTTAACGTTTGCAGATGGAGTGGAGACAGTTTCAAATCTTATATTTAGCTATGCATCCTGCAGCCCAAATTCCACGGTGAGGACTTTCTAAGTTTCTATACTAATGCTTGCAAATTCATCGAGGCTGTTGTTAACTCAAGTCTTTCCCTTGTTTTGTTTCTAGAATGTTTGCATCTGGTTTAACATTAGTATGACGAAGTTTTGTTGATTGACAATGTTTCTTGCACCCAAGTCTCTTCCTAGATCTTAATTAGTACTGAAGTAAACTTGGGTATGTTAAAGCTTCCTGTGAAAAATTGAACTCTGCTTACCAAACACTTAATATATCCCTGATGCATTGAAATATAATAGTAAATATTATTTCCCTCCATATACTTTAGTATTTGATTTCTTAACTAGTGCCGACCACAAACACATTGGCAATTGTTTCTTTTTTCTACACGAGTGATAAATGATCCTCTAGGTCTTGAGATTGTTAGGTCTTAAGTCTCAACATGTTTTTCATGTTGGGTATACTACAAACTTGGACAGTGTTCTTCAAACTATCCAATATTGTTTTGAATTTCTAAGCCATTTTTTCAAAGTGAAAATTTTAAGTAACTCAATAACTTCTCATTATTATTGTTTGGAAATGGTAGCAGACTCCATTTACAGAAACTGAGATCAAATTTACTCACCTCTCAAGTAGCACTATGTGTTAAAGGTTCTTTTTAAGATAGCATATGGCTCCTAACCGTCCACGTTCTTACATATTTTGGTGACTTAAGGTAGAGGATGCCATTTTGAAGTTTAACAAGTTGCATGAAGAACTAGATATTGTGCCTTCATCTACATCTTATGAGAAGCTCGTTGGTTACCTTTGTGGCTCGAATGAGGTATTTGTATGTTTCTGTTAATGCAACTTACATTTTGTGTACTCTTCATAGTTGACTAATGATAAGTCCTCTGTGTCGTAGGTGGCCACTGCTCTTGATGTAGTTGAAAATATGTGTGAAGCAGGTCTCGAAATATCGGCAAGCATCCTCCATCCATTATTAGATGCCATTAGTCAGATTCTTGAATTTAATTTGGTACAGACCTCCTTTCTCTTGAAGCATGTTCCATGGATTTTGTTTCAATTGTTTCTTTTTATAAGATTCTTTATCTTTTCGACATCCATTAGAACGGCTAATTAGGCTGGTCAGTGATATACTCTTGAGATACCAACAAGTCTTTCTCATACTCATGTTCTCAGGTACGAAGAATCCATTCAATAATGAGCAACAAGTGTGTGAAGCCAAATAGTGAGACTTTCAGGAGATCAATAAGTTTGTGCATAAGAATCAAAGATGTAACTTCGTTTCTACCTTTATCAGCTTCAGTTGCTATCGGTCGTGAACTTTGTTTGATTTACGCTAGAAAATGAGTACGATTGTGCTGCTTCTCATACAATGTTTGTTTTCCAACAATAAAAATTTGCTCTCAACCTCTCGGTTTTGTGCAGTTTGATGGTGCATATAATATGCTTGGTAATCTGAAGAATTTCAATTTGGCACCGAGCTCTAGCATGTACAATTCTATATTGGCAGGATATTTTCGGGAGGTAATAATATCTTAAGCTTTCTTTTCTATTAATCTCCTTTGTATCACCTATTAAAGGCTCCACCAACTATCGTCTTAGCGTTATTCATATGATTCCTTTCACTGTAAATGCGGAAATCTGGATGGAAACGAGCAACACACAAGGACGCATGTCTTGTATATAATTTTTATTGTAGTGTTAACTTAATGTATTCTTGTTAGGCAGGTAGCTATTGTAAAGCAATTGATATATCTTAAGACCATGGCGTTTTTCTGAAATTATTATGTTCTCCGTATTGCTTCTTGAGGTGTCTTTGACAGAGGTTTTTGTATGGTTTTGAAGAAAAATGTAGGCAGAGCCTTAATGGTCCTCAAGGAAATGAAAGAGGCTGAAGTTAAACCTGATTCTGTGACTTTTAGCTATTTAATAAACTATTGCGACCAGGAGGAGGCTATTGCGGAGGTAATCAAATTATACCTGATACATACATATCTAGTACGTAATTATGAGGGAAATATAATATGTGTTTTATTTATTCTTATTCAAAGTATTATGAGGAGATGAAGCAAGCAGGACTCCAAGCTAATAAGCACATTTACATGTCCCTTATAAAAGCATATGCATCATGCAGACAGTTTGAGAAGGCAAAACAGGTAGACATGCGTATTATATGTTCTTTTAAAAGTTCCCAAATGATTATATTCATAGATTAGTGTTAGAGTTCAAGCTTTGTTCTTACATTAGGTGCTGATGGACCTGGAAGTACCGGATAAGGATCGCAATGAGCTGAAAAGTGTCCTTATATCTGCGCTGGCATCAAATGGAAATATAACAGATGCCTTAAGTATTTATGAAGAAATGAAGGAAGCTGGCTGCTCCGTAGAGCCAAAAACTATAATATCTCTTATAGTAAGTTTGTACTTTAATCATATTTTTACTCGTCTATTGGTTGATTGATAGTGCTTAGTGCATTAGAGAAATCATTACGTATTGCAATGACATCAAATTATTCTTTTTTCGTAGGATCACGCTGGTTCAAACGAAGAGTTGACAACGTTGGCTCAACTCGCTCATGAGCTGCATGATTCTAAATACTGGATAGATGGTTTCTTCAAAATTATCGTGTTTGCTGTCCGCAACAATAAGTCGAGGTACAGTGGATTATACGTGCTCTATTTTTAGTTCATTATGTACTTCCATCATTATTAGTTATCCGATGCTTCATCCACAGTTTTTATTTTTGTGTGTAGCTCTGTTCTTCATTTGTTGAAGCAGACGAAAAACGACTTGCCCAAGGATGACATCGCTGTGGAATATTGGTTGGAAGAGGTCCGAATCTATTTCTGTCATACGTTTTAGAAAAACTTTACATGCTCTATTGCTCTTCACTTGTTCTTATTGTCAACTAGTATACTATAACCATGGGATGTCTCAAATGTAGACAACGAAATCCTGGATAATTCTAACTCTTGGCATCTTATTTGTTGAAACCAGGTGTTTAGGTCAATAGCAGAAACAGAGCCTAGTGATGTGAAGCTAGGGCTGTACTTGTTAATCTTTATGAAGGAAGATCTTGAGTTATGCCCTTCAAGAAAATGTCTAGATTTTCTTCTACATGCTTGTGTCAATGCCAAGGATAAGGAGACCGCTCTGGTGGTATGGAAAGAGTACCAATTTGCAGAACTCCCTTACAATGTCCTCAACTATCTACGGCAAGTGCTCTTTTATCTCTTCTTATAATCCTTTTGTCCATTTGAAAATCACTCGTATCTAAGATAAATTTTCTTCTGGTAAAAAGAGTAATGTGTAATGGGTTCTTGGTTTTATGGGTTTACAGGATGTATCAGGTTCTAGTAGCTGCAGGAGATTCAAAGAGTGCAAAGAAAATAGTATCCAGTATTCCTAATGATGATAGAGATGTTAAATGTATAATTAAAGAAAGCCGTGCTGTATTTACTCCAAAACCGAAAAAGAAAACGTCTGAAAAGAAACGATTATCTTGCCAAGCAAAGTAGGATCATCAGATAGAGCCCCAATTGTATGAGATGTTGTACTAGAATGGCTAAGCATTTTTTCTTTATGCTAACGTTTATTGCAAGATGTAGACAGTCTTTTATGTATTCACCCCGAGGATGAAGCCGTTGCTGTAACAGGGAATATTGCTGGACACTGCACAAGTCCTCACAGGTGAGCGGAAAGGGTTAGGACCAACCAGATGAGAGATATTCAGCCCTGCGTTACGTAAAACCGCCTTTGCATTTCCACAAGTATCTTCTGTCTTATCAGTGAAGAATCCTGGGATGCGCAGATTGTTAACTGCTTCAACCGCTCCTGCCCAGGTCGAGTACCCATCCAGGTCACAGTTGAAGGCTACAACGATGTCTGGTGCAGTCAGGTATGTTACCTCGTCTTGGTACAAGCCCTTCACAAAGCTCACCTTCACTCTGCCGTTGTTTGTCGCTGAAGTGGTTACTATTTTACCAGATAAGTCGGATGGAACTTCAGGTCCAACCATTATGATATGCACGGTTCCTAAACCGTTAAGCAAGTGATTGATCTCTGCAAATGCTTTAATCCAGTCGAGTTCTCGTTCTGGACCTAAGTAATGGACAGTCACTTCTTTCCCTTTAAGCAGCAGATTCTTGGAATGGGTGCTTAGTGTTGTTAATATGTGGTAAAGCGTTAAAGGGTATGAGAGAATATCAGAAACCGGGCTTGATGGTGGTAAACACCGAACATCATAGTAATCTAACCAATTGGTCAAGAAGGTCATACCCAAGGAACGCCCCTTCAGATTCTGAATCGGTAAGTCCTGCGGATAATCTCCGTCCTGAAGCCCTCCCCATGATTCTGCATCTGAGGTAAAGCCATGTAAGAGCCCAAAAGGACGGTGAGAATAGCAACCACATTGTCTTCTCCACATTCCCTTTTTGTGGATACCCAAAGATCCAAGCCATTCACATGGGTTTTCAGCGTAACACGAGAAAGTGAAGATCTTTATCTTGAGCTCTTCTTCTCTACCCATCATAGCTTCATACACATTACAAACACTCCGGTGCATCTCTCGCCAGTGCCGTTTCTCACAGTCGGAACCACAGTAGATGGTTGCACGGCAATGGCTACAACAAACAGACTCATCTCGATGAACAGATTTTTCACACATTGTGCACTGTCTTAAAACCGCTTCTGCACCATAACCAACTCCCATGTTGGTAATGCGTGAAACTAGTTCCAGTTCATCATCATTGTGTGCCATTACCGCAGTTTTATTCAACTCTTGTTCATATGATTGACCGGGTGGATGCGAAACCGTGACAGCAACAAAATCATGTCCTTTAAACAGCTCTTGTGGCCACTGAACGTCAACAGTCTCGATAAAAGGCGAAAACTTTATCATCCTAGGCAATCCCCTGACTTGCTTCTCCTCTTGAAGCAAAGGGTGAACCAAAGAGAGGGCTTTCATTACAGCAAACACAAGCCTAAGCTCTTCAAGTGTTGGGTTTCTGAATTGAAGCTCGCCAGAGGTCATGCACCGTGCCACATCGATGACCGGGAACCGATCAGTTCCGGAAACTTCTAAAGACAAAGACTTGACCATTCTTTTGTTAGAAGGAAGCATCAGTGACTCAAGCTCATAAGTAACCCTAAAAACCTCAACATTAGGAACTCTAGCCATTTCCCATGAATCCTCGATCATTTTCAGTGCATAGCTCATGGATCTATACATATAGATGGCTATATCACCACCATCCCCTCCTATGAACTGAACACATTGAAAAGGCTGTTTCTTTCCTGACCAATCAGAGTCCTTTCCGACCCGAACACCGAACAAATGGCCCGGTCTGAGCCTCTTCCATGGCTCACTTCTGTATAAAGAAGCTGAAGCTCTAAAAATGCATTGAATAATGTTGGGAGATATACCTTCAACTTTCATAAGGCAAACACCGGATCCAGGTCCAAGACCCGGACCTGACCCGAATTGATCCTGAAACCTACCAAATAAGTTCTTCAAATGCAGATCCATTCTTCAAAACTTGCCCCCAACAGAGTCGTTAGATCTGAGTGAAGAAGATGCTTTGTTCAAGAAAATTGTATTTTGTAAAATGAAAGAAAAAAGGTTCACTCTTTTTGTTCAGTTTCTAAACCAAAGTAGAGACAAGCAAAACCTCAGATGAATTTGAATTATAGAAGAAGGCAAATTATGGTTTCGCAGTAAAAACGGTCACGACTCAACCGACAAAACAAAGTAAAAAGTAATATATAAAAGGTGTTATCGCATAGATTGGTCCAATGATTAAGGTATTATACACTTATAATACTTAATGGTCGATTGACGTCTGATGCTAATCGGACGGTCATAAATACGTGTTAATATCTTCCACTAAGACTAAATAAAATATCCGGATCCAAAGATTTAAACTGAATTCGATTTGAAAATATGATTTCAAACCGAATCCGAACTAATATATATTTAAACGGATCTTAGATTCATATATCTGAAAAGAAAAATTTAAACTTAAACCGAATCAAAAACCGAATAGATTAAAATATGTAAAATACAATTTTATCTCAAATATTTTTTATATTTAAAATCATTATAATTATAAACTCAAATATATCATTTATTTTTAAATTAAAATAATTGAAATACTCAAACTAAGTAAAATAAATAGAATTGTGTATTATATTTATCAAAATTTAATAAGCTTATTCAAATGCAACTAATTTTTATTTTATGTTTTATTTTATTTTTGTATTATTATTGATCATAATAATCTTGTTGTATCGAGTCAGTAATTGATACAGGAATCAATGCATAATAAAGAAACGATGCAGTATGTAGTTTCTATGTTGATTGCTTTAAGATGGTTGGACCTGAAGGAGGATGGATCGGTAGAGTGCTTGGAAGGTGTGTGGCAAGCCAGTAGGCTGATTTTACTGAAAATAATCCGTCTTTCGTGTAGTGCCATCCGAGTTGATCCTCTGTTCTTGTGTGGCTCAAATGTATATTGAGAATTAAATTTGCATCATCTGCGGTCACTTTTTCTCGGATGATTGCTTCATCCCATTGTCCTATGGGTGTAATCCAGTTACTAACCAAACAATGATCTTGATTTGTATTGATGGGCTGTGGTGGTCTAGGGGGGTGGGTTGGGAGCAAGGGGTCCACCCAAGCACTAACATTGCATCCATTTCCAATGTTGACTCGTAATCCCTGTATCAAAAGTTCTTTCCCTTCAAGTATGGACTTCTAGGCATAATATTGTTTGTTAGACTTCCGAGCGTTGATGATATTACAGTCTTTAGAGTATCTGCTTCGTAACACTCTGGCCATAAGACACTCAGGATGTTGAAATATATGCCATGTCTGTTTGCTTAGAAGTGCTAGGTTGAAGAGTTCTAAATCTCTAAATCCAAGCCCCCCTTCTTTTTTGGGTAAGCTAAGTCTTTTCCAGTTATACCAGTGTATTTCTTTTGTTACTCCATTATTACTCCACCAGAAGTTAGCCAATAATCTGTTGATGTCTTCACAAACTGATTTAGGTAACTTAAACACATTCATGGAATATATTGACATAGCAAGTGCCACTGATTTGAGTAGTATTTCTTTCCCTCCAGGAGTAAGATATCTTTTGCTCCATCCCGTTGTTCTTTCTTGCATTTTATCAATGATGTAGTGAAACATGTCTGACTTTTTCCTTCCAAATTGTTATGGGATGCCTAAATATTTACCATTCCCACCATCATTATATATTCCCAAGGTATTCCTCATTTGTGTTTTGACTCCACTTTGTATTCTGCTTCCAAAAGTAATAGCTGACTTTCTCAGATTTACTGCTTGTCCTGAGGTTGTCTCATACAATTGTAGCACTCTCTTAATGGCGTGGCCTGATCTTGAATTGGCTAATGTGAAGAATAGTGAATCATCTGCAAATAACAGATGATTTATGACTGGTCATGGATAACTGATCTACATTCCTTTTATCATTCTAGTGGCCTCGGCTTGGTACATCATATGGGATAAAGCTTCAGCACATAAGATGAACAATTAAGAAGAAAGTGGATCACCTTGTCTGATTCCACGTTCTGGTGTGATAAACCCTCTTGAGACACCATTTATTTGAACCGAAAAACTTACAGTAAATACGCAGGTCATAATCCATGAAATCCACTTAACATCAAACCTCATTCTAACCATCATCTCCCGAAGGAAACTCCATTCAAATTTATCATAAGCTTTTGTAATATCAGTCTTTAGTGCCATGTAGGATTTAGATTGTCTTTTTCTAACCTTGGGAATGTGATACATCTCGTGAGCTAAGATCACGTTGTCAATAATCATGCGTCCTGAGATGAAAGCTAAGATTATGTTTGTTAGATATCCCAATATGAACCAAATCTGTAAGTCATTAAACCAAATTTAATTCAAAAATTATAAATATCCAAATAAATTGTAGAATGGCAAATTCAAAAACCCTAAAACTTGAAAACAAATCAAAGAGAACCCAAATGGTAGCCCAACACCCAACCCTATCTTCGTCGTATTAATTCGTTTTTTACCAGGTTACGCAACTAAATTATGCTATTGCGCATGCAAGACAATAAATACTAGGCTTTGTTGATGATTCATTGAAAAATAATTACAAATAATAAATTTAGAAATGGTCATTTGGATTCATTAGCTGAACTACAAACTGAGTCAAATTGTGAGATTTGGAAATAAAAACATATTTGTTTTCAAAGTCAACTGCTGCAACTGGAATGCATTTTTATGAATGGAATTATGTGAGATTGATTATTCCTGTTAATTCCATAAATATGCTACCAGTTATATAGGAAAACAAAAGATTTTAATTCCACATATTCCTGTGGGATAAAAAAGAAAAATTGTGAATGACGTTATAAACTATTCATAATAAAAAAATGTTGAAAGGGATAAGTGGAATGCAATAAAACAATTATCCCATTTTTTTCAAATCCATTCCATTTTATTCCTTTAATTCCATGTATTCATAAAATAGAAAACCAGTTACACCCAATAATTTGAAAGAACATTAAGCAAAAAAAAAAAACATTTAAAAGAACTTAAAAGAAACAACTGTCTGAATAACCAGAAGAAGAAATAGTTTTACAACAAACACTGAAACAAATGTTAACACAGAACTGAAACAAGAGAGAAAACAGAAATGTAATGGAGAGTCTGAAATTATAGAGTTCTTAACTACTGAACTGATGAAGTTGCTTCTTCTTCCATGGCAGAGTCGGCCTTCTTGTCTTCTCCTTCAAACAAGTTCGCTATAAATCCACTCTTTGACACAGAGGTTTTAGGATCTGTCTCCATTGTGTTCCCATTTTTCTTGTCTCCACTCATTATCATCTTGTTACCAAGCTCTAGCATAAGCTCCTGCGGCACTTTCTCAACCACACCAACAGGTTCCTCCGCCATAAGATCAAACCCACGAGCCTCACCAGGAGACTTCAGTTTCTCTACAGTCTCTTTTTGTGGCAAGACAAGATTCTGTTGATGAGCAGTCACCATCGTCGTCTCTGGAGTTGGAAAAAACTCCACCAACCGAGTCGTCGTCGTCGCAGCCTCTCTTTCTTCCGTAACTTCCTTGGGTTCTTCTTCTGCATTGCTCTGATGTGGCGCCAGAGACAAAGCTCGAGCAGCAGATTCAAAGATCTCCAAGTCAGTGACCGCATCTTTCATTGTCTGATCATGATCATCAGTTTGGTCCTTGATTTCTTCTTTTGCGACCATTTTAACATGAGGAGCAACGTCGTTTTCAGGAGTTACCGGAGTGACTTTCCCCGGCATGAACACTAGTCCTCTTAGTTTGATGTCACTGTCTTTCACCTTGACATTGAGGATGTATCCAGCGTCGAAAGATCCTTCGACCACACCAGAAACCATCTTACCAACCAGATTAACGTCCGGTGTTGGAGTCACTTGAGAGTTTCCTTGTTGAGGTTGAGTTAAGGTTTCATCTTTGCGAGGACGACCTCTCTTTCTCTTCGCCAAGAGATCATTAGCAACAGGAGGAGGTGAGCTTGCGGTGGCTAGATTCAACGGATTCATTCTACAGAGATCAACAATAACAAGAGAATGTGATTTTGTTAAGATTGACATAATCAAAATATTCAGTCTGAATAACCACTAAAAAATGCTTCCAAGTGAGTACTCTAAGCACACAGCAAATGCTCACTAGACTTAATACCATAATGATTAGATAGAAATGGAGACAATAAACAGAACAAATACAAAGTTTTATTGCACAAAGACAAGTGCGGATTATTTCCATCACAAGACATTGACTAAATCTACTTTTATATATATATTTTATCCGGAATTATGGAAATAAATTAAGACCAAATCAGAACGCAGTAGAAACCTAAGGATCAAAAGATCTATTGGACTCTCAAATCAAATAATGATTAGAATAACTAAACCGAGAAATCAAGAAAACGGATCAACTTCTGAATGATTATTATACGAGAGAAATACAAGAAGAATTTGTTTCCAAAAACATTGATAATTAATGGAAAATAAATTAATAAATCTGAGTCTAAAATCTAGAACGTGGATTTTCGTCCAAAAAAAAAAAAAAAAAATCTAGAACGGGGATTCATATTAATCGAGACACTAAAAATCTAAGATAATTTCTGTGGCATGAGAAAAAACTTAATTACCTCTCGACCAAGGGACGATAACCAAACGTTCTAAAAATTGAAGAATTCGTTGTTTTCTCAAAATACGATCACAAATGTAAGCATTTGAGTGTATTTGATATTCTTCTTTGCTTCTTCCTCTGTTCTTCCTCTCTTGCGGTTTCTGTGCCGTTTGCATTCGTGCCTTCTCGTTCCGATTTATAAGCAACTTACTATGGGCTTGTAATGGGCTTTTTCACTAGTGTTAATTTGTTTTTTTTTTTTGGTCAATTTTTTTTTATTCTTTCTACATTTGTATTTTGGTTACTAAACAATCATAATTTTTGTTTGTATAACATTCCAAAATTCGTTTGACCTAGTTGGCAAAATTATGGATGCTAAAATTTATAAAAATAATACCTAACGTATGAACTGACTGGAAAATATAAATTTAAATACAATTTTATAACTGTATCCAAAATAAACGCCAATTTTTTATTTTATTATTTATTACTTTAGAAATGTCACAAATTTATCGTTTACTTAGAAATTTAGAAATGTCATATTAATGTTTTTTATGGTTCATTAAAAAACTTTTATTTTTTTATTAATTTGAAAATGTCACATCTGAACCATTTAGTAAGAAATTTGACTAAAAATAAATTAACTTGGTTTTTTTCTCATTTAGTATAGCACCATTATTTATTTGTACCAAAAACATAATTTCTGAAAAATATCTCCAGTTTATCATTTAGTAAAAAATGATTAGATATTGACTTGAATTCGGTTTGTTTCATTAATAAATCTCTACTAAAATGGTGTTCTACTGATGAGACAAACCAAATTTGTGTTGACATCTATTTTTTTTTTTTTTTTAACTAAACGATGACTTGTAATATTTTCAAAATATATATAGATAGAATGTGTTTTTACGGTATAGACTAAATAATGGTGCTATAGTAAATGAGAAAAGCCTAATTTAAGTTATGTTAAGTCAATTTTCTGACTAAATGATAAACTTGTGACATTTGCAAGTTAATGAAAGAGTATGAATATTTTCTTTGGAAAACTATAGACGGATCCTTTTTCAAAAACAAAATAAAAACGGAAAAGATAAGAAAATTCTGTTTTAATTTGATTTATAGTCAATTTATAACAAAATAACTAGATTCTGGCGGATTAATTATTATTTTAGGTTTTAAATTTTACATTTTTCGTATATAGTTTGACAAATTGATCAATTAATTATATAAAACTGATTAGCCATTGTTTTAGATTTTATATTTATAAATTTAAATTTTCGAAACATCATATGTTTGAAAAAAGTTGTTGGATAGTGTTAAACGTGAGATATTAATTTGATTTAATTTTATTTGTTTTATTAGTTTTTTTTGCTTTGTTGATCGTTATGGTTGTTTGTAGTGATATATAATTTAACTATTTACATTTTATAAATACAAAGATTAATCTTGTTTTCGTATAATTTTAAGATTATCTATTTAAATATATTTTTATTAATTTAATAGTTCAAAAAATTACATGCTATTTTCGTTTATGAAGAAAAAATATAATTTAAAATATATATACATTTCGTTATAAAATTCAAAAGAATATTCTAAAGAATTGTACATCTAAATTAAAATAATATTGAAGATATATTTCAATTTAGATTTATTATTATAGAAATTAAAAAATGAAATATAATCAATTATTTTAATTACATTAACCTGAATAAAAGTATAAACTATTAATTAATTTAAAACGAAAGACCATAATAATTGGGTTTAGCATAGATATTTTTTTATAATTTTTATATTTTTGAATTAAAAATTTATGACTTTATATGTTTTATAATGTTAGAAATTTATTATATTTGGTTTAGTTTTGATTTTAAAATTTTAATGTTATAGTTTAGATATTTGATTTGTTTTTATTGTTTTTTGCTTTGGTTTCATTATATTATTGTTTGAATAAATATTTGGAGTTTAGAGTTTAGTCAATTAGGTTTTATTTGTGATTTTATAATTAAGATATTAAATTTTATATATGAATCTAAATTATTTTACCAAACTATAAAATTTAAATTAATTAATCTTTAAAAATGAATTAATCAGTTTTTTAAAAAAGTCGTTAAAATTAATTAATGGTATTTCAATATTTATTTTTATATTATTCACTTTGAATAATATGAAAAATATGAATTCATGTTGTTTTGTGTATGATTTTTAATTATAAAAATAATTTATGTATTAAATTATAATTATATGTATCAATTGATTTAATGAATTAATTAGGCTTGATTTTTATTCTTTCTAAGTCAAAATTTAGTTAATAATAATTTATAACATAATTTTAATATTAATTACGGAATTAATTATTATTTTACTAAAGTTAAAAAAAAAGATTTTTATTAGATTTGATTAAAATAGGAAAAAGAAAACAAAAGATATTAGAAGATATTATGAATAAACTAAATATAAATTGTTTTACTATTTTATCCTTAATAAAAATCCAAAATTCAATGGTATATGTTGTATATAACACGTTAAGTAAAAGTTATTTTCATATTGTAGTTCTATTGTAATAAGATAGATAAATTTTGATATTTACAAAGTAATGATAATTTCAAACATTTAACTTTTTCCATTTTTCTCTTGACCCAAAATTAGAAATTGATATCAGTCTAGTTTTCATTCGTAATGGTTCAAAATTAAAACCCAAAATGCTATAATGGGTTTTTTCATCAGTATTTTTCTATATTTATATTCTACATTTCACGAATCATTTTAACTATAACTGGTTGACAAAATTATAAACTTAAAAAATTTGTCTCATCAAAATAAAAATTATCTTTCATTACTTATTACTTTGATATAAAATTTTATCATTTAGTTGGAAAATGACTATAAATTAAATTAAATTTGGGTTGTCTCATTAATTATTACGCATTGTTTTAGTTTTCTTAGTTTTTTATTAGTAAGATTTTACCTTAAACACACATTAATCTTTTATTAGTTTTAATATGTCACATGTTTATCGTTTAGTGAGAAGATTTACTAGACATCTCTTAAATTGAGTTTTTTTTTTCATTTACTAAATTGCCATAATTTTTTATACCAAGAACAATATTTTCTGGAAACTATCACAAGTTTAACATTTAGTAAAAAAATAATAGATATTGAACTAAATTCGGTTTGTCTCATTACTAAATTTCAAATAAAATATGTTGCTTTAGTGATGAGACAAACCGGAATTATGTTATTATCTAATCAAATATTCAAATAAATGATAAGCTTGTGATATTTCAAAAGTATATATAAATATTGTTTATGGTATAAATCAAATAATGGTGCTATAGTAAATGATGAAAGCCTAATTTAAGTTATGTTTCGCCAATGTTGCGACTTAACGATAATCTTGTGATATTTTATAATTAATGAATATTACAGTTCTTTGACAAAATCATAGAAAGAAAAAACTATGAAAACTAAAAATGGGTCTTTACAAATGGAACAAGCCAAGCTCACTTTGATTAATAGTCAATCTTCTAACTGAATTATTTCCAAAGTAATGAACGAGCTTTTATTTTGTGTAAAATCATGAAATGGTAGTTAAATTGATGTTTTACAATCAGTCCATAATTTGATCATTTTGTAGATTTTTATCATTCATAATTTTGCCAACATGCTAATAGTGAAAACGATTTTTGAAATGTTATACAAACAAAACTATGATTATTAGTACCTAAATTAAAGTAAGAAAGAAATGTATAAAAAATAGTACAAAAAGTCCAGTTTTGGTTGTAATGTTGTAGGCTTATGGTTTTGGTTGTAACCTTTCGATATTATCTTTTTTGGTTGTAACTTTTCAAAATACAACAGCAAAATTATAAACTGCCATAACACGTTTAGGTTTTTGGTTCATAACGTTTGAAACTTTTGGTTTTGGTTCGTAATGTTTCAACTTTAACACATAAACATTAGAAACTGCCATAATAGTCTAACTGTTTTGGTTCGTAAGATTTCAAACTTATGGTAAATTTACAAAGTTGCAAACTTAATAGTTTTGATTCACAATGTTTCGAAATTTCAAACTTCTGGTTTTATGTTTTGACAAAAAGAATATGGTTTTATTTCGTAACGTTTCAAACTTGTAGTAATGTTTCAAAGTTTCAAACTTATGGTTTTGATTGGTAACATTTTGAAATTTTAAACTTATGGTTTTGATTTATAATGTTTTGAACTTAACACACAAAAATTCGATAATGGACTTATTCACTACTACTTATTTTCTACATTTTTAGTTTACTTTAATTTGGTTACAAATAATCACATTTTTTCTGTATAACACCCAATTGTAATGGCGGAATGGAGACAATTAGGCATCTATTCTTCGAATGCCCGATTTCAAAGATGTTCTGGAACCAAGCTAATTTGCGAAACCTGACTTTACACTTTAATGAGTCTGATGTCCCGGATGACAATATCAAATATTTGATGGATGGTTTTGATCGTGATGATATCTCTGAAATGGAAAAGTTACTTCCCCTGTGGATATTGTGGCATATTTGGACTTCAAGGAACTCTTTCATTTTCGGTAACAAACCAATCATACCGGAGTTGGAGCTTGGCTACTGTTTCGATGAGGTCACAGAATGGTTACACCTCACGGCACTGAATTCTCCTCCTCAGTCTTCGATCAACACAGAGCCAATATCTTGGAAACACCCACTTCCACTGTCTTGGAAGTGCAACTTTGACGCGGCTCATAATACAAGTTCGGGGCTAAGTTCAGCGGGATGGGTCATACGAGACAATAATGGTGTAGTAATAAGTTGGGGATCACACTATTTGGGATACACTACAACTCCTATCGAAGCGGAAGGAAAAGCTCTGTTATATGCCATCAAAGATACGTTATCTAAAGGGCTTTATAATGTGCTATTTGAAGGAGACAAAATTATCTCATAATTATCCTTTCAATTTTATATTAATTATAAAAATGCCACCAAACATATTAATTACTACTATATTATTCATGCTAACAACAATATCGAACAATTATGAAACGCTAATAAAAATAGCATATAATTATAATGTGCTAACAATATTACGTAACGAGAGCGGTTGAGGTAGTCCAACTGGTTGAGGGGTTTGTGGTAGCTAGAAACCACCCGGGTTCGAGCCCATGCGGAAACAAAAATGCCTCATCTGCTCACCCACATGGATATGGGCCCATTGCTTACGGCCCATTTGCATACCCAGAGAGAGGGTCTATCCATGGGCTGCACTTCCCCTTGGGGGATTAGTCTGGGCCCTTCCATAGGCCCGGGATACCCCCCAGGTTAATCAAAAAAAAAAAAATATTACGTAACGATAGTAACATGCTAACAATAATAATGAACGTTGTTATTATCGAATTAACGTTTAAATATGTTATCATATCATAGAAAAAATCGTGTTAAATCAATTATCATAACAAAAATATATATAATTATCGTGTACCATAATCAAACAGTTATCACGTTAAAATAAATTATTACTCCACCATCACGTTCGTCATTTAGGCCACTTCGAAGCTTCTATAAAACATGTATTCATATATAAGCATCGTGCACTCTCGACTTCGCCACTTAATCATACTTCTGGTCATCACCAAGTTCATCTTCTTCCTCTTCTTTCTTTTTTTCCTTTTTCTTCTTTCTTCTCTTCTCTTCTCTTCTTCGTCTGAGAAAAATACATAAAAGAGAAAAATGATTTTTGTAATTACAAACTATTTTAAGGGTATAATGAGTTTTTGATTAATGAATAGTACTCATAAATAATTCCTCATGAGAAAAAACTAATTTTTGCAACATTGGTGCATATGGATTCCAATTACCCTTATTATTTATTACTTCAACTAATAAATCATGTTACGAATGAGATAAGCTGAATTTAAGTTGACATCTAGTTAATGTTTTGACTGAACGATAAATTTGTGATATTTTCAAAATAAAAAGTGTTGATATATGTTCTTTATAAATGTTGTTTAAATACCTTTTCACAAATTTTAAAAATTAAATAACTAAATAATTTAATTAATATAAAATATATTCTTAAGTAACACGATATCTCCCTTTTATTTCATTTTTCTATCTACTGTACTTGTTCACTAACAGATTTAAAACAAAAAGTCATGTAACTTATGGAATTAACTTATTAACATCTAAAACAATTTTTTTCTTAAAAGGTTAAAAAGAAAAATCCAGCATATTTTTCACAATAAAAAGAAATAAAAACAAAGGAAAAAACGATAATGTCAAATATTTAATTTATAAAATTTTACATATGGTGAAACGTTGGTTCTCCAGTGGTCGTGCTTTTATCTTTAAATGCACCGTCTTTCACCGCTCGTGATTATCTCCTACCCTTACCCCTTGTCCCTCCCAACTAGAGATGTTAATATGGGTTTTTGTTAAATGGGTTTTTAATGGGTATGTGTTAAATTAAATGCCTATTTAAACCCATTTATCAGATATTTTTAAATGAGTTTAAATGGGGGTAACCCATTTAAACCCATTTACTAATAGGGTTTTCATGTTAAATAAATGGGTACCCTATTAACCCATTTATATTTTACTACACTATCAAATAATTAATATTTAAATTAATATGAAATAATAAAAATAGTTTTATTAGTTTATTTAACTAAAAATACAAATAATAGGACATAAAGTTAATTTTACGGGAAAATTCGGAATCTATTTCTGATGAAAAAAATACGGACATTTTTTGCGGGAAAATGGAAAACGCGGACTCGTATTTTTTGCGGGAAAATGCGGAATCGAATTTTTGGCGGAAAAACGCGAAATAGCGTTTTTGGCGGGAAAACGCGGAATCGCGTTTTTGGCGGGAAAAAGCGGAATCGCGTTTTTGGCGAGAAATCACATTTTTGGCAAAAAAAATGTGGAATCACGTTTTTGGCGGGAAAACGCGTTTTGGCGGGAAAATGGGGAATCATGTTTTTGGCGGGAAAACGCGTATTGGCGGGAAAATGCGGAATCAAGTTTTTGGCGGGAAAACGCGTTTTGGCGGGAAAATGTGGAATCGCGTTTTTGGCGGGAAAATGCGGAATCGAGTTTTTGGCGGGAAAACACGTTTTGGCGGGAAAATGTGGAATCGAGTTTTTGGCGGGAAAATGCGGAATCACGTTTTTGGCGGAAAACGAGATTCCACGTTTTTGGCGGGAAAACCTAATTTCACATTTTTGGCGGGAAAACCCAATTCCGCATTTTTGGTGGGAAAACCCAATTCCGCGTTTTTGGCGGGAAAACAAAATTTCGTGTTTTTGGCGGGAAACCCAATTCCGCGTTTTTGGCAGGAAAATGCAATTCCGCGTTTTTGGTGAAAAACCCAATTCCGTGTTTTTGGCGGGAAAACTCAATTCCGTGTTTTTGGCGAAAAATATTAGAATCACGTTTTTGGCGAAAAATTTTGAATCGCATTTTTTTCTAAAATATATTTTTCTGAATATTATTAAATTTACTTATTCATAAAATGTAGTTAATTACACAAAATAAAAAATTAGATGTTAATTGTTCATGTTGATATATTAATATTAAAATAAAATTCTTATAACTTAATTGGTTTCAATGGGTAAGTGTAAAATTAATAGGTCTAAATGGGTAAACCCTATTAGACCTTTAAACTAAATGGGTCTTAAGGGTTAGGCCCGTTAGGGTCTAAATGGGTTTGTGTTCAAATGAGGTGGGTCTAAATGGGGTGCGTTTACCCATATTAACATCCCTACTCCCAACCCACCTGACCTTGAGCCATCCTTTTCTCTTTCGCTTTTTCCACCCCATTTTTTCTTCCGTCGCAAAGAAACTCAGTTCATTTCCACAAATTACTCCGCATAAGGAGTTTGTGGGAATGGATCTTGATATTCCTCAGTTTACCACTGCCTCAGTAGATGTTGAGATTCCTTCAGCTGAAACTGCTTCCTTAATGGCTCAGAAATACATATCTCCAAAACATGGATATGAAATTACTATTACAGAAAAATCAACTGTTATAAAAGCAAGCTTAATCATACGTGAAAAAGAGGTAAAAAATCTTGACATTCACAATAACTTTCTCACTAAATCTCTGATAGTTAGGGTCCCAAACGGTTACATGTGGTTGAAGATTCTTGAAAAAGTTCTTTGGTATGTTGGAGATTCCATGTTCATTGATCTGCTTTGCCGCCTCTTCTGTAATCTATCAAATATGGGCTGACCGGTATCTCTATGGACCTGCGACATCAACAAGGACTGAGCTTAGTTGCGGGTTTGAATGGGGATCTTACAGAAATTGACGAATTTACAAAGAATTTGGTTAGCCTTACTCTTTTTCATGTAAAGGTTGAAGTGAACCTAAATAAGAAGCTGCCTCGGGTGGTGGATTTTGAAAGGAAAGGTAGTGAGGTAGTTGAGGTCTTAGTCGATTACCCCTGGCTCCCTTATACATGCTCTCATTGCAAAGAGTTAGGCCACATAGAAAGAAACTGCTTGCTCTTTCCCCCTACTCTTAAAACTTCAGCAAACAGGATAAAATCTCTAGTCACAAGTACTTAACGAAAGAAAACACTTCTTCTAAAGCCAACATTGATTATGCTAAAAAGTCATAAAAACAAAGTTTACAAAGAAAAAACTAACATTCCACATCAGTTAAACCCGGAAGATTCTGCTGAACGTGTTTCATCAGAGGTTAACCTGAACATAAAAGTTCATAAACAGAAAAAAGTTTCTCCTCCTGTCCAGGATGCGATCTTGCCAACTTCTTCTCAATATCATAACGCATGTATTCCTGCTTCCCAGCCCCAAAATAATCACATATTTCCATCTAACCCTTCCTCTGCCCTTCCACCTCTATCACCATCTCAATTTTCCCATTGTAGTTGCTCTTCCTGCTGCTATTACCCCTTCATGCTCTCCCTATCCTATTAGTCCTCTTGTTCAAAAAGAAAAAGCATCACTAAAATATTATGTTCTGACCCTTCATTAAACTCGCCTCCTTTTTCCTCTCTTCTAGTGTTTTAGATCCCACACAAAAACCTTCTTCATTTATAATTCCTCAGATTTCAATTCCTTCTGACAGTTTAGTTCATTCAAATTCGGTTTCTATTTTTGAGGTGTCCCCTATTCTAGGGGATACAAACCTATCTTCCCAATGTGTAGTAAAATATTTTTTTTTGAATGTATGTGCCCTAAATTACCACAACAAGCATCATACATTTGTCAATGGCTTATTAACCACCAACCCATTTTTGGTAATATTCTTGAAACTCATATAAAAGACCCAAAATTTGAACCCTATTATGTCAACAATATGCCACAGATGGAACTATGTATCGAATCACTTATCTAATGCTGATGGTCATATCTTTCTCATCTGAAGGAAGCCATATATGGTTAGTCTTGGGACTATCTAGGCAGACAATAACCTGTGAAGTAAGCCTGTCAAGCGCTGCCAAGTCCGTAGTTACTTTTGTATATGCATCAAACTCAATCTCATAGAACTGACCTATTGATTGAACTTCTGAATCTCCAACAAGCTCTCTCGCTTCATAATGGTATGTGACTGATTGGTAGAGATTTCAACTAAATCCTGCATCATATGAAACATTCAAGTGCTGATGTTAACACTTTAAACTCATGAATGATTGAGCTCAATGGTTGTTTTACCCAGTTGGAAATGTTTGATTTATGATTCGTTGGCCCTCTCTACACTTGGACAAATAACTAACCTCTTGCTCCTATTGAAATTTTTTTTGATAGGCTGCTGATCAATCAACACTTCCTTAAGCTCCACCCTAACAGCCTAACTCATTTCTTTTCGACCTTTTATTTCTGACTATTGTACATGTCTAGTTACCTTTCCTTTCAAATTTCCCAAGCTGGTACTCACCCCTTCAAGTTCTTTAACTACCTCATTAAACACCTGGACTTCCAGAGCATGTTACTTGAGGCATGGGTAAGCAGGAAGTTTTTCTTATAATCTCACTTATCTCAGTTGGAAACAAAAGACCATCAAGATAGCACTTAAGAAACTAAATACATAAAATTATTCTCAAACTAAAAAAAGAGTGTATAAGGCTTACAATTTTCTTAACATTGTGCAGGTTCAGCTACATCAAATGCCTCCCAAAACATTGTTCCTGCAGGAAAAAAAATTGCATGATAAGTGGAACTTCCATCATATTGAGAAGTGTTGTTACAAAAATCAAGAATTAATTGCTTAAGGAAGGGGATCTACTAAAAATTTACTTCTTTCGAATGTGTCAATCTAGAGCAAGATACAACTCAATCATATCCTTTCAGCTTAGCATGGGTGCACTGATAAATGATCCTATTGAGATGAGTACTCATGCCATAACCCATTTTAAGGCCATCTTTGGTCCAAATGTTTTGCCTCCTATCTCTGTCTCATCTTCGGTTGAATGGTTCCAATCAATATCCCCTAATGATGATCAGAAACTCAGCAACAAGCTTTTACTTCCCTCCCAACTGAAGCTGAAATCACAAAATTTATGTTCAAGCTAAATCCCTAAAAATCATTTGGGCCAGATGGTTTATCTTCGAGCTTCTACAGAGCTGGATGGAGCACTGTAGGGAATGAGGTTCTGAAAACTATCATGCAATTTTTTCAATATGCGTTTATGACAGCTTTGATGAATGCCACTATTCTAATTTTGGTGCCTAAACGCCCATGTGCTTCTCAAATCATTCTACAATGTGGTCTCTCAGTTACTGGTTAATAGACTAACATATTCTTTCAAAAGTTATTATACCTAACCAAACAACGTTTGTAGAAGATATGCTACTTGTAGAGAGTATGGTTCTTGCTGAAGAGCTAGTGAATGGTTACCATAAAGGGAAAAAAGTAAAGAAGATTACCATAAAAGTGTATATTGCCAAGGATTTTGATAGTTTCATATGTAAATTTCGGCTATTTTGTTTAGAAAGCTTGATGTTGCTGGCTCAATACATTGCGTGGATAAAATCATGTATATGCACAACAAATTTTATGGTGGGTTATAATGGGACTGTGTAATGATACATCACATTTGTTTGTAATAGCTATGAGTAACCTATCATTGCTACTAAAAAAAAGTTGTTGAAGAAGGAAGCATTGGTTATCATCATAACTACTTAAAAGCTAAGTTGACTCACATGTGCTTCACTAATAACTTGTTGATCTTCATAGAGAGAAATTTATAGTCAGTGAAAAATGTTTTCCATGTTCTACGCGACTTTGAGCTATGGTCTGGTTTAGCAATTAGTGTTCAGAAGTTAAGATTATCAGCGTTAGGTCTTTCTCAAGCTAAGTGTGATCACATCTCCTTCTCCACGGTGATGCACAAGGAATCCTGCCGGTAAGATACTTAGGTATCTCCCTTCACACAAAAAAATTAACTATTAACAACTATAAAATGCTTATTCATCAAATAAATCAAGAATTACATCATGGAGTATAAAATCTCTTACCTTTGCTGGAAGGTTACTCTTGATTAAAACGGTAGTGGCTGACATCTCCACTTTCTGGTGCTCAACCTTTGTGCTGCCAAAAGAATCTATAAAATGAATCAACTCTTTTTGTAATGTGTTTCTGTGGAAAGGTTGTCTGGAGGCTCATAATTCTGCTAGAGTATCTTGCAAAACAATTACCAAAACAAAAAAAAAAGCAAGGACTTGTAGGCGTAACCTTTTTTCTTGGATAATAGCATGTTGTTTGAAGCTGATTTGGTTACTCTTTTTCCAAGGGGGTTTAGTGTGGCTTGCATGGTACAATGAGGAAATTCTGAAAGGCTCACTGAATAACTTAAAACTCATCGACATATTGTTCATGGCTAGTGAACAAACTAGTAAAGGTCAAAGATGATATCTACCCTTGAATTAAGCAATGAATTGGGAACAATGTTACTTGTAGGTTTTGGTCGGATAATTGGACACCATTTGAGAAATTAGACACTTTTCTTGACTGCTAAAGAAGTTATAGAGTGGCGATCGATCTCAATGCCACCCTCTATAATCTGCATCATCAAGGAAACTGGTTATTCCACCCGCAAGGTCCGTAAACTAGGTTGGTCTATAGGCCTACTTAACTACCGTTATTTTCACAAAGGAAGAAGACTTTTATGAGTGGGAGATTGATGTTAAAGTGAACAACAAACACAGTACGACCCAAGTCTATGAAAAATTAAGACCTGCAACAGAAGAAGTACCGTGGAAGAATGTAGTTTGGAACACAAGAGGAATTCTGAAGCAGAGTTTCTTGACTAGACTTTTTGTTTTGAATCGTTGTCCAATGCGAGATCGCTTACTCAGTTGGGGACTTTCGACAGACCATCTTTGCTTGCTCTGCAACTCTCTTCCAGAAAGTAGAGTCCCCCTTCTCTTTAAATGTTGCTATAGTTGAGAAGTCTGGGACACACTTCGAGAAAGTGCATTTTGGTTTGAGATCGAGATTGGCGAGCTTCTCTTATTCAACTCCAGAACCTTCAAGGAAACATATATTCCAAGTAATTGGTTGCTTAGCGTGGCAATCATCTATCTACTGAGTATGGACATAAAGGAACTAAAGACTGGATAGACATACGTGATAAAAGTTTTGATTATCAAACTGGAAAACACTGATTATCAAAGAGAACAAGTACTTTTATTGAATCAAATCACCATGGTTACAGAGGAGATTCTCCCCAATAACTTAGATGATTCAATTCTTCGATACATTTACAAAAGAGATGTCGTTATACATATACTAATTGTAATGGGCTAAACAGTGATAAAAAATAATAACGTGAAAGCCCACTAACCCAACTTATGATCTTATCAATACGTTTTGAAGCTCAAAGACGATTATAAAACTAATATATCACCAGGTAAGGAACATGATTGACAACTACAAGAAACGAAATACGAATCAGGCTTCGTGAATGCTTTGTGATCCTTTCTTCGGTTCTCTGATGAAGTTCTCATCGATCGGTGATCTCGACATGTGCAACCCTCATCAATGTGGAAGGAGAATGGTTTATGGCTTTCACTGACCAAATTGTTTTTTTTGTCGGGCTTTAATTAGGTTGTATTACAATTATGTAGTTCTATTACGATTTTTAATTAAAAAAAAATCGGTCTTTGTCCTTAACTAAATCTATACTATTATTTGGGAAGTGATTTTGTGGGAATGGAGCTCTCTCATTCATTCTAGACATAAAATATTTTAATTAATCTTTAATGATAATATTTTTAATCCTTTAATAAATTTATTTGATGCTTCTACAATCATCCTTATCCTTATACCACCACAAATCTCTACTATTCTTAGACTTTGTCTAATATTATTATTATTATTTAAAACAATATAAATAGATACAATATTTAACAGAAAATACGATAAACATAATTTCCTCGAAAAACTTGATTTTAACGGACAACACGATTTTGACGGAAAACACAATTTTGCAAAAAAATTACAATTTTACGGTTTTGAAAAAACCGTGATTTTGCTTAAAATTTGATTTTGAGGAAAACATGATTTTGCGTAAAATATGATATTTGATGGAAAATGAGATTTCGCGAGAAACATAATTTTACGGAAAACGTGATTGTGTGGAAAATACAATTTTGAGAAAGACCCGATATTGCCGAAAATTATATTTTTTACAAAAACATGAATTGACGGAAAACATTATTTTGGTGGAAATGCGATTTAGCGGAAAGTAAGATTTGACGGATAATAAGATTTCTCAAGAAAGCGATAAACATGATTTCACACGAAACAAGATTTTGACGGAAAACATGATTTCGCAGGAAAACAAGATTTTGACGAAAAACACGATTTTGATGGAGAACTTGATTTTGACGGCAATTTTGCAGTTTTGACAATAACATGATTTTGCTGAAAAAATCGATTTTGAGGAAAACATGATTTTGATGGAAAACATGAATTTTCCGAAAACAAGATTTTTAAGGAAACAAGACTTTGCAGGAAAACATGAATTTGCGGGGAAGATTTTAACGAAAAACATGTAGAAAAGAGAATTTTGCGTAAAATATGATATTGACAAAAGATACGATTTTACGGAAAACACAATTTTGACGGAAACATACAGAAAATACGAATTGGCGAGAAAATGCAATTTTGACGGAATATGTGATTTTGACGGAAAATACAATTTTCACGGGAACACGTGATTTTGACGAAAAATATAATTTTGCAGATATATATCAAATCTAATTAAAATATATATCTAGAATTAATCATTATGTATTTAAATTAAAAGATTATTTTAATATTTTTTAATTAGTTGCATCTAGATAATGATCCAAGATAAAAAAAACGAACAAACAAATATTCAGATGTTTCATCTAGATAAAAAATCAGAAAAAAATAAACATCTAAATACAACATTCAAATGCAACATCTTAATGCAATATCTAACAACAAAAATGAATATGACCTATATCAACAAAAATAAAACCATTATTTATAAAAAAAAAAAAAATTGATCAAACATTCATATAATTTAACATACACAATATATACACAATAATTTTTATTTTATTCAAAATTATATATTTAAAATATATTAATGCCTGCACAAGGTGCAGGCCAATCACCTAGTAAATAGAGTTTGTAATACTTTTTTCTTTTGTGCTTTCAATATGAAAACTTATGAAAAAAGTGATGGCATTATTAGAACTTAACAAAAATAAATACTTATAAGAATAGTGCAAATGGAGATTCTTCACTTTTTACTAAACGGGTTAGAAAAAGTCTTTCCGTGCAAATAGTTGTTATGAGATGAGAACAAATAAATTGTGATGTGGGAAAAAATAACGAGCAGAACATAGAAATAGAAATATTTGTATTCTATATATTTCTTTCCAATTATTAGAGAAATATGTTCTTGGTATATTTGTTCTATTTTGTTATTGCTCCAGCAGAATTGAGTGGAATTTTTTTTCCCACTACTTTTGTTAGTGAAATTGAGAGAAAATACAAAATAACACATGATTTTTTTTTCCTGTTTTGTTTCTCTAATTAATAATTATTTACACCTTTTGATCAATAGTGAAAAAAAACTGAATCTTTTTTTTTATCATTTGAAACTCCATAAATTAAATTAATATTGTTTAGATTAGATTATAATTTCAGAGAGTAAGCTGATCAAACTGTTCATGACTTACATGAGAAAAGATAATATTGCGTGTTCGTCGGCACGTACATTAGCATTTTTAGAGATCAAAGATAAAAAAAATACAAAAGAAGATCTAAAGGATGTGAATAGATTCAACTCCATTCTAAAGGCTAGCCAATCCTGGGGTCGTTTGTCATAGTGACTAGGTCTGAGGAATCTATCTCTATTATCACATAGATGATTCCTCCTCTAGGAGGTATGTCATTGCCCAAAGTAGCCCATCCAGTTCAGCATGTAATGATGAGAGGCTTCGTCTCCAGCCTTACACTCATGTGTATCTCCAACCAGTTAGGATTTTGAGAAACATACCAGACCCTTGGCCGCATCATGTTCCACCTACGAAGCATCAAATTGACACTTCGAGAGGGAAGGGGGTAATGATGTCTGAGTGGTGATCTCCTAAAGATCGCAAGAAACACTCCATCTCGTCTTCCTCTTTTTGTCCTTCTTTTTTGCCTCCTTCCAAACTCTATGATGGCTAATTTAAGGGTCTTCAGAGGGGGGGGGGGGGGGGGAACCCCTTTTTCTTCGAAAAATTTAGTGTTTCGGGCTTTTCAAATATACCATAAGATCCAGAGATATTTCTTTCTTTGTGGGTCGGGAAGACCAACATCCTTTGTCCTCCGAAAGAGGAAATCCATGTTACAAAAGATACATGTACTCGAGAAGCAATCCAGAATAGACGGAAAGTCCGAAAGAGCTCATACTTATACAACAGAGGGGAATTCGAAGTGGAGATGATTAATAGTCTCCTCCGGAGCTCCACATCTGGGACATGATAAGTCTGTTTCTAGGTGCTTGTAAGCTAATTGTTGGCAAGTTGGCAGACATCATGAGATTAATTGCCACATGAAATGTCTAATTTTTCTTGGTGTTTGGATCTTCCAAACACGACTTTTTAGGTTAGTAGTATATGGTTCTAAAACTTCATGGTTAAAATTTGTTGGATTCCTGATCGCAAGTTCATACCCAGATTTTACTGTGTACATCCCGAGTTTAGTATAACTCCAGGCGAAGCCGTCCAGTTTAACGTCACGGCTGGGTCTCATACCTAAAATAAATGGGACATCATCAGGATGAAATAGATCACATAGGACTTCCCATTCCACTCCTTTGTATCTTTTCTAATTCATGTGTGCACGAGCATGATGAGTCTCTATATCTCGTGTCATCACGTCCTCTTGGTGGTCGGACTCGATTATTTGGAATTCATGGTTCCCACCATACTCTAGTGTATATCCGGATCCGATAATCTTCCGTACACCTTGTTGGAGTGTTTGTCGTGCAACCATGATACTACGCCACCCAAGTTATGGGGGAGTAAACCTTACGCTCTTCTAGCGGATTTGTTTATCTATATTCTCCCACGTAGAACACATGCTAGTAGGGATGAAGGATACTGAACTTCCTCCACAGTTGTTTTGCGAGTAGTGCAAGGTTTTGATCTCTGAGATCTCTGAATCCCAAGCCTCCCTCTTCTTGGGGAATAAAATTTTTATACTGTGATATCTAGTGGAGGCCATAGCTGTTGTGTTTGGAGATCCACCAAAAGTTTGAGATAGCACTTCTTAGATTATTCGTCACTTCTTTAGGGAGAAGGTAGCATGACATCACATATGTCGGTACTGCTTGTGCCACTGATTTGATATGCACCTCTTTCCCGCTCTTAGATAATAGTTTTGAGTTCCAATTACTAACCGTGCCATTAAGGCGATCTCGTACAAATGCAAAGACCTTCCTCTTTAGTCATAAATTTGTTCTGGAAGGCCTAAATACATGCCCATACCACTTCCGTTTGTGATGTCAGTCGTCCTATTAATGTCGCGACATGTCACCAGGTCTACTTTATTCCCAAAGACGATTGAATATTTTTCGTTATTTAGTTTTTAGCCTGATGTGTCCCCGTAAGTCTTGATAATTTTTACTATCTCTGCACATTGCAAGACATCACCTTTACAGAAGAAAAGACTGTCATCCCCAAAAAGCAGATGATAAACTGTGGGCTAGCCCATGCTATCCTTAGACAATTGATCCGTTTTTCAGCTTCCGTTCCATTCAAGAAGGAGATAAGAGCCACTGTGCATAGGATAAACAGGAAGGGTATGGGGGAGTAAACCTTACGCTCTTCTAGCGGATTTGTTTATCTATATTATCTCCCACGTAGAACACATGCTAGTAGGGATGAAGGATACTGAACTTCCTCCACAGTTGTTTTGCGAGTAGTGCAAGGTTTTGATCTCTGAGATCTCTGAATCCCAAGCCTCCCTCTTCTTGGGGAATAAAATTTTTATACTGTGATATCTAGTGGAGGCCATAGTTGTTGTGTTTGGAGATCCACCAAAAGTTTGAGATAGCACTTCTTAGATTATTCGTCACTTCTTTAGGGAGAAGGTAGCATGACATCACATATGTCGGTACTGCTTGTGCCACTGATTTGATATGCACCTCTTTCCCGCTCTTAGATAATAGTTTTGAGTTCCAATTACTAACCGTGCCATTAAGGCGATCTCGTACAAATGCAAAGACCTTCCTCTTTAGTCATAAATTTGTTCTGGAAGGCCTAAATACATGCCCATACCACTTCCGTTTGTGATGTCAGTCGTCCTATTAATGTCGCGACATGTCACCAGGTCTACTTTATTCCCAAAGACGATTGAATATTTTTCGTTATTTAGTTTTTAGCCTGATGTGTCCCCGTAAGTCTTGATAATTTTTACTATCTCTGCACATTGCAAGACATCACCTTTACAGAAGAAAAGACTGTCATCCCCAAAAAGCAGATGATAAACTGTGGGCTAGCCCATGCTATCCTTAGACAATTGATCCGTTTTTCAGCTTCCGTTCCATTCAAGAAGGAGATAAGAGCCACTGTGCATAGGATAAACAGGAAGGGTATGGGGGAGTAAACCTTACGCTCTTCTAGCGGATTTGTTTATCTATATTATCTCCCACGTAGAACACATGCTAGTAGGGATGAAGGATACTGAACTTCCTCCACAGTTGTTTTGCGAGTAGTGCAAGGTTTTGATCTCTGAGATCTCTGAATCCCAAGCCTCCCTCTTCTTGGGGAATAAAATTTTTATACTGTGATATCTAGTGGAGGCCATAGCTGTTGTGTTTGGAGATCCACCAAAAGTTTGAGATAGCACTTCTTAGATTATTCGTCACTTCTTTAGGGAGAAGGTAGCATGACATCACATATGTCGGTACTGCTTGTGCCACTGATTTGATATGCACCTCTTTCCCGCTCTTAGATAATAGTTTTGAGTTCCAATTACTAACCGTGCCATTAAGGCGATCTCGTACAAATGCAAAGACCTTCCTCTTTAGTCATAAATTTGTTCTGGAAGGCCTAAATACATGCCCATACCACTTCCGTTTGTGATGTCAGTCGTCCTATTAATGTCGCGACATGTCACCAGGTCTACTTTATTCCCAAAGACGATTGAATATTTTTCGTTATTTAGTTTTTAGCCTGATGTGTCCCCGTAAGTCTTGATAATTTTTACTATCTCTGCACATTGCAAGACATCACCTTTACAGAAGAAAAGACTGTCATCCCCAAAAAGCAGATGATAAACTGTGGGCTAGCCCATGCTATCCTTAGACAATTGATCCGTTTTTCAGCTTCCGTTCCATTCAAGAAGGAGATAAGAGCCACTGTGCATAGGATAAACAGGAAGGGTGAAAAAGATATCTCTGTTTAAGTCCTCGTGTGTGAGTCTGATCTTTCCTTTTGCTTATCCATTAATTAGGACTTGGTAAGAGACTGAAGATACGCAAAACATCACTAGTTTAACATATTTCTCCGCAAATCCCATTTTGAGGAGTATGGATTCGAGGAAGCTCCATCCGATTCGGTCGTATGCTCTGCTCATGTCAGATTTAATAGAAATAAATTTTAACCTATACATTGGGTTTGTTCAGAGGACGTGGAAAATTTCTTGTGCCACAAATATGTTATCAGTAATAACTCGTCTATCCATAAATGTTGTTGCATCTCTGAGATTAACGTCGGGATGATGGATTTTAGCCATCTACACAAAATTTTCGAGATAATTTTGTAACAAACATTGCAAAGATTAATTGGCCTAAATTTTGTCATGGCCTTGGATCTCTTCTTTTTAGGATAAAGTAGATCTTGGTCTGATTTAGTTGGATCTTAATCTCATATGGCCCTCGAGGCCACCTAAAATTCTCAGAAAAACCTTCCATTTTCCATTATTTTTTTTTTAAATAAAAACGTAGTAAATTTTGCTTTTAACCTTCAAAGTTTAGATTATTTACAATTCAACCTAACTAAACCCACCCAAATTCAACTCAACCGGATCCAACCAAAATTGTTTTCCTACAGCCACCTTCTACGTACAGACTTTTACTAATTTTCTCCACTCTTTCTTGCTCTACGTTACTTTTTCTTTAATTATTGTTTTTTATTCTTAAAAATATAACATTCTCAATCAACTATCAATTAATTCCCAGCTAAATTTATTTTCTATTAATTAAAAATGATTAACAAAGAAAAAGAGTTTTTGTTAAAATTATTTATGTTATTCACTATAATGCATATCTTTAAAAAAATTCAAATATGCATACTTCTAAAGTTTTTGTTAACAATATTTATCTATTAATCAAAATTAAGTTATTTTATTTTGTTATTTAATTATATTTTCAATAACTACTTATGCTAAAAATTATGTAAAATTATTAATATTATATAATTATAACCATAGCATATAACATAATAAAAAATCATTATTTGTATTCAAATCTAACATAATAGTGTTTAAAATAATATTCATAGTTTCTACAGTTTTTTGTTAACAATCAAACTTTAACATTGAATTGTTTTGATCGAATTCACGTTTTCTAAGAACAGAATCAATTCAATAGACCAAGCATGACCCGTGAAATTGAGTCTATTTTTGAACAAAAGCTGGCTTATTGTTAGGTTGATTGTAATTACAAGATTGCTTATTGAAGAATTTTGTTATCCAATCAAGGAATTGTGCGATTGTTTATGGATTTGTTCGTTTGATTTCGTTTTGTAGGAACTCCATGGACAAAAGAAGAACACATAATGTTCTTACAAGGTTTACAGAGGATCATAATCTCATATGGCCCCCAAGACCAAAAGTTATTCTAGCATGTCCTTTTTAATCTGTGTAAGGCCTCTTTTATATGAAATTCCGAAATTGCCCTTAATGAATTTTTTTTTTCAAAAATGTAAAAATTGTATAATTGGTACAACTGGTACCACTCGTATAACTGGTATAACTAGGACAACTCGTATAACTGGTACAACTAGTACGACTCATGTGTTCTAATGTTGTTTATTATTCTTTTTTCAGATGACAATGAATAATATCAATGACATAATCATACATTTTGATTATGAGGGAGATGAAGTACGATGGAATCGGAAAATCGTCATATTTCCAATTTTATGATGGGAGGAACTTTGGAAGATGTCACTCATTCTACTTGAGATGTTCATGGGGAAATACTAACTCAACATGTTTTATCTCTTGCTTATAAGAAAAAGAAAGAAAGAAACCAAGTGACTAGATTTCCATCAATTGGAGAATTTCAAAGAAAGAAAAAGAACTCATTGTCATTTAAGCGATTTTTATGGTGAAAACTTTTAAAGTTGATTGTGTAGATTGTTTGTGTTGTGGATATTATTTGTGTTTATGTAGTACTTTTTAAAACTCAAGTTTGAATGCATGATATTTCTTTTAGGTATGACTGGTACAACTAGTCCAACTCTTTGATAATACAAAAATATAAAACTTTATTTTTTGGTAAATACAATCCCGATGTTAGTTTTAAAACGCCATTAAAACATTTGTAAATATATTTTCACATTTGTATTAATTAATCAAATTCAAATTTTGGTATTTGTTGCATGAGCATCACATTTGTACATAATCTACCTTATACTTTTAACGCTAGTATTGAAAGCATAACAACACTAATATGAAAAATAATCAACAAAGCATTTTTCACATGTTATGATATAAAAATATTATAAGTCTAGTTTATTTACTTAATTTCATAAATACAACTAGAAAAAATTAATATAGGTCATGGTATTACTAATTATAAATTAAAACTATGAAAGTACAACTCTTTGTTAAAAAAAATAATTTGGTACGACTAGAAAACTAGTACAACTTTTTGTTAAAAAAAAAAAAAAATTACGACAGCGCACGTATTCCTCATTTTTCTGTTTTCAAGTTTTTCATTTATACCAAAGAGTTGTTCTAGTTATGCTAGTTATATCCAAAATTTCAAAATTGCAAAAAATGTTCTAGTAGTACTTAAAATAAACATTTTCAAAAAATTGTTCTAGTTATACCTAGAATAAACATAACAATAAATAAAACCAAAGAATGTACCAAATATATAAGTGTTAATTGATTGATAGACGATGTGTTTTTTTAGTATTGTATACAAAAGCTACACCACTGACTAACTTGATAACATAACAATCATGATACACCATGCCTCTTCACGTGTAGATTGCTTATTAGCATCTGGGGACGAGACTCGTTTGAGTTCTTTCTTCAATTGGTTAAGATCAGATTTATACTCTCTTAGTTTAGAAGACACATAGTTTTAGCACCCGGCTGCAAACTTCTTGCCTCAACATCCGTTTTCCGAATCTTCACAAGAAAAAAAACAGGAGCATATACTGATTAAAGAAACAAAAAAAAAAGAGAGAAGGATTTCCACATTAAATGGCAATACCAAGACATCAGCTTCTTCTATTCCAGACTTAATCTGAGCAAGCTTCCTCTTCTTTTCTTCTGCAAAATCACATAGCAATTAATCAAACCTCTCCTCTGGTTTAATGGTGCAAGTGTGAACATGTCTATAAACTGTAACTCCATTAAAGACAGTAATCGGATAATAGACTGATAGAAAACTGAATAAACTTATGCAGCTTAGTTTCATTGTTATCTTTGAGCTAATAAAGCTTTCATCTTCAGTCTCAATAACTACTCGAAAACACTTATGTATCCAATCAAAGCAATGGTATAACATATCATATATCAACCAACATTCCCAGATGCCACCCAAATTCGGGAAATCAAACGAAAATATTCGACATTTAGGTGTTGAGTACGCAGGATTGGTTTTCTAGAATCAGGGAAACTAAGGATCTGAACTAATTTACCTCTGTCAGAGAGAAGCGACGCATAATGACATCTTCTGGAGAGATTGGTCGAGAGCTCGCAGTACTGACGCTCGCAACCTTCAAATATGTCGTCATATTCTTTCTTCAATCAAAGGGGTTTCGAAGAAAATTCAATCTGATCTGTTCAAGCAGATCCTTTGTTAGATTTGATTGGATTTAGGGTTGGTCGGTTGTGAAAATTGAAAAAGTGAAATGGGAGTCGGGGAGATACGGATCGATTGTGATTTAGAGCTTTGATAATTTTTCAGGTTGGATCTGAATGATTTGGATTTGGGATCGGTTTGGTTAGGTTGGGTTGTAAATAATCAAAATATTGAGGTTAAAATCGAAATTGACTATATTTTTTTACTTAAAAAAATTAATCAAAAATAGAGGGGTTTTTCTCAGAATTTTGGTGAGCCTTAAGGGCCACCAGAGATTATGATCCGTTTACAGAAGCTGGGTAAAAGCGACTGACGAGGCATTTCAAGAAACTATGTGACTACAAGGACACCAACACAAGTTGCTAGCCATGCTCAGAAGTAATTCATCAGACAATTCCATGTGTCTCGTCGCAAAAGACGTTCTAGTCGCTTTGATATGATTCCTGAAGATGCCACGGAACTTTGATTCAAAAGATGGCCTCTCGTAGGAACTTGATCTTAAAATTTAAGAACAAGTAACATGGTAATACATTAAAAAAAGAATTTAGACTTAGTTATTAATAATCAAGGACCTTTTGCTCGAAGTTCATCTCTTATCTAGCTATGTTGGTATTGTAGAAAATGGAGCAAGAGAAGCTTGAGAAGATAGAAAGACTATATGTTTTATGTAGTTATCATGATTATCTTAGGTATAACTAGTATAACTAGAACAACTCTTTGAAATTTTTTATTTTCAGTACAATTAGCACAACTGGTACAACTCTTTATCAGAAAAATAATTTAGTACAACTAGAACAACTCTTCACAAAAATAAACGTGTAAAACATGTAAAATGTGCGCCGTCATAAAAGTTTTTTTTTAACAAAGAGTTGTACCAGTTGTCCAGTTGTACCAAATTAATTTTTGTTAACAAAGAGTTGTACTTTTATAAATTTAATTTGTAATTAGTAATACCATGATTTATATTAATGTTTTTTAGTTGTACTTGTTAAATTAAGCAAATAGACTAGATTTATAATACTCTTAAATCATAACATCTCGACAACATTACATTAATTATTTTTTATCTTAGTAATCTAAGGATTTCAATACAAACCTTAAAAATATAAGGTATATTATCCACAAATGTGATATACATGCAACAAATAACAAAAATTGATATTTTTAAAATATTACAAATGTGTTAATATATATTTACTAAATGTTTCATTGACATTTTAAAACTAACAACGAACTATATATACCCACAAATAATTTTTTATGTTTTGTTTTAACAAAGAGTTGTACCAGTTGTACCAAACGTTTAAGAAATGTAAAATCATATCAAACCTCCATGCAGTCATACAAAGTCTTATAAAAATGAAAAATACCGAAGTTTTGTTTCAGCTTTATCTACCATAATTTCCTGTGCATTCTATCAACAAACCGAAAATAAGTGACATCCTCCAAATTTTCTCTCATCACAAAATTTGAAATATGACAATATTTCCGATTTCATTACACTTCATCTCCCCCGTTTGAATAGTATCTCTCATAATCAAAATGTATGATTGTGCCGTATATATTATGCATTGTCCTCTAAAAAAGAACAACATACAAAATTAGAACACATAAGTCGTACCAGTCGTACTAGTCATATCAGTTGTACTACTCATACCAGTTGTATTAGTTGTCTCAGTTATACCAGTTTTACTAGTTATACTAGTTGTATCAGTTGTACCTTCGGTGGTGGGACCCGGTAAAAAGTGAAAATGGATGGGTTAAATGCCTGTAAATTTATTTTTGTTTTTTATTTAATTAAAAGATTCTCTCTAAGGTTAAAATAGGTATTTCATATATGAGAGGGCCATGTGAGATTAAAAAAGCCACACTAGAATTTTTTGTAGCCTTAACGGCCAAATGAGACTAAGATCCGATTTAGTTATGTCAAATTTTTAAATCACAGAAAACTAATTTTATGATGCCTTGATTTAAGATTGACTTAAGATCAAATAAAATTATTAATAAAATCTATTTGTCATGCCATCCGGTCCAAAGATCTTCCTCTAATTTATATTAAAAAGGCTTTCTTAATTTTCCTCATTTAGGGGAGCTTTCACAAGGTTACAATTGACGAACTTTCTCTCCAATATACATGGGTGATGGGTGATTTGCTAGTCGGATAAAGTGTGGTAAAAAAATCAGTGGTTGTTGGCAACTCTTTCGATTCCCTTCGTGAGAAGGGGAAAAGAACTGAATCGTACGGCGGAAATTGGATCTTTGACATTATCGTCAAAGACTGGTCAAAATGATGGTGAACGTCTACAAATATAGCAAAAAAAAACAACAACAGGCGAGTGAATCTCTCTATCAACTCTGTCTCGTAATGCATATCCAATTTCTTAAAGACTCTTCACTGTCCTGGCACGTGATCGGAACGTGCCATGAACCTTTCTCCGATTCCTGAATATCCAAAAAAAAAAAACATATACAGATTCATCATGGCTCTCAAGTTCTCAACAACATTAAAACCCCCATTTCATACACAAATTAGACTTGAGATCGTAAAAAAAAAACCTGGATCACAACCGTAAAAGGACGTGGCATTTCAAGCTGCAGACTTCCTTTCACAAATGTATACCGAACCTGAACCAAAGCATAAACCGAAACATACAATTTGAACATCGTTTAATGTCTAGAAACATCAAAATGTATAATTACCTGATGCCTTTCTTTCCATTTTTGGAAAAAACTGGAACTTAATAATTCAAAAATGTGATCTCTCATCTCATCATTAGTCACAAGCAAGCACTTAAATTTAGCTGCAGCATAGAGCCAATACCTGAAATAAAACACAAAATAACCAAAGATTTGAGTAACAAAACAAATTTTTTAGTGAGAGTTGTAAAAGAAGCTTAAGCAAAGTACATACCAATCATCATTGGAACCTGGTGGAGTCGTGTATAGGACATTGTTGTTAATCCATTCTTCCACCAGATTCCGGTGATTAGGGTTTTCTAAAAGCGCATTGACCCGTTTCTTGTGCAACAGAATCAGTGGCCATTTTTTGTTACCACTTTTATTGTAAAGTTCCTTCACTACAGCTTCAAGCTGCTCTTTTGCACCATTGTGCATTGTGTCAGTATTCGCCTGAATGTATTAAAAAAATATGCGAAGAAAGAAAATTTGATGAGACCTGTGGTAAACTGAAACCACCATCTGCAAAATTTTGTTGGTAGAGTCCAATGTTTGCTCCATCTAGTATAGCTTCGTAATCTCCATGCTTTCCAAGCCATTCCTGTCAAATAGTTAAAGAAAAGATTCACATTTGAATGTAAAACCTATGATACTCAACATAAATACTTCTCATTTTCTATTGTTTAGAGCACAAAGCTTAATAGAATTCCACCATGAACAATAAGAGATACCTACATTACTTCCAAGAAAATCTTGAAAACAGAATCTACATCAGAGCATTTTCCTTTCTTCTTGAATCCTTGATAATGCAAAGTTTAAACGAACAATGCAGAAACATAAACAGCTGTTGAAGTCTCTTTTGCACTAAGCACTCTACAATATTTATTTGTCACATCCAAGATTGTATCTCCTAGGATTATAAGTTCCAAACAGTATTAGAAGCAAAGATGGAAAACTTTTATTTCTTTCTAACCTGAAACTCGCTGAAGTCCTCCATTGGCTCACATGAATTCATCTTCGCCTTCCTCTCCACAGCCAAACCCACCAAAGAATTTACAAAATTCTCAGTCTCTACCTCATTGGTATCTACACAAGCTAAATGCTCACCGCAGCTCAAACATTCTCCGGCAGGGCTAACATTACCTTTCTTCACAATCCATTTGCCTTCTCCAACCCAACCAAGACCATGCCACCCACCCCCATTCTTCATAGCAGCTGTTCTTAGTAACTCAATATCAGAACCAATCCCATTGTCGCGAATCTCGCTAGCTTTCTCTCTACAGAACCATTCCTCGATAGCTTTTGAAGTTTCCTCACTAACAAAGCCAACACATTCCCTCAATTTATGCAGATATCTATAAACCTTATTCTCTCGTCCCGTGGCAACGCTAACCTTCAGCAAAGCCGAGATCTCCACCTCCTCCAACGCGATGCCTGAAGCATCCATGTGCTCTTCAACTTCGTAACCCTTTTCAGCCTCCAATCTCTCACAGAAACAGAGCAAAGCCGGAGCATAAGTTCTCAGACGTGGGACTGATACGCCGCCAACAGCAACAATGTCTTTGACAACCTTGAAAGCATAATCACCGTCACCCTTGGCAGCAGCTATTCGTGCCACTGAAGTGACGGAGGCTTCATTAGGACTTATCCCGGAGCTAACCATACGTTCAAAAATCTGGAAGCCACGGTCGATGGCAAGGGTTTGAAGAGATGGGTCACTAAGGGAAGCGGAGCAGAGGTACAGTAGGCTCTGGAAGTGTTGCTGGCTGAGGCGTACGTCGCTGGAAGTGATGGCTGCATCATAAAGATCTAACGCAGCTGAGAGGTTTTTAGACTTTGAACAGGAATGGAGATTGATAAGGAGATTCTTTTCTTGGTTGTGGCTTGCCTTCTTCTTCTTGTTCGGTTTTGAAGGGCTTTCGTCGTTGTGGCGAGAGCGGCGCTGATGATCAGAGGCGGCCATGGAATGATAGTAAAAGTGCAACTTAGTTGCGCAAGATCTCAAAGTTGCAAGCTTTGCATTGGCGAAAGTGGAAGATGAAACCTCGACCCTGAGCAGATATAAACCAATTAACAACATTACCAAATCAAATCATTACACAGATTGACCCTAAAAGGATCAGACACAGAGAGGAATATTCGATTCCTAAACACTCAGGGGCAATTCTGAGAATGAGTAAACTGTGTGAATGACTAATTCCAACTGATATCTGGGAAATCTAGGTCTAGGGTTTATCAATCTCTCTACTTTTAAGATCGACACAAACCTTAGAGAGATTAAAAAATCAGAAAAGTTAAGGTTTTGAAATGAAACCACAGGGCATGTGAAAGCTATATTGGTTTATTATGAAAATCAAAGAAGCTAACCTGCGAGGAATGACTCTGTAGGGTGAGCGAGTTTCAGAGAGAGAACTAGAGACGGCGCAGAGAATGGAAGAAGAAGACAGTGAAGGTTTTTTTAGTTTCATAGCTTTCCAATTTCGATATGTATTAATTAAGCTATTACTTTATTTTTCTATATCGTTCAAATTACTGGTGGACAATAATTAGATTTTGAGAAGCATGGTATTTTCTTTTTCTGTCAACTGGTGGAATATATCAAAATTTGAAGGTGAAATATACATGATCCGTAAATATCGCAATTCTTCCGAAGATAAAGCTGGTGAATTCATAAGACGAACATCCTAGAGACAAAGATGAAATACGAAGCTTAAAAATATAGAAAACTAAAACCAGAGATTTACGAAGAGACCCCAGAGACTAAACACTAAAGCGAGACGATAAGTAAAATATGAAAGGAAACAATCAAATAGCACGAATAACTACTTGGTGTAACTATTTACAATGTCTCATTATAATGCTTACAATCTAATGAAGCCTCGAAAACACATAATAGCACATACTTCTCGAAAACCGTTGTAGCCTAGATATAGGATTTGAAATCCGCCTGCTAGACTCCCCTTCATATCCAAAACCAGTGAAACGCCAGTAAAACAAAGACTTGAACATAACACAATCTTGCTTAAGAAAATCGCACGCAAATCCCAATAACTATCAACCAAAAAATTGATTGAACCGTTGATGAAGATCCAGGAACCTCGGGCAACGACAAATTCTAGTCGAGAAGGGTCGATAACTAAAACGCTTAACTATACAACCCACATCAAACCAAACCAACACGTACCCAACATAACCGGCCGGCATTTGGAAAAAGATTACACGACGACGGCTGAGCAAGGGTCAAAAAAAAACGAGCCCCGACAACAGCCATAACAACCTGCAACCTTCCTTTCCAACCGCGAACCAAACCAAACCAACACCACTAGAATGATCACAAAACAGAACCAAGCACGCCGACAGAGGGAGCAATAAGATACGATAGATCTGCAACACACAACAAAACGAAGACAAAAGAGCGCTGAAACCGCCATCCAACGCCTATAGTCGAATCAAAAGCTGCAGTAGCCACATGCTGTAATTCAAGCCTCACGATCTCTCCTGAGTTTTTCTTGGTTTTTGTGTGTCTGATTATATGCGCAAATGCCCAGGGACAGTAGTATTTATAGGCGCCATAAGCCCCATAAACTGCCCAAGGCCAAAGGGTGCGAATGGGTGGGCAAAATAATGCATTCCCATTCGTGCTTCTTGGCTGATAACTGCCCATGGTCAGCTAGTATCACTGATCACTAGCTGACCTAGCCCGCTATCTGACCCAAGTAGTTAACACTCTCCCTAGCTGAGTTAAGTTGAGTGTTAGCTGACCCAGCTAACCTAGCTGACTGTTCTGCTATCACTCTAGCTGAACATTACCTGTCCAGCTCCTTTTCACTCGGCCAAGCTCCTTTCCTACTGATCTTAGCCGTGCCTTGATCATGGAAAACTCTCCTTGATCTCCCTTGACTGTCTGTCCGCTGTTTCCGGTCCCATGGCCCGTCCCACCGATTCTATCGAGGATGGGGGATGCTACAACTTCCTTCGTACGAGGATGGAGAATTTCTAACGGCGGCATGGGATTAGAAGATGTCGGCATGCGATTGAAACTACTCCTCTTCCGTTTGCCATGTCACCAACATAGTTCTCAAGGTACAAAACCTTTATGGATCTCTTCTTAAAGAGTTTGCGCACCATTTTGTCTTGTTGGAGGAAGATTTTCCGGCGTTTATGTCGGTGATATTAGCAATGGTTATCGTGTTTTTGTCAATTCTAATACCATTTGTTAGTTTTGTAGTTTTCTTCGGGCGTCATTGTCTTATGGTGTTCCAAAGTTAAAAAAATCCTTTCGGATTTGGTGTGTAAACAAAGACCGGCATAAAAACCACCATGGAGATTACAAATATTTAGAGTCAATAAGGAGACAAATATATCATTCATTATGCCTTTTTCGAAGACAATATTCTTCATAAAGACCTTGATATGGAATTGTGAGTATCAATATGTCTACTTTTCAGAAATACATTTCAAGACAGGGTTTCAACATGCGGTTTGTTAAAAAAAATTCAGTCAAAAGATGCTACATACAAATCACATAAGAGAAAAATCAAATTTGAAGTTGAACTATAATCGATATTATGATTACTTAAGGAGTAAGACTATTTTTCAAAAAACATCGTTAAACTCATTTCTGTATAACATCTTTGATATTTTAACCAAACAATATATTTGTTGATCAATAAAGTTATAATGTCGTCCGTAAAAAATATTACTTTTATATTATAAAATTATAATTGTTGTATTTTATTTTGAATAAAACCTTCAAAATCTGAGGTCCAACTCTAACGAGAAATATTCAACGAGAAGAGATAGAGAAAAGTCCGGTGTTTCCCGATTTCTGTCAACATTAGGGTTTTATACCGGTTACCGAAGCATACATTAACCCGATTTAGCTAAACTTTGGTTCGGTTCTTTTCCGCGTGAGAAGTTGAAGTCTAGGGTTTCCATATTCATCAGATTGTCGAACCAAAAGTATAGGTCAGTATCGACTACTTTTCTTTTCCTTGTCAAACTACATTGTGCACAGAATTTGTTTACTAATTTCGATCATATATATGGGCTTTTGATTTGATTTCTTTTCAGAACCGCCGTTCGTCTTTCTTCTCCGTAAGTTTCCATCAGGATTATTTAGACATAAGGCTCTATTTGTTTCGTTATCTTGGAGTCATAAGGATAATATTATTTCAAACTGCAATTTTTTTTACGGTTTTGGAGGATGATAACACCATGTGTGCTCATTTGCTCCGTTAAAGTTACCTCTCTTTTTTATTTATTTTTTCTTCTCTAAATCGTATCTGTATTTTTATGAAATAAGAACCTAAATTAATTAGGATACCTGTTATGTAGGGTTGATTTGAAAATCATTTGTTTAATTTGAGTTTTGAAAATCATCTTCTCGGTTAGGAAGATGTTTGTATTTGTGTTTTGAGCTTCTCCTCAGTAAAATGTGAGTTTTCTGATTCTGACAGGCATGAATCGTACTGGGTGCGTTAGATGCTCATCAGACACTTCTCCCGTAGTTATTTGCAGCAATTGCGGCCACACATTCTGCGGTGAGTCCTCTACTTATATAGAATTCAAAGAGATTCTATGCAATTAAAAATGGCAACAACTCTCTTAAAAACCCAAACTTGGATTCTGGATTAGCCCTGTGTTTGAAATAGGTCTAGGTGCTCCATGGCAATGTCCTCTTGCCCTTGTGCCTCATGTTGCTGGGCACAACCACTGTTAGAAGAAGAGAAGAGATGATCACAGAGTTAAGAGAATAGAAGAGAGATGAGAGAACATACCTGAACACTGAAGAGTTGCAGACATGCCAGAAGATGAAAAGGAGTTTGTCTTGTGACGCTTGTTATCTCTGAGATTTAAGAGAATCTTAAACCTAATTAGAATATAATAATGCATTATAACTTAAAATAACACTAAATTACTTAACTACTCTTCAAGATTTTATGTCTTCATGGTCTTCATGGCGATGACCTCTCCGCCTTGCGCCATAAGTGTCATGGCCAGTGCATAGAGACGCTTATTTTAAACACGTGATTAGCCTCAATATGCTCTTCCAGATATAACTTTGTTCTCGTTTAATCTTTTATTGTTTTTAAACTACAATTAAGTAAAAATTATCATGTGTAATTGTGTTGGTTTTAATTGCAATAATTGGTCTTCTTTGTTTTGAATACCAGTGAAATGTATCTTATATCTCTGGTCACGCCAGAGAGTGGAGGAACCTTGTATATGTCCAATTGATAATCAGAATATGACTTGGTTACGTCCTTCTACCATTCCCTTTCCTGAGGAGATTGGGTCCATCATCAGGGTTTATAACCGTCTATTCCATCCCGCGAATGCCCATGTAATTTTTTTTTCTTTTCCTTTTTTTTGTTCTAACTTATGCTACTATTAACCGCATGTGTTTTTATCTTTAGGACATGGTCGACACGACCCGTAGAAACCTTGGTAATTTCTTGATTTATTTGAAATGTTTTTTTCTTTCTTTCTTGTTGAATCTAACTCTCCAATGTCACCTTTTTGTAGGGTTTTTTATAGGACGCATGTACATGGTGAACATGTGTCTTTTCTTGGCTGGATTACTTCGCTCTTGATTGATGATATATTGGCTCTTAAGGCCATGAACAACCATGAAATCCATGGGGGTTTCTTAAAAATAATTTTTAATAATTTTTTTTTTTACAGACGAAAAAAAAAAAATTTGGACCAATCCTGTAGCGCCTACGGTATCTTAGCTAAGGACTTATGCGCTGAGTTTGTTAACTATTCATGTGGGTCCCACGTGGGACCCACAATATTTTAATATTTTTTTATTAAGAAACTTACCTGAGTATCGACGTTGTTCATGCTCTAATAGTAACGATGGATAGAACGGTGCATGCAGATTATGCGATTAACATTATTTGGTACGATTCAAATACGGTTTTTTTGAAAAACTCCATATTACGGAATATGATGAATGGTAACATAAATTAATCTGCACTTAAAAAAACGTAAAGATTCAAGGCCATTTTGTAGTTTGCTGTCTATTTTAGACTTTTTTTGTTTAAAAATACTGAGATATTGATGACTCTGAGTTGACAGTTTATTTTTGTTCATTACTAGGAAATTACCCGCGCTACGCCGCGGGATTGTTTATATATTTTTTTCTTAAATTGTTTTTAAAACAAATTTATTTATTAAATTTGATGGTTTTAGAAGATATAATTAAAACAACTCGTACTTTCAATTAAACCTTTTTCGAATATGATATATATTAAATTAGAAAACACTAATAAAAGCAATTTGGCTGAGTCTATCTCTCAAGATCTTTTCCCCGCAATCTTATGGCATTAAATAAGCGAATTGCAACTCACCCAGAACTCAATATCAACACGTTTCAAGCGAATTATAAGATTTAAACATAAACCCCGTTAGTTAAATATACCCCGTTAGCATCCTCAGAGTTTAGAAGGAGGTACATATGTGCGCTATGGCTCTCTTTAACACTACTCCACCATATTGATTTCAATCTACCTCTTAGACGACCAACAAGTGAAAATATGTCTGTTATATCATCAACCGGATATGCTCGTCCGAGACCACTCATCATACCGCTGCGGCCTTTTCTTACGTGTGTGGACTTTTGTAGCAAAATAATATGATGTATGTGAGACGTTTCTTATATTAGACTTCAAGAAACAATACTTCCCGGTACCCTGGATGGATTTTTTGCCTTCCCATTCAGATGTTTCATGAAACGTTCGAATGGATACATACACTGAAAAAGAACAGGTCCATCTAGCTCTTCTTCATGTGAGATGTGGATAGGGAGATGTTCCATGGCATCAAAAAATTACGGCGGAAAGATCTTATCTAAATTGCATAGCAGTATAGGAATATTAGCATGCAATTCTGAGATCTCGGATAAATAAACTAGTGGTGGCGGACGGACGACTTTTTATTCTTAAAAAATTTCTTGTTTCTCCGACACGGATGATTGATTGGTAGAATCCGACGGTGATAGTCAAACCAACATGTTTTTCGACCAAGTTTCACTTGAAATGCTTATGTCCTATTCATGCATTATGGACACACTAGTCTCCTGTGAGTAGTCCAAACTGATAATATTCCATAAGCGAGAAAATCGTTTATCATCCACATAAGAACCGCCCGCATTGTGAAATTCTTTTTCCTCAAACATACATACGTTCAAAAACCGGTGGACCACAACTGCTTTAACTCATACATGGGCTGTAGAAATACGTTTAATGACTGTTTTGGATCCTTAGAACCTGGGACCAAAATACTCAAATTTTTTTTTATATCTTTGCATGCATAGTTGGAGGGAGATTGTAACGAATCAATATTACCGGCCATAAATAATATTGTCTATTAGATATACCAAATGGACTAACTTTTTAAGCAAAAGAGACTGTATACAACCATGCCTCCATTGATATGCTAGATATATAGCTGAACTACGTGTGCATCACTCCTATTATTACATCTCAATCATACCCGGATAAATACTTTAAAAAGGTGTTTACGTAATAGTAGATCAACTTGAAAATAACTTTAAATACATTTGAGGAGTAAACCATTCATCAGATTAGCCGACAATATTTTTCTCGAAGGAAAAAAGAAAGAAATCTGGTGAATGGTTTTGTTTTATTTTATAATTTCAAAATGCTTCAAAAAGAAGTATCTTCTTTTTAAAACTACATCCACAGACCACACTTGTTTTTCTTCTTCTTTTTTTTTTGTTCTTTCACTCTTCCAGATTTGTTATAAGTAATAACCTGCATTTTGTAATATGTTACTATTAATTATTATACTACTTAATTTATAACAACAAAATTATATTGTTATATTAAACTGTTAGCTATTTCTAAAATAAACATATATGAACTTTTATTAAATCCATTACTAGTTTTGGAGAGAATCTTTCTTGTCGTCCCACATATCCAATCGTTTTCTCGCTTTTTCCACCTAAATAATAATGTAATAATAAAAATCTCAATACCCTTAAACCAAAATTAATTATACTACATATGATTTAACTAATTAAGGGGTTTAACTTGATATCACTTAATACTTACCTCTTTATCCCAATCTGTTCGATACGTGACGTAAAGTAAGATGAGAGTTTGCATGAGGGTACCTCCAATCATACCAGTCCATATTCCCTATCCCCAAAATTTACATATACAAATTAATTTTACTATATAGATTATAGATACATAATAAAGCATATGTTATACAAAACGAACCTTGGCTTGGAAATTGAAAGTGAAACCGAGAATACAGCCAATGGGAATACCAACAATATAATAACAACCAACATTCACATATGCCACGAATGTCTGCCATCCACATCCCACTGCCACTCCTGCAAACAAATACCAAACCGATATTTATTTAGCCGGTTACGTTAAACCGGTATTTCTCCGGATTTAAGTATATTAATTGCACGTTACGGTATACCGGACAAGACGGGTTGGATTCCGTTGAGGATGACAGTGACGGCAAGAAAAGGGCAAAGCTCAGAGACGGCTTTAGCCACGTCATGGTCCGACGTGAAAATGTAGCTGATGTAATCACGTGACGCCATTAGGACGAGGGCCTCCGCGACGGAGATCAAGAAGGAAACAAACGTTGCCGTCCATGTAGAGAACAACGCCGATTTCGGATTTCCTGCTCCAAGCTCATTACTTGTTCGTACACTGTCACATTTTGTCTATCTTTCAGTTTATGATATAGTTTCAACAATGTTGGGTATTAATAATGTAATTTAATGAATGAATAAATTAATACTAACCTTGCAGCCGCATTGAAGCCGACGGAGACCATGAAGGATAATGCTGAAACTGCCATACTGCAAAACAACTGAGTAAATGTTAGATACTAAATATCATATTACAAGTCATATCATATTATCATTAGATAGGTGAGGTCTGCCTCAATAATATACACCAAAAGCACAATTCACGAATGTTTTTTTTAATTATTTTTCTTTTGAGGATAGATAACCAAAAATAGACTAAACATAAAAATATTTGTTGAAAAATCAAGATATTAAAACCAAAGGACTTACCAAATGGAGAGACAATCTAGAGATAGAGCAGGATCTTTGAGCAAACCAGCAAGAAGAACAAGAATCTGCGAATACCACATTTCAAGACAGATCATAACAGCAGAGCCAACAGAGAGTTTAAAAAAACTCCAAAGACCTTGGAACGATCTCGAGCTAAGACCAGTCCACGTGTGTCTAAACCTTTGACTACTCGTAATATACACACTCTGGGCCACGACCATAACCCACCAAGAGATAGTAAGGACAAAAGCGATTCCCATAAGCCCTACGCCCATTATGTTAACGGTGATCCACGTCAACAATATCTGGAGGATAAGGGCGGCGCCTGAGATATACGCACTAGGGATCACCACGCTTTGGGACTGGAGGAACTTCTGGGCCGTGAAGTTGACGGCGTAGGCGAAGATTTGAGGGATGAGTCCGGCGATATACAAAGAACCCTTGTAGGACACCGTTTTAGGCTCGCCTAGCAAAAGTAGAATCGGGTATGAGAATGTGTATAGTATTGTCATGGGTACACCTACTAAAGCAAGGACAATTGTTGCTCTTTGGAGATAGATCCCAAGCATATCGTAGCGTTTGGCCCCATATGCTTGTCCACATAGTGTCTCGACTGCACTTCCCATGCCTAACTGTACACAAAAAGAAGTAAACATACCAAAAAAAGCTTTATTGAATTCTAAATGAGTATTGTTTTTTCCATGTCATATTATATGTACAAAGGTTAAAATGTATCTTTTAACTCGTAGCGGTAACAAAAACGTGTTGTGCAAAGAAAATATATAAAAACGTAAGAAGCTTGCACACCACACGGTAATAAACAAAAAAAATTAAAAGGTTTTAGATCATTTTTTATCGGTAAATTTAACAAAGTTAATATATTTCCTATAATATAAATAATCAAATTTTTATTCAGAAGTTAGGAGTATACATTTGAGTCTGGAAGTATTCCTAAAAATAAAATAAAAAACGCTAGTCTGGCAAAAACAAAATGCAAAGTAGAAGTTCGTAAACTTAGGTTTGTTTACAGAAGTACCTGCATAAGCATAAACATAGGTTTCGATCCCTAACACCATGTACATCAGTGAACCCCTTTGGGGGTTCTTAACTTTTTTTAACTATTTTTTTTTTTTGTAGATGTGAAAAAGGAAAAAAAAAATAAAAAAAAAAAATAAAAGAACCAATCATATGTCGCCACGTGGCGTGAACAGTTAAAAACTCAGCTCTTAAAAGCTTTTAATTAAGAACTTTTGTTAAGAACTTCTTGTGGGGTCTGCAATATTATATTATTTTTTACTTAAAAATTCCTGCTAAGAACCCCGTAAAAATCCCTGCTGTACATGCTCTAAGTAAATGTAAATTGACTACTTAAGTTAATTTTATTGTAACCAGAGTTATAATTTTTAAGAAAAAGTTATCACTAAGCCTAGAATAATACTCCCTCTTTTACCAAGAAAAAGAATAATACTCATTTGTTTCATATTATTTGTCTTTGTATTTCTAATGCAGACTTATGATAAATTTCCTTTTTAGGTTATTAATTGTTCATATCAAATAAATTTATTAAGTGTATTAGTTAGGGATAAATAAAAAAAATTGTTTTTAATTGTTGTATAAAAACTTTAAACAATAAGAAATATTCCCTCAGTTTCTAAATGTAAATAGTTTTAGTTAAAAGCACGAAAATTAAGAAACTTACTTTTTGTTTAAAAAGTCTTAATAAAAATATAATTAAAACAGTTTAACCAATTATAAAAAAAATTATAAATTACTGTTGGCTACACAGTTTTTAATAAAGCTAAAAATTGTTTAGAAATATGAAAATAACTTATAATGTGAAACAAATAAAAATAGCTAAAACTACTTACGTATAGAAACAGAGGGAGTATAGAATAGTACTTAAGGTTTACATAAAAAAATTGCTGACTTTTTTTTTTTTTTGGACGAAAATTTTTTTTTGACTAATGTTCAAAAAAAATTGAAATATATATAAAAGTATTGGTAAAGTATAAGTTAGATAAGATTCTTATTTTATATCAATAAATACTAGATTTGGTGGGATCGATGAAATTTCAATTATTTACGTCAGTCAGCTATATAGAATTTAATATTAACGCGTTAAACGAGGGCAATTTTTTAATCTTAAAAACTTCGACTAATCATCTTGGTGGCCGTGGACCGTCAACATTAAATATCAAATGCAGAAAGAAAAATAAACAATTATATTAATTTTAATACACTAGTAGCTAAAGTATTCTGCTTTTACACCTCTCTCTAAAAACACTTTCTCACTAAGCTGCATCGAATCGGAAGCGGGTACGCGGAAGCGGAAGCGTTAAGAAGCGTGGAAGCTAGTTTTTTAAAATATTTAGGAAGCGGGTACGTGTTGGAAGCGTAATATATATATATATATATATATCATAAAATATCAAAAATAATATTATCTCAAAATAAATATATATATATATATATATCATAAAATATCAAAAATAATATTATCTCAAAATAAAACTGCATTTTCTATGAAAAAAGATAAAAAAAATTTGTTGACCAAGAAAAAAACAGAAAAATCAAAACTTTACCGTAAAACAAAAAACTTTTATGCTCTCAGCTTCTCATCTCTTTGTTTCTTTATTGATTGGATTTTGACTTTACATTTTTATTGGACTTTAAACCTAAAACAGAATTAAAATATAATTAGTTTTGTTGGGCCAGAAACCAAATCTAAGCCCAAAATATTGGTTGACTTGTTTCATCTTCTCCAGAACGTAATGTAATCACTGTAGCCATTCTCGATCCAAACCACCGACGCTTCCTATCTACAACACCGACGCTTCCACCTGAGAATCGTGCGTTTCTTCCGCGTTCCCAAACACCACGTTTTTGGAAACGTGATTCCGAGGCGATTCCGGACGATTCCAAGCGCTTCCGCACCCGCTTCCGCTTCGGGAACGCGAAACGCACGACCATGGACGATTCCATGCTTCCTAGCTTTCTCATCAACTTATGACCACAAAGTCATAGCCACGTATTTGTTCATATTGCATTTAAATTAATAACTTTTAACCAAAAAAATAATTATTAACAGTATCATTCACTGTGTAATGTAGCGTAAAAACGTACCATGAGGCCATAGACGAGAAAGAAGCAGCTATTTCCGAGAGACGCGGCGGCGAGTTCCTGACCGCCGAGATGGCCGGCGAAGATACGAGCGGAGATACTCATTCCGCTGTTGACCAGATACACAAGTATCGCTGGAAGTGCCAACCGGAAAAGTAGTTTCATCTCTATGCACGCGCCTAAGTACACGCGCTTCCGAAACGGAAAGCTACTCTCCGTTAGAACGCTCTCGAGTCCGACGTCCTTAGGATGTTTTCGCTCCGAGTCCGTCGGATCCACCAACGGTCGCTGGAGATCGGTTGTATCCATTTGTATTGTTTAGGTTTTTTTTTTGTTTTTTTTTTTACTTTTAGTCGCTGGAGAGACGGGTTGTTTATATAAAGACTTGAGGAGGCAGTTGGACGGAGATGTGAGTATCAGTGGGATAAAATCATATATATAATTAGAGACATTTTTACTCTCCATTGAGAGTGCCACGCCAGCTTACTATTTTTTATACATTTACACATCTTAATTGAAAAAAAAAAAAAACAGCGATAACTTTTACGATAATACTAACTCAAACCTTAGCAGCCTTATCCCCTTCACCTTCCTCAGACGTTTCGACCTTCCACCTTCTTAATCGCAGAAAATTCAATCATTTCGACTACTTTAATCAATGCTTTCTTACAATCGTTACTGTGGATGATTGAACGAAGTGATATGGTGATTTTCTTTCTCTTTTTTTGTTTGTTTTGGATCTGATTTTGGTTTCTTTCGTTAGTTAATCTAGAGGAAGAAGAAGAAGATGATGCTCTCATGGAGCTTCTATGACAAAACGGTGAAGAACTTCTCCAAAATCAGAGACTCAACGCCAAGAAACAACCTTCTTCCTCTTCTTCTGCTGATGTCAACCATCTCCGCCGAGGAATTTCATGAACTACTCAAGGCTGAGAGGAGGATTTGACCGTCGGTAACGGTAAAGGAGAATATGGACCTTCGATTGTTAGAGAATCGATGCAAGTGAATCCTAGCGTCACACCTGCATCTGCGGCGAGCGAATCCGGTGTGACACGGTGGACAGAAGGCATTACCAGTCGATGGGCGGTTGATTTCGGATCCAACAGAGACATATTTGGAGGCGGATCTTTGAGAGTTAATCAGAAGGGAAAGGCAGTGAAAATCTCGGTGCATCTTCTTATGTTGCGTCGAAAGTGAAATTAAGCTGGTTAATGAACAAGCGGAGACGGGGAAGAAGAGAGGAAACGAAAGGAGAGAGAAGCCATTAACGAGATTGAGGGCCAGAACGAGGTGAGAACTGTCCAGTATAATTATTTTCCGCACAAATTTCTGCTCCGTTTCAACACACAATAGGATACATGCTCATTATCTTTTCCGATTTCACGTAGAACTAATCTGAAGAATGTTGGTAAACAAAAAAAATGAGAGATAGGAACAACGAGAGGATGACCCTATGTAAGAACTCATGACTCGCTGCAACAAGGTCTGCTTTTACTTTCTTTTTTACTTTCTCTTCAAGTTATTCAACATTTTTACTACTTCCTTCACTTTGTCTCTGACCCAAAACTGTAATATTCACAATCAGATAAAGCTTCAAAGCTTGATGCATCTATTGAGTACATGAAATCCCTTCAGCTTCAAATACAGGTTCGCTGGTTGGGTTTTATGTTTGTGTGTTTAGATGCAATATTTTGCAGATTTCATCTCTTAGTTTCAGTGGAGAGATATACATATCTTTTTTACCCCTGGAGTGGATTTATTTAAGACTCTCTTATGTGTGTATCTGTCCATGAACATTTAAACCTTTGCCATGAAACCTGACCGAGCATAATGCAGATGATGTCAACCGACTGCGGTATGATGCCGATTATGTACACCAGTTTTCAAGAGTACATGGCTATGGGGATGGGTTTTTGACTTCCTTAGCTCCAAGAAAATGACAGAAGCATGACCAATAGATCTGATTGATGATGACAATAGCAATGAAGAATATGGCATATAAAGCAATCTCTGGGTAATTTGTGGTGGATATGCTTGACAATTGTCCTCATATGGAGTTCTTACTCTTGGTGTGTGTGTGTTTAAAACATTGATCTCACATGACATTTAAATGCAATGAAACGTGAGTTAACATGAAAAAAGTCCAAGCTCTCGACTTTCTTTTGTGTTTGACAGCCCCGATCCATGGCTCCGTGAATTTCATTTTTTGTCAATGAGATTTTGCAATTTGGTGATGAGGAGCTTCTTTCAATTTGAAACAATTTACACATAAACTCTCATGCATATAAAAGATGGCAATGCAAAATAAGATAAAAGCATTTTTGAACCATTCAGATCAAACTACACACAACTACATGATTAATGCATCGGTTCCCGGACCTCATTAGCCAAAGAGCAAAGTCAGTGGATAGAGTACTATTGAGCTCCTTTATGTTACAATATATGATTCTACCACAATAAAAAGTATGGTTACTTTTTTAGTCAAACTTAAGTAATACGTTTTATTTGAAGGTTTATATGATTTGTGTTTGTGCAAACGGAATATGTAGAGATAGAGGGATAACAAATACACAAGAAAGAAAAAATGAACACAAACCCCGCGCGTGCGCGGGGTTTTCAATCTCTAGTAATCATAATTAATGAAGATAAGAAAAACAAACCCAACTGTGTCTATTAAAGCAAGTAATCAAGTCTCAAGGAACTTCTATTGTTCTTCTTTCTCTTATTATTCTCTGCAAAGGTTCTCCGATACAATATTTAGGAATTGGAGTTTCGGCTTTTTCTACATCTTGTCATCGGTTGTCGAATGGTAAAAGCTGTGTTCTTTCGTCCTCCTCAGTTTGTCTGCATACGGTTGTCTCGTTGCGTTGGAGCAATATAATGAGAGACAATGAATTAGACCCAATAAAATTTGGCTTTGGATGCTACTCTCCTCTCCTCTCTCGATTCATAATGAATTTTCTTACTTGATGTCTTGGTTTTATGATCTTGATCTGTTTTTTTTTTTTGCTGATTTCTAGTTGTTACTTGGATGCTTTTTTGTTTTGTTTGCTTAGTCTCCAACTTTTAACTATTAGTCCGTCGGTTTTTGACACAATGTTGGCTTTAGACTCACCATGTTAACCCACCGGCTTCAATCATATCCTTTGTAATGATTTTAGTTTTATCCTTTGAATGAATATAATATTTCAATGAAAAAAGGTCTCAAAGAGCAAAATAGTGAAAACACATATACGAGACTATATAATGGATTCCAAGGGAGAATGTCAAAAAATTAGCGATTGTTCATATACAGTAAAAACTCTATAAATTAATATTATGAATATACAATGGTTATCAATAGTACAAACACAAAAATATGTAACACTCGTCCCGTCGGATTCAGTCAACGACTCTTTGACTTCTCAAGTCATAGTCCACAATCCGTGAACCAAGTCATAAACCAAATACCAATACTTAATAACCAAACGGTTTACTTTATTGAAATCAAAACCCGAGTCTTACAAAGGAAAACCGAACCAACTGAAATAGTCTTAACTTAAAAACAAAAACGAATGTATCGCATAAGTCTTATTGAAATAAAAGAAAATCCAACTTCCCAAAACATAGCACCGCACCCGTCTTTCTACTCCTGCAACTCTTCGGGATTACCTGCAAAACAACAACGAATGAGGCCTGAGTAATTGGTTCAACACCAATACACAGTGAGGGCGGATTCTCGGAATACCGATATCTCAACTTATACTACCACAACATCAAAGAAACGAGTCCAAGGTTAATAACACCTTGCACCCAACGCCCGAAGGCTCTAAAAAAATCTAACGTCCATTCGTGCTTACTGAGCCCGAAGCCCTCACACTCCTGAACACCTACGGGCCTCAATACCCCACACGTGCGTCCCACGCACCACACCGGAGGGCTCGTCACACCCTCCCCAGCGACAAGGACGCGTACCATTCCTGTTATACGTGCCCTACACGCAAATACCTAAACATTAGTATTGTTTTGAAACAATAGATTATTAGTTAACAAACAAGATATGATATCGCGTAAAATATTGTTTTGGGTTTTCTCTAATGTATAAAGGATCACAGCTAGATTTGAGTTGATCATCTTTATGAGTCTTCCGGCCTTGTAATATATTTGGAAAGACAATAACATTTCTCTGTGCTAATCTCTTGACGTTGATTCTTTCATATGCTATATATAGCTCACCATTTCTATTATCTCTGACTTGTAATGATTATTTTCATGTTTAGATGGTGATGCAAAAATTACAGAGGAAGTGGTGTCAGGAAAAGAAATTTGGAGCATGCGGAATCGACGGGTTATGATTGATTTCAATAGAAAAGGACAACCTATCAGGGATTCTGGCGGTTTGTTTGGTTCGTGGTTAGGCTCATTAAGTCATGATCTTCATCTACTACCTATAAACTACACAGATTGGAGGAAAGTTCCCAACTATAGAAAAGAAATGGCTTGGAAAGTTATTCATGTAATCTTGATCTATTTTACATGTCCACTTTCTAAAACTCATTAACGTAAAAATGCATATTTGTTACTATTTCTCTGAATTCATGGTCTGCCTTAAATAATTAGGAAAAATGGTAAAGCTAACAATTACGTTGGATATTTCATTTAATAGGTTATGTTGATTATGCATAATTTCATGTCTGCTAGTAGTTGTCACATCGGTGTTTTTGGATGATTCTCCAACTTAACCCATATGGTACTTCATTTCTCAAAAGTCAATGAAGTAAATAAAATATGAATTAGTAGTTGCAGAGACATGGTTAGTTTCGCTGACTCTGTCAAGTCATCTGCTCTCTCGTTTACTTTACGTTAAAGTTTCTTTTTTCTCGAGAATTTTTTTAGGAAACTACTTACTAAACTATATTTGATTCTTTTTGATACAGAGAAAGTTCTGGTTTGATGACCCAAGTAGAAGGAAGAAATATGTTTTATCTACTCTAGGGTGTAGATGTAGAGACTTGAAGCAACGACTGTGGAAGGAGCATAGAAGAAACACTCCTGAAGAATCATTTCAAGCGCGACCAGGTCTGGTTCCAGAAGATCAATAGAAAGAGTTTGTGGAACAGAAATTCACTGATAAGTCTAAGGTAATTTGTTTTGTTATGTTTCTACTGAACATAGATACATAATTGAGAAAGTCTTTTGTCTTTCTGTAACTTATGTACCATTGTAGAGAATGAGAGAACGTAATATGAAAAGTAGTCGAAGCAAACAGAAGATACCACATGCACTTGGAAAAAAGAGTATAGCGAGAAAGGTTGGTGAGATGGTAATTTTTGTGTCTTATGCTTACTTGAATGAAATATGAGTATAGCGAGACTTGAATATGTTCCTCATGATTTCACAATCGGTTTTGTTTCTCTGTGTTGTTAGTAATGATCATTGCTTTCGATTTTAATTTATGATTTATAGTCAACATTTTTGAATATGTTCCTCATGATTTCAGAGCCTGAACCTATCAGCATAAACCTGTAAATAAAATCACGGTTGACGTTTCTTTCAGATGTTAATTAGTCAGAGAATCATTGCCTCTTTGCTTTTTATGTCATTTGTCTTGTTACATTGTCTTCCTTCTGTTGGTTTCCTTGTTGGACATGCTTGCTAAAATTTCTCTTCCTGTTTCTTTTATTGATGTTTCTTAGGAAGAGGAGACATGAATAGAACCAAATCGAGGTGAAATATTCATTGCATCGCGTACTAAAGCAGATGGAACTTTAGTTAGTAACGAGGCAAGAATCTCTGTGGTAAGCTTTCTGTTTCCACTTGCTTTATGTTCATTGATATCTGTAACTTATATGTGTGATCACTTATGTTCTGTTTTTGTTTGTAGGAGAAGCTTAAAGAAGCTATGACTCAGAATATTCAAAGTGAAGCATCAAGTAGTGAGTCTAGACCAAAAGATGCATTTGAGAAAGTGTTTGGTTCTGAGAGTTCTTGACGGGTTCAATGTTTAGGCACTACAAGAAATTCGGGTATTAATAGCAGTATATTATAGCGTTCTATGCATTTCTGCTATAGTAAATATCAGTCCTTTTTTACATAGCGTTTTCAAATTTAAAAACGCTATGTTTGTGTAGTGATAATTTCACGCGGCTATTTTTTAGTTTCGGCGCTCATAATTTTCACTGAAACGCTATGGTATAGTTAAGCGGGAATAAAAAAAAAATAAGCCCGGCCTTACTTAGAAAAAAATCATTAAAAAGAACAAGTTTTATTTTGTTCTTTAAATTAGGGCATATCTTGTTCTCTTTCTCATCCCCACAGAGCCGCCTCCTTCTTCTCGTCCGCTTCTCTCGCGACCTCCGCCACTATATCCATTGATTTGAATCATCATCATCACATCGCTGTTAATCCGATTTTGCATCTTTTTAGGTATCAAATGATTTCGAATGTTTGCTTTCAACAGTAGATTGGGGTCTTGTTTATAGCTCATCATGCAGATGACCAGGTGATTAAAAACGCTTGAGAATTTAGAGAAGTAAAATGGTTTAATATCAGTTATTCGTCTCTCAAGTTGGATGCAGGCTGAGTTTTTCATTCTCAGGTTATCTCGTGGTAGTGGCGTTCTTGGATTGCGGGTACATCATTTGCTTCTGAGATTTTCTCCCGTGATTTGGAGTAGTATGTTGAGAATACAGTCTTAAACAGATAATCTTGGATGAAGTCAGTGAAGAGATTCATAGCACATTTAGAGGACAACATTTATAATACCACTTAGTATTATCAGTGTTTGTGTGTTAATGATTTATGAGAATTGAGTTGCCAGGCATGTTAAATTGTGGAACTTTATGGCTTAATTCGATATGTTCTTCTCAAGAGAATTAGTAATCCATTCAAGGTAATGATATGAAGCCAGGTTTAAGAATTCTTCCGTGGTTTAGTACATGGCTAGACTGATTTTGTTTATCTTATCATATAACTATGTACTCTAACGTTTCAATAGAAATTGCTTTGTGAAGTATAGGAGTTGACTAATGGTTTTGACCCAGAAGCAGCAGCTGTAGTCATGGCACGACTTATTTCTTTCAAAATGGAGACTCATGTATTCGTTGCTGACTATATTTCTTAAGCTGAATAAGTGCTAGATCACATCATATTTTACTGTTGCTTAGGTTTCTTGCTTTCTTATTTTACAGCCCGAGTTTAATCCCAAAGGTGGGCCAACAAAGCTTTGATAAATCTATGCTCCCGGTTTGGAGAATACCAAAGTGCAATGCTTCTTAATTTAGCTTACCTTCTCAGTCACAGTTTTCCCCCAGTTTGTGTTTCATTTGCGCCGATCACAGTTTGTCCAGGTACTCGTTTTCACTGTCCAATAAATGCGTGAGAGGTTGAGGTTATTGTAACAATCTTTAAGCACAAATTCTATCTTTTGGGGGATCATTTTGTTTTTTCTTTTTCTTTTTCTTTTTCTTTTGTAGGTCTTTAACAACAGCCCAGATGAGACAACATATTTCGAATGATATTAAACCGAGAGAACGTTTCGAATTCAATCGTGATGATTCAACCTTCACTAGTTTCTTTCACATACCACTCACAGCCAGAACCAATTCTTCTTGATGTGGCATCCATTGCGGCTGATAGGATCCTGCTGTTGGATTCACTCTTCGCACTCGTAATATTTCACGGTGCTACAATCGCTCAATGGCGAAAAGCTGGATACCATAATCAACCTGAACACCAGGTATTATCATCCATCATCTTAAAAGAGAAGATGATTAAAAAAAGGTTTCTGGTGTCTGATAAACTCATCTTCTCTTTGTCAGGCATTTGTGCATCTGTTGCAGTCCCCTCGTGACTATTCAGATACAATAATCAGCGAAAGGTTTCCCATTCCGCGTCTTGTCATTTGCGATCAATATGGTTCACATGTACGTCTCATCTTCCATTTTCCAACCTGATTTACTAAAATCCAGTTCACTTATGGCGAATATTCTGACAAAATTAGATGTAGTAACTGATCCTGAGTAGTATAATCAGCTCATGCTTCTTCTTTATGACAAAAAGATAGATCTCTGAGATTGATTGGTATTTGGTGAAGAAGAAGAAGAAGAACATACCTGCATAGCTTCTGAAAATAACCGGTGGGTCAATCTCAGACGTGAGTCTTTAGCAGGAGAGGTCACTGTTAGTATCTGGTATTTACAACTAGTTACCACGCATTGGAGAGAAGAGAAGCCAGCACAAGAGAGCTGCAGCTACACAACATTCAAGCAAGAGTTCTTCTTCAGCTGATGCAGTAGGTACTAGAATTGCTTGGCCATATGACAAGCTAGTTTTTATCTAAACACTTTGTTAAGCAAATGTGTCTTGAATATGTGTTTTAAGTATGAACTTGTTGTAAGATGTTTTGGGCTTAATGTTATGAAATATGTTTCACTTTTCTATTCATGATATTATCAGATTTCAGAAATTGAAGCAGGTTTCACATTTTAGCAAATTAGATCATACAAGAATAAGAAATCACAGCGATTTAAAATAAAATGCTATAACAAAAACTGATGTATACAAAATACATAATAACAGAAATAAAACGTTATCAAATATATATAGAAAATATATTATAACAGAAATTAAACGCTATTACTTCATTTATTATTGCACTAAAAAAGCGCTATTATAAATATCTAAAATATAGCATAACGAAAAACCGCTATGTAAAGGTCTCAATCTATTATAACGGCCGCAGATAGAGCGTTTAACAAACTGCTATGATAGCAATATATAGCGTTTTTTGGGCGCTATATATACTCAAATTTCTTGTAGTGAGGACGTGGTCCAACACCATCCAATTATTTCTCCAATTTCAAATGCATTCCATCTGATGGTGATATAACAAAGATCATAATAGATATGAAAGCCCGCCTAGATGGATTCCAAGAGAAACTAGAGACCATAACAGATATGCAAGCCAACATAAATGGATCCGAAGAGAAGCTAACAACTATGCATGCCAACATAAATGGATTCGGCCAGAAGCTAGATATTGTGTCTGATGCTCTTTATGCTTTGGTGAAACAGGTAACGACTCTTTATGCTCATGTGTTTGGTTTTACATAGATAATTGAATCTCTTGTGTGTTTTTTTACAGAATGCAAAAGATGAGAAGAAAAAGCTTAATCTTCGTCAATCATCAAGTGTGAATAGTGACCGGGTAAGAAATCTTTGTGTATAGAAAAGAACTCAAGCTTTATATGATTCAGAACACAATTTTGTGACCAGATTGAATTGATTTGTATTTCAGGAAAGTGGCATTTCAAAGACTTGAAATTGATTTGGAATTGAGGTAAGATGCAGTTATAATTCAAAAATCTGTAGTATTAAATTTTATAATTGATGTCTTAACTTGATAAACAGAATTCGTTTAGGTCACTCAGTTCTGGAGAAGTGTTGAATTGCAAGTAATGATCTTACTGATTCTTGAATGCTTCGATTAATCGTAAAACGTATTGAATCTTTCTCACTGTTTTGCGGTACTTATGAAGTTGATACAGCTTGTGATTTAGCTATTCATGCTTGATTAAATTCACACACTTGGGCTCTTGTTTACATGCTATTGATCTTGTGGGTTTCATGTGTTTTTTTTCCAGGCCATAGTAACTCAACAAGAAGCTATCAAATGTGTTGACAGTCCTCACTAAACAAGATGCTGCTTCATCTTCTTTTTCTGACGTCTCAAATCAGAGTTCTTTATGTCTAATTTGCTATCTCAAGACTATGTTGGTCTAAAACAATATAAAGACTTTGAATTTATGAAAATCACTGTTGTAGGGTGTCCAAACTGACAACTGTTCGAAATAATGATTATCAAAAGATCAAATTAAGGATTCTTTTAGCATCATTTCCTATGGTTGATTTGTATTATTTTTAAAATGATGCTAAAACATAAAAAAATAATGCTAAAACATTGAGTAAATGATGTTAAAACATTAGATAAATGATGTTAAAAATAAAAAAATGATAAAAATAAAAAATGATGTTAAAATATAGAAAAAATAATGCTAAATCATAGGAAAAATGATGTTAATTAAGTAATGCTAAACTTAACATTACTATATTAAATGATGTTTATATAGTTAGCATCATTGGATAATACATTACTTGCTAAGTAATGCTAAGTTATTAACATTACTTAAAAAGTAATGCTAAGAGTTTATAAAAGTGATGTTAAAACCCTTATTTTATAGTGTCTAATGATTGTACGATGATAATTTAGATTGTTTATGGTTAGATTCTTTATGTATGTTGTACTTTTTGATAGATTTGACTTGATTATTCAAATTTAGGATTTTCGTATTTCCATGCTTGAAAATGGTTTATGAAAATGGTTAAAACTAACCTTGTTAAGATTTTTTTGTCCCAAGCTCCTAGCTAGTATTAATTATATCAAGATAATAATTGAATATTGACATCAAAGTAATAACACAATTTACTTTTAATAGAATGAGTAAACCATCCATCAGATGTAGCCAAAAACGTGTTTTTTTCTGAAGAAACAAAAAATTCTGGTGGAATAGTTTACGTCTACTATATATGTTTATAAATGCAAAATGCTTATAAATAAATGAATTTCGTTTCAAAACTATCTCCAGAGAAAACAGTTATTTTCTTTGTTAGCCACTTCTCCTCCACACTTGTTATACCTGCATTTGTAATATTAATATGTTAGTTTTATACTGTATTATTAAGTTTTAATGCTAGCTGCTTCTAGACGTAATTTTTTTTTCCATTGAATCCATTACTGGTTTAATTTTGAAGAACCTCCTTCTTATCGTCCCACATATCCAATCGCGTTCTTGCTTTTTCTACCTGAATCATTGTATAATAATAATCTTAATACTTTTGACACACAAATCAAAAGGTAATTTTAATATATGATTCTTTGGAAAAAAAAAACATAATATATGATTTTAGATCACGTAACACTTACCTCTTTATCCCAATCTGTTCGATACGTGACGTAAAGTAAGATGAGGGTTTGCATGAGGGTACCACCTATCATACCGGTCCATATTCCCTATCACCAAAATTACATACAACTAATTTTACTATATAGATATTATAAAGCATATGTTATACAGAAAATATTATAGAAACGAACCTTGGCTTGAAAATTGAAAGTGAAGCCGAGAACACAGCCAACAGGAATACCAACAATATAGTAACAACCAACATTCACATATGCCACGAATGTTTGCCATCCACATCCCACGGCCACTCCTGCAAACAAATACAAAGCCGAGAACTATTTAGCCCGGTTCGCTTAACGTACACTGGTTTTCTCCGGTTTAAATTAAAAATTAATTGCATTGTATATACCGGACAAAACGGGTTGGATTCCATTGAGGATGATGGTGACGGCAAGAAACGGGCAGAGGTCAGAGACGGCTTTAGCCACCTCAGCGTCCGCCGTGAAAATGTAGCTGACGTAATCACGTGACGCCATCACCGCAAGGGCCTCCGCAACGGAGATCACGAAGGAAACAAAAGTCGCCGTCCATGTAGAGAACAACGCCGATTTCGGATTTCCTGCTCCAAGTTCATTACTTGTCCGTACACTGTCATAGTTTTTTTCAATTTATGAATTAATTTCAGCAATGTTGGCTAATTATTCGAACCGAATTTAAAATACAAAAGTAGATACTAACCTTGCAGCCGCATTGAAGCCTACGGATATAATGAAGGATAACGCTGAAATTGACATACTGCAAAAGAAAAAGAAAAATGTTAAAAGAAAATAAAATTAGAATATACTAACTTTTATAGTAATTAATATTCCATAAATTAATATATTTTTTTATTTTAAATTAAGTTTTTTTTATCTTATTAATCTTTCAATAAATTAATGAAATATTATAATCCCATGTTATTAATTTATAAATGTCTTACCTCATTTCCAATACATATCTATATAGTATAAAAAGATTCCTTGTATTAATCATAACGGACTTACCAGATGGAGAGAGAATCTAGAGAGAGAGAAGGATCTTTAAGCAGACCAGCGAGAAGAACCAGAATCTTCGAATACCACATTTCCAGACAGATCATAACAGCGGAACCAGCAGAAAGTTTGAAAAAGCTCCAAAGACCTTGAAACGATCTCCAGCTAAGACCAGTCCACGTGTGTCTAAACCTCTGACTACTCGTAATATACAAAGTTTGAGCCACAACTATAACCCACCAAGAGATAGTCAGGACATAAGCAATACCCATAAGGCCTAAGTCCATCATGTAAACGGTGATCCACGTTAGCGAGATCTGGAGGAGGAGGGCTGCGGCTGAGATGTACGCACTGGGGGTTATCACGCTTTGGGCTTGGAGGAATTTCTGGGCCGTGAAGTTGACGGCGTAAGCGAAGATTTGAGGGATAAGGCCAGCAATGTACAAGGAAGCCATGTACGCGACTCTTTTGGGCTCGCCTAAAAGGATTAAAATTGGGTACGAGAAAGTGTATAGTAGTGTCATGGGTAAACCAACCAGAGCGAGGACGATCGTTGCTCTTTGGAGATATATCCCAAGCATATCGTAACGATTGGCCCCGTATGCTTGTCCACATAGAGTTTCGACAGCACTTCCCATACCTAACTGTAAAAACGAAGTTAAAATGGTAAATTAGTAAGAAATAGATAAACGACTGTTGAGAGCTAATGGTGTTAACGTCAAATTCATTTGAAGCCTAAACCGACTGGTATGTCTATTGGAAGCTGGTCTAATCTCTGGATTGGTTTATTCACTGATTAGGTGGTTTAGTTTCCTTGGTTTAACGGTTATGTAAAACCGGTTCTTGTATTCACACTTGACTTGAGCTATAAACTCAAGCTTGTATGCGTTGTAACTCTGTATCTTTCATTCGATCAGTTTGATTGGGAGTGAGAGAGAGAGAGAGAGAGAGAGATTGTAATCTGTTCTTGGTGTTGAGAAGTAATAAAAGGTTACAGTTGCTGGGCAAATCTCGTTGTGTTCTTGATACGATTCAAGTTCTTAATCCGTACAAAGTGGTATCAGAGCTCAGGTTGAGCTGAATCGATGGCGAACGCGAAGACGAAGATCGCAATCTTCGACGGAACAGGAGATTTCTCGATGTGGAAGAAGCGGATGATGGCTCACCTATCGCTTCTCGGATTAAAGTCTGTTCTTGTTGAATCTTCATCACCGAAGCAAGAGGCGACGAAAGATAAGAGCGAAAGCGAGGATGAGTTCAAAGAAAGATTGCAGAAGGTAGAGACTGACAAATTGGAGAAAGACGAGAAGGCGATGAACCTGATTATACTAAATCTTGGGGATCATGTTCTTCGCAAACTCGAAGAATACACAACTGCGGCTTCAATTTGGTCAGCTCTTGAAAGGTTTTACAATTCTAAAACTCTTCCGAATCGAATCCATACACAGCACAAGTTCTACACTTTTAAGATGGTTGAATCAAAGACGATTGACCAAAACGTTGATGATTTCTTGAAAGTGGTGTCTGGGTTAAGCAGTGTGCAAGTATCGGTTTCTGAAGAGGTTCAAGCAATCCTTCTATTGAGCTCTCTACCCTCTCAATACAATTCACTCAAAGAAACCTTGAAGTATGGCAGGGAAACGCTAACCATTGAAGATGTGGTTAACGCTGCAAAGTCAAAGGAGATTGAGTTGAAGGAAGTAAAGGATCTAATTGGGTCACAGAAAGCTGCAGAAGCAAATGTGGCTCGAGGTAGATCAGAGAAGAGGGACTCTGGTAACAAGAAAGGAAAAGGCAGATCAAGATCAGGCTCAAGATCAAAGATTGTCTGCTGGTATTGTAAAAAGGAGGGTCACAAGAAAGCTGACTGTTTTGCTCGCAAGAAGAAGTTTGATAGTGATGAAGATGCAGAAGCTGCAATAGTCACTGACCCTGAAACGATGGATGCTCTAACAATGTCTGATAACTGGCATCAGGACAAATGGGTTATTGACTCAGGATGTTCATATCACATGACATCCAAGAGAGATTGGTTCAGTACCTTTGAAGAATCATCTTCAGGACAAGTCTTACTTGGAGATGACTACTCAGTAGAGGTGAAAGGTATTGGATCAATCAACATCAAAGCGTATGGTGGCTCAGTCAAAACACTAACCAATGTAAGGTATATTCCAAAGCTCAAAAGGAATTTAATATCCACTAGTACATTGGATAGACTAGGCTTTAATCATGCTGGTGGACATGGGAAGACTAGATTTTACAAGAATAGTAAGCTAGCTCTTCAGGGAACATTGTCTGGCACTCTGTATTTGTTGGATGGTGAAACTGTAACAGGTGAATCCAACAATGTCAAGTCTAAGAAGTCATCAAAAGATGAAACTGAACTGTGGCACAGACGCTTGGGACATATGAGCTTGAAGAATCTAAAGATACTGGTTCAAAGGGGCATTATTGATAAGAGGAAGATAAGTGATCTTAACTTCTGTGAGAGTTGCATCATGGGCAAACAGAAGAGGCTAAGCTTCCGTATAGGCAAGCATGATACTGGTGAAGCACTCAAGTATGTACATGCGGATTTGTGGGGTTCACAGAACACAACTCCAAGTTTGTCACAGAAGCAGTACTTCCTTTCAATCATAGATGACTACACAAGAAAAGTCTGGGTTTATTTTCTGGAAACAAAGGGTGAGGCCTTCACTAAGTTCTGTGAATGGAAAAGACTGATGGAGAACCAAATCAACAAAAAGGTCAAATGTTTGAGGACAGATAACGGATTGGAGTTCTGCAACCTTGAGTTTGATGGGTTCTGTAAGGAAAACGGGATAGAGAGACATTGTACGTGTGCTTATACGCCTCAGCAAAATGGAGTTGCTGAGCGTATGAACAGAACCATAATGGAGAAAGTAAGATGTTTGCTGAATGAGTCAGGATTGGACGAATCCTTCTGGGCTGAAGCAATGTCTACTGTTGTGTATCAAATAAACCGTTCTCCATCATCAGCCATCAGCAGTAATATTCCAGAAGAGTTGTGGCTTGGAAGAAAGCCTGGGTATGGCCATCTAAGGAGGTTTGGTTCTCTAGTCTATGTACACAAAGACCAAGGGAAACTAAAACCGAGAGCTCAGAAAGGTATATTCATCAGTTATCCAGCTGGAGTGAAGGGTTATAAGGTCTGGCTCATAGAAGAAGAGAAGAGTGTGATAAGCAGAAATGTAGTATTTGTAGAGAACAAAGTATACAAGGATGTCTTAGAGGAGATTAAGACTGAGAAAGATGTCTCTACTGATACAAGTGACTTTGTGAAAGATATTGTTGTGGTCACAAGCATCAGTGAAAGAAAGAAGAGGTCTGATACACCTCAAGGTGGAGTTACTGAACAAACACAATATGAAAGTAACTCTGAATCTGAGGAAAATGTAGAAGATGTATCAGATCAGCCTGAAAACCCTCAAAGTCATCATATAACTCGAGATAGAGCTAGAAGATAGATAGTACTTCCTGCAAGGCTTGAAGATTATGACTTGTCAGCGTTTGCCTTATTAGCAGTTGTTGATGTAACTTCAGAAGAGCCTAGAGATTACCAAGAGGCTATGGCTTGTAAAGAAAAGGATCTCTGGAAAGGAGGTATGAATGAGGAAATGGAGTCACTACAGAAAAACAAAACCTGGTCCCTAGTGAAGAAACCAACTGATAGGAAGGTCATAGGATGCAAGTGGGTTTATAGACTGAAGCCTGGCATTGAAGGATTTTAGAAACCTCGCTACAAAGCAAGACTTGTAGCTAAGGGATATTCACAGAAGTAGGGAGTAGACTATCAAGAAGTATTCTCTCCGGTGGTGAAACACGTTTCCATAAGGTTTCTCCTATCTATAACTGTGAATGAAGACTTAGAGCTTGAGCAACTCGACGTAAAAACAGATTTCCTCCATGGTATAATTGAAGAAGAGTTATACATGGAACAACCTGAGGGTTACAAGGTAAAGGGAAAAGAGAAGCTTGTTTGTCTGCTAAAGAAGGCACTATATGGGCTTAAACAAGCCCCCAGGCAATGGAACATGTGTTTCAATCAGTTTATAGTGGATCATGGGTTTGTGAAGAGTGAGTTTGATCACTGTGTATACATGAAGAAAACTAAGGATGGAACATATGTCTATCTGCTCTTGTATGTGGATGACATGTTGGTAGCCTCAAAGAGCTTGGAGGAGATCAGTGAGGTAAAGGCGTTGCTGAGTAGTCGTTTTGATATGAAGGACTTGGGTCCAGCCAGAAGGATCTTAGGAATGGACATAGAAAGAGATAGGAAAGATGGTTGGTTAACTCTTTCACAGTCTGACTATGGAAGGAAGGTCCTGAAGGTGTTCAATATGGATGAGTCAAAGGCTGTTTCAACTCCTATGGGTGCGCAGTTTAAACTTTGTGCCTTGAAAGATGATGAACATGAGACAGCTATGGATGATGTACCATATGCTAACGCAATTGGCAGCATCATGTATGCTATGGTGGGTACGAGGTGTGACTTATCCTATGCAATAAGTCTAGTGAGCAGATATATGAGTAAGCCTGGTTTGATTCATTGGTCTGCAGTCAAGTGGATCTTGAGGTATCTCAAGGGAACTCAAGATTTAAAACTTGTTTTCAGAAGAAGCAAAGAGTTCAGAGTGGAGGGATTCTGTGACTCTGACTTTAGTTCAGACTTGGATAAAAGAAGATCCATTTCTGGGTATGTCTTCAAGGCTGGTGGTAACACAATCAGTTGGAAGTCTGGCTTACAACATGTAGTTGCTCTCTCCACAACAGAGGCTGAATACATGGCGTTGGTTGAAGCAGTAAAAGAAGCAATCTGGTTGAAAGGATTAGCTGAGGAACTGGGGTTTGAACAGAAGTATGTTGAGATTTGGTGTGATTCTCAGAGTGCATTGTGTTTGGCTAAGAACAATGTGCACCACGAGAGGACAAAGCACATCGGTCAGAAATTTCACTTCATCAGAGACATCATTGCTCTGAGAGAAGTGAAAGTGTCAAAGATCTCAACTCTGAAGAATCCTGCTGATATACTTACCAAAGTAGTATCAGTGAACAAGTTTCAGGAGGCGTTGAAGCTTCTTGGAATGGCTGATCACTAAAGTGATTGGTGAAGACCCAGCAGAGTACAAGTTTGGAATATGAAGAACAGCTGAATGAATCTGATGGTTAACAAGGTGGAGTTTGTTGAGAGCTAATGGTGTTAACAGTCAAATTCATTTGAAGCCTAAACCGACTGGTATGTCTATTGGAAGCTGGTCTAATCTCTGGATTGGTTTATTCATTGATTATGTGGTTTAGTTTCCTTGGTTTAACGGTTATGTAAAACCGGTTCTTGTATTCACAGTTGACTTGAGCTATAAACTCAAGCTTGTATGCGTTGTAACTCTGTATCTTTCATTCGATCAGTTTGATTGAGACTGAGAGAGAGAGAGATATTGTAATCTGTTCTTGGTGTTGAGAAGTAATAAAAGGTTACAGTTGCTGGGCAAATCTCGTTGTGTTCTTGATACGATTCAGGTTCTTAATCCGTACAACGACAACTTGGGCAAGAAAAGGTAAGAAACTTTCACAGTAAGAATTTTTTTTTTTGTTGATAAAGTACATTAATAATTTTTTTTGTGCGATAGTAAACGATAACTTAAGAAGAAGAAAATTGTTGGGAACGATGTTTTAATGGACATAGCTGGATACTGCATAGCATTAAGTTATTGATTGATCCTTAGGCCATACACATCCATGAAACCCCTAGTGGGTTTCATAGAAAAAAATTTTAATATATTTTTTTTTACAGACAAAAAAAAAAAAAAATTGGCCAATCCGTGGCGCTACAGTGTAGAAACGGTATCTTAGCTAAGACCATGTCCATTGGTGTTATCCCCACTTGGGGTTCTTAGCATTAAATTTTTTTTTTTTTTTTTTACAGATGAAAAAAAAATAATAATAAAAAAATAAAAGAACCAGTAGCAACGCGCCACGTCGTCTAAACAGTGAAGAAACATGTTCTAAAGAATCCTTAGCTAAGAAACTATTGTAGGGAGGGGTTCTTAACTTTATTACTTTTTTAATGTTTTTGCATATGATTTCGTGTCTAGTAACACCAATGGATATGCTCTAAGAATTTATGCGCTGGGTTTGTTAACTATTTATGTAGGTCTCACGTGAGACCCACAATTTTTTAATATTTTTTCGCCTAAAAAACCACACCTAGAACTACGATGGACGTGCTCTTAAGAATGTTGAGTTGTTAAGTTCAGTTTTTTTTAACGAACTTTCAGTTTTATTGTTAAGAGTTTAATAAATAATAATTTTTGATACAATTGAACCTTTCTTTAATTATTTGTCGTTAAGATATGCTTCCCAAGTTTATTTATAACAAAAATATGCTTCCCAAGTTTCATCAAACAAAGAATTATTCAGCATAATGACAAAATCGTGGCCATCAACCATAAATAAAAAAGGCGTGCGATTTTTCCTTACTAAAATAATAATTCAATATTTTACCCATTAATAATTCTATATAGGCCTGGCCGCCTGGGCAAATAACCCAGAACCGAAATACCGAACCGAATCCGAACCGAAAAAAGAAACCGAACCCGAACCGACAAAATATCCGAATGGGTCCTAAACCTCTATATCCGAAGAACCAAAATCGAATCCGACCCGAACCGAGAACCGAATGGATACCCGAAATATCCGAATTACAATTATATATCTAAATTATTAATTATATTTAGACATAATATAACATAATTATCTATAATTATAATTACAAACCTAAATATATTAGTTAGTTTTTAGACCAAAATAGCTAAAATACTCAAAATAAATGAAATATACAAAATTTCTTGCTATATTTGTCTAAATTTAATAATTTTTTTGTTCGAATTAACCGATTTTTATTTTTGTTTTATGATTTTCGGGTATCCGAACCCGAACCGAACCCGAATGGAACCAAACCGAACCCAAACCGAAATTATTAAATATCCGAATGGATCTTATATGCTTGGACCCGAAAACCCGAAAGACTCGAACCGAACCTGAACGGATACCCGAACGCACATGCCTAATTCTATCCCACAGCTTTGTTTTTTTTCTGGTCAAATACTTGTTTAAGAAATTACCTTTCTAGATTTACTGGAAATTAAGAAAATTTATACTATCACTATTATGTTTTACAAGATTTTTAACTGAAAATGCGAGCATTAGAAAATAATTTTTTTACTTTTATAAAAAACTGTTTAATACTTCACTATAAATAATGCCACCAAAAGAAATAATACTACAAAATATATTTTTCAAAACATATTAACTAATATAATTTTTCTACAGAAACCCTGAAAATATCAAACAAAATGAAACTAAAATTTCTTTTGAAAACATTTAATATAAAAGAACACAGAGTATATTTGTACAAGTCATTACATGGTTAAAAATATAACCTAAAAGGATATAGGATATAAAAAGCATCGTCAAAGGCTGTCATTTAACCAAATGGTACATGATCATTAAATGGTGAGAATTAATAGATGTATTTAATTTTATGGTCAGATACTCATTTAATATTTCTAGATTTGTTGGGAAATGAAAAAAGGTTTTATACGGAAAAAAATTATACAAACCATTAAATGGTAAAAACAAAATAAACATATCTAAATTTAATGTTACCACGATAAACGAGGGTAATTACATCTAAATTAATACAGTACATCACCAATTTCCCTCCTAAAAATGCGAGAAATATAATTACTAATGTGTATTAATAATATCAACATGTCCCCCACTATTCCAGACAGGAAAAAAGTCAACGTACCATGAGGCCATAGACGAGACTGAAGCAGCTGTTTCCGATGGAAGCTGCAGCGAGTTCTGTACCGCCGATATGCCCGGCGAAGATTCGCGCAGAGATACTCATCCCGCTGTTGACTATATAGACAAGTATCGCCGGAAGTGCTAAGCGGAAAAGTAGTTTCATTTCTATACACGCGCCTAAGTACACGCGCTTCCGGTATGGAAGGCTACTCTCGGTTAAAACGCTCTCGAGCCCGACGTCCGACGGAGGTTTTTGATCCACCAACGGTCGCCGGAGATCGGTTCTCTCCGTTGTCTCATTTGATGCATCCATTACGTTTTCAACAACAAAAGTAAAAAGCGTTTGTTAGTTCACAAAAAAAAAGAGAGAGTAAAAAGCGTTTGGTTATATAAAAGACTGAGGAAATTGAGTGGAGATGTGAGGTTTCTCGAATATTCAAAATGAAGATAAGAGAAATAAGGCCTTTTTTGTGTATAAATAGGGATTGGAGGTTGACAAAAAAAAAATATATAGGGATTGGAGTTGGACACCTAATGTTTTTAAGTATGTATTGGAAATTTGCTGTCCAAATAATATAAATAAAAAATTGTTTACTGGAAAATGGACAGTGCGACTTTAAGAGCATCTCCATCCGTGAAACTCTTTAGCACGTTTCTTAAAACATTTTATATTTTTTTTTTCAAAATTAAAAAAAAATAAAAAATAAAAAAACAATTGACCAATCCCGTCTCGCCACGTCACATGAACAATGTAAGAGACGAGTTCTTAAATCTCTTATCTAAGGAAATATTGGGAGAGGAGTTCTTAATTTTGCCTAGGTTCCCGCGCTAAAAACCCCTTAAAAGACCCCAATGGAGATACTCTAAGAGCACGTAATTAACTCCAGGTGGAATCCAAGGAATAAACTAATTAAAATTACAATCCTGTAAATTATTTAATGTATAAAAAGACAGTTAATATGAAAATTTAAAAAATATACTGGAGTATGTGTTGAAATAACACTAAATTTAATGTTATAAGGTTTCATTTTTTCTTTTTCAATTGTAATACCAAATCTAACACTAAAAGACTATATTTTACTATAAAATTTAAGACTTATTTTCAATACTATTGATTATCTGTTGATTTTATCTTCATGATTTTATCTGTTGAATAATATCACACTAAATATAACATAACAATGTTCATAAAACCCAAAAGAAAATCGTTTCAATTTGTCGTTGGATTGGAGAAAATTTGGCATTATGTAAATTGCATATATTAATCACTAGCAAAGCTAGCTATTGGACTTTTGTTTTTATTAAACTTCTATAAATTTATATAATTTGAACCATAATAATTTGTTTATTTGTGACATTAACTGTTTAATGTTGTCTTCGAGTTTTGGAGAAAAAAAAATGTTGTCTTCGAGTTTTTAAATATTATTCTATCGCAGCAATGTGTGTGGATTCATGATAGGGATTTTTCGGAAAGCAGTCGTCGCCATCATGCTCGCGACCTTTGAAAAAGAAGTTGCTACGCAGTAACAATTTTTTTTTTTTTATGATTTTTTTTTTGTTCAATTTTTTTTTTTTTGATTTTTTTTTGTTCAAAATATATTTTTTTTTATGATAAAATGATAAATTTTATACCAAATTTTAATTATAACAGGGATTATACAGGCATAACAAAAAAAAAAAAAATGGAATGACTGAAAACTACAAACAACGGCTAAAATAAACCAAAGAACCTCCAAACACAAGAAACATGAAAAAGCTAAGGATAGCAAGCTAAAAATGAAAACCAAATCGAGATCACCAAGCGAAAAAGCAGCAATCATACGCCTAAACATAGACCATTTCGTATAGCCGTGTATCTCGCTCGCATGTCTCGGTTTTGTCAGCTGGGTCCACTGGTTTTCAAGTTCAGGGATTTGTTACGATTTAGCTTGGCTCCGAATAAGGTTCGGTGGGATTGTAGATCGGTCCTTGCGTTAAATATAGGCGTCAGTTTCGGCTGCGAGGGTTTTGTTTATGTGGAAAATGGTTTCTGAGGATGCTTCTTGTGATTTTGGGAATGGTGGTCGGAGACGGCTTCTTCGATTTAACGTAGAGGCTTCCGTGCCGCCAGGAGTGAGATGGTCTGTTGTTCATTTCCAAAGATCCGGTTAGTTCTCGAAGAAGCTATAATATTTTTCTCATTTGGGGTTTGAGGGCTGGCTCCGAAAAATGCTCACGGCAACTACAACGAAAACTCCAACTCTTTTGAAGTGCATTGACAACATGTGATGCGATAATATAATAAATGCATCCATTATATTTATATGTTTGTTTTGCTATACTCAAATTATAGTGATATGATATTAAAATCTAAAAACGAACTAAAATAAATCTAATTTTTGGTCACACTTGTAGAAGATAAGACCATATCCAGACTCGTTGCGAAAGGCTTAAACCAGCGAAAGAAGATAAGATACTCCTATATTATGAACTTAATGAGATCATAGCCTCGTAGGAGTCTCGTGATTTGAATACTCCAGGTGAGATAGTTTGCAGTAGAGAGCTTAGTGACACTGATCATGTTGATCGATGAAATTGGATGTTGAGGATTTGACGTAGCGGAAGAAGAATCCATCGAAAAAAGAGATTTAGAACTAGTTATTTTAACAGAGAAGCTCTGATACTGTATATACTTTAGGTAAAATGTGTTTATCAAAGCAGCAACAGTGTGACTTGTGCTTGGTCAGGCTGTCAATCGTGGGTGGTCTCTTCGATAATTGGACATCAACAATGCCTTCCTTCAAGTAGAGTAAACAGAGGGTGTCTACATTGTGCAACCTACTAGTTTTGTTGATCGAGATCGTCCCAGCTATGTATGCAAACATCGAAAAGCACTTTATGGGCTTAAGTAAACTCCGCGTGGATGGTACCTTGAGCTGCGTACATTCCTTTTTTTCTTCTGCTTTCGTCAATTCAGAAGCAAATGCCTCGCTTTTCATTATGAATCGTGATGGCATAATGCTTTTCATGATGGTTTATGTGGATGATATAGTAATAACAGACAATCATTCCTCTATTGTTGAAAGCTTCATCAAGCTTCTAGGTAACCAATTCTCATTAAAGGACATGGGTGAGCTAAGTTATTTTTTTGGGAATTGAAGTCCATCGCTCACAAGCATGTCTCATCATGACACAACACAAATACATTACAGATATGCTTGCTCGCACAAACATACTAGATGCGAACACTGTCTCCATGCCAATGGCTTCAAATTCGGCCCTTCATCTAAAATATGGAACATCACTAGAGGATGGAAGCAACTACCGGATGGTTGTAGGAAGTCTTCAATATCTACACTTCACAAGATCGGACATTGCCTTTACTGTCAATAAACCATCCTAGTTTATGCATTGTCCTACAGATGATCACTGGCAAACTGCAAAGCGAGTGCCGCATTTTCTGTCTGGAACTCGAAATCAAGGAATCTTGCTACGCACAAATAATTCCTTGGCACTACATGCCTTCTCTGATGACGCCGACTGGGCAGGTAACATAGACGATTATACCTTTACCAGTGCGTACATTGTTTATCATGGCTCTCATCTCATCGTTTGGTCCTCGAAGAAACAAAAAACAGTCGCCCGATCATCTACCGAGGTCGAGTACAAATCTGTCGCAGATACGTGAGCTGAACTACAATGGGTTTCCTATTTGATGAGTGAGCTTGGAATCTCTTCCTCGTCGCAGCCAGTTATCTACTGTGACAACGTTGGCGAAACATATCTTTGTGCAAATTCTGTTTTTTCACACTCGTATGAAGCATGTGGCACTTGACTTTCATTTTATTCGACAGTTGATTCAGTCCAGGTTTCTTCGTGTTACACACGTCTCGTCGAAGGATCAATTTGCCGACGCTCTTATAAAGCCCCTACCAAGATCACGACTTACATTTCTCAATGACAAAACTGGTTTTTTTAACAGTCGATTATCTTGTAAGGACGTGTAGAAGATAAGACCACATCTTAACGGTTAGTTGTTAAGATATATTGTTAAGTACATTAGGAGTATCTTACTAAATATCTATGTATAATCTTGAAGATATGATCCTCTCTCTTCTATATAAAAGAATGTACTACAATTATTAATATTAATTAAGCAAACAAATTTTACCTAAAAGTCTACAACACTAACTACCCTGAATGTCATGGGTACGAGTACGAGTTCGAGTTCGAACAGCTATAATCAAAGGCGGACCCATGTTGATGGATGGGGTATCAAGTGACACCCCTTAAATTATAAAAGAATTGTAAGCTTAAGTTGTTGAGTAACTGTGGTTCGTTTGGTAAGACTTGCTGTGTGTTGACACCCTATAGCTGGGTTCAAGTCCTCTCTACTACACATTTTAATTTTTATAAAAAACTTATGACACCCCTAAAATGAAATGCTGGATCCGCCACTGGCTATAATAACATATAAATAATACCAGTGGACACGGACAAGAGTACTCGAACGATAGTGTTAGGGATTTAGGGTAGGGTGATAGAGGTTACGGTCTATAAAAATTAACTAAAAGAGAATGAAACTTTATAAATTAGGTAAAGAAGAAAGAGAGAAAAATGTTAAACCAAAAAAAATCCCTATCTTCTCGAAATATTTACAAAAATGCCATTCTGGATAATAATTCATATTTAGATGAATATTATCCATCCAACAGCTGCATAGATATCGTGTTAACAATGTTATTTTGTTAACTAAATTATGTTATCTGTTTTACCATACAATTAGATTAACTAAAAAATATTTTGTTAATTGTAATTTAGGTTAGCAATTAAATATATACATATTATCGTGTTAACCAAATTGTCTTGTAATCAAAAAGTGGACTGTAGGTAAACAGTCGGTTTATTTCGTCGATAAACCGTCGGTAATGTATCCTCGGAATACCGTTGGTTTTAAACCATCAGTAAACCGTCGGTTTATTCCGTCGATAAACCGTCGGTTTATTCCGTCGGTAAACTGTCGGTTTAATCCGTCAGTAAACCATCGGTTTACGCCGTCGGTTAGCTGTCGGTATAACGCGCTCGGTAAACCGTCGGTTTACTCTGCTCAGTAAACCGTCAAAAGTCCATCGGTATTACGTCCGTCGATAACCTTTCGATAATCTAACGGTTTTGCATTCGTCGGTTATTACTGACGAAAAACCGACGGATATTTTTTTCTGACGAAATAGAAATGATGGATTTTTTTTGGTGGGAAATCCATCGGAAATGACCATTTCCGACGGATATCTGTCGATTTCTTCCCTCGGTATTTGCGTGTTTTCTTGTAATGTCAGTGAATCCAAACATACTTATCTGCCATCCATTTTCTGCTTGGCTTGATGCACATAATCTCTTTCCATAGATCAGGGAAGTATGCTTTCACTGTTGATTCATCCCACTCGAACTCGTTCAGCTTGAAGAGATCTGAGACCATTATATTTTGGTCTTCTTCCTTTGGTGGTCATGTTGTGATAATAGGATTTATGAGCGCTTTCCAAGGATCTTGCCAAACATTCATGGATTTCCCATCTCTAATCGAGATCCCTATTCCTTCCTTCAACAGGTTGCGACCCAACAACATGCTTCTCCAACCATATGACGAATTCGACCATGATTTGATTTCGAGAAATTCATGTTCCAGCAATATTTAGTTGTTAGCATTCTTGCTAAGAGACTTGTAGGTCGGGTTAGGATCCTCCAACTTTGTTTAGCTAGTAAAGCCTTATTGAAGCTTTGGATTTCTCGGATCCCCAATCCTCCTCTATCTTTTGGGGGAATCAAAGTGCTCCATGCTACCCTCGCCATGCCTATCCTGTCCGGATTAGACTCCCACCAAAACCTTGTCAATGCGGACTGTATTTGTTTACACAGACTTAACGGAAGCTGGAAGCAGGACATCGTGTAAGACGGGATGGCCGTGAGGACTGATTTCAACATCACCAGCTTCCCGGCCAATGAAATTCGTTTTGTCGACCAACTAGCCGCCTTCCTCTTTATTTGATCTACAATGGAGCTAAATAGATCCCTCTTTTTCCTGTTGAATAGCTCTGGGAGGCCTAGATATTTTCCATTTCCGCCCTCTTTTTCGATCCCCAACATCTCTTTCACTATGTTTCATATGCCTTGGCCCGTCTTTAAAGAGAAGATAACGGCCGAATTTTCTTTACTGGTTTGTTGGTGTGATGCTAATTCGTACTCTCTGATAATCTTAGCCAAAACTACGCAACTCTTCTCATCTGTCTTTGCAAAGAACATTGTATTATTTGCGAATAAGAGATGGTTAACCCAAGGACCCAATTTTGAGATTCTTAGACCTTCGAGCTTTCCTTCATAATCCCGATAGCAATTCTTTTTTTTTTTGAATAAATATTAAATTAATCCAAAAACAAAAAATCCTTTTCACAATGAGTGTAGCTTCATTAGAGCCAAAGAATGATCACAAAAATAAGTTTAAAACTTATGGCTTGAGATTAGGACGGGTGGGAAGCGAACCATAGCTGTAAAGCTCCTGTGTGCTTCGAGTTATCCTCTCTCGCGATCGATGATAGACGGTTACGAACATGTTTATCGATTTGTCTAACCAAAACAGAGTGTGGTTGTGGGTTTTCACCATGATTTCGTAAATTCCTTTCGCGCCATAGGTTGTAAACTGTTGTCTGGAAGAGATACCTACAGAGAAACAGTTTGAGTTTTGGCCATGTCGAAGATGAGATGCATTCTATGATACGATCCCATTGAGATGAAAAAGCTCTGTCGAAAATCTTGCTATCGAGCTGGGTCCAGACTTGCTCAGAGTAGGAACACTTGAAGAAAAGATGGTCCCTGTTTTCTTCTTCGTTTCTGCACAGCACGCACGTTGTATCAGCTTGCGTATTCCATACCTGAATTATGTCACCAGTCGAGAGACGATTCATTGCAGCCAACCAGACCATAACAGAAAACTTTGGTGTGGCATACCCAAACCAGATTCCTCTGCTCCAAGCTACCATTGGCTGAGCTGTACGAGTGTTAATCCATGTGTCTTTAGAGCTAAACATGGTCTTATATTCTGTTCTACCTTTCCAAAGTCTGATGTCTTGTGCTGTAGTTAAGCCCTTATCCCTTAGTTTCTGCAACTCTTCTTCAATTCGGTTAAGGATATCACTACGATGTCTCCTTCTCCGCCTTGACATCACTGCCTGCTCAACCGTATCTGTGATTTTGATGCCCAGGTCAATACAACCTCTATCGCCGGTAAGGTCGATGATTCTGCCTAATGGACACCATATATCAAACCAAAAGGAAGCATCAGCTCCACTTTGAATTTCTGCTTTCGTAAGAGAATCTGCAACATGTCTGATGAGGTATTTGTGAACCCATCTGACCCAAAGTGACGATGGAGCAGATATGATTCTCCAAATGAGTTTTAACGAGCTTACATCATTTTCCTCAGACAATGAGCGTAGAACTAAACCCCCTTCTTCCTTTGGCTTTGTAACATCCTTCCAAGCAACTTTCGCCTTCTTTGGGTTTAGCTCAGGTCCCGACCAAAGAAAAGCTGAACAGAGTTGATCAATCTCCTTAATGCAACCTTTTAGCAAGCGGTAAGCTGAGATCTCCTTAATCCCGATAGCAATTCGCTGCAGAGAATGAAGATAAACGGTGAGTAGATAGCAGAAGTGGATATGGACAATGTAAGTTTTGTTTCCCTTTACTTAGCATCAACATAAGTTATGAACCAACATTGACATTAACCAAATCCTGCTACTATTACAGGTATCATCCATTTTTGCTCCTTATGTAGGATGAGGGAATAAACTATGAAGTTTCGGCGCGATACACACAACCACAAAAAGGGAAAGCTTCTTCCAGTCAATTGTTGTTTGCTTAATCTTTATAGCATTGAAGGAATTCATCAGTATATTATGTACATACACACATACATATATATGCCGACACATTTTACTCAAACCCAACATCACACAATGACATCTCACACAAATACACCAAAAAATTGAAAATGATTCCAATTATCGAACTCAGAGGCTAACTTCGGTAGAACTCACACTACATAGCCTGCATTCTTCAATCTCCCATTTTTCATTGCTGAATTCGAACTCAAAGACTAATTCGGCCGAACTCACAATTTCTTCAATATTGAAGACGAATAGATGCTCATTTGCAGGTGGAGGGCATTTGTGCCATAAGCCAGAAATATCAGATTTAACAATGACACCATTCATTTTGTCCTTGACGCTATAAGATACATACTCATGCCTCCAATCAACAACATCAAGGTCACCCTTCTTAACCAGCAAGAGGCAAGCTTTAAATCTCATGTGTGTACCAAATCCATTCAATTTCATTAACGGGGAACTCCTGGTGGCTCGGTAAGTAAAACATGTGGGCACTTTTTCTCCAGAAAAAACTGCTAAAAGTCTTGTCGATGTCTTGATGATAAGGTCTCTTGCTTCTTCGTTCAGTTTGAAGCAGTTAACAAAGTTGAGGGAGACAAACCGTATCTTGTAAAAAGAGCAATCGAGTCTCTCGAGGGACTCACAATTTTCCGCATCAAGGAATCCTAAGGAATCTGGGAGTTGTGGGAGCGAAACCAGCTTCGTGCATCCCTTCATTATAAGTTTACGTACACGAGACATTTCCTTGACCCATGGAGCAATTTCTTGTATTCCTGTGTCGCTCAAGTATAGCTCCCTGCTATGGTCAAAAGCATGCTGAGATTTCTAGAGGTTTTCACAGTAAGAAAAAACTAACCAATCAAGATGATGCCATGACCTGAATGATGGAGGAATCTCTTGTATTGCTGTTCCTTTGAGTTGTAGAACTTTAATGTTTGTGGAAATCTCAGGAAAGCTTTTCAACAACGTGTTGGGATAGTGTCCTGAAATCACACTTGTACTCACTCCTGATGATAGTTGTGTGTCGAGATCAGACATTCGTATAATACAGGGCGGTTGCAATGTTTTGCTAGAAGCCTCTTGCAGTCTGTAAGTTGTAGACTTACTGCCAGTTGATAGGTGTAGTTTTATCCCTATACTAACTGCAAGTGCACAGTGATGTAGTTGTAGTACTTAGGGTATCGAATCCACAGGGACTCCGGTCAACGATAGATAAGAACAGAAAAGATTAAACTAGGAGAAAGCAAAGGTGATTAAACTAAAAGCAGAGCAGAAAAGTAAATCAGTAGCAGGAGTGGTTTGTGAGCAAGGAGGCGAAGCGTTAGGTTTCAGGAGTTCTCAGGAAATCAGGAACACAAGCAATCAATCAGTCTGGATCTAATCAGAAACTGTTCTAGAACTCAAAACACGGATATAGAATTAACCAAATTCCTTTGCGAGAATTCTCTAAGTCTAAGTGCAGTAAACCAAACTTTCGCTTGCGAGAACTAACAGATTAGGCCAGCATTAATTCCAAGTTTGATATGTTCACAATTAACCTAAACGAAATTTTCGTTTGCGAGAAGTTTAATTGCTCATCTAGGTTCTTTCTAGCTAAATTAACCAACTTTTGCTGCATTAATCAGCCTAACATCATAATTCTGATTAGCTACTTCAGATTAAGCATTAAGAACAACCTAAACAAAGAACTAGCAGATATGAATCCCTACAGATTGATTTAAACTATAGTTCCATGAAATCCCTAATGAGAATCCTTCAACCTAACAGGTAAACTACTCAGACATGTTCATCGAGACAGAAAATATCATAAGTAGAAAACCAAATATCATTAAACAGAATAATCAACAGGGGTTCGAAATCAAGTCTCTTTCGAGAACAAGATCAGCCCCTAAGGCTCTCTGAAATAAAATAAAACTTAAGAAAAGCGTAGCCTAAACAATGGCTTAAAAACTCTTATATAATGGTCTAAAGTCGGCTGGGGCTTCTTTGTAATTATGGAAACTTTTGGGCAAACTTGCAATATCCAATTCTTCTCATTAAACCGTCGTCTTGGCCCATCTCGCATATGCAACGATCGACGCCACAAGTGTGTCGATCGATGCAGCTCTAAAATATCGACAATGAAGTCTATCTCTCAGCCAAATACTCCAAATAGCTCCAGAAAGTGCTATAATCACCAAATATGCTCCAAATGTGCTTGTACCTAATAAACGCCTGAAAAGACTCTAAAACATAGTAAAAGACTCGATAAATGACACATATACCATGGTTAAAATCCCTAAAATCCATGGTATATCAACTCCCCCACACTTAGCTCTTGCTTGTCCTCAAGCAAGTAAAGAACCAAAGCATAAGAAAAGAAGTTTGAAAACACAGAAACTCATTTCGTCTTAGGAACTTTCGCATTCACATTCACTTAGCAATCCACTAAAAACTTTCCTACAGAACTCAAGACCACAATATACTTCCCCCACACTTAGCAACTGTCCTAAGTAAACTCCACAATCACATTCAAGCATTCAAATTCTCCCTACTGACTTCTGCAAGTATTTAAGTGCGGTCTCACCTAAGGAGTATCGATCAAAGGGCACATAGATTCTTACCTTATCAGCTCTAGACCACCATACTATCTTTCTCTAGTCCCTTTCTTCTCTTTCCCTTCCTTAACAACTGATTTTTCCCCACTGGGTATCATTTTTTTTTTTATCAGTGTTCTTCCCGTTAAGGGGTGTACTTTGGACATATTCCATGGATCGCACAGGAGATAATAGGGATCTCTACCACTCCTGTGACCACTTCGGAGTTACTAACTCATCCTCAGTTTATTATCTTTTTTTTTTTTATGGAAGGGGAGAAGGGGACTAAATAGGATAGGTTGACAGGCTGTGTCAGAACTAACAAGGGAATCCGACACAAAGTATACCAAGACCTTAGGTGAGAAATCTAAGTCAGTATTAAGGTTGAAGTCAGTAAAAGGATCCTCTGATACCTGAAGTGATGTGGGTGTTCCCAGTAGGTTGTTCCGTGTCTGAGTTTTCTAACAGTCATAGAGGCTCTGCAAGTCTGTCCAATGGTCACTTAGTTCCTGTTCAAGCGAAAATTTTCCTCGAAAAATCATAGTTTCATACTAATTTTGACTCAATAAAACAATGTTTTTGAAAAACTAAGAAAACAAAAGCGTGCGTCAGTAGCTTCCTCCCCCACACTTAAACTACATTGTCCCCAATATAATCAAGGCATGAGCTCGGTGAGAATAATAATCAAATTTAGAAACAATCCGAAAAGTTGCAGAACACTAACCTGTCGTCGCCCTGCATCGATCGATGCCCAAGGGTGTCGATCGATGCAAGGCGATTATCGCTCGCGGTTATGTAGATAACCGATGTCTGAACCGCAATCAATTCGTTAAACCGTAAATCGCGACTGCATCGACCAATGCACAATGTGTGTCGATCGATGCAATGCGATTATCCCTGTTTCCCTCAGCTCTGAACACACTTAAACAGAAAAATTAAAAATACCAAATCAAAACGAAAAAATGAAAACAAAAACGAACCTAACAGTGGGTTGCCTCCCACTCAGCGCTTGTTTTTAGTCATTAGCTTGACTATTGGAAGAGATTTGATTCAAGGCGGTTTCAACAGAGACTTTGAATGTCTCTGTGAGTATCTCTTCATCCAAGGAGGTGTATAGGCATTATGATCATGAGGCTTCCCAAGGAAAGAGAAATCAGAATCAGGGCGGGAGCGATGCTTGGGCGGTCTACTGTGTTTTCCTGCATTCAAAACAATGTGATCAGAAGGTTTAAGCTTAGGTGGTTTGTACCTTACCTTTGATGCAGATCTGATGTTTGGGGCTTTCTGCTTATGAGCAGTTGCAGGTACTGAAGATGTTAGAGCAGGTTCAAGAGGAACTGCCATCTTCTTCTTTCCACTATCAGATACTGTAATTCCACCAATCTGAACTTCTTCTTTCAAATGACCATCAGTGGAGATCATCTTCTTTGCATGAACTCGCGAAGTTTCAACTGGTGGTGTTTTATTCACTTTCTTATCCATCACTTTCACGCAGTTAGCCACTTCTAGCTCTTGTTTGGAAGGTTTAGGAACCTTAGGATATGGCACAGGGGGCTTATAGACTCGTTCTGGTACTGTTGCAGGTTTCTGGTCATGTCTGCGTTCTGTGTCGATCGTTGCATGATGTGTGTCGATCGATGCAGGGCGATTCTGTTTGTCGTAAGAGCTCGAAATTGCCGCCAGAACGGCGTGTCGATCGACACTAAGGGGGTGTCGATCGATGCATGTCTCAGACAGACAATATTCATTCAGAAAATCCGAGATTATGCTCTCTTCTTCACCTAGCAACTCAATCTCATCCCTTAAGGCCACAACTCTGATGGATTTGTACTGTTCAGCTTTCCTAGCTTCATTATGCCTTTGTATTGCTCCAGCTGTTTGTTGAACTTGGACATCTAGCTTCTTCAAATGTGTGCTCAAGTATTCAAACTTTCCATTCAGATCTTCATACAATGCATCTATCCTTGAGTTAAAGGACACAAACATCTGTTGTTGTCCCTCAAGACACTGCTCCATCATGATTTCCAATCTGCTCTTATGTGTAGGTGCAGGCGGTGCTTGGTAAGAAGAAACACCATAGTTCCTCGAGAAGGCATTGCCCTGTTGCTGGAAAGGTCCCTGAAAAACAGATTCCTGACTGTAGAATTCATTCCCTCCAACGCAGTTGATAGCTTCTTGCGCATACTTTCCAAGTAGAAGACTATGCAGATAGTCAACTTTATTCTTCAACCCAGCTATCTGTGAATTATCAATCCCTGGACTAAAGAAATCATACATCTTTCTTACGATATGTGTCGATCGATGCAGTGGAAGCGTCGATCGATGCAAGCGCGATGAGTGACGATCGACACACAGGACCGTGTCGATCGATGCAGTGCGATCACAGGCGTACCTAAAACACAAGAACAGAGAAAAAGAAAAAGAAAAAAAAATTAGTAGCAAAAATAAAAACGAAAAACCTAGTCTAAACCCTAAGTTCAAATCTATCGAGGACTCAAAAGAGTCCCCGGCTACGGCGCCAAAAACTTGATAGGTGTAGTTTTGTCCATATACTAACTGCAAGTGCACAGTGATGTAGTTGTAGTACTTAGGGTATCGAATCCACAGGGACTCCGGTCAACGATAGATAAGAACAGAAAAGATTAAACTAGGAGAAAGCAAAGGTGATTAAACTAAAAGCAGAGCAGAAAAGTAAATCAGTAGCAGGAGTGGTTTGTGAGCAAGGAGGCGAAGCGTTAGGTTTCCGGAGTTCTCAGGAAATCATGAACACAAGCAATCAATCAGTCTGGATCTAATCAGAAACTGTTCTAGAACTCAAAACACGGATATAGAATTAACCAAATTCCTTTGCGAGAATTCTCTAAGTCTAAGTGCAGCAAACCAAACTTTCGCTTGCGAGAACTAACAGATTAGGCCAGCATTAATTCCAAGTTTGATATGTTCACAATTAACCTAAACCAAACTTTCGTTTGCGAGAAGTTTAATTGCTCATGTAGGTTCTTTCTAGCTAAATTAACCAACTTTCGCTGCATTAATCAGCCTAACATCATAATTCTGATTAGCTACTTCAGATTAAGCATTAAGAACAACCTAAATAAAGAACTAGCAGATATGAATCCCTACAGATTGATTTAAACTATAGTTCCATGAAATCCCTAATGAGAATCATTCAACCTAACAGGTAAACTACTCAGACATGTTCATCGAGACAGAAAATATCATAAGTAGAAAACCAAATATCATTAAACAGAATAATCAACAGGGGTTCGAAATCAAGTCTCTTTCGAGAACAAGATCGGCCCCTAAGGCTCTCTGAAATAAAATAAAACTTAAGAAAAGCGTAGCCTAAACAATGGCTTAAAAACTCTTATATAATGGTCTAAAGTCGGCTGGGGCTTCTTTGTAATTATGGAAACTTCTGGGCAAACTTGCAATATCCAATTCTTCTCATTAAACCGTCGTCTTGGCCCATATCGCATATGCAACGATCGACGCCACAAGTGTGTCGATCGATGCAGCTCTGAAATATCGACAGTGAAGTCTATCTCTCGGCCAAATACTCCAAATAGCTCCAGAAAGTGCTATAATCACCAAATATGCTCCAAATGTGCTTGTACCTAATAAACACCTGAAAAGACTCTAAAACATAGTAAAAGACTCGATAAATGACACATATACCATGGTTAAAATCCCTAAAATCCTCGGTATATCACCAGTATTATATGATCCTATAGGGTCACACACCTAAGCAAACTGGAAGCATGAAAGTGGGAATGATCATTATGGTAAAGATCATACTTATGTGTATTGGATACACATTTACATAGAGTTTTACAATGTGTGTGTCGATCGATGCATGAGTGCGTCGATCGATACAGGCTTTTCGTGGAGGTGTGTCGATCGACATATTAAGTGTGTCGATCGTTGCATATCGGGTTTCGAAACTGATGTTTCGGATTGATGACGCAACCGAGTCGGATTGGTCTGACGGTTTATGATGTCATTTACAGGTCGATATATAAAGTCTTATATGGTCGACCTGAACCCTAGCCGTCTTCTCTTCTCTCTGACAGAAAAGCAGAAAAAGCAGAAACTCTTAGAACCCACAGATTCGGCACTAGCATCCCGTTTCCAGCGAGCGTGCGTGTGTACGTGGTAGAGGCGAGGAACTTGTGTCGCTACTGATCTCGTTCACCATTCATTCCGCTGCCAGTAACAAGGTAAGAACGAGGTTGGTGATTCAATATATCAAACCCTAGATCCTAGGAGATCCAACAGTGGTATCAGAGCGTTGTTAGGGTTTAGCTATTGAATCTGATGCAATTAATTCGAAAACTGAGTTTGTTGAATTGATTATTGCTTGTGAAAATCGTGTTTTCAAGTGTTAATCTCAGATTAAAGCATCTGTTGAAAATTCGATACCTGTGTTCTCGCAGTGTGTCGATCGACACAAAGCGTGTGTCGATCGAAGCAGAGCGAAAACACGTAAATAATTTTAGGGTTTGTCGCAGCGTGTCGATCGGTGCAAAGCGTGCATCGATCGACACAGAGCGAAAACTCGTAAAATCTTTTGGGTTGTTCGCAAAGCGTCGATCGACACTAAGCTTGTGTCGACCGTTGCATCGCGAAAACTCGCACTGTATCGATCGACGCACTGGGTGCATCGATCGATTCAGTTGGTTGGTTTCGGTTGTTTTGAATGAACCGGAAACCAATTTAATTGTGGTTAAGATGTGTCGATCGATGCAAAAGATGTGTCGATCGACACACAACTCGCAGACTCAGGGGTTGGACTTCTAGTTGCGAATACCAAATCAAAATGAACCTTAACTTAATAAAACTAAATGTTTTAGTTGAATTAATAACTTCTTGGATGTGTATTGGATATACAGCAAGATAAAATAGTTCCTTTCCTCAACTAAATATCAAGTGATCTTGATGTCTTGCCCGATCTTGTCTACTGTCAAGACTCGTGTCGTTTGCTGGATAATCTTGGAGTCCTCGGTATCCACTGCAACGTGAGTAAGGCAGGTGATCATTGACAGACTTGCAGTGCAACTGTCAGTGATCACAAGACAGAAAATGGATTGGTTTTACTTGACTGGGCTGTCAAAAGTTCTGGGCCCAGAGACATCAGAGTGGATTGGACATAGTTTGTCTTATCCACGACCAAGAGTTGTACTGAGTACAATTAGCAATGATTTGCTTACCTATATAGCTAAAGTTTGAGTAACGGCGAGTCGCCCACTCGAATTTTAGTAATCTGAGGATCTTGGCTCATTGTATTCATCCGAGGAAACATAGTTTTGAATACAATACGAGTTTTCTTATTAGATAAGAATTCTCATTTCTTGAGCATTATAACTAAAATCTACCTCTTTTGAATTACATCTATGTCTGTCTCAAATCACATTAACACTTTCTCACTAAGATCCGTCATTGAGAAGGACAAGTTAAATGGATCTAATTTCTTGGAATGGTATCGGAACCTGAGAATAGTTCTCAGGCAGGAGAACAAGGAATATGTCCTTGAAAGAGTTCTCACCGAGAGGCCACGTTCCAATGCCCCGCGGACAGAAAAGAATGCTTGGGATAAGCATTCAGCTGATGTCAAAGATGTTAATTGTCTAATGCTGGTGTCTATGAACTCTGAGCTGCAGAAGCAATATGAGAACGTGATGTCACCCATTGAGATGATTAACAACCTGAAAGCTTTGTTTCAGGAGCAAGCTCGCACAGAGAGATACCAGACGGTTAAATCTCTCATGGATTGCAAGGTGGCTAAGGACAGTCCAGTAAGTCCTCATGTCCTTAAAATGATGGGTTACATTGATAACCTGGGGAAACTGGACTGTGCTATTAGCCAGGAGCTAGCCACTGACATGATTCTGCAGTCTTTGCCGTAGTGTTTTGATCAGTTCATCATGAACTACAACATGCAAAACATGACTAAGACATTGACTGAGTTGCACGGCATGCTGAAGACAGCAGAGCCGAATCTCAAGAAGGCAACTCCCAGTGTACTGATGGTACAAGGGGGTAAAAGGTTTAAGAAACCTAAGAAGGATAAGGGAAAGGCCCAAGTTGTCCAGACTGAAGGTCAGGACAAGCCCAAGCCGAAGCCCAAATCCGGGCCTTCTCCTGAGGATAAATGCAACTACTGCAAGCAGTTAAGGCATTGGAAGAGAGACTGCAAGAAGTTCATGGAAGATTACAAGAAGCTGAAGAAGACGTATGATGCGTCTGACTCAGGTATTTATGTTATCGAACTTAATGTTATGTCTTCTAGTCCTACTTCGTGGGTATTGGATACCGGCTGCGGTGATCATATTTGTACTGATGTGCATGCACTAAGAAACAGTAGGACGCTGAAGAAAGGACAAGTGGAGCTACGGGTCGGGAATGGAGCTAAGGTTGCTGCACTGGCCGTAGGCACCTACGAGTTGTCCTTACCATCGGGCATGGTTTTAATTTTAAATAATTGCTACTTTGTACCTGCGATAAGCAAAAACATAATTTCAGTTTCCATTTTGGATTTGGAAGTTTTTGATTTTGCTGTTAAGAATAAAGTTTGTTCTTTTAATCGTGATGGTACGTTTTATGGTAGCGCCCCATTAGATAATGGGTTATATGTTTTAAACCAAGAAATGCCTGTCTTTAACATAAATACAAAGCGGTTTAAGTCCAATGACGAAAACCCGACTTTCTTATGGTATTGTCGTTTGGGCCACATAAATGAGAAACGCATCCAAAGGCTCCATAGACATGGGCTTCTGGGCTCATTTGATTTTGAATCATGTGAGAAATGCGAATCTTGTTTGATAGGCAAAATGGCTAGAGTCCCTTTCAACAAACCAAATGAAAGGGCCAGTGACTTATTTGGCCTTGTTCATACTGATGTATGTGGGCCGATGAGTACTGTTGCCAGAGGAAATTACAAGTACTTCATTACCTTCACTGATGATTTCAGTAGGTATGGCTATGTCTATTTGATGAGACACAAGTCATAATCCTTTGATAGATTCACGGAATTCAAGAATGAAGTACATAATCAACTTGGCAAAAGTATCAAAGTTCTGTGATCGGATCGCGGAGGAGAATACTTGAGTCAAGAATTCAGTGACTATCTGAGCGAGTGTGGAATTGTTTCACAACTCACTCCTCCTGGAACACCCCAATGGAATGAGGTGTCGGAGAGGAGGAATCGAACCTTATTGGATATGGTTCGGTCTATGATGAGTCATTCAAATCTTCCATTATCCTTTTGGGGATACGCTCTAGAAACATCTGCGTTTACACTAAATAGGGTACCATCTAAATCAGTGGAAAAGACACCACATGAAATGTGGACTGGGAATGTTCCTAGTCTGTCTTTCCTGAGGATTTGGGGTTGTGAAGCTTATGTCAAACGTTTAATCTCTGACAAGCTTGCACCCAAGTCAGATAAATGCTACTTCGTTGGTTATCCTAGGGAAAACAAGGCATACTACTTTTACAACAAATCTGAGAACAAAGTATTTGTTGCTCGGGACTGTTCTTTTCTTGAGAGGGAGTTTCTCTCTAAGAAAAACAGTGGGAGTAAAGTACATCTTGAAGAAATTCGAGATGGACAAGAGATTTCTCAACCTGCTGAGGAAGAGCAGCAGTTGGATCCACAAAGTTCTGTGGAACCGGCGCCTATGGAGCCTGAAGTTCGCAGATCCGGAAGGATCCGTCACGAACCCGAGAGATACTATGGATTTCTCGTGACCGCTTCAAATGATCTGATGATCATTGATAGTGACGAGCCAGCGACCTTCGCAGAAGCAATGATGGGCCCGGACTCCGAAAAGTGGCTTGGAGCCTCTAAGTCCGAAATGGGATCCATGTCAGAAAACCAAGTATGGTCCTTGGTCGATTTACCTAATGGTGAAAAAGCCATTGAGTGTAAATGGATCTTCAAGAAGAAGATTGACGTGGATGGCAATGTACAGATTTACATAGCGAGGTTGGTGGCTAAAGGTTTCAAGCAAATTCATGGTATTGACTATGATGAAACCTATTCCCCAGTCGCAATGCTTAATCCATTCGGATTCTTCTAGCAATTGCTGCTTATTATGACTATGAGATTTGGCAAATGGATGTTAAAACAGCATTCCTGAATGGTATTCTGGAAGAGGATGTGTATATGACACAACCTGAAGGTTTTGTCGATCCTAAGAACGCTGGGAAGGTATGCAAGCTTCATAAATCCATTTATGGATTGAAGCAAGCATCACGGAGTTGGAATCTTCGTTTTGATGAATCAGTTAAACAATTTGGTTTCATCAAGAACGAAGAGGAACCATGTGTTTACAAGAAGACTAGTGGGAGCAAAATTGCGTTTCTCGTACTGTATGTCGATGACATACTCCTCCTCGGTAATGACGTTCCGTTGCTTCAGTCTGTCAAGACTTGGCTCGGAAGTTGTTTTTCCATGAAAGACATGGGAGAAGCCGCGTACATTCTTGGAATCAGAATCTACAGAGATAGAATGAACATGCTGATTGGATTGTGCCAGGACACTTATATTGATAAGGTACTGCACAGATTCAGGATGCATGACTCCAAGAAGGGCTTCATACCGATGTCTCATGGCACCAGTCTCAGCAAGAAGCAGTGTCCGGCGACACATGATGAGCGAGAACGCATGAATAGGATTCCTTATGCTTCTGCAATAGAATCTATTATGTATGCCATGCTCTGCACTCGTCCAGATGTAGCTTACGCGTTAAGCATGACGAGTAGATACCAATCTGATCCAGGTGAAGTTCACTGGACAGCTGTCAAGAATATTCTCAAGTATTTGAGACATACTAAGGATAAATTCCTGGTGTATGGAGGAAGTGAAGAACTTGTGGTGAATGGATTCACCGATGCGAGTTTTCAGACAGACAGAGACGATTTCCGATCAAAATCTGGATATGTCTTCTGTCTAAATGGCGGTGCAGTGAGCTGGAAGAGCTCTAAGCAGAATACCGTAGCTGATTCCACAACGGAAGCTGAATATGTTGCTGCTTCAGAAGCGGCAAAGGAAGCTGTTTGGATCAAGAAGTTCATGACTGAACTTGGTGTGGTTCCTAGTATCTTGGAGCCAGTGGCTTTGTTTTGCGATAACAACGGAGCCATTGCTCAGGCAAAAGAACCAAGGTCACACCAGAAGTCCAAACACGTGGAGAGGAGATATCACCTGATTTGAGATATCGTCAATAGAGGTGATGTGAAGATCAGCCGAGTTCCGACAGACGAGAATGTCGCTGATCCTCTAACTAAGTCACTCCCAAGACCTAAGCATGAGAGTCATACGACTGCTGTAGGAATTAGAGATCTTAAGATGTAATCTTGATTCTAGTGGGAGTTTTAGTTTTATTTTAGTTATAATAAGATGCTCTTGTAAACATTCTTTTAGAAGTGTTTAATGAAATTTGATTTCAGCATTATTTATTGTGATCTAAATAATGGTCCCAAAATAAGTTTATGACATATTATAGGTCATCAAGTTGAGGACTTGATCATGAAACCCTATAAGTTAATAAATTATGTTTTGTCTCTAGTCGAGGTTGTAGAATTGGGACACTGTCAACAGTTAGAGACTAGATTGTGAGGTGACTGTTGGCTAAGTTTCATGGAGCCAATGATATGATTATCGCAGTCAGTCACATAGATATATGTTAGTGAACATATGATCGGACATGACCCGTTAATGAGAAGTCTACAAGATAGTTATATCTGTGTCATAAGAGGTTCTCATTACGACTATAGAGTATAGTCCTTAGACCTGAGTTCATCATGCTTTCTTGCATATGAATTGGTACACTTTGACTTTGTCAAACGTCGACCCGTAACTGGCGACTATAACGGCACTGTTCAAGTATATCATGAAGTGTGCGTTGAAACAGGGATGGAACAAGATGGGATTTGTCCCTCCTGTATAACGGGAGATAATTATCTCAGGGCCTATCGAAGATTGAATACTGAGAGAATGTATGGCCGCACTCAAACGAACTGTAGTTCAGTTGTTTGTAATGTTCAGTATGAGATCAGGAGTTCGATAAACACGATGTTGGCTTAATAAGGATGACACCAATCTTACCTTATGCCAAATCGAGATACAGAGACAAAAGGATTATAGGAATTGATGATTCCAGTACAAGTGGGAGATTGTTGGGATAGTGTCCTGAAATCACACTTGTACTCACTCCTGATGATAGTTGTGTGTCGAGATCAGACATTCGTATAATACTAGGCGGTTGCAATGTTTTGCTAGAAGCCTCTTGCAGTCTGTAAGTTGTAGACTTACTGCCAGTATTATATGATCCTATAGGGTCACACACCTAAGCAAACTGGAAGCATGAAAGTGGGAATGATCATTATGGTAATGATCATACTTATGTGTATTGGATACACATTTACATAGAGTTTTACAATGTGTGTGTCGATCGATGCATGAGTGCGTCGATCAATGCAGGCTTTTCGTGGAGGTGTGTCGATCGTTGCATATCGGGTTTCGAAACTGATGTTTCGGATTGATGACGCAACCGAGTCGGATTGGTCTGACGGTTTATGATGTCATTTACAGGTCGATATATAAAGTCTTATATGGTCGACCTGAACCCTAGCCGTCTTCTCTTCTCTCTGACAGAAAAGCAGAAAAAGCAGAAACTCTTAGAACCCACAGATTCGGCACTAGCATCCCGTTTCCTGCGAGCGTGCATGTGTACGTGGTAGAGGCGAGGCACTTGTGTCGCTACTGATCTCGTTCACCATTCATTCTGCTGCCAGTAACAAGGTAAGAACGAGGTTGGTGATTCAATATATCAAACCCTAGATCCTAGGAGATCCAACACAACGAGCAGTCAGTGAGATCAAGTTTCTCAAGAGATTTCATGTTGATGTTGATGGGAAGGGTTTTCAGATTTGAGCAACTTCTCAGACAAACTTCTCAGACAAACAGCCTTGAGTTTAGTCATGTTTCCAATAGAAGAAGGGAGCTCCAATAGACTTGAGCAATTGTCGAGAGCCAGTATCTCGAGATTAGTCAGATTTCCAATAGAAAAAGGGAGGTCCACAATACTTGAGCATTCTGTGAGACGCAATTTCAGGAGATTAGTCATATTTCCAATAGAAGAAGGGAGTTCCAATAGACTTGAACATCCGTTGAGACACAACCACCGGAGATCAGCCATATTTCCAATAGAAGAGGGGAGTCCTACTAGACTCGAACAACAACCAAGATTCAATTCTTGGAGATTAGTGGCAGTTGAGAGATCAGGAAGCTCCTTCATATTTTTGGAATAACTCAAATCAATCCACTTGAGATTTCTAATCGTCTGTACAAAAAAACAAACACATCACAGAAAAGACGTTGATACTTTTCATGCAACAAATTTCATTGCCAATAAATTCAATAACAAAAAGGTACGTTAAGATCACTTTTTTCTTTTCTTTTCAGCTAAACCATATTGTATAAGAAGACGAATTATAGATTCGACTAAAACTAAAGTCTTATAAATATTTTTACCTTTGTGACAAAAAAAAAAATATATTTTTACTTACTTTATTTCCTTCCCACAGTTTTTCAAGGTTGCTACCACGCATGTTTATTTCCATCAGGAACTCGGGATTAAAATTAGAAGGCAGACAATTCATCGGAAAACATTCTCAATGCAGTAATCTAAGTTTTGGAGGTAGATAATTCAGATTTTCTACGAGAGCATCACTTATCTTCAGTCTTAAAAACTGGACATTAGACATGTTTTCAAAGGCTCCGCCACTTATCTCCAACTCCTTCTCCTCCAAATCTCTGCATATAACACTTCGACTACCCTGAAAAAAAGAACCCAGAGATACCATGAAAATTTGTTATCAAATTTTGTACGGACAAACGCAGTGAACTGCTAATTAATGTGAAAACTTACAACTGAATCATTACATAGTACTTGGCATGTATCTCTATCATCAACCAGAAACTGACGCTGCCCAGGTTCATGGATGGATTGTTTACGAACAATTTCTCTACCAAAACTTACTAGCAAATCATGCATCTCTATAGATCCCCACTTGTTGATAGATATGATAGATTTCTCTGCTAAAACACGAAGACGACCTTTTAAATGAGAGAATTTCTCTGCAAGATACTCTTCCACTTTCTCAATCTGTTCACCATTAAAAAAACAGGCTATATAAAGAAATAAAGCTTGATCTTCATCGCACAGGACATCATAACTGCACTTTAAAATACTTTCTATATCTCCATCAAGTCTAGTTCTTAACTTTTGTAGTTCCTCTTCCCACTCCTCCTTCTTGGACAATCCTTTGAAATAAGATCCCATAACCCTTAGTCCTAGAGGGAGTCTACCGGCAAGTTTGGTTACTTCCCAAGCAAGGTTCTCAAAACCATCATATGGATACTTTTGACCAAAAGCATACATGCAGAAAATTTCAAGAGCCTCATCGTCAGGTGGAAAACCTACCTCGTAAATATGGTTTATCCCATGTGCATTTAAAAGCTTTTTATCTTGTGTTGTGATGATAATCCGACTTCCAGGACCAAACCACCTAGTTTCTTTCGCCATGGCATCTAAATGCACCAAATGGTCCACATCATCAAGAACGACAAGCACCCTCTTGTCTTTTAACCTGTCTTGTGCAACGCCTAAATGATGAATCTTGATATCCTCCTGGTTGATTATTTGAGACAAGAACTCTTTATGTAATTGCAGTTTCTGGCTGTATTCATCAAAACAAGGTCTTGGGTAGCGTCTTTTGATATTTTCCATGAAGACACTAAGTTGGAACTCGTGAGAATGTTGGCTAAATAGAAATCTGGCGATAGTGCTCTTACCAATTCCAGAAGGACCCCAAATTCCTATCATCCTCACTTCATTGGAACCTAAGAGTAAGAACGGCTCCATCTTTTCCATATGAGCTCTCAAGCCAACAAAACCGTCGAAATCACTTGATGGCACATAATTAGTTAGCTCATTTGAAACGTCAGTGGCGATTCTTTCGACCATGGATGCTTCATTATCCCTAACAAGGGGAAAGATGAATACATCAATTAAATAGTATGAAAATATACAACACGTAATCAAAAATATATTTGGTAAAGATATACGAGAAAAATGCAAATAATACATGAACTATTTATTTTGGCCGACAAATATCTGAACTATAGGAATGGCCAAAAAATATCTGATTTTTATTGACTTTTCCAAAAATTAACAAACTTGTGGTTAGCTCTGCCAAAACAACACACCGTTATATGATCTAACGGATTCAGTAGATGGCGTTGACTGTACCGTTTACTATGCCGTTAAAACGAAAGGACGTTGTATTGTCTAAATGAAAAAATTGTCAAACAATACATAAACTACTAAGCTGATAAAAAATACTTGAACTTTGTTGACTTTGTGAATAAACATCAAATTTCTTGTTGACTCATCCAAATTAACCCACCGTTATCTCATCTAATATAGTAGTTAGATGACGTTTACTATGAAATTTACTCCGACATTAAGGACATCACTCCGGCCCAAACCGAAGCCCATCTTATCTCTGCATTATCAACTGGAAAACGACCGCGTATTGAAGAGGACGTGTCCGATATTTTAGTCAACCGTCGAGCTGATTTAGTCAAAGCGGATAACTTTGAGATCGGCTCAACAGTCCGGAGATTGTGAAGATCATTCTTTGAAGCATCTTGTGATGTTTGAGCCCAATATTTCTGATCGTCGAAGGGCTAGAACCTCAAAGATCAGATGATATTTATTCACAAAGTCAATAAAACTTCAGGTATTTTTTGGTCAGCTTAGTAGTTCAAATATTATTTTGCCAAATTTACAAAGTTCAGGAATTATTTGGCAATTTTCTCATTTAGACAATACGACGTCATTTCGTTTTAACGGCACAGTCAACACCATCTAATAATTATATAGATAAGCTAACGGTGTGTCATTTTGGCCGAGTAAACCACAAGTTTGTTGATTTTTGGAAAAGTCAATAAAAGATAAAAGTATTTTTTGGTCTTCCCTATAGTTCATGTATAGGTATTATTTGGCATTTTTTCCAAAAATATATTCAAATTTGAAGAGTATTTTTCATAATTTTGAATTTTGTATAAATAACTAGGAAATGAATAAAGAACCTTTTCGAAATGAATATATTTTTTGTGAAGAAATGGAGTGACTAATGACGGTAAGATGAATGTGTTAATTAATTAAAATAAAATAAATAAAATTGAAAGGTATTTTGAAAATAAATTATATAAAATGTATAAATATTATTTAAAATAATTGTAAAAAATTAGTAATTAAAAATAAATTTCAAAAAAGAATCCTTTTTGTTTCTCTTAAACTTTTTGGATAATATCAGAAAGCGGTTCGTCAACTTTAGTTTATTTCATATTGGCCGTAATAATAATGTTTGTGCCGACACCCTTTCTAAAAGGACAAGAGCACATATCCGTTTATTTATCTTTGTAAGTAAAATCTGTCAGATTTCAGTATTTCATTAAAAAAAAAACTGAATTGTCTGCCCAAATTTGATTTAATAAAAATGATGTTGTTAACAAAAGAATTTTGAATGAATGAATGAAGAGAAAAACATGTCTAAATTTAGATTTTCATCCTAATTGATGTAAATCTTGAAGAATATCATATTGCTTCATATTTTTCCAATCTAAATAGGTCACCAATTGAACCCAAAATTAGGCCAATATATCTATCTATCTTAAACTAAAAAACTTTCGCATTTTGTTTTCTAAAATTATCACCAAAATCCTAAAATATCAAAATGACTCAATTTTCTTACGTTGAGAAATTTTGTAGGAGAGACACTTAGTAAATTTGTATGGACTTTTCGTAAACCTAAACTCTGTGATATTTTTAAAACCATTTCTCAAATCATTTTATATCGGAAACTAAAAATTAGTTTTATTGTTTTAGTAGTTGAGTATTTCTTTATACATTATATTTTGGATATGTTTGAACGACTAAGAGCAATTAAAATTGAGAAGACAAACCAGTTGCTTGAATGGTAACCAGCGATTGTGGCCACCTTCTCCAAAGCTTGTTTCCATCTTTCAATGTCCTCCTTACTTTTACCCGCACAAGTTTTTCTGAAAACCTTCCCAAAATCTCCGGCCAGTTTCCTTACAATATCAGATGGATCCACTTTATAGAAAACGGCCATCACAGTTTGACCCAGCTCTTTTTTGCACTTCATAATCTCCACCAGCTCGTCAAGACACCACTTTGAAGAAGCGTAGTTCCTCGAAAGCAAGATGATGGCGATCTTAGATCCTCTAATTAATGGGATACGAATATACTTATGAGATAACAATGTACTTAGCTGGATATAGTTAAGATTTAGTATCCTATATAATATTCTCTCCTAGATTGTAGGACGTGATAATCTTGACATTGTTGTATAAATACTTGGCTTAATGCCTAATAAAGATCATCTCGATTCCAGCTACTTTGGCATGGTATCAGACCAAAGATCCTAAAAGACCTAAAAACACAAAATTTTCTCTAAATTTCTGACCTAGCCGCACGAGTCAAGATGACTGAAACTGCGGTATCGAAGAGTGATGCATTGATGTCGCCATATTACCTCCACCCATCGGAGAATACGGGGCAAGCACTCACTCCGATCCTCTTGAATGGATCAAACTATGGAAGGTGGTCGAAGCTTATGATGAATTCGCTTCGAACCAAACGAAAATTGGGTTTCGTTGACGGATCTCTAAAACGTCCTGTTAACAAACCTGAAGAAGAAGAACGATGGGATATGGTGAATGCTATGGTGATTGGGTGGATCTATAGCAGTGTTGAACCGAAGCTTAGACCATCCATATCTCTGGTGAATACTGCAAAGGCGATGTGGGCGAGTATTCAACGTTTGTTCTCTGTTAGTGATGATACAAAAATTCATCAATTACACGCCGACATCAGCTCGTGCAAACATAACGGTGAATCAGTAGAAGTCTATTTCAGCAGATTGACGGTGCTATGGGATGACTTGGCTGATTACGAGAAAGGGTTCTCGTGTTGTTGTGGAAGTGCAGAATGCGCTTTAATGGTCAAATATGAAACCATGAAAGAGAAGCTTCGGGTTCATCAGTTCTTAATGGGACTTGATAATTCGAGGTTTGGAACGACAAGATCAAATCTCCTTAGTCGCCAATCTGATTTGAATCTCGCCATGGTTTACTCGCAAATCATTCAAGAAGAACGTCATTTGAATGCAATGAAAGTCTCTGAAAATAAGATTCCGGTGGTCGGATTCTCAGCGATGTCGTCATCTTCTTCGGCTCAAAACAATGGATCGGGTCTTGCAGGACAAAGCAATCATTCTCGCTTTGTCAAATCTACAACCGTGTGCTCTCATTGTGGAAAACAGGGATATGATGCGTCGAACTGTTTTCAGGTGATAGGATTCCCAGATTGGTGGGACAAGAACAATACCAGTGGACGAGGTTCTGGTCGAGGAAGGGGACGAGGGTCTGAAAGCAATGGTCGAGGACGAGGAGGACGTGGATCGGGAGCTCGTGCATCAAATGTACAGCTCGGGGAAGCGTCTTCTTCCGATAATTCACTGTCTCATCAGACTCAATCCGGCATTCCAAGTTTTACATCTGAACAATGGGCATCTTTGGCTCAGTTTGTTAACAATCAACACAAGGGTCCCAATTCCTCTGACAAACTTACTGGTATGAAAGAAAAACTACTTTTATTTGGTAAGAATCGACGTTATGATATCATAATTGATTCTGGTGCTTCGCACCATATGACGGGAGATCTTACTCTTTTGACTGATATTGAAACGATTGCTCCTTGTCCGATTAAACTACCCAATGGGCAGATCACTTGGGCAACTAGCTCCGGCAGTTTAAACCTTGGAGGACATCTTACTTTGAGACAAGTCTTTTATGCTCCGAATCTTTCGATTACACTGATTTCTGTTGCGCAATTATTACGAGATGTGGCTGGATTTGTTTTGTTTACTAAACAGTTTTGTGTGATACAGGACCTAACTTCGAAGACTTTGATTGGTGCGGGTAGAGAACGTGACGGGGTTTATCATTACGATGGAGCTATTCAAGTTAAGGCTGGTCATGCGAGCAACGTGAATGGTCGAGATCTGTGGCATCGTCGTATGGGACACCCGTCCTCTCAAGTTCTTTCAGTTTTAGCGTCTCTTTGTGGTTTTACTATTGGTACTGGTGTTTCTGAAAAATCGTGTGGGATTTGTCATCGAGCTAAACAAACTCGTGATGTGTTTTCTTTAAGTTCTAATAAAGCCGTTGATTCATTTAATCTTATACACTGCGATTTGTGGGGGCTTTATAAAGAACCCTCAACATCTGGCGCACGATATTTTCTGACCATTGTCGATGATTTTACGCGAGCTGTCTAGACGATTCTTGTTTTGGAAAAGTCGGATGCATCTGAGGCCTTAAAAACATTTTGCGCCTTCGTTGAACGACAGTTCCAGAAACAAGTCAAAACCGTGAGAAGCGATAATGGTTCCGAGTTTCTTTGTCTTAGAAAGTTCTTTGCGGACAAAGGAATCTCACATCAAACTTCTTGTGTTGAGTCTCCTCAACAGAATGGTAGAGTTGAACGAAAGCATCGTCACATCCTCAACGTGGCTAGAGCTCTTCTGTTTCAAGGGAATTTGCCAAAGAAGTTTTGGGGAGAAAGTATACTTGCGGCTTCATATCTTATAAATCGAACACCATCGAAGATTCTTCAGAATAAAACTCCATATGAACTACTCTATGGCGAGACACCTACCTACACCAACATACGAGTATTCGGAACACTTTGTTATGCTCGTAGAATCGACCGTGGGAAAGACAAGTTTGATGATCGGAGCTCCAAGTGTGTGTTTCTTAGATATCCAATGGGCAAGAAGGGATGGCTTGTACATGATTTGGTACGACAAAAATCGTTTGTGTCTCGAGACGTTATTTTCCATGAAGACAAATTTCCTTATCAATTGCTCGACGAGGATGCTACACCACCGGCTGTCTCGGCTCCTCACCCATCTATCTACGATGATGACTTATCTGTACTTTCACCAGTTGAACAAATCCCATCTTCAGGGGGAGCAGGTACAGATTATGCTCCAGAGAATTCGGGACCGATGGATTCTCCTCTCTTGATCTCATTATCGTTGAATGGTGTGATTCCCTTTCTTTGAAACTCCTTTTGAATGTGACTGAGAAAATCTATGCAGACATCTTCCCCGCGGAAGCTCGGAAAGGCATCGTGTATCCAGATGTGAGAGGAAGAAGATGATGAAGATGGAAGTGGTGATGAAGTAGACAAAGAAGAAGAATTGAATTCTTTGTTTTCTTGATGGGATATGAGTTTTCGAAAAGTCAAGAAGAAGCCTATTGCAGCAGCAACAAAGGCAAGGGAAAAAGAAGAATCCATTTGTGTGATGGAGAAAGGATCAATGAGATTTCTGAAGATATTTGTGGAGCAAGAGTGAAACAAATAATGAGTTTTTTTTTATGTTTGTCAAAAAAAGAGATGTCTAGTGGAAAACTTCTCACCGACAAAAACCACTCTCTTTATTTATGATCCTTACATTGGGAACAATCCGGTGTGGCCTTCCTACTCTAAGAAGGTAACAGAAAGGAAGTGCAAAGACAATTTCAAGGAAGCAGTGATAAGAATGATCAATATCTCTACATCAGAATTAATGAGTTCACACAGTGTGAATCACACTTGAAGTTTTACAGCAAAGAGATCAATCTTCTCTAGAAGCTTCATCTTTCAAATAAATTTTTCTTTTTGAAAAAAAAAAATTTGAAACAAATCATGAAAGTATATATATTTTTTTTTTGGGGTCAACTATAGTTCCATATATTATGTTATATTATATATTTAAACTAGCAGAAACAGTTTCAAGGAAGTAGTGATCAAAATCAATGCCATCCTACTTGAAATTTCACAGCGAAATGGTAATTTGGAAGCTTCATCCTCGGCTTCAACTCCGTTGTCAAAGAAATTAGGACTGAAAAAGTATTTGTAATATCCATCCCTTCGATATGATTAAGAAAAGTTCAGATAATTTTAAGTTCTGCGAATCAAAACAAATATTAAAATTCAGTATTAGTTAAAAGCACAATAAATCAAAAGATAAAAGTTTGAACCTATCCAAAAAATACAAATGCGTATATATTTATTAGGTATATCTACTTATTAGATACCGTTTTATATTTATTAGATACATATAAGAAATAGATATCAGTTAATTATCAGACTAATAAATTTTAAAATTAAGAGAGAATGTTAAGAGTGAAATTTTACATGAATATTGCATTTTATTCTTAGTTAATTTTATTTTTCACAATTTCTCAAATATTAAAATTTTGAAATAAATGAATGGATCAGTTATCTACTTATCTTGTCAGATATCCAGATTTTCACCTCACTACTTTTACGACTATGCTACCGTGGATAAGAGCATTTTCATTATGGGGCTCTCACAAAAATATTTAGATATAAAAATTAATAAAATAAGAAATAATAATATTTAAATATGAGAGTTTCTGAAAAAATAGAGAGAGTCTCATTTGAGAGACTTTGAGAAATTTTCTCAATTGTTTTTTGAAAATTCTCAAATTTAAATATTAGTATTTTTATTATTTTTTAATTTTTTTGATTGAAAAATTCAAACCTTGATGTGGATGCTCTAAAGATCTGAAAATATGTTGATAATCATTGATTCGAAGAAGAAAACAACAACTTAAGTTGGCACTGAAACAGTTTGCTAAAAAAAACAACTTACAGTAACGTCAAGCCCAAGACATACAAGTCTCATGGCCGGCGTAAATAGCGAACCGGCCCAAAATCAGTAACTTATATGATCCAGCAATAACAATTTCAAGAGAATCGATGCTTCGTCCATTAGATCACCAGTCGTAGAAATCAAGACATTATACACGAATTAGGTCGAGGCCAATTCGGAATAACCTACACTTGCAAAGAGAATTCAACGGGAAACACGTACGCCTGCAAATCGATACTCAAGAGGAAGCTAACGAGAAAGCAAGGCAGAGACGATGTGAAGAAATATATTCAGATAATGCAGCATTTTCAGGGCCGGCTCAATAGTTTCGGGGCCCTTGAGCACAAAAAAAAATTTTAGGGGCCCATAACCAATTTTTTTAAGAAATTAAAAAAAAAGTTTTAAAAACAGTCAGATTATAAATGGCCCAAAACTATGGTTAAGGCCCATAACCAAAGTGTTTTTGGGACTTTTAAAAAAAAATCGAAATCCTAAAAGAAATTTTATTTAAAAATAAAATTTATAAGTTATTTTAATAAAAATGATGTTACAAAAATAAAAGTATATATCTAAAAAATTTTAATTACTGAAAAAAAAAAATTTGGACCCTTTTAATCATGGGCCCCGGGGAGGTCGCACTCCCGGCCCACCTATCTAAGCCGGCACTGAGCATTTCAGATCGATTGAAACTTACGAAGATAGACAGTCAACACATCTTGTGATGGAATTGTGTGGTGGGAGTCGATTGTTGGATATGATCAGGGGCCTTACTCAAGAGAGAACAACTACTTGTTTTATTAGATCGATTCTGAATGTTCTGCAGATTTGCCATTTCATGGGAATTTCTTCTATAAATATGACTGTGAGCACTGTACATTAATGTAACTTTTTGGAATTGTAACCCGAGCTCGTCTATTAGCAAGCTCGGACCTCTTACTTAAATACAAACACGCTAATCTCTCAACGGCTTTCCACTTACATGTTCGTTCCCGACTTAGTCCGTTCTTTAGAAATATAAACTTTGACCCACAAATTTCTCTGAGTACGTCAGCTCTTCGCCGAGCAAGACGAGCATCTAGCCCTTTGTGACGAACACGGTTATCACATTCTAGTAAAAATAAGGACGCTATGCTAAAACAAACTGACTTTGGATTGTATGTGTTCACTGAAGAAGGTGAGAATGATAAACAAATTCTTCTGGTTATAGTTATAGTTATATATGTAAATGTTTTCGATTACTCAAGATTCTAAGTAATGTTTCAATACAAGGATATATTTTTTTTCAGGGAGTAATGTGTATAAAACTTAAAGCGTCTTATTTCGTTCACTGATAGTTTAGTACATAGTGTGGTAAGCTTCAAAACAGAGGCTTTGCAAGTGTTATGTAAACTTTGGGAATGTGAGTAAATTGAAAACATATTCTACAGTGAAAGTTGACAGAGATCTATTGGAAGTGCTTACTATGCTGCTCCTGAAGTACTAAGACGAAGTTACGGAAAAGAAATCATTATTTGGAGCGCAGTGATTATTCTATACATCTTGTTTTGTGGTGTGCCTCCTTTTTGGGATGGTAATATAAAGCTGAGAAATTATTTCGATTTTCGTTTATCCATTTACTTTCTGTAATTTTATATTGTTTTCTTGTTGCATTCTGCGGCACAAGCTCTTGGTAAAAAGTCCCCTTGGTCTCTTCAAGATTGGTCTACTAACCAAAACATGGAGTGCGGTTTTGTATTTAACTTACTCTGCAATGTTTTATTTATTTATTTAGAACATCCTTGGATCAGAGGCGGAGAAGCCTACGACAAGTCTATTGATAGTGCTGTGTTATCTCGGATGAAGCAATTCCGAGGAATGAACAAGCTTAAGTAGCTAGCTCTTAAGGTAAGGTATAACTACAAACTTCTCTTTGGTAAGTACGCATTCTCTTCTGTTTCACCAACTTATGGTTTTGTTTCTAAGATGTTAAGATTATGATAGCAGTTGTTTGCTTGCTTGATTTCTAAGGCATAGAAGCAAAATGCATCATTATATTATTCACATAAATTAGAGTGACATTTTTACTCAAACCCAACATCACCCAATCTTACACAAATACAGCTAAAAATGCACACCAAGTGGAATTATGTGTTAAAAAGTTAAGAATGAAATGATAATTGTTTTTTTTTTCAGCTTACATTAACATGAAGGAGCCAAGGTAACTTTCTTGAGTAAGTATCCCGCATTCTTTAATCTCCCATTTTTCACTGTTGACTTCGAACTTAAAGACTACCTCGGTGGATTTCACAGTTTCTTCAGTTTCGAATACGACCAGATGCTCCTTTAAAGACAAAGATAATGAGTAGGAAAAATGTGTATAATGCAGTTTGTCCTTGAAGTTATAAGTTATTTGCGCCTGGCTCAAATCACCAGCCTCAACGTCACGTTTATTAACCAGCACGACGCAAGCTTTAAATCTCACGGGTGTAGGAAAATCTGTATCAAATCCATTCAGTTTCATTGACAAGGAGCTCCCGGTGGTTCGGAAAGTGAAATATTGATACGATGCAAAGGGTATACTTCAGGAGGAAGAAGAGAGCAGAGTTGGAGAAAGAGTCAACTGTGGAAGTTGACCACGCTGAGGATTAACAAGGAAAGGAAGGAGCAAAGACTCGGGTGAGAGCAGAGGCTTTGCGACTGAAGAAATAGATATTTCTGAATTATTATCTTTTTCTGTTTACACCTCAAAAAGTACTTTATAGCTGTCGTCACTCTCATTCGGTTACTCATGCTATTTGTGTGTAAAGGTAGAGTCGTGATGAGACCTACAGATACGATCGTCATGAGATCGTATCTACACCTTTAGCAATTCCGTTTGAGCCTTTTATATATATCAATAAAGTGACAGTTATCATTCTCAAAGGTTTTACACTGTTTCTGAGTATTGGAGAGGAAGAACAGAGCTCAGAACTTAACAAATTGGTGCGCTTGTGACGTGGTTTGATCATCGCGATGGATTCTGGTGTTGATTCCGGCGCAACGTCTCCGGAGTACGATGACACGGTGGCGGAGTTAGCGCAGGATTTGCAGTTTTTGAAGGTGGAATGGGGTCGTATGAAGAAATCAACGGAGGGTGCCTCCGATCGTCTGGGTTTCAACGAGAAACGTCTCGCGACGTATGATACCCGCTTTGACGCTTTGGATCGTCGTTTTGATCAGTTGACCCAGATCCTGAATCGGATGGAGGTGCATCAACAAATACCCAAAGCCAACGGTAAAGGGCCTGAACATGAGGAACAACCATTTCAATCGTCGTCTCACAGGTCTCCCGGATCACATTATAATGGGTTTCCGATTCCTCCTCCTGTGTATGAAACTCGCGATAGTCTGTTGAAGAAGATCGAGATGCCAGTTTTTGAAGGGACAAGTCCATTTGGGTGGATCGCTCAGGTAGAACGATACTTCCGTTTTGGTAATATTCAAGGGATCGAGCGTTTGCAGATGGTCTCGCTGAGTCTGAGAGGTCCGGTGCTGAACTGGTTTAACTCGGAGATGGAGAACGATCCGTTTGCTGACTGGCAACAGTTCAAACGAAGGTTGGTGGCTAGATTTCGACAGCGGATTGAGGATGAGCCAGGGAAGAGGCTGTTCTCGATTCAACAGTCAGGTACAATCGCTGAGTATGTAAATGAGTTCGAGGAATTGCGTTCTATCGTTACGGGTGTGGATGAACGCAACTTGGAACACATTTTCTTTAATGGGTTGAAACCGGAAATGCGTGAGGTTATCAAAATGAAGGAACCACAGGGTATTACACAGCACATTGCAGCTGTGATTGGTATGGAGGGTAGTGCGTTTTGTAAGTCTATGGGTGAGGCCGCTAACTCTGAGTCCAAATACAAGAAGCAGTCATATGGACAATCTCGTACTTGGTCTTCTGGCACTGGTTTTGCAGGTCGTACGTTACCAACGGCTGAACGGAGCACACCCAAACCAGAGTTTCAGCGTCCACGGCAACGCTATACTGATGCAGAGCTTGACGCAATGCGTAAAGCTGGAGTTTGTTTCAAATGCAAAGGTCCTTACTCTAAGACTCATGTCTGTCCTAATAAGGCTTTGCAGGTTTTGACAGTGATCAATGGGTATGAGGTAGAGGTGTTGGATGATCAGAGTTGTGACGAGGAAGAAGTGGATGATGGACAAGAGAGGACTATCATGGAGTTATCTTTGAATGCTTTCATGGGAGTTGATACACCAACAACTACCAAGTTACGGGGTAGGGTTGGTACTCGAGACGTGGTGATTATGATTGATAGCGGAGCAACGCATAACTTCATTGCTCCCAAGGTAGTGCAAGAAGCTCAACTCTCACTGTTGACGGGTAGTAAGTTCCATGTGTTGTTGGGCACAGGTGTGATGGTGGATGCATTAGGAGTATGCAAACAAGTCTCCTTCTCTATTCAGGATACGGTTTTCTCTGCTGACTTTGTGTCATTGGAGTTGGGAAATATTGATGTTGTTCTGGGAGTTCAATGGTTACGCAAGTTGGGCAAATGCATGGTAGATTGGGAATCACATGAGTTGGTTTTCACGTATGAAGGGAAATCAGTGACATTACGCGGCGATTCCACTCTTCATCAAAGGTCCTTGTCCTTGCACGCTCTTACTGGTGCTGTGCACTCTCCGGACTATGGGGCAGAGCTGGAGTTGTCTGTTTCTCAGGTTCTTGCCACGCCTGTTCCACACGATCTCGAGGAGGTGTTGCTGCAGTTTGACCAGGTGTTTGGCGTACCAACAGGATTACCGCCAGTCCGTGGTAGAGAACACACAATTACTCTGCAGGCTGGAATAACGTCCATTTCAGTACGTCCGTACCGCTATCCACAGGCCAGTAAAGAGACAATGGAAAACATGGTTGCTGATATGCTTAAGTCTGGCATAATACGGCCAAGTCGCAGCCCGTTCTCCAGTCCAGTGTTGTTGGTTCACAAGAAGGATGGTTCCATCCGGTTTTGTGTCGATTACCGTGCTCTTAACAGAGTCACTATACCGGATAAATACCCTATTCCCATGATCGACCAGCTCCTCGATGAACTGCACGGGGCAGCTGTTTTCACCAAGCTGGATTTGCGTTCTGGATACCACCAGATTCGGATGAAAGAAACTGATATTGACAAGACTGCTTTTCGCACTCATGAAGGACATTACGAATTTCTGGTCATGCCGTTTGGTCTTATGAATGCACCGGCCACATTTCAGAGCCTTATGAATGACATCTTCCGGCCTTACCTTCGGAAGTTTGTGGTGATTTTCTTTGACGACATTTTAATTTATAGCTCTTCCTTGCGAGAGCACGCCAAGCATCTGTCCTTGGTTCTTCAGGTGTTTGTTGATCAGCGTCTATTTGCGAACCGCAAGAAGTGTGTCTTTGGACAAGCCGCGGTCGAGTATCTAGGCCATATCATCTCAGCCGAAGGTGTCGCCACCGACCCATCAAAGACTGCTGCCATGACTAATTGGCCTACGCCTCGTACTGTTAAGGATTTGCGTGGATTCCTCGGTCTCACGGGCTATTATCGCAGGTTCGTAAAAGGTTATGGGGCTATCGCCAAACCTCTCACGGAGCTGTTACGGAAGGATCAATTTGTCTGGTCTGAGCAGGCTCAGCAGGCTTTCTTACGGTTAAAACAGGCGATGGTTGAAGCTCCTGTTTTAACACTACCGGATTTTCAGGAAGTTTTCGTAGTGGAAACTGACGCTTCAGGATTCGGTCTCGGCGCAGTCCTCATGCAGAACAAACGACCCATAGCTTACTTCAGCTACGGGTTAACACCGCGAGAGCAACTAAAGTCCATCTATGAGCGTGAATTGATGGCTATCGTCATGGCTGTTCTCAAATGGAAACATTACTTGACGGGTCGTCGCTTCATTGTTCACACGGATCAAAAGAGCCTCAAGTTTTTGTTGGAACAACGTGAGGTCTCTCTTGAGTATCAACGTTGGTTGTCGCGGTTGTTATGCTTCCAGTTTGATATCTTGTACAAACCTGGAAGTGATAACAAGGCGGCTGATGGCCTTTCCCGCCAGATGCTTCCCGAGAAGGTCCAAGGAAGTAGCCTCTTTCTTTCGCTGAGTGTTCCGTCTGTCATTCAACTGCAAGACATTTATGCAGAGATTGAGCAGGATGAGGACATCCAGAACATTAAGCGGAAGTTACTGGCCAGTGAACCCGTGAAGAAGGGCTTCACTGTCAACGATGGTAGGGTCTGGTATAAACGCCGTCTGGTCATTCCTGCTACGTCCCGTTTTATCCCGTTGTTGTTCAGGGAATATCATGACGGCGTCCGAGGTGGTCACTCGGGAGTTCTCAAAACACTGAAACGTATTCAGACTTCGTTTCACTGGAAAGATATGCGTTTGGCTGTCCAGCAATATGTTGCGCAGTGCGTGGTTTGTCAAACCCATAAGACTTCGACACTCTCTCCAGCCGGTCTACTACAGCCACTACCTATTCCTTCTCAGGTATGGCAACACATTAGCATGGACTTCATCGTGGGTCTTCCGGCTTCTAAGGGTATCAATGTGATTTTCGTCGTGGTTGATCGTCTGAGCAAATACGGCCACTTCCTTGGGATGAAACACCCGTTCACAGCTACGGATGTGGCAGAGGTATTTGTGAATAATGTAGTCAAACTTCACGGTTTTCCGGATTCTATCGTTTCAGACCGGGACTCTGTTTTCCTGAGTTCTTTTTGGAAAGAGAGTTTTCGCTTGACTGGCACACAATTGAGGTACAGCACGGCGTATCACCCCCAAAGCGACGGTCAGACGGAGGTTCTGAACCGCTGTCTTGAGACATATCTCCGTTGTTTCGCTTCGACACATCCGAAAACGTGGGGACGGTTCTTGAGCTGGGCAGAGTACTGGTACAACACCAGTTTCCACACGGCTTTACTAACGACACCCTTCAAAGTCGTGTATGGTCGTGATCCGCCAGCTCTGGTTTCGTTCGAGGATGGTTCTACCAAAAATTTCGATTTGGAACAGCAGCTGCGAGAGCGTGATGCCATGTTAGAAGAACTGAAAATACAGTTGGGCCGTGCTCAGGAAGCAATGAAAAGGTCTGCTGACAAACATCGTCGAGAGGTGGAGTTTGCTGTGGGTACGCAGGTCTTTCTGAAGTTACGACCGTTTCGTCAGCACACTGTGACTCGGCGGCTATGTCAGAAATTGGCAGCTAAGTATTACGGTCCGTTTCCAATTCTGGAACGCATTGGCTCAGTGGCTTACCGTCTTCAGTTGCCTGCGGGGTCTAAGGTCCACCCGGTCTTTCATGTCTCGCAACTGAAGGCAGCAGTCGGGACTAACTTGCAAGCGACACCATTACCGACAGCTTTCTCCTCGACTGGTGAGTTGGTGGTGACACCAGCAGCAGTTAAGGCAACTCGATACACTGACGATGGACAGTTGGAAGTATTGGTGCAATGGCTGGGCTTACCTGATCATGAGTCTTCTTGGGTCAACGGGCTGGATCTCTCTCGACAGTTTCCGGATTTTCAGCTTGAGGACAAGCTGCGTCTCATTGGGCGCGGTATTGATACGATGCAAAGGGTATACTTCAGGAGGAAGAAGAGAGCAGAGTTGGAGAAAGAGTCAACTGTGGAAGTTGACCACGCTGAGGATTAACAAGGAAAGGAAGGAGCAAAGACTCGGGTGAGAGCAGAGGCTTTGCGACTGAAGAAATAGATATTTCTGAATTATTATCTTTTTCTGTTTACACCTCAAAAAGTACTTTATAGCTGTCGTCACTCTCATTCGGTTACTCATGCTATTTGTGTGTAAAGGTAGAGTCGTGATGAGACCTACAGATACGATCGTCATGAGATCGTATCTACACCTTTAGCAATTCCGTTTGAGCCTTTTATATATATCAATAAAGTGACAGTTATCATTCTCAAAGGTTTTACACTGTTTCTGAGTATTGGAGAGGAAGAACAGAGCTCAGAACTTAACAAATATGTAGGCACTTTTTCTCCAGGAAAAGCTGCAAATCTTATTGTCGATGTCTTGATGATGTGGTCTCTTGCTTCTTGATTCAGTTTGAAGCAATTAACAAAGTTGAGCTCAGTAAACTTTGACTTGTAAAAAAGAGCAATCGAGTCTCTCGAGGGACTCACAATTTTCTGCAATTAGGATTTCTAATGAATCTGGAAGCTGTGGGAGCGAAACCAGCTTTGTGCATCCCTTGATTGAAAGTGTGTCTAGACGAGACATTTCCTTGACCCATGGAGCAATTTCTTGTACTCTTGTGTCGCTCAAGTGCAGCTCCGTGATGCAGTCAAAAGCATGCTGGGATTTCCTGAGGTTTTTACAGTATGGCATATGTAAGATATGAAGATGAGACCATGACCTGATTGATGGAGGAATTTCTTCTATTGCAGTTCCATGGAGGTTTAGAACTCTAATGTTTGTGGAAATCTCAGGGAAGCTTTTCAAAGACGAGCAGTCAGTGAGATCAACTTCATCAAGAGATTTCATGTTGATGTTGATCGGAAGGGCCTTTAGCTTTGTGCAATCTTTCAATTGCAACTCTTGCAAATTATGAAGATTTCCAATAGAACAAGGGAGTTCCACAAGACTTGAGCATCCATTGAGATACAAAGTCAGGAGATTCATATTCCCAATTGAAGAGGGGAGCTTCTGTAGACTTGAGCATTTGAAGAGATCCAACTTCTCGAGTTTAGTCAAATTTCCAATAGAAGAGGGGAGCTTCTGTAGACTTGAGCATTCGTAGAGATCCAACTTCTCCAGATTAGTCATATTCCCAACAGAAGAGGGGAGTTCCACAAGGCTTGAACATCTGGTGAGATCCAACTTCTTGAGATTAGTCATATTCCCAATAGAAGATGGGAACTCCACAAGGCTTGAGCATTCTTTGAGATACAACTCCATGAGTTTAGTCATATTTCCAATAGAAGAAGGGAGCTCCACAAGGCTTGAGCATCCTGTGAGATCCAGCCTCTCGAGATTAGTCATATTCCCAATAGAATAGGGGAGCTTCACAAGACTTGAGCATCCGGTGAGATACATTTTCTCGAGATTAGTCATATACCCAATAGAAGAGGGGAGTGCAATTAGACTCGAGCAATAACCAAGAATCAATTCTTGGAGATTAGTGGCAGTTGAGAGATCAGGAAGCTCCTTTAAACTTCTGGAACCCCTCAAATCTATCCTCCTGAGATTTCTAATCGTCTGTACAAAAAAAAAACAAAAACATCATAAGAAGAAGACAATGATACTTATGTCACTGCCTTAGAGATAGACAATGATACATATTTTCTTTTCAGCTAAAGCATATTGTATAAGAAGACAACTTATAGATTCAAACAAAAGTGAAGTATACAAAGTCCTAGAGATTTTTTTTACTTACTTCATTTCCTTCCCACAATTTCTCAAGGTTGCTATCACGCATGTTTATTTCCACCAGGAACTCTGTTTGAAAATGAGAAGGCAGACATGTCATCGGAAATTTAGACCAATGCAGTAATCTAAGTTTTGGAGGTAGATTCTTCAAACTTCCTACAAGAGCATCACTTATGTTCAATCTTAAGAACTGGACATTAGTCATGTTTTCAAAGGCTCCCCCACTTATCTTCAACTCCTTTTCTTCCAAATCTATGCCTATAACATTTCGACTACCCTGAAAAAGCGAACCCAAAGCTACATAAGCAAAGATGATCTCTTATAAAAAAAATTGTATGGAGAAATGCAGTGAAATACTAATGTGGAAACTTACTACTGAATCATTACGTAGTACTTGGCGTATTTCTCCAGCACCAACCAAAAACTGACGCTGCCCAGGTTCGTGAATGGATTGTTTTCGAATAATTTCTCTACCCAAGCGTACTAGCAAATCATGCATTCTTATAGATCCCGATCTAGTGATAGATATGAGAGATTTCTCAGCTAAAACACGAAGACCACTTTTCACACCAACGAAATTATCTGCAAGATACTCTTCCACTTTCCCAATCCATTCACCGTTGAAAAAGCAGGCTATATGAAGAAATAAAGATTGATCTTCATCGCACAAGGCATCATAACTGAACTTTAAAATACTTTCTATTTCTCCATCAAGTCTAATTCTTAACCTTGGTAGTTCCTCTTCCCACTCCTTCTTCTTGGACAATCCTTTGAAATAAGATCCCATAACCCTTAGACCCAAAGGGAGTTCACCAGCAAGGTATGTAAGTTCCAAAGAAAGGTTCTCAAAACCATCATATGGATACTTTTGACCAAAAGCATAAATGCAGAAAATTTCAAGAGCGTCATCGAAATTTGGAAAATCCACCTCATAAATATGTTTAATCCGATGTGCATTTAAAAGCTTTTTATCTTGTGTTGTGATGATAATCCGACTTCCAGGACCAAACCACTGAGTTTCTTTAGCCATGGCATCTAGCTGCAACAAATGGTCCACGTCATCAAGAACGGCAAGCACTCTCTTGTCTTTTAACCTGTCTTGTGCAACTCCTAAATGATGAATCCTGATCTTATCTTGGTTGATTATTTTAGATAAAAAATCTTCCTGTAATTTCAGTTTCGCGCTATACTCATCGTAACAAGGTCGTGGGTAGCTTCTTTTGATATTCTCCATGAGTACACTAAGTTGGAACTCATGAGCATGTTTGCTGAATAGAAATCTGGCGATGGTGCTCTTACCAATTCCAGAAGGACCCCAAATCCCTATCATCCTCACTTCGTTGGAGCCTAAGAGTAAGAATGGCTCCATCTTTTCCATATGAGCTCTCATCCCAACAAAACCGTTGAAATCACTTAATGGCACAGAATTAACCAGCTTGTTTGAAACATCCGTGGCTATTTCCTCGATCATGGATGCTTCATTATCCCTAACAGGGGAAAGATGAATACATCAACTATATAGTCATGAAAGTTTACAACACATAATCTAAAACAAAATTGGTAAAGAGATACTCAAATTTCAAGAGTTTTTTTCAATTTAAATTTTGTATAATTAAACAACTACATATATATACTAGCATAATTCACTTGCACCATGTCCATGTGCGGTCACAAGATATCAAAATTCAATATATTTAAATTTTTATCTAAGCTTTCTATAAAAATAATTTATGATATATATTCAAATTTAATATTAAAACAATACAATTCATTATCAAAATTGTATTATCTATAACAAACATATTAATATATGAAAGTCAAATAGAAAATATATTTTAGTAAAATTTTAAAATTTTTAAAATTTTTATTAATCGAGAATATATATATATATATTCAAAACAGAATAAAAACAAGTATTTAGATCAATATAATATATAACATTATATTCAATCTAAAATATGGCTAACATTATAAAAAAAAATTAAATAAGTAATCATGTTGACCCTACTGCCTATAAACATTCAAAATATGAAAATATCCCTTATATAAATATAACCAAGCCGATCAACCCACGATCCTAGCATAACAATTCCATTTTTGTCTAACTTTCAGAGTAAAGTGCCCTCTAACCAATATGAGAGTTTGATGGTTCAAATCCCTCCACAATTAATATAAAGATATATAAATTAACAAATTTTCACAATTTGTGACTGAAAACATATTTTGTTTTCCAAAATTTTCAGGAAATCCTGAAATTTCAAAATCCCTCAATTTTATACTTTTTAAAAATTTAGGAGGGTCACTCATTAAACCTTTATGGACATTTCGTAAACCTAAACTTTGAAAGATAAAGTCAAAATCAAGCGGACTAACCAGTTGGTTGAATGGTAACCAGCGATTGTGGCCACCTTTTCCAAAGCTTGTCTCCATTTCTCAGTGTCCTCAGTTTTACCCTCACAAATTTTTCTGAAAACCTCGCCAAAATATCCAGTCAGCTTCTTTACTTCAGATGGATCCACTTTATAGAAAATGGCCATCACAGTTTGATCCAGCTTTTCTCTGCACTTCATAATCTCCACCAACTCGTCAAGACACCACTTTGAAGAAGCGTAGTTCCTTGAGAGCAAGATGATCGCGATCTTAGATCCTCTAATCGCGCGTATTAGTTCGGGACCGATGGACTCTCCTCTCTTGATTCCATTGTCGTTAAATGGTGTGATTCCCTTTCTTTGAAACTCCTTTTGAATGTGACTGAGAAAGTCTTTGCGGACATCTTAATTCCCCGCGGAAGCTCGGAAAGACATCATGTATCCAGATGTGAGAGGAAGAAGATGGAGATGATGGAAGAGACAAGGATGACGGAGGTGTTGAAGGAGACAAAGAAGGAAATGGTGAAAGAGATAAAGAGGATGGAGGAGGGAAAGAAGACGAAGGAGGTGATGAAGGAGACAACGAAGATGGAGGTGATGAAGGATACAAAGAAGATGGAGGTGATGATGGCACTTGGTTTTGGCTCTGATTTTTCACTCGGATCTTCTTTCTCACTGGTTTGGCAGTCGGATATGAAAGATCATCTTCTTTCCTCTTCTTTCTCTTTACTACCATCCTTCCCTGTTTCCTAATCTCTTTCAAAAACGATCGAAATCTCATTTTTAAAAAGCTTTTTATTTATTGAATGAAGTATTATATTACAAAACAAAGAATATGGAGTTGATGAAGTAAGTAGATAAAAAAGGAAAATAGATTTCTTTGTTTTCTTGATGGATCTGAATTTTCTAAAAATATGTGTGAAAAAGGGTAAATGAAAGGAAAAAAAGAAGAAGAAAAACCAATCTGTGTGGTGGAGAGAGGACCAAGAAGATTTATAGATAAGAACTGTGGAGCAAGAATGAACCCCAAAGAGACTTGTGGAAAATTTGTATGTGTAATTGAGTACATGACACGAAACGTTGACTCTATCAACTCAGAGAGACTTGTGGAAAATTTGTCACCGACGAAAAATACCATTCTTTCTAGGAACAATCCTTTTTGGCTATCCTATCCTAAGAAGGAAGAGCAGAAGCAATTTCAAGGAAGCAGCGATCAAAATCAATGTCTCTACATTAAAATTGACTAGTTCTTTTCAACTAAAGATTGAGAGATTGGATGTGAATATATGGTATCTTTTTAATCTTTTCTTGTTGAAGTTCTAACAGAGACCAAATTAATACAAGTTTAATAAACCTTTTTGTTGGTCGACCTTGCTCAACGAGTGGGAAATTTTGGGTTTTAAAATTCAGTATCACACGATGATAACCACACACCAATACATCATAAAAATGGACATCATGTGATCATCATCATCATCATCATCATCATCATCATCATCATCATCATCATCATCATCATCTAAACAAGTTGAAGTTACGGTACTTTAGTTCTTAATGCAAACTGTTTTTTCATAGCATCCATCATTCCACATTCTCCTATCTTCCATTTGTCATCGTAGACATGGACCTCAAAGACAAGCTCGCTGGAACTCACTTTTGCTTCAAATTCGAATATGTACAGATGCTCCTTTAAAAGTGGAGAGATTACGAACTTTAAATTTGTAGGCATCAAGATGTGGTTTCTTGGTCTACATGTAACAACGTTCTTTTTTCCCTTGATGCGATGGTGTATCTCCGTCATGTTCCAGTCACCAGCCTCAACGTCACCCTTTCTATATTACGACTCTGTGAGGACATTTTTTACAAGTTTTGTTGTTAAACATTAATCTAATCATTTATTTTAATTGGAAATTGGTTTTGAGCTCTCATTGACTCTCAAAATGATTGATTACTGGCTTATGCTTAATAAAATTATGCGATGAAAAACTATTTTATTTCATTTAGACACAAATACAATCTTATATATAATAAAAATTAAAAAAGTAAGATGATAAACACAAAAATATTTTTGAAGTATGAAATTTAAATATTGATAAATATGATTATTGTCGACAATACGATTTTATATTGCAAATCGTATTATTTATATAAATTTTGAATTTGAATAAATAGAAACGATTTTACTTTCAATAAAAAATTTGCATATATTGATGTTTATACATATATATAATTATAATTTTTATAAAATATAAAATATGTTTTTTATCAAAATATGTTTACAAATATGTTTTATTATAATTTAAAAATATAAATCTATTATAAAATATAAAAATATGTTTACAAAATAAATTTATATATTATATTATTTAGACATTTATTTGTTTTATTGGTACTATTTTAATTATAATTAATATGACGGAAATTGTTTTCATAATATTTTTGATGCTAGATCTGATATTTTTTTAGAAATTATTTTATTTATTAATAATTATTTTGGCACAAGATGCGAGCAAATCATACTAGTATATATAATTTAATATTTATTATAAAATTTATTTATTTTACACAATAAAAGGTATAGTAACGATTTTATTTTAGGTTTGTACATATATTTTATGCCTTAAATTTTTAGTTTGATTATTTTTTTCTACTAGTTTTTCTTCATCTTAAAAATTATACTTCTTCGCAACTGACTTATACTCTTTTCACTCTCTATGCTCACATATTTTTTGTCAACAGGAGTATTATTCACGTGGGGCCGAAGCTCAAAACAGTGAACAAAACCGAGTGACTCGGTTTACATAAACCAGACTGAAGAGAAAACCAACACGTGGCAGCTTCAGTTCGAAGAAGTCATGCATCACACGTGTCACTCATCCGAAGCACCGCCGGGAGACAACGGCCTATCGTGGAGGAAAACGAAGCCGATTCTCGCCGGACCACTTCACTGCATCTACCAAGGTCCACCTGCTGATCGAAGCATCCCGAAACCACCACTCAAATTCACCTGCATCAAGGAACAAACAGTCACTACCAAACCACCGGAAACCACCGAAGCCATGGAGGCGCCGTCGCCGTTAGGTCAAAGACCGAACATGATCCACATGAAGCGTTTCCTCAAACGCAGTAGCACGAAGGCGATATTAATCCCGAAAAAACAGAGGAGCCGGCGCAAAGCAGAGAAAAACATAGATCATATGGGGAGAAGAGAGAAGAGAAGCCCGATCAAGACTAGAGAAACCGGGAAATCCCGGCGAAATCCGATGAATCGGAAGAGAAAGCCAGCCATAGAAAACTACTCATACGATTATTGGGAGCAAAATAGGAAAAGCCAGAAGATCTGGGGAAAAAAAGCTCGGCCGAAGACAAAAAAAAAGATGAAGAACAAATGAAGCTCAGAAAAAACCTCAAAACATCGAAATTTACAAATCAAAAAAGATAATATAGCCGCAGATCGATCTCCAAAACTCTTTTAAAAGATGAAATCAGTGAAGAAGAGAGAGAATCGAGAAGAGAGAACGGCTTTTCTCTACGCTCACATATAGCACACCTTTTTCTACTATTCATCTTCCAAAAAAATCTTATCCGTTGTGTAATTGTTTTTATTGACTTAAACATCAAGTAATGTTATCAAAATCCTCTCGTCACATATAATTTGATCCCTTATTTTAAATATATAGCAATATCATACTAAATATTAATTAATATACAATCTTGCAGTACTGTTTCAAATAACATTCATAATATTGTATATTTTAAATTTATTTATATTAAATTTATTTATTTTTGTACAAACTTAATATATTATTTCAAATTTTAACACTCATTAAATTTTGTTTCTTTATGAATATAATTTTTGTTTAAAATTTTTCAATTAGGTTTTATAAAGTAACAAATCGTACACATAAGATTTGTTCCCTTTTAATAATGTTTATATTATAATCATATATATAATGTATGTTTCAAATAATTTTTTTTCCCAAAACAAATAAAATAAATAATTTTTATTTTACAATAATGTGGTTTTTTAAACACTCATAAAAATATAGTTTCAGATTTTAAATAGAGAAAATGTATAAAATAGCACAAAAACATACTTTATCATAAATATAGCACAAAGGTAAATAATTCACATTTTTAGCATTATTTTAATTACAAAGACTTTTATAACATTATATAATTTAGGGTTTAGAGTTAATTATTTAGGGTTTAGGGTTTATTATTTAGGGTTTAGGGTTTAGTATTTACACTACAAGAAAACAGCCCGGAACCGACGGACATAACCGTCGGTATACCGTCGGAAAAGGCGTTTTCTGATGGTCTTCCGACAGGATAAATCCGTCGGTTCCAGGGCGTCGGAAAAAATATTCTGTCGGAAATCCGTCAATATTTTCCGACAGTTTTCCGACAGGCGATTTTCCGACAGATTATCGACAGCTTACCGACGGAACATAACCGACGGCGAACCGACAATCTACCGATAGGAATAAAACCGACGTCAAACCGACGGTGGCTAACCGACGTCAAACCGACGGTTGCTAACCGACGGTTTACCGACGGTTGCTAACCGACGGTTTACCGACGGTTGCTAACCGACGGTTTACCGACGGTTGCTAACCGACGGTTTACCGACGGTGGCTAACCGACGGTTCTTAACCGACGCTTAACCGACGGTTAACCGACGGTTCTTAACCGACGGTTAACCGACGGTTCTTAACCGACGGTAAACCGACGGTAGATTACCGAGAGTATTCCGACAGTTAGGACCGACGGTTTACCGACGGTTTTTTCCGACAGATACGAAATTTTATTTCTAAAAAAAATATATATTTAATATATATTATTTTATAATGAATTATTATTATAAAAATTTTATATAAGAAATATTATTAAAATTTTGTATTAATTTTATAAAAAAAAGTGTTTTTAAAATTTACATAACATTGGGATCCGGAACGTTTCCGGGTCCGAATCCCGTACCCAACCCCTGAACAGAACCCGTAGCTGAAGCTCCCGTTCCCGTTACCGCTCCTTGTCCCGCTGCATGCTCAGTCCCGCCCAAGTCTTGTCCTGGAGGAGGTCCGCCAAACTGGATGAAGTTCATGATCCGTGCTTGCATCTCCGCCATCTTTCTTTCATTCTCGACCCTTTCCTCTCGTATCCGAGATTCAAAGGTGTCCTTGAGAGCTGCAATTTCAGCATCCTTCTCGCGCAGAGCCTCGGCGAAGACGTCGCTCTCAGGTCGGAAGCGTGAATGCGGAGTGGAGGCTTCCCCCATGTTTCCTAAACCGAAAACACGGCCCTTCCTGCGTTGCGTTTCCTGCGAAGTATGGTAACAAATATTAGTGAAACAATTAAAATAAACATAACATCTATTTAAATTTTGAATAAACAAACGAATTTACCTCAAGAAAGATCTCGTTGATCCTATGTGACGGTACCTCCTCTGTCGAACCGACCTCCTCGGATAACTGAGTCTGGACCTCGTCAACCCGCCTCTTTGCTGATTCGACGATTCTCCGAGCGAGCGGATCCTGGATCTGACCGGTGAACTTGTTCGTGTGGACCTCCTGGGTAAGTTCAAGAAAATTTGGATCCTTCCCTGTTTTTCCTTTCTGCACATTACAAAACCATCAGTCAAAGATAAAAAATTAACACTATTGAATAAAGCAATACTTACAAACTCAATTTTTCGTTGTGCAGTGCTCTTAGCTCCCGCGTTATGAGTCGCCATTCCCAGACCTTCCCTATCGCTCTTGCGGTTCAGGGAATGCGTCGCCGAATCTGCTGCAGTAGTGGGTTTGATCCAGTGGCGGCTGAACCCTTCAATCAGCGATGGGTTGACTCCCTTCGGGTCTTCCTTTAAGACCCACTTCTGCTTCCACTCGTTGATGACGTGAGTGTAATGGGACCGTGCCTTCTTGTGGAAAGCCTTCTCCACTTGGGACGTACGGTTCCTGTCCCATGTGTATTCTTGCTTTAAAAAAAAAGGATTAACGTTAGTATGGATTAAAAAAATAAAACTTTGATAAATACAGAATATAAGTGTACGTACCGCAAATGCCCGGAACCAGTTATGCTGCTCGGACCTTGGCATTTTCGCGTACTGAGGGTACGGATGACGGAGCATGCTACACATCATTCCTAAAATAGACTTAGTGATCTTGGAGGACGTAATATTGAACCTGTAAAAGTTCATAAAAAATGGGTCAATTATAAAAACGGTTTACATAACATTAAAAAGAATAAAATTTAATTGTTAAAGTTGAAAACTACTCACCAAGTCGTCCCGGGGTTGTTAAACGGATCCGGATGGAGCCGTTTCAACGTCTCCCGCCCTGGCTGTTCCACCAGCAACTCTATCTCCGGTGCAATCGTCGCTGGCGCATCGTCTTCCGGGATTGCTGGAACGTTGGACATAGAGTCGCTGCCAGCATGGGTAGACTGCTGTGGCCCGGACTGCGTCGGTCTAACCTGAGTCGACCGAGAGCGGCGTTGCGGTGGCAACCTAGTCGGAGCAGCTTGAGGCGGAGGATGCGAACTCGTTGCCACAGGAGTATGAGAAGTGCTTCCCGGCAACAACCCATCGGTTTGGTTCAAAAAAGCCTCGAAATCCTCGTACGACCTATATAATACACAAATTAAACATTTCATTGGAGTAACGAAATAGAAAAACTCATATAAAATTTGAAAAAAATATATGCTAAATGTTTGTAAAGCCTAAAGTCTTGATAAATTTTTAGGAGAATTTTTACAAACTATAAAAAAATTTTAGACTTACACAATTATTATCTTAAAAATTAAAATAATGTTTAAAAATATAAAATAAAAATATTATTAATATTAAAAAATTTACAATCTTTAACAAATTTGTAAAAATTAAAACAAATTACGTAAATATATAAAAAAAACTTACAAATGAAAAAACACTTTCCAATTAGTTTATAAAACATATTAAATTTTAAGAAAGCCCGAAAAAAATATTTTTTTTGATATAAAATTACAGTTTTTAATCCAAAAAACCTTAAAATCTTTGATTAATTAGTAAAAATACAAATACGTTTTCTAAATTTATACAAAACTTACAAATCAAAAAAAACGTTTTAAATTAAGTTATAAAACGTTTTTAATTTTCTGAAAAACATAAAAAAATTGTTTTAGGATCAAAATTAAACCAAAAAAAATGCATTACTTGTATATGAAAATGGAATTGTTGTAAACCTTAACAATTAGACAAATCTAACTACACAAAGCATTATCTAAGGTCTAATACACCAAATCACTACATGCATCCTAAATCCAAACTTCTAACAACCTAAAATTCAAGTATTTTTCCGTTTTTGATCGGTTAGAAAGGGAACTTACATGTTCTTAACGCTTTGGACGGTCGGAATTGGGATGTAGTGGCCGGAATCGTCGCGAATCGGTAGAGAGAAGGCGGAGTTTCACGGTGGAGAGTGAGAGAGAAAGCGCAGAAGAAATGAGGAAGAAGAAGTTTAATCGATATAATTTATTTAGGAACCGACGGATTTCCGACGGCAATTAATTATCCATCGGAAATCCGTCGGAATTAACGCGGTCCAATTATTTGGCGGTAAGGTGAAAACGGTTTGGCGCAAAACGAAAAAATTTGTAAATTTTTGGTTTCCGATGGAAATCCGACGGAATCAATAAAACCCTCGGAAATCCGTCGGTTTATTAAAAATGTTGTTAGCAGGTTTCGAACCCTCGCTCTTTAAGAAGTTTATGTGGTACCTTAACCACTGTGCCGATGTTACTAATTGTAAATTCTCTACAACTATAAATATATGAGGACAATAACTATGTTGAAAACAAATTTTTATTATTTCAGAATTTAAAAACAGAGTAGTACATTTAAAATTAAAGCGTTATAGTTATAACTAGAGGGTTACAACATCTTGCAACGTTTAGTTATTATAATTCGCCTGTCTCCACTGGCGGATCATACGTCTCCATGACCGTGTTGTGATCCATTCCGGTTTATCTTTCCCAGTTTCCCATAGTGACCTCAACCGTGACATTTTTGTCTCGAAAACTCGCCGAGCCGTCTTATGAAATTCAGTCCATACGTTGAAGAGGTTATCAGGGGCACATGTATAGTGATCCTGCGATGTTAATTAGATGTTAATTATGAAGTCATGTTGGCTAAAATTAAAATAAATAAATTGAACTAGTAACAAAATACCAGAAAATACTTGAACCATTTTGCTTTAACGTCGTCGGGAACCACATTGTACATGACATAACTTCCCGACCAGTGATTCTCGATGGTTTCGCTTATGTCGTATAAGATGCTTGCATGGTAACCAAACCAAATAGAACGGTTTTCTCTTGACGGGCTAAGAATAGGGAGATGTTCTCGGCCCCTCTTACGAATTTTCCGCAAATAAGATTCGCGGTTTTGAGGGGACATATAAACGAAATTCATTTTTTGGAATGTCGGAAGTTGTGATGAAAATGGTGAGAACGGTAAATCTTTTATACAAAATGTACCGACGGCGTTTCCGACGGCTACCCGTCGGAAATTGAACGAAGAGACGTTTCACTGAAACGCATAGCGAATAGAGGGATGTAATAGGTCTGGGTAATTGCAGCCTTTGACCGGTTTCCGACGGATTTCCGACGATATTTGTGATTACTGTCGGAAATCCGTCGGAAATTTCCGACGGATAACCGAGAGAATAAGTTTAGGGTTTGATTAGGGTTAGGGTTTGTAGATTTTTGGATCGTAATTGCAAAGTATAACATATTGTTCACTATATCTAAAATGAAATGACTAGAGGAGCATGAACTATTTAACAGGATAGATTATATTACGTTCCGTCAACTGTTCTCGTAAACGATATAAGACATTAGGAAGTGATATCGACCGTCTAACATTGTTTTTATATAGCATTGATTTTGTGATTATAGTGCTCAATCAATCTTAATATATACATAATTACTAGCTTTGAAGAGTCTTCTCAAAATTATGGTTTAGGGTTTGAAACCCTAAACCCTAATCATACTTTCTGTCGGAAATCCGTCGATAATTTCCGACGGATTTCCGATGGCTTTCTTAGTCTGTCGGAAACCCGTCGGAAATATCTTATTATTATATCAAAACCCCACAGGTAGTGCTCGAACACGGGAACAAGTGGTTGTTATAGTGGAGTGAGAACCATATGAGCTAGTTGGAACGTTGTTGTTTCATTTAAACTTTTAATTCTTATAACTAAGCTTTTAATTCCACTTATACATGTATGGTTTCGATTATATGCTTCAATAAAATGTTGGGTAAAATAAAGTCTAGAATTACAAATACTGAGCAATATGTTTGGGAAAATAATTAAGATCATAATATTTTACAAACATATATTTTAATACACTTTAGTCTGAATTGCTTTCCGAATCGTAATCACTTGAAATCGAATCTTCGTCGTCGTCAAATTCACCTCTCTCCTCTTCGGAATCTGAGTGTAGAACCACATTCTCGAATTGACTAAAATCAACAACAAGATTAACCTCTAGGGATTCTTCGACCGGAGCTATGTAATCACTTTGCGTAGTTTGTAGTGGTTCTTGGAGTTCAACCCCTTGAACTCTACCTCGTGGATAAATTTTTGTAACCGTGACCCATGGATCATTCTTGTATGTTATCCGAGGATAAGGGATGTAACTCACCTAAAATTATGAAGGCGAGATAAGACTACAACGCAGTAAGAATATATTAGAAACACGAAAAAATACATGGAGTGTAAAACAAAGGAATTACCTGATCTGCTTGAGATCCAATAATGAACGGGTCATATTTCTGCAGCTTTCTATTAGAATGTATAGATGTCACACCAAACTCATCCACTGATACACCTTTCCCGATAATAGGGTCGTACCAATCACATAGGAATACAACGCACCTCATTCCGAGCTTTCCAATGTATTGTACTTCAAGTATTTCTTTAAGAACACCGTAGTACACAACTTCACCGGATGTAGAACAAACACCGTAGTCGGACGTTGTTCTAGATGACCCTTCTTTATGCACTTTGAACGCGTAACCCCTCGTGCAATATCGCGGATATGACTTGGTATTATAGTGGAGACCGTTAAGTATGTCTATTAACCAATCTTCCGGCGTGCGTCCATTTCTGATTTCAGTTCGCACCTAATTATACAACATGTAAAAAGGCTTTACAAATGAGCAAATTAATTGCCTTTTGGGTGATTAAATATTTTAAAACTTACGTAATAGTGTAACCAAGCGTAAAAGTATGTATCTTTCCACCGTTCACACTCTTCCTCGGACAGTTCTGGATGTTGATGTTTTAGTGACGCCATGTATAAACTGCCAAAAATCATCCAAATATTGTAAACAATTATGCCGGCATTATAAAAGTAACGTTTGAAACTAACTAAACTACACATACCTCTCGTACTCAAGCAATTCCTCGCAGTTGTTCATAATATATTTTTGAAGGTGGGCGTGCTCTTCGGTAGACAGTTGTCGCTTTAACACTTTACCGCTTAACCGACCAACTTGTTGAAAAATGCTGGGTACCTTTGACGAGTAAATTTGTCTCTCTCCTCTATCATCGTTCCTGGCTGGTCGACGACTCTTTGTGCGTATTTGTGTTGGGAAATAATATCCGGCAAATGTCGCCGCTTCCTCATTATGGTACTGAGCAGCCACTGAGGTGCACATCGTGGTAAGGAAAAGCCGGGATCCGTCCCGCAAATTCTTCGCGGTGGGTAATAACAAATAAGTCGAGCACAGCATCGCACATTAACCCACCCTTAGAATAAAGCCGAGATCCGTCTCGCAATTATAGATACGGTGGGGCGTAAGCCTTAAAGTAAAGCAGTTCAACACCGATCTACGTTTTAATCGTCGTTCGCCAAAGATCCATACAAACGGATCAAAGGACAGAACGACCCGATTAACTTAACTACGGAAAATATTATTCTTCCACGACAAACATTCAAAGGAATACCGGAGATTCATGCCGATCTTTTATACTTCACGAACCGAAATGTTTTCTATCACCGATCATCGCACCAAACGCTCGAATCGCCGACTTGGGGGGGGGGGGGGGGGGACTTACTGTTGGAGTCGGTTTTAGCACCCCTCAAAATGGCCCATTCAGTTAATAAGATCGGCCCGAAATAGAAGGCATTTATTATGGATAATTACGATGTCGATGAAGATAAATGACAATCTTCGAAGATAATCACAAAAGGAAAATATCTATTTTCTTTTTGTGGAAAATATCTATTTCTTTTTAAGAAATATGACTTTTTATGCCGGCCTAAAACTCTATATAAGAGAAAGAGGGCATTCAGGCAAAGATCATCTTGAATAATCTAAGAAAAATACAAAGAACTCCGAAAGTCGACCTAAATCTCTACATGAGAGGATGAGGGTATTCAGGCTACAAGAGATCGATCTATAGACGACTCTGTAAGCCGACCTAAACCTCGACATGAGAGAATGAGGGTATTCAGGCTAAAGGAGATCGAAACACACAATACGATGAGTCGATCTATAGACGGCTTAATCGTCATTCGACGAACTCTTTCAAGGAACTACGAATGGCTTGATCCCTTATTAAGGGTACGTAGGCAGCCTTTTTACAAGGTTCAGCTATAAAACCTAATTCCTTTTATTCCGATTCACCGGGGCCCCAATTTAGCCCTAATATCATCATCTCCGCCGAGCTAGATTAAGAGACTTTGAAGAATCCCTAATTTAAACCCTAAAATTCTTGCTATCTTCGGATATGCAGAATTGAGATCTTACAAGGTCGAAGCTGAAGATCCCCTTCGAGTTATCGTATTCGAACACCAACGAGTCTTGTTGTTTTGTTTTGTTATTATAGGATATTAGGGTTACGTTTTTGTATCATGTTCCGTGTAATTTATATAATTTTTTCATGTGCAGCGTTTGTCTTTCTGGTTGTCTAGAAATCTTGCTACTGGTTTTCTTTAAAAAAATTGGGCATACATGCGTAACAGTTTTGATGCAGAATAATATTTGGAGATATTCCAAATATCTTTATTATTTAGATAATTATGATTTATTTGTATTTTATTAATATTTATATTTTGGTGTTTATCTATTAGGTTTTTAGGGTTTTGGTGTTTATTATAAATAAGCCGTTTAGGCCTTTATTTGTATTCAGTTTTATTGATTTGATTAATTAAAAGGAGTTTTCCTAAAGAGCTTTTGATAAAGCACTGAGAAGAGTTTTCTCAAACCCTAGTTTCCGGGTATTCTTAGAATCAACGGATCTAGTTCTATCCCTAGAAGCTTCCGCTACATCAGTTGGTATCAGAGCTGGTGCTTTGGTTTCTCAATCAAAGCTCGATTCTGGATGTCATGGTGAGTGATTGCTTTTATCCTTTTGTCGAGAGAGAAGAAAACCATGAGATCTACAAAGAGATCTATGGTGATCCCATCTACGATGTTTATGAAGATGATATCGTACATGTCGACTTCATCTTCAAAGAAGATTTTTTAGAGAATCAGAAGCGTGCAAAATCCGGGCGCAGACGGATTTGTTCAGATTTTGGCTCCGTGCAAAATCCGGGCGCGGTTTCAAACTGTGATGTCTCCGTGCAAATTTCGTGTTCTACAGATTCTGTGAAGAAACAGACTCGTGCAAAAATCGGGCAGAAACAGATTCATCCAGATTTCGTGGAAGATCTGATCTGTGCAGATTTTGTGCATATTTCGGTTTGTGCAGATTTTGTGCAAAAACGACTTGAAGATAGATTTGGGAAGATTTCAGCAACGAAAAACCGGTTCAAGATTCGAGGACGAATCTTCTTCAACCCGGAGAGAATGATGCAGAATAATATTTGGAGATATTCCAAATATCTTTATTATTTAGATAATTATGATTTATTTGTATTTTATTAATATTTATATTTTGGTGTTTATCTATTAGGTTTTTAGGGTTTTGGTGTTTATTATAAATAAGCCGTTTAGGCCTTTATTTGTATTCAGTTTTATTGATTTGATTAATTAAAAGGAGTTTTCCTAAAGAGCTTTTGATAAAGCACTGAGAAGAGTTTTCTCAAACCCTAGTTTCCGGGTATTCTTAGAATCAACGGATCTAGTTCTATCCCTAGAAGCTTCCGCTACATCAAGTTTGTATAATAAGGTTTTCCCAAATAAAAATAGAAGATGATAAGAGAATATATGGGATGTTAAAATCAGTGCATGCATATTCGTATCAATTACCAAATTTAGGGTTCTTTTCTCGGCATCTTTGATATCCATAAATTGGTGACCTAATCTACTCAAAATTTTATCAGTAACTTGGAAACAAAAAAGGTGATGTTGCTTGGACTGTTGAAAGTATAGAAATTAGAAACAAAGAGGGGAAAAGATGATACAAAAGAGAAACAAGTTCGACATAATAAAAAAAAGTGAAATTTACTCCAAATAACTCTTATTTGTTGAATATTTACTAGACTAACTTCCGTCAAAATTCACTTAAACAAAAAGGTATAAGTAGACCTAAAAACTTGATAACTTCAAAATAATTACGTCTATGCCATTTTCTACTAAAATAACATAATTTTATTTAGTGTTAATTTTATTAAACAAAAAACATAATCCATTGTTCAGAAAAAGAAAAAACACGATACACCCAGAAAAACCCCTATTCCCTGCTACCCTAATCCTATAGTACAGATCAGTTTCTCCCAATGTTGTTTTAATCTTCGAAATCGATGCCAGTTCACAATCGACTCCAACGCTTTGAGGTCACTGGAAAGTTCAATTTTTCCATCGTTTTCTGCTGTATAACTACCATCGGTTCTTTCGTTGACGTCTCTTTCAATTTCGTCGTTTTCTCTCTCTCTATCTATTCCGTCTGCGTTGACACTTTGTTTCTCTAAGGCCAGTTGATTCCAGTTTCGAATTTAATTATAAATTGTGTTTCTGTCTGCAAATTTTAAATCTTTGTCCGTTTCTTACTACTGTTTCTGAGTGACTGACTTTCGGTGATGGAGGTGCCTTAGATCTCCATGAGTGTTGTTGAAGGTCATGTGTTGATAATAACAGTTTGTGGCGTGAGTGGATGTTCAGTCGATGATGTTTGGTCTTTTGGTTGATGGTATTCAAAAATTTGTGTAATTTTTAAAGCAAAGGGGAGTTTTTGTTCCTCTATGGTTTATTAGGTTGTAGCATGAACTTGTAACAGTATGTGTCTGTGTTATGAACTTATGATACTTGTTGTCTCTTCCATTTTTAATACTATTTATCTGATGTTTATTCTATCTTTTTTCTTTTGTGGTCCAGCTGCATCCTGTTTTGATACTCATTGGATTTATAATCTTGGGAGGAGAAGGTAAACGACAACAACATCTGTTGAAACAATGAAATTTTTTTGAGTTACTTTCATTTCGATATGGTTTAGTCCCTTTGATGATGACATACTCTATATAAACTACTATACAAGACGTGTGTTTTTGAAATTAGAAAATGCAGCTATTATAAGTTTAATCGCTTTTCCAGCAATTTTCCGGTGGTAAGCATTAGAATTTTACACTGCAAAGCCTCTTTGTTTATAGTTTTGAATTCTCTAGAATTTCAAGATGTGGAGTCAAAATTTAGTCTTTTAGGGTGTTGTCTTTCCTCTTCAAAGGCCTTATTTTGTGTTAAAATAGATACTTTCTCGTTGAAGTTAATGAAAAGACTCCTTGTGTACTTTTTGTTTTGTTTTTCTTTGTATTATTTGAATTAATATTCTGTTTCTGTTTTGGTCATTGGTGTGATGTTGGACAGATGATGCGGTAAATTGAAGAATATGTCTAGAATTTTATCAATATATTTGCTTTTTCTTGTTTGGCATTTCAGCCTGTGTTTTTGACTTTGATTTGCTATGGGAACTGTGGTTGGAACTGCTGAGGACTACAGAGAGATGTTTGAGGTAGAGAGATGTTTGAGGTAGATGGGTGTTTGAGGTAGATGGATATTTGGTGTTCAAGGAATTAATACAAGCTTGTCCGGGTATGGTCTACAAATTGTCCTTTTCAGAGTCACTCTTGTAGTTGTAAATTCCTTTGTAGCTTTTGTGAGCGTTTTCCTAGTTAAAACAGGGGAAAAAGGGCTTATGATTGTGGTTTATGAAAATGATTAGGTTGCAGGAGATGCGAGACTAGTGCCTCCAACCGATGAAATTTTGGAGGTCAACGAGACGGATATGCATACTTACCATTATTTGCTTGTCAGAGTGTAGATAGGTTTGGTTTATATATTTTTCTGGCATATGTTCAAAATAAATTTTGGTTATGTTGTAAACAAATTTTTCATAGGAAATTTTATTGTTCACTTCTAAAACTTTGGTCATTTCCTCTTTAATAACACCAAATATCCATCTACCTTTCTAAAACAACAACTTATCTAAAATAATTTTATTTGAACCATGTGTGGAAAAAGAAAAAATAATTTGGTTACAAAATGTGAGGTAATGTTGTTTAAGGAAGGAGAGCAAAAGGTGATCACTATTACGTTAGTTTTTTTCTTTCAATTTAATCCTGATTTAATTAAATTTCTGTTTGGTTTAAATAGTTGGTTTGTTTTTAAATTAGATTTTGGTATGGTGGTAATTAAGTTTGGTTTGATTTGGTTTGGTTTAGTAACAATTAATTAAGTCTGTGTTCAAAAGAATAAACAAATCTGTCAAAAATATGTAAGTTTGTCGTCAAAGAATAAAACAAATCTGTGAAAACCTAATTAAATCTGTCAAATTTAAGTAAATTTGTCGTCAAAACAAACAACTCTATTGAAACTTTAATAAGTCTGTCAAATTTAGGTAAATATGTGGTCAAAGAAAAAATAAATCCGTCGAAACCTTAATAAGTCTGTCAAATTCAAGTAAGTTTGTCGCTAAAATAAACAAATCTATCGAATCATTAATAAGTCAGTCTAATTAGTGTAAATTTGTCGCTAAACAAAAATAAATTTGTTAAACAAATCTGTGAAAACATACTTAAGTCTGTCAAATTTAAATAAGTTTGTCGCTTAAATAAAATAAATTTGTCATTAATAAGTCTATTGGTTCATATAACGACGATTAAATAAGTCTGTGTAATGGTAATTTCGTAATATTTTGAATTTTTTCTGCTGAGTTGGAAAATATAGTAATGGCAATTTCGTAAATACGATTTTTAAATATAAATGATTAAAGGACAAAATAGGTATCAAAAACTAATTAGTAATTAAAATAAAATTAGAGTTAATCTAGTAATTAAATGATAAATTAGGCGCTTATACCAGTCGGAGCGAACTGCGGGGGAAATGAGATGGCATGCTGAGCATAGAAGAGGAGCAGAGATTGCACATCCGTCGGATGCTGAAGCGTGGCAACATTTTCAGAGAGTATATCCAGATTTTGCATACGAGCGACGTAACGTGTACCTCGGATTATGCACAGATGGTTTCAACCCGTTTGGAAGGCATGGGAGACAATATTCGTTGTGGCCAGTGATTCTGACTCCTTATAACCTACCGCCGACTATGTGCATGCGTCGAGAGTTTCTTTTCCTCTCCGTACTCGTTCCCCGTCCAGAGCATCCGAGAAGAGCACTTGATGTATTCTTGCAGCCACTGATACATGAGTTGCAAATGTTATGGCTGCCCGGTGTTGTAGCATACGATGTCTCATGCAAGGAAAATTTTCTGATGAGGGTTGCATTGATGTGGACCATTAGCGATTTTCCGGCTTACGGTATGTTATCAGGATGGACAACGTACGGGAGGTTAGCATGTCCGTATTGTCAGGAAAAGACAGATGCATTCCAGTTGAAGAATGGACGCAAATCATGTTGGTTTGATTGTCATAGAAGATTTCTACCGCAAGATCATCCATACCGGAAAAACACTAAACTTTTTACGAAGAAGAGGAAAGTGTTCGATGATCCTATTCTCCAAGATGATGGGTCGTCTACCTTGAGCCTCTTAGAAGGATTTGGTGCATTAAGGAGTCGTGAATGTGGTGGGAATGAGCATGAGAATATTTATGGAGCTGGTGTAGTCCACAACTGGCACAAGCAAAGCATTTTCTGGGATTTACCATATTGGAAGGACCAGTTACTAAGGCATAATCTTGATGTCATGCACATTGAGAAAAATTTCTTCGATAACACTATGAACACTCTTCTCAACGTGCAAGGGAAGACGAAAGATAATGTGAAGTCTAGGCTTGATTTACCTGAAATTTGTGATCGGCCTGAACTTCATCTTCAGAATAACGGAAAACCGCCAATTCCAGCATATTGGGTAGACTCGAAGTCAAAGGAAGAGTTATTTAAGTGGATTATACTACAAGTTAAATTCTCTGAAGGATATGCATCAAACTTGCGTAATTGTGTGGACACTGATGGAGGAAAGTTTATCTTGGTAAGCAGTTCTTTTTTAAAATTTTCAATATATTAAGTTATTTTTTATTTTAAGTTCAAAATTGTTTTTACAGAAACAAAAGAAAGGGCGAGATCCAAATCATATTGAGCTCATCGAGGATGGCCACAAGAACAAGGAAACAAGTCGAAATTGAAATACGATATAACCCAAATCAATAATGTTAATATTAATATACTTGGAATTATTTCTGGTTTTAACGCTTTTTTCCTGTAATTATATATATAATAGCAAAATGTCTCTCCAGAAACATGACACCTCAGCATGAGGAGAGATTCTGGAGGCGACACCTGTTTTAATGAAAAAAAATCTAAACCAGTGGGAATAAAACGTTCGTCCACGTTTGCATCCAGCTGTAAACAATTTTTTTTTTTTACTTTCCCTTCATTGTATCGCCCTAATCAATCCAACAAAACCTTTGGCCTCCTCGCAGGAAAACAGAAATCGATCGTTCCTCGAAGGCTGATTCTTCTCCCTTTTATCTAGGTTGATCTCCCTTCGTATCAACACCCTAAACCCTAAAGCCATCTTCTGTCCAAAAAATTTGTAAGGCTAAGCGATATAAACACGCACTTGAGGTTTGAGGTTCGTGATTTCTCGATTGAATTTGGATTAGTCTCTTCGTTTGATCCTGGACTCCGATTACTCTCGGTGCGAGATGTATTTGCTGTGATTCTATTTGACTCTCTAATTCTGTATGAAACTCTGCAATTTATATCTTTCATATTCTTGAAACCCGTTGGTCGATATTCTCTGGAAACGAATACATCTGATTAGTGGGCTTGATTACGATATGTTTGCTCTGATTTTGTTTGAAACTCTGCAATTTGAATATTTTGTGGTCGTGAATTTAGTTATCTGATAAGTGGATTGATTTTGAGTTCATTGTGGTAAACTGTTGTAGTGTTCTATGTGCAGATATGTGAATGGATGGTTCTGCAGGAATATATAAAGCTGCAACCTGGTGATTATGCTGTGCATTTGGACTTGATTTCTAAAATCCGTTGTTTGAACAACGCCGAGAAATTAATCGACGATATGACAGATCAAGATCAAATGCGAGACCATGCTTCTTTCACATCTCTTCTCCATAGTTATGTGCAGAACAAGCTCTCTGATAAAGTCGAGGTTTTGTTTGAGAGAATGGTGGAATTTGGTTTCTTGAAGTCTTGTCTGCCTTACAATCACATGCTCTCGATGTACATATCGAAAGGTCAGTTTGAGAAGGCTCCAGCAATGATTAAGGAACTCAAGAGCAAAACATAACCTGACATTGTTACGTATAATGTATTGCTGACGGCGTTTGCCTCTGGAAAAGATGTTGAAGCTGCAGAAAAAGTTTATCTTAAGGTGAAGGAAGCAAACTTGAATCCAGACTGGGTGACTTACAGTGTGCTCACGAATCTGTACTCCAAGACAATTAATCTCAAAAAAGGCGAAACTTGGTTTGAAGGAGATGGAGAAGTTAGTTTCTAAGAAAAACAGTGTTGCTTATGCATCTCTCATAAGTATGCATGGGAACTTGGGGGGATAAAGATGGAGTTAACTTAACCTGGAAAAAGATCAAGTCATCTTTCAAGAAATGAATGATGCAGAATACCTCAGCATGATATCTGCAGTAGTGAAACACGGAGAATTCGAACAAGCCAAAGATTTGTATGATGAATGGGAGTCAGCTTCCGGAACAAGAGATGCTAGAATCCCAAATCTAATTCTTGTAGAGTACATGAACGGAGACGAGATTCACATGGGAGAGAAGTTTTACCAACGAATAGTCGAGAAAGGTATAATCCCTAGCTGTTCTACATGGAAATTCTCACATGGGCTTATTTGAAGCGTAAAGACAGGGAGAAAGTATTAGATTGTTTCGGGAAAGCCATTGATGCTGTGAAGAAATGGATTGTGAATGTAAGATTGCTTAAAGCAGTGTGTAAGGAACTCAAGGAACAAGGGGATGTTAAAGGAGCAGATAAGCTAATGACTATCCTCCAATGGCTGATCATGTTAAAATTCAGCTGTACAATTCCTTATTAAAGCTGGTGAAATGGCACTTATAGTTGAAGAGCGAATAGCTAAGGACAATGTAGAGCTACACGAAGAGACTAAGGAAGAGCTAATAAGACTAACGAAGTAATAATAAGACAATATTCATCATCAAAAGCAACGTCCTGACTTTGAATTTAATATTGGTGGATAATATAGTTATCGAAGTTGAACATGTTTTAAGCTGTTTTACTCACAAACAAAAATTAACATGGATCGCGTGGCCCCTAGCCTCCTAAATAACAACTAACTGTCTATCCACAAGAAGTATGAAAAAATTAATATTTTGGAGAACACAGCGGAACAAAGAAAATACAATACTGTGAAGAATATCACAGAGATGTGGAAATACACTGTTACTTGGCTGGCGAAGATAAAGTAGACACATGAAAATAAATAGTGTAACCATATACGATAAACCTAAAGCTTGTATCACATAAAATTTTAGTTCTATAATTCATATCTTTACTGTTGTATGATAAACCTAAAGCTTGTATCATCACATCCTCTAATTGAGCCACAACAAAAAACTAAATCTACAAGGGAATCAAATACTACGCATCAGGATTTAATTCTTTAAGTAGCCAAAGGACCAATCAACCACTTGATGAGGAAAATAATATAAATAGTTAAAAAGTGTTTTGCAAGAAAATGCTTTACTCTTTCTTTTCTTTTCTTTTTTGGTCACTAATACTTTACACTTTTTTTTCCTTGTTCCAGCATATTCTTGAAAACTAAGAGCAATAGGCACGAACTTGAGGGATTATCCCTAGCCAGATAAAATGATTCGGACCTTGATAAAGTTGATTTACAAAAGGACTTTGCTATTATGTTAAAGGACATCTCGTATCTTCAAAGCTCACGGGCTGACAAGGACATAACTCTTTAATCCGACAATATTGTTTGAAGAGGCAATTGACTCTTGACTCCCTTGACTTCCGCGGCCTGCTTCTCAACCACAACCTTGGATAATCCAAACATCTAAATCAAAATAGGCTTCATGTTAGGAGAGAGATGATAACCAAATCAAAAGCATATTGATTGAAGCCAGAAATCACATCTCAATCATGATAAAGACTTGTCACAAAGATAATCATGTGTTTCATTCACAATGCTCAATCATGAATTTTGAAACGGGGTTGGACAAGAAACCACAACTGTAGCAAATGTATTGGACAATCTCCAATGGTTTCAAGTCTGATTTTCTACTTAACACACAACCAGATACGCCAAAAAAAATACGCCAAGCAATTAAAGTAATTTATTTCTAATTTGCATCAATTATAATCATAACAATTTAATTATAAAATAAATATATCATAAGTCAAAAAAATATATAGAAAAACCTTCAATAGAAAATCTTTTGAATAAATCCGCGGCGTAGCGCGGACATATATCTAGTCCATATAATGTTACAGTACAAATTCTTAATCTTTAAAGACAAGCCATTATAGTGCTAGTAATCCAGTCTGCCCTTTTTCACCTTAGTTAATAATTAAAAAAATTATTCAATGTAAAAGATACCATTACTCTGCGAATACAAAAAAATGATTGTTTGAAACGATTAAGAATATATTTAATCAAATAATATGCTCTAGAATATATGGGATGTTAAAATCAGTGCATGCATATTCGTATCAATTACCAAATTTAGGGTTCTTTTCTCGGCATCTTTGATATCCATAAATTGGTGACCTAATCTACTCAAAATTTTATCAGTAACTTGGAAACAAAAAAGGTGATGTTGCTTGGACTGTTGAAAGTATAGAATTTAGAAACAAAGAGGGAAAAAGATGATACAAAAGAGAAACAAGTTCGACATAATAAAAAAAAAAGTAGAACTTTTCAAATCCTAAACAAAGCTTAATTAATTATTGAAGAGGTGATGGAGCTTGAATTGGTGAGTCTCTAGTTGTGACCAAGACATCGAGTCTGAGACCAGCAGCGCAGCGACCAGGTTTGGAGCTAATAAAGTAATAGGATCCGGGGCTGTCGAGTTTGACTACATCATGACCTGTTTCGTAAACGGCCAATGGAGAAGAAGGGTCGCAGAATTCCATCTCAAGAGCACCACTCACTTGTACAACGTTGTCCAAATCCTTGTCGTATTGGAACAGAAGAGAGTCACCGACTTGAAAGTTCTTGTCCTCATACCACATGGGGTCGGCCTTGGTTGTCCATTCATTGGAGTCACCGACCTTAAACACCTTTCCACTGCTCGGAACAAAGCTCGGCATGGGGATGCTGGGAGGATGTGATGGATCTGGATCCGGGAGGACCAAAACACGTAGCTTTTGGCCAGCGTAACACTTCCCCTGTGCTGAGTTGATAAAGTAATGGATCCCGGGTTCCTTGAAGGTCACAACATCATGTCCCGTCTTGTGCACTGCTTTAGCGGACGTTGGGTCGCAGAACTTGAATTCCAGATGTCCCGTAACCTCGGTAACGTCGTCCAGGTCGAAGCTGAAGAAGGTCCCCTTCGAGTTATCGTATTCGAACACCAACGAGTCTCCCACGAAAAACTGCTTATCCTCTGTCCACCTTTGATAGTAGTACTCACGGTCCTTGTAAACTTTCCATCCTCCTCCGCTCTCTCCGATCTTGTATACTCTTGCCGCACCACCTTGACTTATGAGAAACCCCATGCTAATTATCATAATCACCAAGCTCATGAATATCATTCGAGCACCCATAACTTTTCCAACAAAAATCAATGAAACCTGTGGTAGAAGAGAGAAAGTGATCAGCTAGGTTAGTTTCTTTTGTGTTTGGTTGAGAAAGTTGAAACACCTACGAAGGGTTTTTATATCTGTTCTCCACCGACTTTTCTCTACAACACGTTTTATCTTATTTTTTGTTTTCCTTTTCCCTCTTGTCCGTTTAATAATATTCCGTATCTTACTTTATCACATAATTTATAATATATCGCTTTATAAGATTTATAATCTAATTTATAAGATTTTATAAATATATCTATAACATTTTCCCAAGATCTTACAAGATTTTAGAATCTTTGTCGAAGTTTATCAAGTTTTGTTTGTTTTTAACTATTGGTAAAGAAGGTTTATAATTTGCAAAGACAAAATAAAAGTCTGTTGAGTAGTTTCAATTCTCTTAAAAATCAGAAAGAATAGAATCAAGTTTTATAACACACATATGAAATGATATTTTATAAAATCGTAGTTTTTCTTAGAAACCGCATTTTTCGCCAAAATCACGGATCCCCAAAATCATGGTTCGTCAAAAGAATGTTTTTTCGCCAAAACAGAAAATAGCGAATATTCGCCATAACCATAAAATAGCGGTTTCCCGCCATAATCGCAAAATAGCAGTTCTCCGCCAAAACCGCAAAAACGCTGTTTTCCGCCAAAACCACAATATTGCGTTTTCCCACCAAAATCGTAAAATCGCGTTTTTAAGCAAAAACAGCAAAATTGCGAATTTCAGTCAAAACCACAAAATCGTCTCCTTACCCAAACCGCAAAATCCTGTTATCCCGCAAAAACCGCAAAATCACAACTCCGGTAAAAATAGCGGTTTCCCGCCATAACGATTTTCTGCTAAACCGCAAAATAACAGTTTCCCGCCGAAAACACAAAGCGTTTTTCAATAAAAATAGCGATTATTCGCCACAACCGCAAAATAACAGTTTCCGGCTTTCCGCCAAACCGCTAAATAACAGTTCTCCGCCAAAACCGAAAAATCGCGGTTTTCCACCAAAAACATAAAATGGTCTTTTCCCACCAAAACCATAAAATCGCGTTTTTCAGTCCAAACACCAATTGCGAATATCCGCAAAAATCACAAAATCGTGTTTTCCCACCCAAACCACAAAATCTAGTTTTCCGCCAAAACCGAGAAATTGGGATTTTCTGCCAAAACCGCAAAATCACAGTTCCCGAAAAATAATCGTTTCCTGCCGAAACTGCAAAAAATCAAATTTCTGCTAAAACCGCGAAATAACAATTTCCCGCCAAAACAAAAAAATAGCGATTATCCGCTATAACCGCAAAATAAAAGTTTCCCACTATAACCGTAAAATCGTTTTTTTGCTAAAACCAAAATACTGGTTTTTTTCAAAATAGGGGTTTCCCGCCAAAAACTTAAAATAGCGGTTTTCCGTCAAAAAACACAATGCCAATTTTCGCCAAAACCATAAAATCGTGATTTTTCGCTAAAACCGCAAAATGCCTTTTTCGCCAAAATGACAAAACTGTGTTTTTCCGCAAAAACCGGAAAATCGTGTTTTCCGAAGAAACCGTAAAATACTGATTTTCCGTAAAATATCGAGTTTTTGCAAAAACCGCAAAATTAATGTTTTTTCGCTAAACGGGAAAAAGAATTGTTAACATAAATCATATCATTTTTAGTCATTTGGTTACGAATTGCATCCAACTAATATACAAATAAAGAAACAAAACTACATCCAAACGCAGTGTACAGACGCGGTTTTCAAATGCACAAAAAACTATATTTCGATGCACTTTCCAAAAACAATTCCAAATGAGCAAAATGACAGGACCTAGATGACGAGAAAGAAGTAAGAAGACTTCACCCAAATTTTCAAAACGTGAGTAATTTTAAATAAATATCTTTCAAAATAGGATAAATGCATAATTTTGGTAACAAAAGAAATAAAACGCTAGATAATTCTTAAATTGATATAATATTGAAGCGATTGGGTTTAGTTAATATTAAATTTGTACGGACACAAAACATAAGTTTAAATAGATATAACACATAATCTTTTAAAATTTTAGATAGATAGTGTAAATATAATTTTAGTATATATATATATATATTTGAAATTATTTATTATAATATGAAATAAATATTTAATAAATAGTTTCGAATATTTACAGATAGGTTTGTCGGATGTAATTTGATTCTAGGCTAGTAAAATTTAATTATACGATAAATATATTTATAGGTTGTTATTATTTAAATTATATGATAAATACAAATATTACCTTGGTCTAGAATTAAACTTTTTGTTACTTAATATATTAATCTAAATAATAAAAACAATTCAACATTCAAAAAAAGAAAAAAGAAAAAAATGTTTGTAATCAAGATCTTAAATATATAGCTATAATATATTTTTTGTTTGACTTTCAGATATTAATAGATATGTTTTTTATAGATAATATAATTTAAATAATGAATATTATTATTTTTATTAATATTAAATTTAACTAACTATAAAACATAAGTTTTTGTAGATAGTTTAGGTTTCGTTAGTATTAAATTTAAATTGATATATAACATAAGTTTAAATAAAGAGTTTTTTTATGTTTTACAAAAGATTTACTCGTTTGATTAGAGAGTTAGGGTAAGGATACTTTCTCTGGGAAAAAACAAAAAAATAGATTAGATGTTCATGATCGATGAAGAGATAATTATTTATTTTGTGAATATTATTGAAATTAAACGTTTTTATGTTTTTTATATAAATGAATCAACTTACATAGTTTTGTTGTTTTGTTATTTACACGTTATTAGGGTTTATGTTTTTGTATCATGTTTCGTGTAATTTATATAATTTTTTCATGTGCAGTGGAGTGGAAGTCGTTTGTCTTTCTGGTTGTCTGGAAATCTTGCTACTGGTTTTCTTTCAAAAACTGGGGATTATTGTACATGCGTAACAGTTTGTATAATAAGGTTTTTCCAAATTAAAATAGAAGATGATAAGAGAATAATGATTTGTCAATACATGAACAAACTTTTATTGGACAAAACATGCTTTGACCGCAGACCATTAGTCAACCTCGGGAAAAATCGTTAACGGATGCTAAATCGGATGACACGTCACCAAATTAACTCACCTCATGGCATCTCCCATCCCCACCTCTCATGTGGAATACCTCTTATCTCTATGCCCATGGACTTCTCACAACATCTTTTGCTTAATCACATTCTAGGAAATCAGAACCAAGCCAGACCTCTTCATACTCAAGTAGATTGACTTGAAGGTATGATGGATTAGTACCTAGATTTCCAAACTATGTCTGACTCTATTTTGTATGACAAGATAGACGCTCTCTTTTTCACCTTTCCAAGAAACTTGAGGACTTCACAGTCCTTGTCAAAGTTCTTGAGAAACAAGCTCTAAAACATGAAGAAATTATCAATGAAAGGCTATTATTAATTACAGAAGAGCAAGAGAAGCTAAAGCACGACATGAACCATGACTTTAGAGAGTTCAAGAATATGAAGAGCTCTATGAAGATGCTTACTTCAATGATCAGTACAAGGAAAAGACCTATAACAACTTCAACACTCGAATCTCGTCTAAGCCAACTGGAAAACAAGAAAAAAGAAATCAACCAAGTGGTGGAACAAACATTTGATACTCAAAAAAAGTTGAGAAAAGTCTAGAACAAGTGTTCACTATGTTCTCAAGCCAAGAACAAGGTGTACCGAAGTGCATTTTAAAATTTTGAACTTGGAGAAATTCTAGAAGCTATACAAGATCCTACATAACGTGCCTACCTTGGTTATGACTGTAATGCATGTGGTTAAACCTGTAACCTTCTTCAGTGCAAAGACTTAATATTTCTGTAAAATACTCGGTTTAGAGTAGAATCTGCTAAAACACCACCATTTACAAACCTTATCGCTCCAGAGGATCGCTCTTCCTCTGCGATAAGATCTCTTTCAGACACTTTCTACCATGTCCAAACCAAAGACTTTTTTTCCTATTTTTCTCCATATATAGCTCTACAAAATGCAAATAAACCAATACCCTTTTTCTTGTAGACCATAGTTGAAAAAACCCACTATTCTCTTCATTTTACACCTCCACACGGTTTTTGATCTCGGCCTCAATCTCGTGTTCTTATTACTTACTAGAGCGTCGGAGAATCTTCAGGAAACACAACCCCACCGTGTTTTCCCAGAGACTTTACATGTCTTTGCTATTGTAGGAGACTTGATCCCGAACGAGAAGAATTCCGACTATTCCAGCAGTTCCCCGGAGAGCCAAAGGTCCACTCCGAAGTGGACCTTGAATTGGCTTCGAGTCTGTAACCTTTCAGTAAACCTCTCACAGCCATGAGGCCTTGAAGACCCGAAAAGGCTAGAGTTCGCCCCCTGGTGAATTCAGAGGTGGATCAAGAAACACCTTTTCCTAAGCGCGCTAACATACTCGAATTTCGAAGGCCATGGCTTACTAAACTGATGCCCAAGAAGCCCAAGAACTCGAGGACGTGGCAAGCTCGACGTTTTTCCAACCGAAATATATGGGATGTTAACATTAGTGCATGCATATTCGTATTAATAGCTGTGTTTATTATAGATAATATAATTTATACAATGAATTTTACAACGGATGCAAATAAAGCTGTGTTTATTATAGATAATATAATTTATACAATGAATTTATTATTTATTATTATTATTATTATTATTATTATTATTATTATTATTAAATTTAATTAACTATAGAACATAAGTTTTTGTAGATAGTTTAGCTAGGTTTCGTTAGTATTAAATTTATATAAAACATAAGTTTAAATAGAGAGTTAGGGTTTGGATATTTTCTCTGAAAAAAAACCCCAAAATTAGATGAGATGTTCATGGTCGATGAAGAGGTAATTAGATGGTATTTAATTTAGTGAATATTATTGAAATTAAACTTCTTATGTTTTTTTATATAAATGAATCAACTTACAGAGTTTTGTTGTTTTGTTTTGTTATTATAGGATATTAGGGTTATGTTTTTGTATCATGTTCCGTGTAATTTATATAATTTTTTCATGTGCAGCGTTTATCTTTCTGGTTGTCTGGAAATCTTGCTACTGGTTTTCTTTAAAAAAATTGGGCATTATTGTACATGCGTAACAGTTTGTATAATAAGGTTTTCCCAAATAAAAATAGAAGATGATAAGAGAATATACGGGATGTTATGGGTACGGGATGTTAAAATCAGTGCATGCATATTCGTATCAATTACCAAATTTAGGGTTCTTTTCTCGGCATCTTTGATATCCATAAATTGGTGACCTAATCTACTCCAAATTTTATCAGTAACTTGGAAACAAAAAAGGTGATGTTGCTTGGACTGTTGAAAGTATAGAATTTAGAAACAAAGAGGGGAAAAGATGATACAAAAGAGAAACAAGTTCGACATAATAAAAAAAAAAGTAGAACTTTTCAAATCCTAAACAAAGCTTAATTAATTATTGAAGAGGTGATGGAGCTTGAATTGGTGAGTCTCTAGTTGTGACCAAGACATCGAGTCTGAGACCAGCAGCGCAGCGACCAGGTTTGGAGCTAATAAAGTAATAGGATCCGGGGCTGTCGAGTTTGACTACATCATGACCTGTTTCGTAAACGGCCAATGGAGAAGAGGGGTCGCAGAATTCCATCTCAAGAGCACCACTCACTTGTACAACGTTGTCCAAATCCTTGTCGTATTGGAACAGAAGAGAGTCACCGACTTGAAAGTTCTTGTCCTCATACCACATGGGGTCGGCCTTGGTTGTCCATTCATTGGAGTCACCGACCTTAAACACCTTTCCACTGCTCGGAACAAAGCTCGACATGGGGATGCTGGGAGGATGTGATGGATCTGGATCCGGGAGGACCAAAACACGTAGCTTTTGGCCAGCGTAACACTTCCCCTGTGCTGAGTTGATAAAGTAATGGATCCCGGGTTCCTTGAAGGTCACAACATCATGTCCCGTCTTGTGCACTGCTTTAGCGGACGTTGGGTCGCAGAACTTGAATTCCAGATGTCCCGTAACTTCGGTAACGTCGTCCAGGTCTGTTGGAGTCGGTTTTAGCACCCCTCAAAATGGCCCATTCAGTTAATAAGATCGGCCCGAAATAGAAGACATTTATTATGGATAATTACGATGTCGATGAAGATAAATGGCAATCTTCGAAGATAATCACAAAAGGAAAATATCTATTTTTTTTTGTGGAAAATATCTATTTCTTTTTAAGAAATATGACTTTTTATGCCGGCCTAAAACTCTATATAAGAGAAAGAGGGCATTCATGCAAAGATCATCTTGAATAAATTAAGAAAAATACAAAGAACTCCGAAAGTCGACCTAAATCTCTACATGAGAGGATGAGGGTATTCAGGCTACAAGAGATCGATCTATAGACGACTCTGTAAGCCGACCTAAACCTCGACATGAGAGAATGAGGGTATTCAGGCTAAAGGAGATCGAAACACACAATACGATGAGTCGATCTATAGACGGCTTAATCGTCATTCGACGAACTCTTTCAAGGAACTACGAATGGCTTGATCCCTTATTAAGGGTACGTAGGCAGCCTTTTTACAAGGTTCATCTATAAAACCTAATTCCCTTTATTCCGATTCACCGGGGCCCCAATTTAGCCCTAATATCATCATCTCCGCCGAGCTAGATTAAGAGACTTTGAAGAATCCCTAATTTAAACCCTAAAATTCTTGCTATCTTCGGATATGCAGAATTGAGATCTTACAATTGGCGCCGACTGTGGGGATTTCTTCGAAGATCTTTATACACCATGCTCAACGATGAAATTCAGATCAACGTTAAAAAAAAAAAAAAAAAAGCTAATCGGAACTCACCTCATGGTCCTTCCTGCTATTATCAAGATAAGTATTTAAATTTGAATTTTATGATCGAATTTCATATCGTCATAGTTAATCACTGTACAAGACACTTGGTTCGACTTGGTTGATGCATTTTCGCTTATTAGTTATTGCCTTGTCACATGCTTTATTTACAGAGATCCTATAGCTTTATCCCTAGGATTTGACTATTTGGAATGTCTAAAAAAATTGTTTGATATTTTGTGATCGGTATTCCCCAACTTTGTGATCGCTTAGCTTGCCAATAAGATTGCTCTCACAAAAGTCCCCTGTTTATAGTTGTTATTATTTGATTCATAAAATCAGCTAACGTCTTAGTGAATAAGTGCTATTAAAATACGTCTTTATTACTTTCTCATGTTTACTGATCGTAACCCGGTCAAAGTTAGGGATTTGACCACATTCTTATTTTTCATGTTGCTCTTAAAACAGGAAAATTCAGAGTAAACACCGTCTCAAGCTCGGCAAAAAGAAAGCTAAAAGACATGATGACTTCACACTCCATATACGATAACTTAAAAATCAGATTCTAACAATCAGAGTTGGGAAGACACTCACCCATCAATCATCGTCATCACCAAAGAAAGAAGAGCAATACAACAGAAGCTTGAAATTCAGAGTTTGATGATGACATTAACGTCATCTCTAATATCTTGTGCCGAGGATGCCTACGCTGTCCGTCTCTGATCTTCAAGGTCGGAGATCCATGCTTCCACACCGACAATACAAGAGCCACGCCATCAAGCTCCAAAAAGTTCGAAGTATTATGACAACAAGAAAGTCATCTCCAACATGCTCGGTGAAAGAGCACCATGTTCCTCAGCAATTTGACTCTTCTATCGCTTTGGCATGACCACAACGACCTAATAACACTCAGAACGTCGCCGACGTACTTGACATGGCTCAACCGATGACATCACAAATTCGGAGGCCAAACAAACACCGTCTCGTGACCTTAAACGTCCCATGACAGTTCAATAAACTCACCGAGGACAAATCCGGTTCGGCAGGTTTAAGGCAACTTGAGCTCGTCATCCTGTCATACGGAGCTCGTCAGCTTCGCTCAAATCCAAAACGACGCTCAGACCACATCTTCAAAGAGAAGAAATGTTAAACGCGCCAGCTTCCTCTTCGATTCATGGATTCTATGTGAATCCGTCACGAGATCGTCGACTTGAGAACCTAAGACTGTCTTGACTTAATCAACGTGACTCGATCGACAACGCAACAAACAATATAAAGTTCGAGAAAGAAAGATAGAATAACAGAGGCCATCGTCGTCTACACCAGATCACCATATCAAAAGATAAGTTTGCCCTCTTATAAATTAATAACATATTCAATAGCATCGCATGATTTGGCAGTTGAAGAAATGCATGATTCATCAAATCACATAGACCAATATATTTCTCTACAAAATATTCTAAATCGATATAATATTCAAAAGTCGTTGACTTACACTTTAAATTTTTACTCGAAGCCTTTCTAGGATATTCACTAAAAAAGACGATCTCGTAGACGGCATGAACACCAACAACGTCATGATCCCGTCCACTTTATACATGAGTTCATCAAGTAAGTATTTAATTTATTATTCAATCTAATTAACTTTAAGCCGAGTTTTCACTCGCAAAAGCCGAGTTTAAAAAGCTCGCACAAAAGCCGAGTCTTAACTCGCAACCAAAGTCGAGTACTAACTCGCAATCAAAGCCGAGCTTCTCAGCTCGCAAAAGTCGGGTCTAAGTAACTCGCAAAAAGCCGAGCTCCTTAGTTCGCAAAAGTCGGGTCTAAGTAACTTGCAAAAAGCCGAGCTCCATAGTTCGCAAAAGTCGGGTCTAAGTAACTCGCAGAAAGCCGAGCTCCTTAGTTCGCAAAAGTCGGGTCTAAGTAACTCGCAGAAAGCCGAGCAAAGACTCGCACTAGCATCATGCTCCCTGGCCAGGAGTGTGGTCTTCCTTGCGCACGAGGTGCACATCGTGGTAAGGAAAAGCCGGGATCCGTCCCGCAAATTCTTCGCGGTGGGTAATAACAAATAAGTCGAGCACAGCATCGCACATTAACCCACCCTTAGAATAAAGCCGAGATCCGTCTCGCAATTATAGATACGGTGGGGCGTAAGCCTTAAAGTAAAGCAGTTCAACACCGATCTACGTTTTAATCGTCGTTCGCCAAAGATCCATACAAACGGATCAAAGGACAGAACGACCCGATTAACTTAACTACGGAAAATATTATTCTTCCACGACAAACATTCAAAGGAATACCGGAGATTCATGCCGATCTTTTATACTTCACGAACCGAAATGTTTTCTATCACCGATCATCGCACCAAACGCTCGAATCGCCGACTTGGGGGGGGGGGGACTTACTGTTGGAGTCGGTTTTAGCACCCCTCAAAATGGCCCATTCAGTTAATAAGATCGGCCCGAAATAGAAGGCATTTATTATGGATAATTACGATGTCGATGAAGATAAATGACAATCTTCGAAGATAATCACAAAAGGAAAATATCTATTTTCTTTTTGTGGAAAATATCTATTTCTTTTTAAGAAATATGACTTTTTATGCCGGCCTAAAACTCTATATAAGAGAAAGAGGGCATTCAGGCAAAGATCATCTTGAATAATCTAAGAAAAATACAAAGAACTCCGAAAGTCGACCTAAATCTCTACATGAGAGGATGAGGGTATTCAGGATACAAGAGATCGATCTATAGACGACTCTGTAAGCCGACCTAAACCTCGACATGAGAGAATGAGGGTATTCAGGCTAAAGGAGATCGAAACACACAATACAATGAGTCGATCTATAGACGGCTTAATCGTCATTCGACGAACTCTTTCAAGGAACTACGAATGGCTTGATCCCTTATTAAGGGTACGTAGGCAGCCTTTTTACAAGGTTCAGCTATAAAACCTAATTCCTTTTATTCCGATTCACCGGGGCCCCAATTTAGCCCTAATATCATCATCTCCGCCGAGCTAGATTAAGAGACTTTGAAGAATCCCTAATTTAAACCCTAAAATTCTTGCTATCTTCGGATATGCAGAATTGAGATCTTACAAGGTCGAAGCTGAAGATCCCCTTCGAGTTATCGTATTCGAACACCAACGAGTCTTGTTGTTTTGTTTTGTTATTATAGGATATTAGGGTTACGTTTTTGTATCATGTTCCGTGTAATTTATATAATTTTTTCATGTGCAGCGTTTGTCTTTCTGGTTGTCTAGAAATCTTGCTACTGGTTTTCTTTAAAAAAATTGGGCATACATGCGTAACAGTTTGTATAATAAGGTTTTCCCAAATAAAAATAGAAGATGATAAGAGAATATATGGGATGTTAAAATCAGTGCATGCATATTCGTATCAATTACCAAATTTAGGGTTCTTTTCTCGGCATCTTTGATATCCATAAATTGGTGACCTAATCTACTCAAAATTTTATCAGTAACTTGGAAACAAAAAAGGTGATGTTGCTTGGACTGTTGAAAGTATAGAATTTAGAAACAAAGAGGGGAAAAGATGATACAAAAGAGAAACAAGTTCGACATAATAAAAAAAAGTGAAATTTACTCCAAATAATTCTTATTTGTTGAATATTTACTAGACTAACTTCCGTCAAAATTCACTTAAACAAAAAGGTATAAGTAGACCTAAAAACTTGATAACTTCAAAATAATTACGTATATGCCATTTTCTACTAAAATAACATAATTTTATTTAGTGTTAATTTTATTAAACAAAAAACATAATCCATTGTTCAGAAAAAGAAAAAACACGATACACCCAGAAAAACCCCTATTCCCTGCTACCCTAATCCTATAGTACAGATCAGTTTCTCCCAATGTTGTTTTAATCTTCGAAATCGATGCCAGTTCACAATCGACTCCAACGCTTTGAGGTCACTGGAAAGTTCAATTTTTCCATCGTTTTCTGCTGTATAACTACCATCGGTTCTTTCGTTGACGTCTCTTTCAATTTCGTCGTTTTCTCTCTCTCTATCTATTCCGTCTGCGTTGACACTTTGTTTCTCTAAGGCCAGTTGATTCCAGTTTCGAATTTAATTATAAATTGTGTTTCTGTCTGCAAATTTTAAATCTTTGTCCGTTTCTTACTACTGTTTCTGAGTGACTGACTTTCGGTGATGGAGGTGCCTTAGATCTCCATGAGTGTTGTTGAAGGTCATGTGTTGATAATAACAGTTTGTGGCGTGAGTGGATGTTCAGTCGATGATGTTTGGTCTTTTGGTTGATGGTATTCAAAAATTTGTGTAATTTTTAAAGCAAAGGGGAGTTTTTGTTCCTCTATGGTTTATTAGGTTGTAGCATGAACTTGTAACAGTATGTGTCTGTGTTATGAACTTATGATACTTGTTGTCTCTTCCATTTTTAATACTATTTATCTGATGTTTATTCTATCTTTTTTCTTTTGTGGTCCAGCTGCATCCTGTTTTGATACTCATTGGATTTATAATCTTGGGAGGAGAAGGTAAACGACAACAACATCTGTTGAAACAATGAAATTTTTTTGAGTTACTTTCATTTCGATATGGTTTAGTCCCTTTGATGATGACATACTCTATATAAACTACTATACAAGACGTGTGTTTTTGAAATTAGAAAATGCAGCTATTATAAGTTTAATCGCTTTTCCAGCAATTTTCCGGTGGTAAGCATTAGAATTTTACACTGCAAAGCCTCTTTGTTTATAGTTTTGAATTCTCTAGAATTTCAAGATGTGGAGTCAAAATTTAGTCTTTTAGGGTGTTGTCTTTCCTCTTCAAAGGCCTTATTTTGTGTTAAAATAGATACTTTCTCGTTGAAGTTAATGAAAAGACTCCTTGTGTACTTTTTGTTTTGTTTTTCTTTGTATTATTTGAATTAATATTCTGTTTCTGTTTTGGTCATTGGTGTGATGTTGGACAGATGATGCGGTAAATTGAAGAATATGTCTAGAATTTTATCAATATATTTGCTTTTTCTTGTTTGGCATTTCAGCCTGTGTTTTTGACTTTGATTTGCTATGGGAACTGTGGTTGGAACTGCTGAGGACTACAGAGAGATGTTTGAGGTAGAGAGATGTTTGAGGTAGATGGATGTTTGAGGTAGATGGATATTTGGTGTTCAAGGAATTAATACAAGCTTGTCCGGGTATGGTCTACAAATTGTCCTTTTCAGAGTCACTCTTGTAGTTGTAAATTCCTTTGTAGCTTTTGTGAGCGTTTTCCTAGTTAAAACAGGGGAAAAAGGGCTTATGATTGTGGTTTATGAAAATGATTAGGTTGCAGGAGATGCGAGACTAGTGCCTCCAACCGATGAAATTTTGGAGGTCAACGAGACGGATATGCATACTTACCATTATTTGCTTGTCAGAGTGTAGATAGGTTTGGTTTATATATTTTTCTGGCATATGTTCAAAATAAATTTTGGTTATGTTGTAAACAAATTTTTCATAGGAAATTTTATTGTTCACTTCTAAAACTTTGGTCATTTCCTCTTTAATAACACCAAATATCCATCTACCTTTCTAAAACAACAACTTATCTAAAATAATTTTATTTGAACCATGTGTGGAAAAAGAAAAAATAATTTGGTTACAAAATGTGAGGTAATGTTGTTTAAGGAAGGAGAGCAAAAGGTGATCACTATTACGTTAGTTTTTTTCTTTCAATTTAATCCTGATTTAATTAAATTTCTGTTTGGTTTAAATAGTTGGTTTGTTTTTAAATTAGATTTTGGTATGGTGGTAATTAAGTTTGGTTTGATTTGGTTTGGTTTAGTAACAATTAATTAAGTCTGTGTTCAAAAGAATAAACAAATCTGTCAAAAATATGTAAGTTTGTCGTCAAAGAATAAAACAAATCTGTGAAAACCTAATTAAATCTGTCAAATTTAAGTAAATTTGTCGTCAAAACAAACAACTCTATTGAAACTTTAATAAGTCTGTCAAATTTAGGTAAATATGTGGTCAAAGAAAAAATAAATCCGTCGAAACCTTAATAAGTCTGTCAAATTCAAGTAAGTTTGTCGCTAAAATAAACAAATCTATCGAATCATTAATAAGTCAGTCTAATTAGTGTAAATTTATCGCTAAACAAAAATAAATTTGTTAAACAAATCTGTGAAAACATACTTAAGTCTGTCAAATTTAAATAAGTTTGTCGCTTAAATAAAATAAATTTGTCATTAATAAGTCTATTGGTTCATATAACGACGATTAAATAAGTCTGTGTAATGGTAATTTCGTAGTATTTTGAATTTTTTCTGCTGAGTTGGAAAATATAGTAATGGCAATTTCGTAAATACGATTTTTAAATATAAATGATTAAAGGACAAAATAGGTATCAAAACTAATTAGTAATTAAAATAAAATTAGAGTTAATCTAGTAATTAAATGATAAATTAGGCGCTTATACCAGTCGGAGCGAACTGCGGGGGAAATGAGATGGCATGCTGAGCATAGAAGAGGAGCAGAGATTGCACATCCGTCGGATGCTGAAGCGTGGCAACATTTTCAGAGAGTATATCCAGATTTTGCATACGAGCGACGTAACGTGTACCTCGGATTATGCACAGATGGTTTCAACCCGTTTGGAAGGCATGGGAGACAATATTCGTTGTGGCCAGTGATTCTGACTCCTTATAACCTACCGCCGACTATGTGCATGCGTCGAGAGTTTCTTTTCCTCTCCGTACTCGTTCCCCGTCCAGAGCATCCGAGAAGAGCACTTGATGTATTCTTGCAGCCACTGATACATGAGTTGCAAATGTTATGGCTGCCCGGTGTTGTAGCATACGATGTCTCATGCAAGGAAAATTTTCTGATGAGGGTTGCATTGATGTGGACCATTAGCGATTTTCCGGCTTACGGTATGTTATCAGGATGGACAACGTACGGGAGGTTAGCATGTCCGTATTGTCAGGAAAAGACAGATGCATTCCAGTTGAAGAATGGACGCAAATCATGTTGGTTTGATTGTCATAGAAGATTTCTACCGCAAGATCATCCATACCGGAAAAACACTAAACTTTTTACGAAGAAGAGGAAAGTGTTCGATGATCCTATTCTCCAAGATGATGGGTCGTCTACCTTGAGCCTCTTAGAAGGATTTGGTGCATTAAGGAGTCGTGAATGTGGTGGGAATGAGCATGAGAATATTTATGGAGCTGGTGTAGTCCACAACTGGCACAAGCAAAGCATTTTCTGGGATTTACCATATTGGAAGGACCAGTTACTAAGGCATAATCTTGATGTCATGCACATTGAGAAAAATTTCTTCGATAACACTATGAACACTCTTCTCAACGTGCAAGGGAAGACGAAAGATAATGTGAAGTCTAGGCTTGATTTACCTGAAATTTGTGATCGGCATGAACTTCATCTTCAGAATAACGGAAAACCGCCAATTCCAGCATATTGGGTAGACTCGAAGTCAAAGGAAGAGTTATTTAAGTGGATTATACTACAAGTTAAATTCTCTGAAGGATATGCATCAAACTTGCGTAATTGTGTGGACACTGATGGAGGAAAGTTTATCTTGGTAAGCAGTTCTTTTTTAAAATTTTCAATATATTAAGTTATTTTTTATTTTAAGTTCAAAATTATTTTTGCAGAAACAAAAGAAAGGGCGAGATCCAAATCATATTGAGCTCATCGAGGATGGCCACAAGAACAAGGAAACAAGTCGAAATTGAAATACGATATAACCCAAATCAATAATGTTAATATTAATATACTTGGAATTATTTCTGGTTTTAACGCTTTTTTCCTGTAATTATATATATAATAGCAAAATGTCTCTCCAGAAACATGACACCTCAGCATGAGGAGAGATTCTGGAGGCGACACCTGTTTTAATGAAAAAAAATCTAAACCAGTGGGAATAAAACGTTCGTCCACGTTTGCATCCAGCTGTAAACAATTTTTTTTTTTTACTTTCCCTTCATTGTATCGCCCTAATCAATCCAACAAAACCTTTGGCCTCCTCGCAGGAAAACAGAAATCGATCGTTCCTCGAAGGCTGATTCTTCTCCCTTTTATCTAGGTTGATCTCCCTTCGTATCAACACCCTAAACCCTAAAGCCATCTTCTGTCCAAAAAATTTGTAAGGCTAAGCGATATAAACACGCACTTGAGGTTTGAGGTTCGTGATTTCTCGATTGAATTTGGATTAGTCTCTTCGTTTGATCCTGGACTCCGATTACTCTCGGTGCGAGATGTATTTGCTGTGATTCTATTTGACTCTCTAATTCTGTATGAAACTCTGCAATTTATATCTTTCATATTCTTGAAACCCGTTGGTCGATATTCTCTGGAAACGAATACATCTGATTAGTGGGCTTGATTACGATATGTTTGCTCTGATTTTGTTTGAAACTCTGCAATTTGAATATTTTGTGGTCGTGAATTTAGTTATCTGATAAGTGGATTGATTTTGAGTTCATTGTGGTAAACTGTTGTAGTGTTCTATGTGCAGATATGTGAATGGATGGTTCTGCAGGAATATATAAAGCTGCAACCTGGTGATTATGCTGTGCATTTGGACTTGATTTCTAAAATCCGTTGTTTGAACAACGCCGAGAAATTAATCGACGATATGACAGATCAAGATCAAATGCGAGACCATGCTTCTTTCACATCTCTTCTCCATAGTTATGTGCAGAACAAGCTCTCTGATAAAGTCGAGGTTTTGTTTGAGAGAATGGTGGAATTTGGTTTCTTGAAGTCTTGTCTGCCTTACAATCACATGCTCTCGATGTACATATCGAAAGGTCAGTTTGAGAAGGCTCCAGCAATGATTAAGGAACTCAAGAGCAAAACATAACCTGACATTGTTACGTATAATGTATTGCTGACGGCGTTTGCCTCTGGAAAAGATGTTGAAGCTGCAGAAAAAGTTTATCTTAAGGTGAAGGAAGCAAACTTGAATCCAGACTGGGTGACTTACAGTGTGCTCACGAATCTGTACTCCAAGACAATTAATCTCAAAAAAGGCGAAACTTGGTTTGAAGGAGATGGAGAAGTTAGTTTCTAAGAAAAACAGTGTTGCTTATGCATCTCTCATAAGTATGCATGGGAACTTGGGGGGATAAAGATGGAGTTAACTTAACCTGGAAAAAGATCAAGTCATCTTTCAAGAAATGAATGATGCAGAATACCTCAGCATGATATCTGCAGTAGTGAAACACGGAGAATTCGAACAAGCCAAAGATTTGTATGATGAATGGGAGTCAGCTTCCGGAACAAGAGATGCTAGAATCCCAAATCTAATTCTTGTAGAGTACATGAACGGAGACGAGATTCACATGGGAGAGAAGTTTTACCAACGAATAGTCGAGAAAGGTATAATCCCTAGCTGTTCTACATGGAAATTCTCACATGGGCTTATTTGAAGCGTAAAGACAGGGAGAAAGTATTAGATTGTTTCGGGAAAGCCATTGATGCTGTGAAGAAATGGATTGTGAATGTAAGATTGCTTAAAGCAGTGTGTAAGGAACTCAAGGAACAAGGGGATGTTAAAGGAGCAGATAAGCTAATGACTATCCTCCAATGGCTGATCATGTTAAAATTCAGCTGTACAATTCCTTATTAAAGCTGGTGAAATGGCACTTATAGTTGAAGAGCGAATAGCTAAGGACAATGTAGAGCTACACGAAGAGACTAAGGAAGAGCTAATAAGACTAACGAAGTAATAATAAGACAATATTCATCATCAAAAGCAACGTCCTGACTTTGAATTTAATATTGGTGGATAATATAGTTATCGAAGTTGAACATGTTTTAAGCTGTTTTACTCACAAACAAAAATTAACATGGATCGCGTGGCCCCTAGCCTCCTAAATAACAACTAACTGTCTATCCACAAGAAGTATGAAAAAATTAATATTTTGGAGAACACAGCGGAACAAAGAAAATACAATACTGTGAAGAATATCACAGAGATGTGGAAATACACTGTTACTTGGCTGGCGAAGATAAAGTAGACACATGAAAATAAATAGTGTAACCATATACGATAAACCTAAAGCTTGTATCACATAAAATTTTAGTTCTATAATTCATATCTTTACTGTTGTATGATAAACCTAAAGCTTGTATCATCACATCCTCTAATTGAGCCACAACAAAAAACTAAATCTACAAGGGAATCAAATACTACGCATCAGGATTTAATTCTTTAAGTAGCCAAAGGACCAATCAACCACTTGATGAGGAAAATAATATAAATAGTTAAAAAGTGTTTTGCAAGAAAATGCTTTACTCTTTCTTTTCTTTTCTTTTTTGGTCACTAATACTTTACACTTTTTTTTCCTTGTTCCAGCATATTCTTGAAAACTAAGAGCAATAGGCACGAACTTGAGGGATTATCCCTAGCCAGATAAAATGATTCGGACCTTGATAAAGTTGATTTACAAAAGGACTTTGCTATTATGTTAAAGGACATCTCGTATCTTCAAAGCTCACGGGCTGACAAGGACATAACTCTTTAATCCGACAATATTGTTTGAAGAGGCAATTGACTCTTGACTCCCTTGACTTCCGCGGCCTGCTTCTCAACCACAACCTTGGATAATCCAAACATCTAAATCAAAATAGGCTTCATGTTAGGAGAGAGATGATAACCAAATCAAAAGCATATTGATTGAAGCCAGAAATCACATCTCAATCATGATAAAGACTTGTCACATAGATAATCATGTGTTTCATTCACAATGCTCAATCATGAATTTTGAAACGGGGTTGGACAAGAAACCACAACTGTAGCAAATGTATTGGACAATCTCCAATGGTTTCAAGTCTGATTTTCTACTTAACACACAACCAGATACGCCAAAAAAAATACGCCAAGCAATTAAAGTAATTTATTTCTAATTTGCATCAATTATAATCATAACAATTTAATTATAAAATAAATATATCATAAGTCAAAAAAATATATAGAAAAACCTTCAATAGAAAATCTTTTGAATAAATCTGCGGCGTAGCGCGGACATATATCTAGTCCATATAATGTTACAGTACAAATTCTTAATCTTTAAAGACAAGCCATTATAGTGCTAGTAATCCAGTCTGCCCTTTTTCACCTTAGTTAATAATTAAAAAAATTATTCAATGTAAAAGATACCATTACTCTGCGAATACAAAAAAATGATTGTTTGAAACGATTAAGAATATATTTAATCAAATAATATGCTCTAGAATATATGGGATGTTAAAATCAGTGCATGCATATTCGTATCAATTACCAAATTTAGGGTTCTTTTCTCGGCATCTTTGATATCCATAAATTGGTGACCTAATCTACTCAAAATTTTATCAGTAACTTGGAAACAAAAAAGGTGATGTTGCTTGGACTGTTGAAAGTATAGAATTTAGAAACAAAGAGGGAAAAAGATGATACAAAAGAGAAACAAGTTCGACATAATAAAAAAAAAAGTAGAACTTTTCAAATCCTAAACAAAGCTTAATTAATTATTGAAGAGGTGATGGAGCTTGAATTGGTGAGTCTCTAGTTGTGACCAAGACATCGAGTCTGAGACCAGCAGCGCAGCGACCAGGTTTGGAGCTAATAAAGTAATAGGATCCGGGGCTGTCGAGTTTGACTACATCATGACCTGTTTCGTAAACGGCCAATGGAGAAGAGGGGTCGCAGAATTCCATCTCAAGAGCACCACTCACTTGTACAACGTTGTCCAAATCCTTGTCGTATTGGAACAGAAGAGAGTCACCGACTTGAAAGTTCTTGTCCTCATACCACATGGGGTCGGCCTTGGTTGTCCATTCATTGGAGTCACCGACCTTAAACACCTTTCCACTGCTCGGAACAAAGCTCGGCATGGGGATGCTGGGAGGATGTGATGGATCTGGATCCGGGAGGACCAAAACACGTAGCTTTTGGCCAGCGTAACACTTCCCCTGTGCTGAGTTGATAAAGTAATGGATCCCGGGTTCCTTGAAGGTCACAACATCATGTCCCGTCTTGTGCACTGCTTTAGCGGACGTTGGGTCGCAGAACTTGAATTCCAGATGTCCCGTAACTTCGGTAACGTCGTCCAGGTCGAAGCTGAAGATCCCCTTCGAGTTATCGTATTCGAACACCAACGAGTCTCCCACGAAAAACTGCTTATCCTCTGTCCACCTTTGATAGTACTCACGGTCCTTGTAAACTTTCCATCCTCCTCCGCTCTCTCCGATCTTGTATACTCTTGCCGCACCACCTTGACTTATGAGAAACCCCATGCTAATTATCATAATCACCAAGCTCATGAATATCATTCGAGCACCCATAACTTTTCCAACAAAAATCAATGAAACCTGTGGTAGAAGAGAGAAAGTGATCAGCTAGGTTAGTTTCTTTTGTGTTTGGTTGAGAAAGTTGAAACACCTACGAAGGGTTTTTATATCTGTTCTCCACCGACTTTTCTCTACAACACGTTTTATCTTATTTTTTGTTTTCCTTTTCCCTCTTGTCCGTTTAATAATATTCCGTATCTTACTTTATCACATAATTTATAATATATCGCTTTATAAGATTTATAATCTAATTTATAAGATTTTATAAATATATCTATAACATTTTCCCAAGATCTTACAAGATTTTAGAATCTTTGTCGAAGTTTATCAAGTTTTGTTTGTTTTTAACTATTGGTAAAGAAGGTTTATAATTTGCAAAGACAAAATAAAAGTCTGTTGAGTAGTTTCAATTCTCTTAAAAATCAGAAAGAATAGAATCAAGTTTTATAACACACATATGAAATGATATTTTATAAAATCGTAGTTTTTCTTAGAAACCGCATTTTTCGCCAAAATCACGGATCCCCAAAATCATGGTTCGTCAAAAGAATGTTTTTTCGCCAAAACAGAAAATAGCGAATATTCGCCATAACCATAAAATAGCGGTTTCCCGCCATAATCGCAAAATAGCAGTTCTCCGCCAAAACCGCAAAAACGCTGTTTTCCGCCAAAACCACAATATTGCGTTTTCCCACCAAAATCGTAAAATCGCGTTTTTAAGCAAAAACAGCAAAATTGCGAATTTCAGTCAAAACCACAAAATCGTCTCCTTACCCAAACCGCAAAATCCTGTTATCCCGCAAAAACCGCAAAATCACAACTCCGGTAAAAATAGCGGTTTCCCGCCATAACGATTTTCTGCTAAACCGCAAAATAACAGTTTCCCGCCGAAAACACAAAGCGTTTTTCAATAAAAATAGCGATTATTCGCCACAACCGCAAAATAACAGTTTCCGGCTTTCCGCCAAACCGCTAAATAACAGTTCTCCGCCAAAACCGAAAAATCGCGGTTTTCCACCAAAAACATAAAATGGTCTTTTCCCACCAAAACCATAAAATCGCGTTTTTCAGTCCAAACACCAATTGCGAATATCCGCAAAAATCACAAAATCGTGTTTTCCCACCCAAACCACAAAATCTAGTTTTCCGCCAAAACCGAGAAATTGGGATTTTCTGCCAAAACTGCAAAATCACAGTTCCCGAAAAATAATCGTTTCCTGCCGAAACTGCAAAAAATCAAATTTCTGCTAAAACCGCGAAATAACAATTTCCCGCCAAAACAAAAAATAGCGATTATCCGCTATAACCGCAAAATAAAAGTTTCCCACTATAACCGTAAAATCGTTTTTTTGCTAAAACCAAAATACTGGTTTTTTTCAAAATAGGGGTTTCCCGCCAAAAACTTAAAATAGCGGTTTTCCGTCAAAAAACACAATGCCAATTTTCGCCAAAACCATAAAATCGTGATTTTTCGCTAAAACCGCAAAATGCCTTTTTCGCCAAAATGACAAAACTGTGTTTTTCCGCAAAAACCGGAAAATCGTGTTTTCCGAAGAAACCGTAAATACTGATTTTCCGTAAAATATCGAGTTTTTGCAAAAACCGCAAAATTAATGTTTTTTCGCTAAACGGGAAAAAGAATTGTTAACATAAATCATATCATTTTTAGTCATTTGGTTACGAATTGCATCCAACTAATATACAAATAAAGAAACAAAACTACATCCAAACGCAGTGTACAGACGCGGTTTTCAAATGCACAAAAAACTATATTTCGATGCACTTTCCAAAAACAATTCCAAATGAGCAAAATGACAGGACCTAGATGACGAGAAAGAAGTAAGAAGACTTCACCCAAATTTTCAAAACGTGAGTAATTTTAAATAAATATCTTTCAAAATAGGATAAATGCATAATTTTGGTAACAAAAGAAATAAAACGCTAGATAATTCTTAAATTGATATAATATTGAAGCGATTGGGTTTAGTTAATATTAAATTTGTACGGACACAAAACATAAGTTTAAATAGATATAACAGATAATCTTTTAAAATTTTAGATAGATAGTGTAAATATAATTTTAGTATATATATATATATATATATATATTTGAAATTATTTATTATAATATGAAATAAATATTTAATAAATAGTTTCGAATATTTACAGATAGGTTTGTCGGATGTAATTTGATTCTAGGCTAGTAAAATTTAATTATACGATAAATATATTTATAGGTTGTTATTATTTAAATTATATGATAAATACAAATATTACCTTGGTCTAGAATTAAACTTTTTGTTACTTAATATATTAATCTAAATAATAAAAACAATTCAACATTCAAAAAAAGAAAAAAGAAAAAAATGTTTGTAATCAAGATCTTAAATATATAGCTATAATATATTTTTTGTTTGACATTCAGATATTAATAGATATGTTTTTTATAGATAATATAATTTAAATAATGAATATTATTATTTTTATTAATATTAAATTTAACTAACTATAAAACATAAGTTTTTGTAGATAGTTTAGGTTTCGTTAGTATTAAATTTAAATTGATATATAACATAAGTTTAAATAAAGAGTTTTTTATGTTTTACAAAAGATTTACTCGTTTGATTAGAGAGTTAGGGTAAGGATACTTTCTCTGGGAAAAAACAAAAAAATAGATTAGATGTTCATGATCGATGAAGAGATAATTATTTATTTTGTGAATATTATTGAAATTAAACGTTTTTATGTTTTTTATATAAATGAATCAACTTACATAGTTTTGTTGTTTTGTTATTTACACGTTATTAGGGTTTATGTTTTTGTATCATGTTTCGTGTAATTTATATAATTTTTTCATGTGCAGTGGAGTGGAAGTCGTTTGTCTTTCTGGTTGTCTGGAAATCTTGCTACTGGTTTTCTTTCAAAAACTGGGGATTATTGTACATGCGTAACAGTTTGTATAATAAGGTTTTTCCAAATTAAAATAGAAGATGATAAGAGAATAATGATTTGTCAATACATGAACAAACTTTTATTGGACAAAACATGCTTTGACCGCAGACCATTAGTCAACCTCGGGAAAAATCGTTAACGGATGCTAAATCGGATGACACGTCACCAAATTAACTCACCTCATGGCATCTCCCATCCCCACCTCTCATGTGGAATACCTCTTATCTCTATGCCCATGGACTTCTCACAACATCTTTTGCTTAATCACATTCTAGGAAATCAGAACCAAGCCAGACCTCTTCATACTCAAGTAGATTGACTTGAAGGTATGATGGATTAGTACCTAGATTTCCAAACTATGTCTGACTCTATTTTGTATGACAAGATAGACGCTCTCTTTTTCACCTTTCCAAGAAACTTGAGGACTTCACAGTCCTTGTCAAAGTTCTTGAGAAACAAGCTCTAAAACATGAAGAAATTATCAATGAAATGCTATTATTAATTACAGAAGAGCAAGAGAAGCTAAAGCACGACATGAACCATGACTTTAGAGAGTTCAAGAATATGAAGAGCTCTATGAAGATGCTTACTTCAATGATCAGTACAAGGAAAAGACCTATAACAACTTCAACACTCGAATCTCGTCTAAGCCAACTGGAAAACAAGAAAAAAGAAATCAACCAAGTGGTGGAACAAACATTTGATACTCAAAAAAAGTTGAGAAAAGTCTAGAACAAGTGTTCACTATGTTCTCAAGCCAAGAACAAGGTGTACCGAAGTGCATTTTAAAATTTTGAACTTGGAGAAATTCTAGAAGCTATACAAGATCCTACATAACGTGCCTACCTTGGTTATGACTGTAATGCATGTGGTTAAACCTGTAACCTTCTTCAGTGCAAAGACTTAATATTTCTGTAAAATACTCGGTTTAGAGTAGAATCTGCTAAAACACCACCATTTACAAACCTTATCGCTCCAGAGGATCGCTCTTCCTCTGCGATAAGATCTCTTTCAGACACTTTCTACCATGTCCAAACCAAAGACTTTTTTTCCTATTTTTCTCCATATATAGCTCTACAAAATGCAAATAAACCAATACCCTTTTTCTTGTAGACCATAGTTGAAAAAACCCACTATTCTCTTCATTTTACACCTCCACACGGTTTTTGATCTCGGCCTCAATCTCGTGTTCTTATTACTTACTAGAGCGTCGGAGAATCTTCAGGAAACACAACCCCACCGTGTTTTCCCAGAGACTTTACATGTCTTTGCTATTGTAGGAGACTTGATCCCGAACGAGAAGAATTCCGACTATTCCAGCAGTTCCCCGGAGAGCCAAAGGTCCACTCCGAAGTGGACCTTGAATTGGCTTCGAGTCTGTAACCTTTCAGTAAACCTCTCACAGCCATGAGGCCTTGAAGACCCGAAAAGGCTAGAGTTCACCCCCTGGTGAATTCAGAGGTGGATCAAGAAACACCTTTTCCTAAGCGCGCTAACATACTCGAATTTCGAAGGCCATGGCTTACTAAACTGATGCCCAAGAAGCCCAAGAACTCGAGGACGTGGCAAGCTCGACGTTTTTCCAACCGAAATATATGGGATGTTAACATTAGTGCATGCATATTCGTATTAATAGCTGTGTTTATTATAGATAATATAATTTATACAATGAATTTTATTATTTTATTATTATTATTATTATTATTATTATTATTATTATTATTATTATTATTAAATTTAATTAACTATAGAACATAAGTTTTTGTAGATAGTTTAGCTAGGTTTCGTTAGTATTAAATTTATATAAAACATAAGTTTAAATAGAGAGTTAGGGTTTGGATATTTTCTCTGAAAAAAAACCCCAAAATTAGATGAGATGTTCATGGTCGATGAAGAGGTAATTAGATGGTATTTAATTTAGTGAATATTATTGAAATTAAACTTCTTATGTTTTTTTATATAAATGAATCAACTTACAGAGTTTTGTTGTTTTGTTTTGTTATTATAGGATATTAGGGTTATGTTTTTGTATCATGTTCCGTGTAATTTATATAATTTTTTCATGTGCAGCGTTTATCTTTCTGGTTGTCTGGAAATCTTGCTACTGGTTTTCTTTAAAAAAATTGGGCATTATTGTACATGCGTAACAGTTTGTATAATAAGGTTTTCCCAAATAAAAATAGAAGATGATAAGAGAATATACGGGATGTTAAAATCAGTGCATGCATATTCGTATCAATTACCAAATTTAGGGTTCTTTTCTCGGCATCTTTGATATCCATAAATTGGTGACCTAATCTACTCCAAATTTTATCAGTAACTTGGAAACAAAAAAGGTGATGTTGCTTGGACTGTTGAAAGTATAGAATTTAGAAACAAAGAGGGGAAAAGATGATACAAAAGAGAAACAAGTTCGACATAATAAAAAAAAAAGTAGGAACTTTTCAAATCCTAAACAAAGCTTAATTAATTATTGAAGAGGTGATGGAGCTTGAATTGGTGAGTCTCTAGTTGTGACCAAGACATCGAGTCTGAGACCAGCAGCGCAGCGACCAGGTTTGGAGCTAATAAAGTAATAGGATCCGGGGCTGTCGAGTTTGACTACATCATGACCTGTTTCGTAAACGGCCAATGGAGAAGAGGGGTCGCAGAATTCCATCTCAAGAGCACCACTCACTTGTACAACGTTGTCCAAATCCTTGTCGTATTGGAACAGAAGAGAGTCACCGACTTGAAAGTTCTTGTCCTCATACCACATGGGGTCGGCCTTGGTTGTCCATTCATTGGAGTCACCGACCTTAAACACCTTTCCACTGCTCGGAACAAAGCTCGACATGGGGATGCTGGGAGGATGTGATGGATCTGGATCCGGGAGGACCAAAACACGTAGCTTTTGGCCAGCGTAACACTTCCCCTGTGCTGAGTTGATAAAGTAATGGATCCCGGGTTCCTTGAAGGTCACAACATCATGTCCCGTCTTGTGCACTGCTTTAGCGGACGTTGGGTCGCAGAACTTGAATTCCAGATGTCCCGTAACTTCGGTAACGTCGTCCAGGTCTGTTGGAGTCGGTTTTAGCACCCCTCAAAATGGCCCATTCAGTTAATAAGATCGGCCCGAAATAGAAGACATTTATTATGGATAATTACGATGTCGATGAAGATAAATGGCAATCTTCGAAGATAATCACAAAAGGAAAATATCTATTTTTTTTTTGTGGAAAATATCTATTTCTTTTTAAGAAATATGACTTTTTATGCCGGCCTAAAACTCTATATAAGAGAAAGAGGGCATTCATGCAAAGATCATCTTGAATAAATTAAGAAAAATACAAAGAACTCCGAAAGTCGACCTAAATCTCTACATGAGAGGATGAGGGTATTCAGGCTACAAGAGATCGATCTATAGACGACTCTGTAAGCCGACCTAAACCTCGACATGAGAGAATGAGGGTATTCAGGCTAAAGGAGATCGAAACACACAATACGATGCACTACAAGAAAACAAGGGAGAAAGTGACGGAAAAACTGACGGATGAAAATCCGTCGGTTTTTATGACGGAACACCGACGAAAAAATGACAGATAAATTTCCGTCGGTTTTCCGTCAGTAAAAACCGACGGATAACTGATTCCGTCAGTTTCCACTGACGGAAAACCGACGGAAAATTATCCGTCATTTTTCCGTCGGTTTTCCGTCATAAAAACCGACGGATATCTGATTCTGTCGGTTTTTACTGACGGAAAACCGACGGAAAATTATCTGTCACTTTTCCGTCGGTTTTCCGTCATAAAAACCCTAAACCCTAAACCCTAAACCCTTAAACTCTTAATCATAAACTATAAAATCAAAATATAAACCATTAATTATATATACCTAAAACTATTATTTTCAAATCCAATACCACAATATTCATACCATATATATATATATATAAAACTTTAAACTATAACTAAAATTCTAAAACATAAACAAACATCAATAACTAAACCCTAAAACTCTAAATTATAAACAAAAACTAATAAATAAAACCCCAATCACTATATAACATATAAAATTAAGTACAACACTTAAAAATTTAAACATTACCCTTCAAACTCTAAACCCTAAATAAACTCTAAAACTCTAATTATAAACAAAAATCTAATAACTAAAACTCTAATTACTATATAATATATAAAATTAAGTACAACACTTAAAATCTTAAACATTACCCTTCAAACCCTACACCCTAAACTCTAAATAAATCATAAAACTTTAAATTATAAAAAAAATATAATAAATAAAACCTCAATTACTATATAACCTATAAAATTAAGCACAACACTTAAAACCTTAAATATTACCATTCAAAGCTATAATATACCCTAAATTCAAAACAAATCTTAAAATCCTAAAGTGTAACCAAAAATTTAAACATTAACCTAAAACTTTAAACATTACCCTTCAAACCTTTACCCTTCAAACCTTATACCCTAAACTGTAATCATACTCTAAATATTAATCTCAATCATAAACTATAAAATTAAAATATAAAAACTAATTATATATATAACTAATATTTAAACATGTACATATATAGTTTACATAAAACAAATTAAAACCATATATAAACCTTAACCTTAACCTTGAACATACACCAAAACTCTAGTAATCTTGTAATACTATTTAAAAAAAAATTCTTAAACAAAATTTAAGTATTATATACACACATAAATAAAATTTAACAATTTTTAAAATAAAAATAATATACATAAAATCCAATTTAGTCATTTTTAATTATTACATACACTCATTTTTTATTATTGTTAAATAATTTATAAAATTTAATACTCTTAATTTTTTTTTTATCTATTATAGTTTATATTTAAGATTTTTTTAAAATTTAGTTTAACCATTTTACTATTTTTAAATCGTTTTCTAATTATTATATGTCAAATATACCTCAAAAATATGCTATTGGTTAGTTGGTGTATCACTTGGATCACAAATAGGAACCGTTGATTAAAACATATCAATGGCTCATATTGATTATAAGCAAACACAAGGATTGGATTTGTAACCGTAGATCAAACTGATATTAAATCCTGGCCCTCCATTTTCTTTAACCTAATTATTTACCTTGTCTCTTCCCCAACTTTACCCGCGAACAAGAGCCGTCAACCCCATCTTCACTTCTTCTTTTTTTTGTTTGTTCAAATACTGCTGCTATTTGTCTGCTATTTGTCTTGGCTTCATCTTCCTAGCTTCCATTATACTAAATTAGGTTGATCGTTTACATAAATCTGCACACAATTGTTATGTAGATCTCTTAGTTAAAGCAGATTTGTTATGTTCTTGCAGGGATCGTCATAGCAAAACAACAGGCAGGGACACGACCTTAGCCGTTTTCATGATTGTTCTTGCGGTATTGACCGTGGCGAGCTACTGACGGCGACGATTCTGACCAACTCGAACCACCGCTCTCGTTGTCTCCTCCACCGGAGCCTCATCTGGATGCTTCACCACGGGATCTGACAAGAAGACGAAGAGCTCGAACTTCTTCATCTCCGTCAGTCTCCTGCTTCTCCTCCGTCACATCGATCATGAAGCTCAGAATATCCACCGTCTTCTGCCTCCATCTCTTTCAACGAGACGTCGTCACTCAAATCGGAGTGGACCGTAGCTCAAATCGGATTTCATCCAGATCCAGATACCTTAATCCTAATCTGAGCTTGAATCCGGAGGTTATGAGAACAAATCAGCGGTGTGAACGAATCGATTACGGAGGTGGTGCCGTGGTGGTAGCAGCGGAGGTGCAGTTCGTCGCCGGAAGTAGTTGGTCGACGTCGGAGGTTAAACGCAGCGGCGACAGCACGTCGGAGATGGTGCCGTGGTGTATATAGATATATATATATTTTGTATTTCTTTTGTTTAGTATTTGTATATACATATATATATATATGTATATATGTATATGTCTATATTGTATTTCTTGTTTTTTTGTTTATGAATAAAAATATTTTTTGTTTTTATTTTTTTTTGTTATTTTTTGTACTAAAACCGACGGAAAATCGACGGATGCAAAACCGACGGTTTTAGAGCCGTCGGTTTCAAGCCGTCGGTTTTCCGTCGGTTTTCAAGCCGTTGGTTTGCCGTCGGTTTTTAAGCAGTCGGTTATCCGTTGGTATTACCGACGGATGTCGCTTGTCACAAATCCGTCGGTAATTCCAACGGAAAACCGACGGATTTTGAAAAACCGACGAGATAGAACCGACGGAATTATTCCGTCATTTTTCCGTCGGTTTTGGCCAAAACCGACGGAAAAGTGACGGAATATTCCGTCACTTTTCACCTTGTTTTCTTGTAGTGATGAGTCGATCTATAGACGGCTTAATCGTCATTCGACGAACTCTTTCAAGGAACTACGAATGGCTTGATCCCTTATTAAGGGTACGTAGGCAGCCTTTTTACAAGGTTCATCTATAAAACCTAATTCCCTTTATTCCGATTCACCGGGGCCCCAATTTAGCCCTAATATCATCATCTCCGCCGAGCTAGATTAAGAGACTTTGAAGAATCCCTAATTTAAACCCTAAAATTCTTGCTATCTTCGGATATGCAGAATTGAGATCTTACAATTGGCGCCGACTGTGGGGATTTCTTCGAAGATCTTTATACACCATGCTCAACGATGAAATTCAGATCAACGTTAAAAAAAAAAAAAAAAAGCTAATCGGAACTCACCTCATGGTCCTTCCTGCTATTATCAAGATAAGTATTTAAATTTGAATTTTATGATCGAATTTCATATCGTCATAGTTAATCACTGTACAAGACACTTGGTTCGACTTGGTTGATGCATTTTCGCTTATTAGTTATTGCCTTGTCACATGCTTTATTTACAGAGATCCTATAGCTTTATCCCTAGGATTTGACTATTTGGAATGTCTAAAAAAATTGTTTGATATTTTGTGATCGGTATTCCCCAACTTTGTGATCGCTTAGCTTGCCAATAAGATTGCTCTCACAAAAGTCCCCTGTTTATAGTTGTTATTATTTGATTCATAAAATCAGCTAACGTCTTAGTGAATAAGTGCTATTAAAATACGTCTTTATTACTTTCTCATGTTTACTGATCGTAACCCGGTCAAAGTTAGGGATTTGACCACATTCTTATTTTTCATGTTGCTCTTAAAACAGGAAAATTCAGAGTAAACACCGTCTCAAGCTCGGCAAAAAGAAAGCTAAAAGACATGATGACTTCACACTCCATATACGATAACTTAAAAATCAGATTCTAACAATCAGAGTTGGGAAGACACTCACCCATCAATCATCGTCATCACCAAAGAAAGAAGAGCAATACAACAGAAGCTTGAAATTCAGAGTTTGATGATGACATTAACGTCATCTCTAATATCTTGTGCCGAGGATGCCTACGCTGTCCGTCTCTGATCTTCAAGGTCGGAGATCCATGCTTCCACACCGACAATACAAGAGCCACGCCATCAAGCTCCAAAAAGTTCGAAGTATTATGACAACAAGAAAGTCATCTCCAACATGCTCGGTGAAAGAGCACCATGTTCCTCAGCAATTTGACTCTTCTATCGCTTTGGCATGACCACAACGACCTAATAACACTCAGAACGTCGCCGACGTACTTGACATGGCTCAACCGATGACATCACAAATTCGGAGGCCAAACAAACACCGTCTCGTGACCTTAAACGTCCCATGACAGTTCAATAAACTCACCGAGGACAAATCCGGTTCGGCAGGTTTAAGGCAACTTGAGCTCGTCATCCTGTCATACGGAGCTCGTCAGCTTCGCTCAAATCCAAAACGACGCTCAGACCACATCTTCAAAGAGAAGAAATGTTAAACGCGCCAGCTTCCTCTTCGATTCATGGATTCTATGTGAATCCGTCACGAGATCGTCGACTTGAGAACCTAAGACTGTCTTGACTTAATCAACGTGACTCGATCGACAACGCAACAAACAATATAAAGTTCGAGAAAGAAAGATAGAATAACAGAGGCCATCGTCGTCTACACCAGATCACCATATCAAAAGATAAGTTTGCCCTCTTATAAATTAATAACATATTCAATAGCATCGCATGATTTGGCAGTTGAAGAAATGCATGATTCATCAAATCACATAGACCAATATATTTCTCTACAAAATATTCTAAATCGATATAATATTCAAAAGTCGTTGACTTACACTTTAAATTTTTACTCGAAGCCTTTCTAGGATATTCACTAAAAAAGACGATCTCGTAGACGGCATGAACACCAACAACGTCATGATCCCGTCCACTTTATACATGAGTTCATCAAGTAAGTATTTAATTTATTATTCAATCTAATTAACTTTAAGCCGAGTTTTCACTCGCAAAAGCCGAGTTTAAAAAGCTCGCACAAAAGCCGAGTCTTAACTCGCAACCAAAGTCGAGTACTAACTCGCAATCAAAGCCGAGCTTCTCAGCTCGCAAAAGTCGGGTCTAAGTAACTCGCAAAAAGCCGAGCTCCTTAGTTCGCAAAAGTCGGGTCTAAGTAACTTGCAAAAAGCCGAGCTCCATAGTTCGCAAAAGTCGGGTCTAAGTAACTCGCAGAAAGCCGAGCTCCTTAGTTCGCAAAAGTCGGGTCTAAGTAACTCGCAGAAAGCCGAGCAAAGACTCGCACTAGCATCATGCTCCCTGGCCAGGAGTGTGGTCTTCCTTGCGCACGAGGTGCACATCGTGGTAAGGAAAAGCCGGGATCCGTCCCGCAAATTCTTCGCGGTGGGTAATAACAAATAAGTCGAGCACAGCATCGCACATTAACCCACCCTTAGAATAAAGCCGAGATCCGTCTCGCAATTATAGATACGGTGGGGCGTAAGCCTTAAAGTAAAGCAGTTCAACACCGATCTACGTTTTAATCGTCGTTCGCCAAAGATCCATACAAACGGATCAAAGGACAGAACGACCCGATTAACTTAACTACGGAAAATATTATTCTTCCACGACAAACATTCAAAGGAATACCGGAGATTCATGCCGATCTTTTATACTTCACGAACCGAAATGTTTTCTATCACCGATCATCGCACCAAACGCTCGAATCGCCGACTTGGGGGGGGGGGGGGACTTACTGTTGGAGTCGGTTTTAGCACCCCTCAAAATGGCCCATTCAGTTAATAAGATCGGCCCGAAATAGAAGGCATTTATTATGGATAATTACGATGTCGATGAAGATAAATGACAATCTTCGAAGATAATCACAAAAGGAAAATATCTATTTTCTTTTTGTGGAAAATATCTATTTCTTTTTAAGAAATATGACTTTTTATGCCGGCCTAAAACTCTATATAAGAGAAAGAGGGCATTCAGGCAAAGATCATCTTGAATAATCTAAGAAAAATACAAAGAACTCCGAAAGTCGACCTAAATCTCTACATGAGAGGATGAGGGTATTCAGGCTACAAGAGATCGATCTATAGACGACTCTGTAAGCCGACCTAAACCTCGACATGAGAGAATGAGGGTATTCAGGCTAAAGGAGATCGAAACACACAATACGATGAGTCGATCTATAGACGGCTTAATCGTCATTCGACGAACTCTTTCAAGGAACTACGAATGGCTTGATCCCTTATTAAGGGTACGTAGGCAGCCTTTTTACAAGGTTCAGCTATAAAACCTAATTCCTTTTATTCCGATTCACCGGGGCCCCAATTTAGCCCTAATATCATCATCTCCGCCGAGCTAGATTAAGAGACTTTGAAGAATCCCTAATTTAAACCCTAAAATTCTTGCTATCTTCGGATATGCAGAATTGAGATCTTACAAGGTCGAAGCTGAAGATCCCCTTCGAGTTATCGTATTCGAACACCAACGAGTCTTGTTGTTTTGTTTTGTTATTATAGGATATTAGGGTTACGTTTTTGTATCATGTTCCGTGTAATTTATATAATTTTTTCATGTGCAGCGTTTGTCTTTCTGGTTGTCTAGAAATCTTGCTACTGGTTTTCTTTAAAAAAATTGGGCATACATGCGTAACAGTTTGTATAATAAGGTTTTCCCAAATAAAAATAGAAGATGATAAGAGAATATATGGGATGTTAAAATCAGTGCATGCATATTCGTATCAATTACCAAATTTAGGGTTCTTTTCTCGGCATCTTTGATATCCATAAATTGGTGACCTAATCTACTCAAAATTTTATCAGTAACTTGGAAACAAAAAAGGTGATGTTGCTTGGACTGTTGAAAGTATAGAATTTAGAAACAAAGAGGGGAAAAGATGATACAAAAGAGAAACAAGTTCGACATAATAAAAAAAAGTGAAATTTACTCCAAATAATTCTTATTTGTTGAATATTTACTAGACTAACTTCCGTCAAAATTCACTTAAACAAAAAGGTATAAGTAGACCTAAAAACTTGATAACTTCAAAATAATTACGTATATGCCATTTTCTACTAAAATAACATAATTTTATTTAGTGTTAATTTTATTAAACAAAAAACATAATCCATTGTTCAGAAAAAGAAAAAACACGATACACCCAGAAAAACCCCTATTCCCTGCTACCCTAATCCTATAGTACAGATCAGTTTCTCCCAATGTTGTTTTAATCTTCGAAATCGATGCCAGCTCACAATCGACTCCAACGCTTTGAGGTCACTGGAAAGTTCAATTTTTCCATCGTTTTCTGCTGTATAACTACCATCGGTTCTTTCGTTGACGTCTCTTTCAATTTCGTCGTTTTCTCTCTCTCTATCTATTCCGTCTGCGTTGACACTTTGTTTCTCTAAGGCCAGTTGATTCCAGTTTCGAATTTAATTATAAATTGTGTTTCTGTCTGCAAATTTTAAATCTTTGTCCGTTTCTTACTACTGTTTCTGAGTGACTGACTTTCGGTGATGGAGGTGCCTTAGATCTCCATGAGTGTTGTTGAAGGTCATGTGTTGATAATAACAGTTTGTGGCGTGAGTGGATGTTCAGTCGATGATGTTTGGTCTTTTGGTTGATGGTATTCAAAAATTTGTGTAATTTTTAAAGCAAAGGGGAGTTTTTGTTCCTCTATGGTTTATTAGGTTGTAGCATGAACTTGTAACAGTATGTGTCTGTGTTATGAACTTATGATACTTGTTGTCTCTTCCATTTTTAATACTATTTATCTGATGTTTATTCTATCTTTTTTCTTTTGTGGTCCAGCTGCATCCTGTTTTGATACTCATTGGATTTATAATCTTGGGAGGAGAAGGTAAACGACAACAACATCTGTTGAAACAATGAAATTTTTTTGAGTTACTTTCATTTCGATATGGTTTAGTCCCTTTGATGATGACATACTCTATATAAACTACTATACAAGACGTGTGTTTTTGAAATTAGAAAATGCAGCTATTATAAGTTTAATCGCTTTTCCAGCAATTTTCCGGTGGTAAGCATTAGAATTTTACACTGCAAAGCCTCTTTGTTTATAGTTTTGAATTCTCTAGAATTTCAAGATGTGGAGTCAAAATTTAGTCTTTTAGGGTGTTGTCTTTCCTCTTCAAAGGCCTTATTTTGTGTTAAAATAGATACTTTCTCGTTGAAGTTAATGAAAAGACTCCTTGTGTACTTTTTGTTTTGTTTTTCTTTGTATTATTTGAATTAATATTCTGTTTCTGTTTTGGTCATTGGTGTGATGTTGGACAGATGATGCGGTAAATTGAAGAATATGTCTAGAATTTTATCAATATATTTGCTTTTTCTTGTTTGGCATTTCAGCCTGTGTTTTTGACTTTGATTTGCTATGGGAACTGTGGTTGGAACTGCTGAGGACTACAGAGAGATGTTTGAGGTAGAGAGATGTTTGAGGTAGATGGATGTTTGAGGTAGATGGATATTTGGTGTTCAAGGAATTAATACAAGCTTGTCCGGGTATGGTCTACAAATTGTCCTTTTCAGAGTCACTCTTGTAGTTGTAAATTCCTTTGTAGCTTTTGTGAGCGTTTTCCTAGTTAAAACAGGGGAAAAAGGGCTTATGATTGTGGTTTATGAAAATGATTAGGTTGCAGGAGATGCGAGACTAGTGCCTCCAACCGATGAAATTTTGGAGGTCAACGAGACGGATATGCATAGTTACCATTATTTGCTTGTCAGAGTGTAGATAGGTTTGGTTTATATATTTTTCTGGCATATGTTCAAAATAAATTTTGGTTATGTTGTAAACAAATTTTTCATAGGAAATTTTATTGTTCACTTCTAAAACTTTGGTCATTTCCTCTTTAATAACACCAAATATCCATCTACCTTTCTAAAACAACAACTTATCTAAAATAATTTTATTTGAACCATGTGTGGAAAAAGAAAAAATAATTTGGTTACAAAATGTGAGGTAATGTTGTTTAAGGAAGGAGAGCAAAAGGTGATCACTATTACGTTAGTTTTTTTCTTTCAATTTAATCCTGATTTAATTAAATTTCTGTTTGGTTTAAATAGTTGGTTTGTTTTTAAATTAGATTTTGGTATGGTGGTAATTAAGTTTGGTTTGATTTGGTTTGGTTTAGTAACAATTAATTAAGTCTGTGTTCAAAAGAATAAACAAATCTGTCAAAAATATGTAAGTTTGTCGTCAAAGAATAAAACAAATCTGTGAAAACCTAATTAAATCTGTCAAATTTAAGTAAATTTGTCGTCAAAACAAACAACTCTATTGAAACTTTAATAAGTCTGTCAAATTTAGGTAAATATGTGGTCAAAGAAAAAATAAATCCGTCGAAACCTTAATAAGTCTGTCAAATTCAAGTAAGTTTGTCGCTAAAATAAACAAATCTATCGAATCATTAATAAGTCAGTCTAATTAGTGTAAATTTGTCGCTAAACAAAAATAAATTTGTTAAACAAATCTGTGAAAACATACTTAAGTCTGTCAAATTTAAATAAGTTTGTCGCTTAAATAAAATAAATTTGTCATTAATAAGTCTATTGGTTCATATAACGACGATTAAATAAGTCTGTGTAATGGTAATTTCGTAGTATTTTGAATTTTTTCTGCTGAGTTGGAAAATATAGTAATGGCAATTTCGTAAATACGATTTTTAAATATAAATGATTAAAGGACAAAATAGGTATCAAAACTAATTAGTAATTAAAATAAAATTAGAGTTAATCTAGTAATTAAATGATAAATTAGGCGCTTATACCAGTCGGAGCGAACTGCGGGGGAAATGAGATGGCATGCTGAGCATAGAAGAGGAGCAGAGATTGCACATCCGTCGGATGCTGAAGCGTGGCAACATTTTCAGAGAGTATATCCAGATTTTGCATACGAGCGACGTAACGTGTACCTCGGATTATGCACAGATGGTTTCAACCCGTTTGGAAGGCATGGGAGACAATATTCGTTGTGGCCAGTGATTCTGACTCCTTATAACCTACCGCCGACTATGTGCATGCGTCGAGAGTTTCTTTTCCTCTCCGTACTCGTTCCCCGTCCAGAGCATCCGAGAAGAGCACTTGATGTATTCTTGCAGCCACTGATACATGAGTTGCAAATGTTATGGCTGCCCGGTGTTGTAGCATACGATGTCTCATGCAAGGAAAATTTTCTGATGAGGGTTGCATTGATGTGGACCATTAGCGATTTTCCGGCTTACGGTATGTTATCAGGATGGACAACGTACGGGAGGTTAGCATGTCCGTATTGTCAGGAAAAGACAGATGCATTCCAGTTGAAGAATGGACGCAAATCATGTTGGTTTGATTGTCATAGAAGATTTCTACCGCAAGATCATCCATACCGGAAAAACACTAAACTTTTTACGAAGAAGAGGAAAGTGTTCGATGATCCTATTCTCCAAGATGATGGGTCGTCTACCTTGAGCCTCTTAGAAGGATTTGGTGCATTAAGGAGTCGTGAATGTGGTGGGAATGAGCATGAGAATATTTATGGAGCTGGTGTAGTCCACAACTGGCACAAGCAAAGCATTTTCTGGGATTTACCATATTGGAAGGACCAGTTACTAAGGCATAATCTTGATGTCATGCACATTGAGAAAAATTTCTTCGATAACACTATGAACACTCTTCTCAACGTGCAAGGGAAGACGAAAGATAATGTGAAGTCTAGGCTTGATTTACCTGAAATTTGTGATCGGCATGAACTTCATCTTCAGAATAACGGAAAACCGCCAATTCCAGCATATTGGGTAGACTCGAAGTCAAAGGAAGAGTTATTTAAGTGGATTATACTACAAGTTAAATTCTCTGAAGGATATGCATCAAACTTGCGTAATTGTGTGGACACTGATGGAGGAAAGTTTATCTTGGTAAGCAGTTCTTTTTTAAAATTTTCAATATATTAAGTTATTTTTTATTTTAAGTTCAAAATTATTTTTGCAGAAACAAAAGAAAGGGCGAGATCCAAATCATATTGAGCTCATCGAGGATGGCCACAAGAACAAGGAAACAAGTCGAAATTGAAATACGATATAACCCAAATCAATAATGTTAATATTAATATACTTGGAATTATTTCTGGTTTTAACGCTTTTTTCCTGTAATTATCCTATATATAATAGGAGAAGGGGGGGGCTCTCTCAAACCGCCACATCAGCCCCCATTTGATTGGCCAATTTAAGGCAAAAATTTCCACATCATCATTTAAAGTTAAATAAATATATATTTAATGCATGATTATTTAATTTAAATATAATTAGTTAAAATTATGTAAACATAAATTCTAAGTTTGAATTTAATTTAGAATTTTATAATTTATAAATATTATAAATTTTAAATACATCTTCCATATTTTATGCATTATATAAACAAAAATACATAAATCTCAATAAAATTAATTTTATAAGACTAAAAGTATAGATAACATTATTAAAAAGTTTACAGTAATTGAAAACTATAAACAAAGAACCATAAAACAAAAAAAAAATATGAATGATAAGAATAATAATTATCACGAATAGAAAAAAATATATTATAAAAATGAGATACAATGATCATAAAAAGTATACAAAATATAAGAACATAAAAATAAAATATATATAAAAAATTAAAGAAATCTAAAATGATAAAAATATTAAAATATAGAAACAATTGTTATTAAGAATAGAAATAAAAAATTTCAAAATGAAATAAAATGATAATAAAACAAGAAATTATATAGAATATAAGAACATAGAAAACATAAAAATGTATAAATAACAAGTATGTATATTAAATAGTTTTTAAGAAGGAAATAAAAGTTTTTAAAAAGCTCATTAAAATGGATAATTAAAAATATTTATTTATAAAATAAATTAAATTAATAATCGTATGTTAGCACATATTCTCTTCTAAAATCATTATAAGATATTAAAAAAAAATACAATTTTGTGAATTAAAAACATATAAAAATATTGATACTCAAAATAAATATTAAAATATATTAAATATCAATAAATTCAAGTAAAATCCGCGCATTTGCGCGGGTTCTCTCCTAGTATATATAATAGCAAAATGTCTCTCCAGAAACATGACACCTCAGCATGAGGAGAGATTCTGGAGGCGACACCTGTTTTAATGAAAAAAAATCTAAACCAGTGGGAATAAAACGTTCGTCCACGTTTGCATCCAGCTGTAAACAATTTTTTTTTTTTACTTTCCCTTCATTGTATCGCCCTAATCAATCCAACAAAACCTTTGGCCTCCTCGCAGGAAAACAGAAATCGATCGTTCCTCGAAGGCTGATTCTTCTCCCTTTTATCTAGGTTGATCTCCCTTCGTATCAACACCCTAAACCCTAAAGCCATCTTCTGTCCAAAAAATTTGTAAGGCTAAGCGATATAAACACGCACTTGAGGTTTGAGGTTCGTGATTTCTCGATTGAATTTGGATTAGTCTCTTCGTTTGATCCTGGACTCCGATTACTCTCGGTGCGAGATGTATTTGCTGTGATTCTATTTGACTCTCTAATTCTGTATGAAACTCTGCAATTTATATCTTTCATATTCTTGAAACCCGTTGGTCGATATTCTCTGGAAACGAATACATCTGATTAGTGGGCTTGATTACGATATGTTTGCTCTGATTTTGTTTGAAACTCTGCAATTTGAATATTTTGTGGTCGTGAATTTAGTTATCTGATAAGTGGATTGATTTTGAGTTCATTGTGGTAAACTGTTGTAGTGTTCTATGTGCAGATATGTGAATGGATGGTTCTGCAGGAATATATAAAGCTGCAACCTGGTGATTATGCTGTGCATTTGGACTTGATTTCTAAAATCCGTTGTTTGAACAACGCCGAGAAATTAATCGACGATATGACAGATCAAGATCAAATGCGAGACCATGCTTCTTTCACATCTCTTCTCCATAGTTATGTGCAGAACAAGCTCTCTGATAAAGTCGAGGTTTTGTTTGAGAGAATGGTGGAATTTGGTTTCTTGAAGTCTTGTCTGCCTTACAATCACATGCTCTCGATGTACATATCGAAAGGTCAGTTTGAGAAGGCTCCAGCAATGATTAAGGAACTCAAGAGCAAAACATAACCTGACATTGTTACGTATAATGTATTGCTGACGGCGTTTGCCTCTGGAAAAGATGTTGAAGCTGCAGAAAAAGTTTATCTTAAGGTGAAGGAAGCAAACTTGAATCCAGACTGGGTGACTTACAGTGTGCTCACGAATCTGTACTCCAAGACAATTAATCTCAAAAAAGGCGAAACTTGGTTTGAAGGAGATGGAGAAGTTAGTTTCTAAGAAAAACAGTGTTGCTTATGCATCTCTCATAAGTATGCATGGGAACTTGGGGGGATAAAGATGGAGTTAACTTAACCTGGAAAAAGATCAAGTCATCTTTCAAGAAATGAATGATGCAGAATACCTCAGCATGATATCTGCAGTAGTGAAACACGGAGAATTCGAACAAGCCAAAGATTTGTATGATGAATGGGAGTCAGCTTCCGGAACAAGAGATGCTAGAATCCCAAATCTAATTCTTGTAGAGTACATGAACGGAGACGAGATTCACATGGGAGAGAAGTTTTACCAACGAATAGTCGAGAAAGGTATAATCCCTAGCTGTTCTACATGGAAATTCTCACATGGGCTTATTTGAAGCGTAAAGACAGGGAGAAAGTATTAGATTGTTTCGGGAAAGCCATTGATGCTGTGAAGAAATGGATTGTGAATGTAAGATTGCTTAAAGCAGTGTGTAAGGAACTCAAGGAACAAGGGGATGTTAAAGGAGCAGATAAGCTAATGACTATCCTCCAATGGCTGATCATGTTAAAATTCAGCTGTACAATTCCTTATTAAAGCTGGTGAAATGGCACTTATAGTTGAAGAGCGAATAGCTAAGGACAATGTAGAGCTACACGAAGAGACTAAGGAAGAGCTAATAAGACTAACGAAGTAATAATAAGACAATATTCATCATCAAAAGCAACGTCCTGACTTTGAATTTAATATTGGTGGATAATATAGTTATCGAAGTTGAACATGTTTTAAGCTGTTTTACTCACAAACAAAAATTAACATGGATCGCGTGGCCCCTAGCCTCCTAAATAACAACTAACTGTCTATCCACAAGAAGTATGAAAAAATTAATATTTTGGAGAACACAGCGGAACAAAGAAAATACAATACTGTGAAGAATATCACAGAGATGTGGAAATACACTGTTACTTGGCTGGCGAAGATAAAGTAGACACATGAAAATAAATAGTGTAACCATATACGATAAACCTAAAGCTTGTATCACATAAAATTTTAGTTCTATAATTCATATCTTTACTGTTGTATGATAAACCTAAAGCTTGTATCATCACATCCTCTAATTGAGCCACAACAAAAAACTAAATCTACAAGGGAATCAAATACTACGCATCAGGATTTAATTCTTTAAGTAGCCAAAGGACCAATCAACCACTTGATGAGGAAAATAATATAAATAGTTAAAAAGTGTTTTGCAAGAAAATGCTTTACTCTTTCTTTTCTTTTCTTTTTTGGTCACTAATACTTTACACTTTTTTTTCCTTGTTCCAGCATATTCTTGAAAACTAAGAGCAATAGGCACGAACTTGAGGGATTATCCCTAGCCAGATAAAATGATTCGGACCTTGATAAAGTTGATTTACAAAAGGACTTTGCTATTATGTTAAAGGACATCTCGTATCTTCAAAGCTCACAGGCTGACAAGGACATAACTCTTTAATCCGACAATATTGTTTGAAGAGGCAATTGACTCTTGACTCCCTTGACTTCCGCGGCCTGCTTCTCAACCACAACCTTGGATAATCCAAACATCTAAATCAAAATAGGCTTCATGTTAGGAGAGAGATGATAACCAAATCAAAAGCATATTGATTGAAGCCAGAAATCACATCTCAATCATGATAAAGACTTGTCACATAGATAATCATGTGTTTCATTCACAATGCTCAATCATGAATTTTGAAACGGGGTTGGACAAGAAACCACAACTGTAGCAAATGTATTGGACAATCTCCAATGGTTTCAAGTCTGATTTTCTACTTAACACACAACCAGATACGCCAAAAAAAATACGCCAAGCAATTAAAGTAATTTATTTCTAATTTGCATCAATTATAATCATAACAATTTAATTATAAAATAAATATATCATAAGTCAAAAAAATATATAGAAAAACCTTCAATAGAAAATCTTTTGAATAAATCTGCGGCGTAGCGCGGACATATATCTAGTCCATATAATGTTACAGTACAAATTCTTAATCTTTAAAGACAAGCCATTATAGTGCTAGTAATCCAGTCTGCCCTTTTTCACCTTAGTTAATAATTAAAAAAATTATTCAATGTAAAAGATACCATTACTCTGCGAATACAAAAAATGATTGTTTGAAACGATTAAGAATATATTTAATCAAATAATATGCTCTAGAATATATGGGATGTTAAAATCAGTGCATGCATATTCGTATCAATTACCAAATTTAGGGTTCTTTTCTCGGCATCTTTGATATCCATAAATTGGTGACCTAATCTACTCAAAATTTTATCAGTAACTTGGAAACAAAAAAGGTGATGTTGCTTGGACTGTTGAAAGTATAGAATTTAGAAACAAAGAGGGAAAAAGATGATACAAAAGAGAAACAAGTTCGACATAATAAAAAAAAAAGTAGAACTTTTCAAATCCTAAACAAAGCTTAATTAATTATTGAAGAGGTGATGGAGCTTGAATTGGTGAGTCTCTAGTTGTGACCAAGACATCGAGTCTGAGACCAGCAGCGCAGCGACCAGGTTTGGAGCTAATAAAGTAATAGGATCCGGGGCTGTCGAGTTTGACTACATCATGACCTGTTTCGTAAACGGCCAATGGAGAAGAGGGGTCGCAGAATTCCATCTCAAGAGCACCACTCACTTGTACAACGTTGTCCAAATCCTTGTCGTATTGGAACAGAAGAGAGTCACCGACTTGAAAGTTCTTGTCCTCATACCACATGGGGTCGGCCTTGGTTGTCCATTCATTGGAGTCACCGACCTTAAACACCTTTCCACTGCTCGGAACAAAGCTCGGCATGGGGATGCTGGGAGGATGTGATGGATCTGGATCCGGGAGGACCAAAACACGTAGCTTTTGGCCAGCGTAACACTTCCCCTGTGCTGAGTTGATAAAGTAATGGATCCCGGGTTCCTTGAAGGTCACAACATCATGTCCCGTCTTGTGCACTGCTTTAGCGGACGTTGGGTCGCAGAACTTGAATTCCAGATGTCCCGTAACTTCGGTAACGTCGTCCAGGTCGAAGCTGAAGATCCCCTTCGAGTTATCGTATTCGAACACCAACGAGTCTCCCACGAAAAACTGCTTATCCTCTGTCCACCTTTGATAGTACTCACGGTCCTTGTAAACTTTCCATCCTCCTCCGCTCTCTCCGATCTTGTATACTCTTGCCGCACCACCTTGACTTATGAGAAACCCCATGCTAATTATCATAATCACCAAGCTCATGAATATCATTCGAGCACCCATAACTTTTCCAACAAAAATCAATGAAACCTGTGGTAGAAGAGAGAAAGTGATCAGCTAGGTTAGTTTCTTTTGTGTTTGGTTGAGAAAGTTGAAACACCTACGAAGGGTTTTTATATCTGTTCTCCACCGACTTTTCTCTACAACACGTTTTATCTTATTTTTTGTTTTCCTTTTCCCTCTTGTCCGTTTAATAATATTCCGTATCTTACTTTATCACATAATTTATAATATATCGCTTTATAAGATTTATAATCTAATTTATAAGATTTTATAAATATATCTATAACATTTTCCCAAGATCTTACAAGATTTTAGAATCTTTGTCGAAGTTTATCAAGTTTTGTTTGTTTTTAACTATTGGTAAAGAAGGTTTATAATTTGCAAAGACAAAATAAAAGTCTGTTGAGTAGTTTCAATTCTCTTAAAAATCAGAAAGAATAGAATCAAGTTTTATAACACACATATGAAATGATATTTTATAAAATCGTAGTTTTTCTTAGAAACCGCATTTTTCGCCAAAATCACGGATCCCCAAAATCATGGTTCGTCAAAAGAATGTTTTTTCGCCAAAACAGAAAATAGCGAATATTCGCCATAACCATAAAATAGCGGTTTCCCGCCATAATCGCAAAATAGCAGTTCTCCGCCAAAACCGCAAAAACGCTGTTTTCCGCCAAAACCACAATATTGCGTTTTCCCACCAAAATCGTAAAATCGCGTTTTTAAGCAAAAACAGCAAAATTGCGAATTTCAGTCAAAACCACAAAATCGTCTCCTTACCCAAACCGCAAAATCCTGTTATCCCGCAAAAACCGCAAAATCACAACTCCGGTAAAAATAGCGGTTTCCCGCCATAACGATTTTCTGCTAAACCGCAAAATAACAGTTTCCCGCCGAAAACACAAAGCGTTTTTCAATAAAAATAGCGATTATTCGCCACAACCGCAAAATAACAGTTTCCGGCTTTCCGCCAAACCGCTAAATAACAGTTCTCCGCCAAAACCGAAAAATCGCGGTTTTCCACCAAAAACATAAAATGGTCTTTTCCCACCAAAACCATAAAATCGCGTTTTTCAGTACAAACACCAATTGCGAATATCCGCAAAAATCACAAAATCGTGTTTTCCCACCCAAACCACAAAATCTAGTTTTCCGCCAAAACCGAGAAATTGGGATTTTCTGCCAAAACCGCAAAATCACAGTTCCCGAAAAATAATCGTTTCCTGCCGAAACTGCAAAAAATCAAATTTCTGCTAAAACCGCGAAATAACAATTTCCCGCCAAAACAAAAAATAGCGATTATCCGCTATAACCGCAAAATAAAAGTTTCCCACTATAACCGTAAAATCGTTTTTTTGCTAAAACCAAAATACTGGTTTTTTTTCAAAATAGGGGTTTCCCGCCAAAAACTTAAAATAGCGGTTTTCCGTCAAAAAACACAATGCCAATTTTCGCCAAAACCATAAAATCGTGATTTTTCGCTAAAACCGCAAAATGCCTTTTTCGCCAAAATGACAAAACTGTGTTTTTCCGCAAAAACCGGAAAATCGTGTTTTCCGAAGAAACCGTAAATACTGATTTTCCGTAAAATATCGAGTTTTTGCAAAAACCGCAAAATTAATGTTTTTTCGCTAAACGGGAAAAAGAATTGTTAACATAAATCATATCATTTTTAGTCATTTGGTTACGAATTGCATCCAACTAATATACAAATAAAGAAACAAAACTACATCCAAACGCAGTGTACAGACGCGGTTTTCAAATGCACAAAAAACTATATTTCGATGCACTTTCCAAAAACAATTCCAAATGAGCAAAATGACAGGACCTAGATGACGAGAAAGAAGTAAGAAGACTTCACCCAAATTTTCAAAACGTGAGTAATTTTAAATAAATATCTTTCAAAATAGGATAAATGCATAATTTTGGTAACAAAAGAAATAAAACGCTAGATAATTCTTAAATTGATATAATATTGAAGCGATTGGGTTTAGTTAATATTAAATTTGTACGGACACAAAACATAAGTTTAAATAGATATAACAGATAATCTTTTAAAATTTTAGATAGATAGTGTAAATATAATTTTAGTATATATATATATATATTTGAAATTATTTATTATAATATGAAATAAATATTTAATAAATAGTTTCGAATATTTACAGATAGGTTTGTCGGATGTAATTTGATTCTAGGCTAGTAAAATTTAATTATACGATAAATATATTTATAGGTTGTTATTATTTAAATTATATGATAAATACAAATATTACCTTGGTCTAGAATTAAACTTTTTGTTACTTAATATATTAATCTAAATAATAAAAACAATTCAACATTCAAAAAAAGAAAAAAGAAAAAAATGTTTGTAATCAAGATCTTAAATATATAGCTATAATATATTTTTTGTTTGACTTTCAGATATTAATAGATATGTTTTTTATAGATAATATAATTTAAATAATGAATATTATTATTTTTATTAATATTAAATTTAACTAACTATAAAACATAAGTTTTTGTAGATAGTTTAGGTTTCGTTAGTATTAAATTTAAATTGATATATAACATAAGTTTAAATAAAGAGTTTTTTTATGTTTTACAAAAGATTTACTCGTTTGATTAGAGAGTTAGGGTAAGGATACTTTCTCTGGGAAAAAACAAAAAAATAGATTAGATGTTCATGATCGATGAAGAGATAATTATTTATTTTGTGAATATTATTGAAATTAAACGTTTTTATGTTTTTTATATAAATGAATCAACTTACATAGTTTTGTTGTTTTGTTATTTACACGTTATTAGGGTTTATGTTTTTGTATCATGTTTCGTGTAATTTATATAATTTTTTCATGTGCAGTGGAGTGGAAGTCGTTTGTCTTTCTGGTTGTCTGGAAATCTTGCTACTGGTTTTCTTTCAAAAACTGGGGATTATTGTACATGCGTAACAGTTTGTATAATAAGGTTTTTCCAAATTAAAATAGAAGATGATAAGAGAATAATGATTTGTCAATACATGAACAAACTTTTATTGGACAAAACATGCTTTGACCGCAGACCATTAGTCAACCTCGGGAAAAATCGTTAACGGATGCTAAATCGGATGACACGTCACCAAATTAACTCACCTCATGGCATCTCCCATCCCCACCTCTCATGTGGAATACCTCTTATCTCTATGCCCATGGACTTCTCACAACATCTTTTGCTTAATCACATTCTAGGAAATCAGAACCAAGCCAGACCTCTTCATACTCAAGTAGATTGACTTGAAGGTATGATGGATTAGTACCTAGATTTCCAAACTATGTCTGACTCTATTTTGTATGACAAGATAGACGCTCTCTTTTTCACCTTTCCAAGAAACTTGAGGACTTCACAGTCCTTGTCAAAGTTCTTGAGAAACAAGCTCTAAAACATGAAGAAATTATCAATGAAATGCTATTATTAATTACAGAAGAGCAAGAGAAGCTAAAGCACGACATGAACCATGACTTTAGAGAGTTCAAGAATATGAAGAGCTCTATGAAGATGCTTACTTCAATGATCAGTACAAGGAAAAGACCTATAACAACTTCAACACTCGAATCTCGTCTAAGCCAACTGGAAAACAAGAAAAAAGAAATCAACCAAGTGGTGGAACAAACATTTGATACTCAAAAAAAGTTGAGAAAAGTCTAGAACAAGTGTTCACTATGTTCTCAAGCCAAGAACAAGGTGTACCGAAGTGCATTTTAAAATTTTGAACTTGGAGAAATTCTAGAAGCTATACAAGATCCTACATAACGTGCCTACCTTGGTTATGACTGTAATGCATGTGGTTAAACCTGTAACCTTCTTCAGTGCAAAGACTTAATATTTCTGTAAAATACTCGGTTTAGAGTAGAATCTGCTAAAACACCACCATTTACAAACCTTATCGCTCCAGAGGATCGCTCTTCCTCTGCGATAAGATCTCTTTCAGACACTTTCTACCATGTCCAAACCAAAGACTTTTTTTCCTATTTTTCTCCATATATAGCTCTACAAAATGCAAATAAACCAATACCCTTTTTCTTGTAGACCATAGTTGAAAAAACCCACTATTCTCTTCATTTTACACCTCCACACGGTTTTTGATCTCGGCCTCAATCTCGTGTTCTTATTACTTACTAGAGCGTCGGAGAATCTTCAGGAAACACAACCCCACCGTGTTTTCCCAGAGACTTTACATGTCTTTGCTATTGTAGGAGACTTGATCCCGAACGAGAAGAATTCCGACTATTCCAGCAGTTCCCCGGAGAGCCAAAGGTCCACTCCGAAGTGGACCTTGAATTGGCTTCGAGTCTGTAACCTTTCAGTAAACCTCTCACAGCCATGAGGCCTTGAAGACCCGAAAAGGCTAGAGTTCGCCCCCTGGTGAATTCAGAGGTGGATCAAGAAACACCTTTTCCTAAGCGCGCTAACATACTCGAATTTCGAAGGCCATGGCTTACTAAACTGATGCCCAAGAAGCCCAAGAACTCGAGGACGTGGCAAGCTCGACGTTTTTCCAACCGAAATATATGGGATGTTAACATTAGTGCATGCATATTCGTATTAATAGCTGTGTTTATTATAGATAATATAATTTATACAATGAATTTTATTATTTTATTATTATTATTATTAAATTTAATTAACTATAGAACATAAGTTTTTGTAGATAGTTTAGCTAGGTTTCGTTAGTATTAAATTTATATAAAACATAAGTTTAAATAGAGAGTTAGGGTTTGGATATTTTCTCTGAAAAAAACCCCAAAATTAGATGAGATGTTCATGGTCGATGAAGAGGTAATTAGATGGTATTTAATTTAGTGAATATTATTGAAATTAAACTTCTTATGTTTTTTTATATAAATGAATCAACTTACAGAGTTTTGTTGTTTTGTTTTGTTATTATAGGATATTAGGGTTATGTTTTTGTATCATGTTCCGTGTAATTTATATAATTTTTTCATGTGCAGCGTTTATCTTTCTGGTTGTCTGGAAATCTTGCTACTGGTTTTCTTTAAAAAAATTGGGCATTATTGTACATGCGTAACAGTTTGTATAATAAGGTTTTCCCAAATAAAAATAGAAGATGATAAGAGAATATACGGGATGTTAAAATCAGTGCATGCATATTCGTATCAATTACCAAATTTAGGGTTCTTTTCTCGGCATCTTTGATATCCATAAATTGGTGACCTAATCTACTCCAAATTTTATCAGTAACTTGGAAACAAAAAAGGTGATGTTGCTTGGACTGTTGAAAGTATAGAATTTAGAAACAAAGAGGGGAAAAGATGATACAAAAGAGAAACAAGTTCGACATAATAAAAAAAAAAGTAGGAACTTTTCAAATCCTAAACAAAGCTTAATTAATTATTGAAGAGGTGATGGAGCTTGAATTGGTGAGTCTCTAGTTGTGACCAAGACATCGAGTCTGAGACCAGCAGCGCAGCGACCAGGTTTGGAGCTAATAAAGTAATAGGATCCGGGGCTGTCGAGTTTGACTACATCATGACCTGTTTCGTAAACGGCCAATGGAGAAGAGGGGTCGCAGAATTCCATCTCAAGAGCACCACTCACTTGTACAACGTTGTCCAAATCCTTGTCGTATTGGAACAGAAGAGAGTCACCGACTTGAAAGTTCTTGTCCTCATACCACATGGGGTCGGCCTTGGTTGTCCATTCATTGGAGTCACCGACCTTAAACACCTTTCCACTGCTCGGAACAAAGCTCGACATGGGGATGCTGGGAGGATGTGATGGATCTGGATCCGGGAGGACCAAAACACGTAGCTTTTGGCCAGCGTAACACTTCCCCTGTGCTGAGTTGATAAAGTAATGGATCCCGGGTTCCTTGAAGGTCACAACATCATGTCCCGTCTTGTGCACTGCTTTAGCGGACGTTGGGTCGCAGAACTTGAATTCCAGATGTCCCGTAACTTCGGTAACGTCGTCCAGGTCTGTTGGAGTCGGTTTTAGCACCCCTCAAAATGGCCCATTCAGTTAATAAGATCGGCCCGAAATAGAAGACATTTATTATGGATAATTACGATGTCGATGAAGATAAATGGCAATCTTCGAAGATAATCACAAAAGGAAAATATCTATTTTTTTTTGTGGAAAATATCTATTTCTTTTTAAGAAATATGACTTTTTATGCCGGCCTAAAACTCTATATAAGAGAAAGAGGGCATTCATGCAAAGATCATCTTGAATAAATTAAGAAAAATACAAAGAACTCCGAAAGTCGACCTAAATCTCTACATGAGAGGATGAGGGTATTCAGGCTACAAGAGATCGATCTATAGACGACTCTGTAAGCCGACCTAAACCTCGACATGAGAGAATGAGGGTATTCAGGCTAAAGGAGACCGAAACACACAATACGATGAGTCGATCTATAGACGGCTTAATCGTCATTCGACGAACTCTTTCAAGGAACTACGAATGGCTTGATCCCTTATTAAGGGTACGTAGGCAGCCTTTTTACAAGGTTCATCTATAAAACCTAATTCCCTTTATTCCGATTCACCGGGGCCCCAATTTAGCCCTAATATCATCATCTCCGCCGAGCTAGATTAAGAGACTTTGAAGAATCCCTAATTTAAACCCTAAAATTCTTGCTATCTTCGGATATGCAGAATTGAGATCTTACAATTGGCGCCGACTGTGGGGATTTCTTCGAAGATCTTTATACACCATGCTCAACGATGAAATTCAGATCAACGTTAAAAAAAAAAAAAAAAAAGCTAATCGGAACTCACCTCATGGTCCTTCCTGCTATTATCAAGATAAGTATTTAAATTTGAATTTTATGATCGAATTTCATATCGTCATAGTTAATCACTGTACAAGACACTTGGTTCGACTTGGTTGATGCATTTTCGCTTATTAGTTATTGCCTTGTCACATGCTTTATTTACAGAGATCCTATAGCTTTATCCCTAGGATTTGACTATTTGGAATGTCTAAAAAAATTGTTTGATATTTTGTGATCGGTATTCCCCAACTTTGTGATCGCTTAGCTTGCCAATAAGATTGCTCTCACAAAAGTCCCCTGTTTATAGTTGTTATTATTTGATTCATAAAATCAGCTAACGTCTTAGTGAATAAGTGCTATTAAAATACGTCTTTATTACTTTCTCATGTTTACTGATCGTAACCCGGTCAAAGTTAGGGATTTGACCACATTCTTATTTTTCATGTTGCTCTTAAAACAGGAAAATTCAGAGTAAACACCGTCTCAAGCTCGGCAAAAAGAAAGCTAAAAGACATGATGACTTCACACTCCATATACGATAACTTAAAAATCAGATTCTAACAAAAAAAAAAAAAAAAAAAAAATCAGATTCTAACAATCAGAGTTGGGAAGACACTCACCCATCAATCATCGTCATCACCAAAGAAAGAAGAGCAATACAACAGAAGCTTGAAATTCAGAGTTTGATGATGACATTAACGTCATCTCTAATATCTTGTGCCGAGGATGCCTACGCTGTCCGTCTCTGATCTTCAAGGTCGGAGATCCATGCTTCCACACCGACAATACAAGAGCCACGCCATCAAGCTCCAAAAAGTTCGAAGTATTATGACAACAAGAAAGTCATCTCCAACATGCTCGGTGAAAGAGCACCATGTTCCTCAGCAATTTGACTCTTCTATCGCTTTGGCATGACCACAACGACCTAATAACACTCAGAACGTCGCCGACGTACTTGACATGGCTCAACCGATGACATCACAAATTCGGAGGCCAAACAAACACCGTCTCGTGACCTTAAACGTCCCATGACAGTTCAATAAACTCACCGAGGACAAATCCGGTTCGGCAGGTTTAAGGCAACTTGAGCTCGTCATCCTGTCATACGGAGCTCGTCAGCTTCGCTCAAATCCAAAACGACGCTCAGACCACATCTTCAAAGAGAAGAAATGTTAAACGCGCCAGCTTCCTCTTCGATTCATGGATTCTATGTGAATCCGTCACGAGATCGTCGACTTGAGAACCTAAGACTGTCTTGACTTAATCAACGTGACTCGATCGACAACGCAACAAACAATATAAAGTTCGAGAAAGAAAGATAGAATAACAGAGGCCATCGTCGTCTACACCAGATCACCATATCAAAAGATAAGTTTGCCCTCTTATAAATTAATAACATATTCAATAGCATCGCATGATTTGGCAGTTGAAGAAATGCATGATTCATCAAATCACATAGACCAATATATTTCTCTACAAAATATTCTAAATCGATATAATATTCAAAAGTCGTTGACTTACACTTTAAATTTTTACTCGAAGCCTTTCTAGGATATTCACTAAAAAAGACGATCTCGTAGACGGCATGAACACCAACAACGTCATGATCCCGTCCACTTTATACATGAGTTCATCAAGTAAGTATTTAATTTATTATTCAATCTAATTAACTTTAAGCCGAGTTTTCACTCGCAAAAGCCGAGTTTAAAAAGCTCGCACAAAAGCCGAGTCTTAACTCGCAACCAAAGTCGAGTACTAACTCGCAATCAAAGCCGAGCTTCTCAGCTCGCAAAAGTCGGGTCTAAGTAACTCGCAAAAAGCCGAGCTCCTTAGTTCGCAAAAGTCGGGTCTAAGTAACTTGCAAAAAGCCGAGCTCCATAGTTCGCAAAAGTCGGGTCTAAGTAACTCGCAGAAAGCCGAGCTCCTTAGTTCGCAAAAGTCGGGTCTAAGTAACTCGCAGAAAGCCGAGCAAAGACTCGCACTAGCATCATGCTCCCTGGCCAGGAGTGTGGTCTTCCTTGCGCACGAGGTGCACATCGTGGTAAGGAAAAGCCGGGATCCGTCCCGCAAATTCTTCGCGGTGGGTAATAACAAATAAGTCGAGCACAGCATCGCACATTAACCCACCCTTAGAATAAAGCCGAGATCCGTCTCGCAATTATAGATACGGTGGGGCGTAAGCCTTAAAGTAAAGCAGTTCAACACCGATCTACGTTTTAATCGTCGTTCGCCAAAGATCCATACAAACGGATCAAAGGACAGAACGACCCGATTAACTTAACTACGGAAAATATTATTCTTCCACGACAAACATTCAAAGGAATACCGGAGATTCATGCCGATCTTTTATACTTCACGAACCGAAATGTTTTCTATCACCGATCATCGCACCAAACGCTCGAATCGCCGACTTGGGGGGGGGGGGGGACTTACTGTTGGAGTCGGTTTTAGCACCCCTCAAAATGGCCCATTCAGTTAATAAGATCGGCCCGAAATAGAAGGCATTTATTATGGATAATTACGATGTCGATGAAGATAAATGACAATCTTCGAAGATAATCACAAAAGGAAAATATCTATTTTCTTTTTGTGGAAAATATCTATTTCTTTTTAAGAAATATGACTTTTTATGCCGGCCTAAAACTCTATGGCTCCAATTGGTGACCACTAAAATGAACAAAAGGAATTGGACAAAATGTCATTTGAGGAATTGAATTAACAAAAAAATAGGAATGTAGATGAATTTTTATTCATATTTTGTTCCTCATCAAATTTGCAGGGGAATTTTTTTGTTCATTCATTCCTTAAACATGAGGAAAAATATGAAATATTGTGGGACCCATATGTCTGAATTTTGACAAAAAATTCCTTTTAATTGGTAAAAATTTTGAGGAATTAAAAATTCATCATCATTTTTTTCCTAAACTATGGTCACCAATTGGAGCCTATATAAGAGAAAGAGGGCATTCAGGCAAAGATCATCTTGAATAATCTAAGAAAAATACAAAGAACTCCGAAAGTCGACCTAAATCTCTACATGAGAGGATGAGGGTATTCAGGCTACAAGAGATCGATCTATAGACGACTCTGTAAGCCGACCTAAACCTCGACATGAGAGAATGAGGGTATTCAGGCTAAAGGAGATCGAAACACACAATACGATGAGTCGATCTATAGACGGCTTAATCGTCATTCGACGAACTCTTTCAAGGAACTACGAATGGCTTGATCCCTTATTAAGGGTACGTAGGCAGCCTTTTTATAAGGTTCAGCTATAAAACCTAATTCCTTTTATTCCGATTCACCGGGGCCCCAATTTAGCCCTAATATCATCATCTCCGCCGAGCTAGATTAAGAGACTTTGAAGAATCCCTAATTTAAACCCTAAAATTCTTGCTATCTTCGGATATGCAGAATTGAGATCTTACAAGGTCGAAGCTGAAGATCCCCTTCGAGTTATCGTATTCGAACACCAACGAGTCTTGTTGTTTTGTTTTGTTATTATAGGATATTAGGGTTACGTTTTTGTATCATGTTCCGTGTAATTTATATAATTTTTTCATGTGCAGCGTTTGTCTTTCTGGTTGTCTAGAAATCTTGCTACTGGTTTTCTTTAAAAAAATTGGGCATACATGCGTAACAGTTTGTATAATAAGGTTTTCCCAAATAAAAATAGAAGATGATAAGAGAATATATGGGATGTTAAAATCAGTGCATGCATATTCGTATCAATTACCAAATTTAGGGTTCTTTTCTCGGCATCTTTGATATCCATAAATTGGTGACCTAATCTACTCAAAATTTTATCAGTAACTTGGAAACAAAAAAGGTGATGTTGCTTGGACTGTTGAAAGTATAGAATTTAGAAACAAAGAGGGGAAAAGATGATACAAAAGAGAAACAAGTTCGACATAATAAAAAAAGTGAAATTTACTCCAAATAACTCTTATTTGTTGAATATTTACTAGACTAACTTCCGTCAAAATTCCCTTAAACAAAAAGGTATAAGTAGACCTAAAAACTTGATAACTTCAAAATAATTACGTCTATGCCATTTTTTACTAAAATAACATAATTTTATTTAGTGTTAATTTTATTAAACAAAAAACATAATCCATTGTTCAGAAAAAGAAAAAACACGATACACCCAGAAAAAACCCCTATTCCCTGCTACCCTAATCCTATAGTACAGATCAGTTTCTCCCAATGTTGTTTTAATCTTCGAAATCGATGCCAGTTCACAATCGACTCCAACGCTTTGAGGTCACTGGAAAGTTCAATTTTTCCATCGTTTTCTGCTGTATAACTACCATCAGTTCTTTCGTTGACGTCTCTTTCAATTTCGTCGTTTTCTCTCTCTCTATCTATTCCGTCTGCGTTGACACTTTGTTTCTCTAAGGCCAGTTGATTCCAGTTTCGAATTTAATTATAAATTGTGTTTCTGTCTGCAAATTTTAAATCTTTGTCCGTTTCTTACTACTGTTTCTGAGTGACTGACTTTCGGTGATGGAGGTGCCTTAGATCTCCATGAGTGTTGTTGAAGGTCATGTGTTGATAATAACAGTTTGTGGCGTGAGTGGATGTTCAGTCGATGATGTTTGGTCTTTTGGTTGATGGTATTCAAAAATTTGTGTAATTTTTAAAGCAAAGGGGAGTTTTTGTTCCTCTATGGTTTATTAGGTTGTAGCATGAACTTGTAACAGTATGTGTCTGTGTTATGAACTTATGATACTTGTTGTCTCTTCCATTTTTAATACTATTTATCTGATGTTTATTCTATCTTTTTTCTTTTGTGGTCCAGCTGCATCCTGTTTTGATACTCATTGGATTTATAATCTTGGGAGGAGAAGGTAAACGACAACAACATCTGTTGAAACAATGAAATTTTTTTGAGTTACTTTCATTTCGATATGGTTTAGTCCCTTTGATGATGACATACTCTATATAAACTACTATACAAGACGTGTGTTTTTGAAATTAAAAAATGCAGCTATTATAAGTTTAATCGCTTTTCCAGCAATTTTCCGGTGGTAAGCATTAGAATTTTACACTGCAAAGCCTCTTTGTTTATAGTTTTGAATTCTCTAGAATTTCAAGATGTGGAGTCAAAATTTAGTCTTTTAGGGTGTTGTCTTTCCTCTTCAAAGGCCTTATTTTGTGTTAAAATAGATACTTTCTCGTTGAAGTTAATGAAAAGACTCCTTGTGTACTTTTTTTTTTGTTTTTCTTTGTATTATTTGAATTAATATTCTGTTTCTGTTTTGGTCATTGGTGTGATGTTGGACAGATGATGCGGTAAATTGAAGAATATGTCTAGAATTTTATCAATATATTTGCTTTTTCTTGTTTGGCATTTCAGCCTGTGTTTTTGACTTTGATTTGCTATGGGAACTGTGGTTGGAACTGCTGAGGACTACAGAGAGATGTTTGAGGTAGAGAGATGTTTGAGGTAGATGGATGTTTGAGGTAGATGGATATTTGGTGTTCAAGGAATTAATACAAGCTTGTCCGGGTATGGTCTACAAATTGTCCTTTTCAGAGTCACTCTTGTAGTTGTAAATTCCTTTGTAGCTTTTGTGAGCGTTTTCCTAGTTAAAACAGGGGAAAAAGGGCTTATGATTGTGGTTTATGAAAATGATTAGGTTGCAGGAGATGCGAGACTAGTGCCTCCAACCGATGAAATTTTGGAGGTCAACGAGACGGATATGCATACTTACCATTATTTGCTTGTCAGAGTGTAGATAGGTTTGGTTTATATATTTTTCTGGCATATGTTCAAAATAAATTTTGGTTATGTTGTAAACAAATTTTTCATAGGAAATTTTATTGTTCACTTCTAAAACTTTGGTCATTTCCTCTTTAATAACACCAAATATCCATCTACCTTTCTAAAACAACAACTTATCTAAAATAATTTTATTTGAACCATGTGTGGAAAAAGAAAAAATAATTTGGTTACAAAATGTGAGGTAATGTTGTTTAAGGAAGGAGAGCAAAAGGTGATCACTATTACGTTAGTTTTTTTCTTTCAATTTAATCCTGATTTAATTAAATTTCTGTTTGGTTTAAATAGTTGGTTTGTTTTTAAATTAGATTTTGGTATGGTGGTAATTAAGTTTGGTTTGATTTGGTTTGGTTTAGTAACAATTAATTAAGTCTGTGTTCAAAAGAATAAACAAATCTGTCAAAAATATGTAAGTTTGTCGTCAAAGAATAAAACAAATCTGTGAAAACCTAATTAAATCTGTCAAATTTAAGTAAATTTGTCGTCAAAACAAACAACTCTATTGAAACTTTAATAAGTCTGTCAAATTTAGGTAAATATGTGGTCAAAGAAAAAATAAATCCGTCGAAACCTTAATAAGTCTGTCAAATTCAAGTAAGTTTGTCGCTAAAATAAACAAATCTATCGAATCATTAATAAGTCAGTCTACTTAGTGTAAATTTGTCGCTAAACAAAAATAAATTTGTTAAACAAATCTGTGAAAACATACTTAAGTCTGTCAAATTTAAATAAGTTTGTCGCTTAAATAAAATAAATTTGTCATTAATAAGTCTATTGGTTCATATAACGACGATTAAATAAGTCTGTGTAATGGTAATTTCGTAATATTTTGAATTTTTTCTGCTGAGTTGGAAAATATAGTAATGGCAATTTCGTAAATACGATTTTTAAATATAAATGATTAAAGGACAAAATAGGTATCAAAAACTAATTAGTAATTAAAATAAAATTAGAGTTAATCTAGTAATTAAATGATAAATTAGGGTCTAATTAACTTTTTTCCCTAAAAAAAAGTAGAACTTTTCAAATCCTAAACAAAGCTTAATTAATTATTGAAGAGGTGATGGAGCTTGAATTGGTGAGTCTCTAGTTGTGACCAAGACATCGAGTCTGAGACCAGCAGCGCAGCGACCAGGTTTGGAGCTAATAAAGTAATAGGATCCGGGGCTGTCGAGTTTGACTACATCATGACCTGTTTCGTAAACGGCCAATGGAGAAGAAGGGTCGCAGAATTCCATCTCAAGAGCACCACTCACTTGTACAACGTTGTCCAAATCCTTGTCGTATTGGAACAGAAGAGAGTCACCGACTTGAAAGTTCTTGTCCTCATACCACATGGGGTCGGCCTTGGTTGTCCATTCATTGGAGTCACCGACCTTAAACACCTTTCCACTGCTCGGAACAAAGCTCGGCATGGGGATGCTGGGAGGATGTGATGGATCTGGATCCGGGAGGACCAAAACACGTAGCTTTTGGCCAGCGTAACACTTCCCCTGTGCTGAGTTGATAAAGTAATGGATCCCGGGTTCCTTGAAGGTCACAACATCATGTCCCGTCTTGTGCACTGCTTTAGCGGACGTTGGGTCGCAGAACTTGAATTCCAGATGTCCCGTAACCTCGGTAACGTCGTCCAGGTCGAAGCTGAAGAAGGTCCCCTTCGAGTTATCGTATTCGAACACCAACGAGTCTCCCACGAAAAACTGCTTATCCTCTGTCCACCTTTGATAGTAGTACTCACGGTCCTTGTAAACTTTCCATCCTCCTCCGCTCTCTCCGATCTTGTATACTCTTGCCGCACCACCTTGACTTATGAGAAACCCCATGCTAATTATCATAATCACCAAGCTCATGAATATCATTCGAGCACCCATAACTTTTCCAACAAAAATCAATGAAACCTGTGGTAGAAGAGAGAAAGTGATCAGCTAGGTTAGTTTCTTTTGTGTTTGGTTGAGAAAGTTGAAACACCTACGAAGGGTTTTTATATCTGTTCTCCACCGACTTTTCTCTACAACACGTTTTATCTTATTTTTTGTTTTCCTTTTCCCTCTTGTCCGTTTAATAATATTCCGTATCTTACTTTATCACATAATTTATAATATATCGCTTTATAAGATTTATAATCTAATTTATAAGATTTTATAAATATATCTATAACATTTTCCCAAGATCTTACAAGATTTGATAATATTTGTCCAGTTACGTTATCAAGTTTTGTAGATCTGTTTTTAACTATTGGTAAAGAATGTTTATAATTTGCCAAGATTTATAAAATAAAAGTCTTTTGATGAGATTCAATTCTCTTAAAAATCAGAAAGAATAAAATAAGTCTTTTGATGTTTTTATTATCATTTTTTATGTTTATCATATTTTCTTAGTCATGGTATTAACATTAGTATATAATAAAGCAATGAACTAACAAACATGTTAAATATTAAACAACATATAAAATAGAGGACTCATATATTTAATCTAGGAAAACGGCAAATTCGTACCCGCACAATTAATATTGGTACCGATGAGTTCATGCATAATTTTGGTGTGCTAAATAACACCGCACACCAGATTATTTGAATATCAATACACGAATAATTTCTATTGGACAAAACATGTTGTGACGACGGACCCGTTAGTCAACCCCGTTAAACCGTTAATGGATGTTAGATCGGATGACACGTCACAAGACCAACTCATCTCATGCACTCTCCCATTCTCACCTCTTACATGGAAGACCTCCTATATGCCCATGAATTTTTCACAACATCTTTTGCTTCATCAAATTCTGAGAAATTAGAACCAAGCCAGGTATTCATATTCAAGTAGATCGATTTGAAGGTATAATGGATCAGAACCTAGATTTCTAGGCTATGTATGACTCTATTTTTTTATGATAAGATAGATGATCTCTCTGCCATTTTTTTCAAAAAATTTAAGAACCTCACAGTTCTTGTCAAAGTTCTTGAGAAAAAAGCTCAAAGACATGAAAAATGATCAATGAAAAGTTAGCATTGATTACACATGAGCAGGAGAAGCTAAAGCACAACATGAATCATGACTTTAGAGAGTTCAATAACATGAATAGCACTATGAAGAAGCTAACTACATCATTGATTGGTACAAGGAAATGACTAACAACGAACTTCAACAACTCGATTCTCGTCTTAGCCGACTGGAAAACAAGTCAAAAGAAATCAACCAAGTGATGAAACGCAGTTGATACTCAAAAGGAAGTTGGGTAGAAGCTAGTACAAGTGTTCACTATGTTATCAAGCCAAGAACAAGATGTACTGAAATACACTTATGAAATGAATTAGAGAATTTCAAAATTTAGAGCTTGGAAAAGTTCTGGAAGCTGAACAAGATCCTACAAAAAGTGCTTAGCTTGGTTATGACTGTAATGCATATGGTTAAACCTGTAGCCTTCTTCAGTGTAAAGTCTTAATATTTTTGTTAAAGACTCGGTTTAGAGTAGAACCCGGTAAAATACCACCATTTCAAACCTTATCGCTCTGGAGGATGGCTCTTCTATGAAATAAGATATCTTTCGGTCCCTTTCGAACTTGTCCAACCTAAGACTTATTTTCATTTTTTCTTCATAGATAGCTCAATAAAATGCAAATAAATCCAACACCCTTTTCTCTTGTAGACCATAGTTGAACAAACAAACTATTCTCTTCGTTTCCCCACCCCCCCCCCCCCCCACACGCCTTTTGATCTCAGACCTCAATATCGTGTTCTTTGTTACTGATTAGAGCGTCAGATAATCTTTCGAAACATATCCATCGTGTTTTCCCAGAGACTTTACACGCTATATATTATTTTAGGAGTCTTGATTGCCAACAGGAAGAACCCCGATTATTCTAGCAGTTCCCCAAAGAGCCAAAGGTCCACTCCGAGGTGGACCTTGAACTAGCTCAGAGTCTATAACTTTTCAGTAAACTGCTCACAGCCATGAGGTCTCGAATACCCGAAAAGCCTAGAGTTCGCGGTGAATTCAGAGGCAGATTAAGAAACCCCATTTTCTAAGCGCGCCGGGTCTATTGCTTTGTTTTAATGTTGTTCTCCGGCGTAGGTACCTCCGGCGCCCGTGTCTCTGGCTTGCTTTTTGCGGATCTATCATTCTCTCCAGCGGTTGTTTGGTGGCGTATTTCACAGGTGACGGATCTGGTCTCCTCTTTGACGCATCTGTTATTCCTCCGGCGGATCTTGTTTCGCGGTGTAGGCGTACGTGGTGCTCCGGTGTATCCTCACCGGCTCCGGCGGTGTGCGGGTTTATTCTGCAGCTTCTCCTTCTATGCTTGGCCGTTATCGTCCTGTTCCTCCGGTGGGTTGCCGCTAGCGATTTTTTCGCGGTGGTTGTGTGCTTTTCACCGTGTGTGCTCCTCTGTCGGAGTTGGGTGCGGAGGTGGTGGTGAGTCGGTTTTGTGAGTCTATGATTCTGCCTTGTACCTCTGATTTTTAGGGTGGCTCTTATGTTTTTAGTGATTAGATTTGGTATAGTTTGGTTTATCTTGGTTTGGTGGTAGATCCTCTCTCCATTGATGAGATTTCGTTGTCTACCTAGTCTCGACCCACCTTCTTCTTCTTTCGGAAGGTAATTAGATAAGTTTTTATCCTTTAGCCGGTGGATTGGTGGGCTCATTGTTGTTTTATCTCTCCCTTTGTTCGATATCATTAGTATTGCTCTTTTACATGCGGGTTTGTGGACTTAGTCTTATGTCGGGCTTTGGGTTTTCTTCGATTAGATATTTTTAGTTTCGTTGATTCTAGTTCCTAAACCTCCTTCCAGCGCCTTTAGATAGTTTGAATAAGAAGTCTTATCCTTTAGTCGTTCGTTTTCGGTTCTTGTAAGGCTAACCTCTTGCGTAGACTTGTGGGGAGTGCATAGTTCTCGATTTAGGGTTGTTAGGGTTTAGATTAGGTGTGGAGGAGTTAGACTTGCGTTCCGAGTTTATATCTTGTCTTTTCGTTGTATTTGGGTTTAATTTGCGCGGTTTTGCCCTTGCTTTGGTTATTTCCGCTTTTTTCGGTTTCTTATTGGCTACGACTATGGGGTGTTGGTGGATCCGCGTCCGCTTCTCTTTCCATGCTCCGCTATTTTATAGTTATGTCTTTGGTTTTGTTTTAAAAGGATTGCCTCCGGAGGATTTTATTTTGCCGGCTTCAGCTCCCCTCAAAATATTATGGCATTGGTCTCTCAATTTTTTTGGGCTTAGTGTTTTTTCCTCCTTTACCGGTATCGTGTTGATAGTCGCACTACAAAAAACTGCCCAATATCCACAGATTTATTCGTGGCTAAGATGTTTAATCCGTAGCTATTTCAGCCATAGCCACGGATAGCCACGAAAAAAATATGTGGCTATGGGCTCGTGGCTATCGGCTTTTCATAGCAATTCGTGGCTACGCTTCCACGGATAGCCACGAATAGCCACTAATATATTTCGTTGCTATATTTTCACGAATAGCCACAAATTTTTCCGTGGCTATTTAAAAACATAACAAAAAATAAATAAATAAATATAAAAAATATTTAATATTAAATATTGTTTTATTTTAAACAAAATACAGAAAAAAGAAAAAAGAAATACAAAAACAAAAAAACAATATATATATATATATATATATATATATATATATATATTTCCGATATGCCGCTGCACCAATGACCCAATTCCGACGACCCACCTCCGACTTAACCACCACCGCTGACCCACCTCTACTTCTGAAAACGCCACCACCACTATGACCACCACGCCCTCCGACGACCCACCTTCTACTCGCTACCACCATCATCAATCGAAACCGCCGAGCCACCGCCAACCTCAACCTCGAACTCAACCGCGACCGCGAGGGACCTCCGCCTTAACCACTACCGCTGTCTCCGTCTTTGTCTCTGTGAATCGTCGTCTCCGTGACCGCGAGAGATCTCGCTTCCTTCGTCTCTGTTCTTGTGGCTTCGTCTTCATCCGACGACGAGATTGGTGGAGCAAGATCGTGTGGCTTCGTCTTCGGCGGCGACAGGAGTGGAGTAGAGAGATTGGGTTTGTGTTGATTGAAAGAAAAAACGAAGAAGATGATGTTGAAAGAAAATGAAGAAGATGAAGACGGCGGATAGGAGAGGAAGCGTAGATCTAGGGTTTTTTTTTGTTTTTAGATATAAAATATAGATCTAACGGTCCATGATTGAACAGAGAAATAGATCCAACGGATGAAATTAGTGATCCTTGTGATCAGATATTAACCAATGACAAAATTAGTTGGGTTTAATTTATGTATAATACTCAAAAATAAATTAAAAATAGTAAAACTTGTTAAAATGAAAAACTAAAAATTGTTAAATTTAAAATTATTAGAGATAAAAATTTTAAAAGTTAAATTTAAAAAAAAATGATTTAAAACAATACAAATGGGTATATATACTAACCAAATGATTTAAAAAGTAATAAAATGTCTAATTTTGATTTTAATTTTGGTTTACATGAGCCTTTTTATTCTTTTAAGTTTAAAATTTTATTTATGAGTATATACAATAAGAATTATGCTTTTAAAGTTTTAATTTAAAATTTTAGGGTTTATTTGGCTTTAGGGTTTATTTGGCTTTAGGGTTTTGAATATATAATTGTACGAAATAAAAGTTTTAAATATTAGTTGTATATATATATAGGTTTATATTTATGAATTTTGTAAGTATTGAATTCTTTAGTGTTTGATATATTATAGGAATTAGAGTTTTGTTAGTTAGATTTTTGTTTATAGTTTTAGGGTTTAGGGTTTGTTTAGGGTTTAGAGGTTGTTTAGGATATGAATATTGTGATGTTGGATTTTGAAAATAATAGTTTTATGTATATAAAATTAATGGTTTGTATTTTAATTTTATATGTTATGATTAAGAGTTTAAGGTTTAGAGTTTGATTATGGTTTAGGGTATATTTGGGGGTTTTATTTAATTTAGGATATGAATATTAATATTAGAGTTTGAAAATAATAGGTTTGGAAAATATTTTTTTATATAAGTGTTGAATATTAGTTATGGATATGTTATAGTAATTAGAATTTTATTAAATAGGGTTTTGTTTATACTTTAAAATTTTAGGGTTTGCTTAGGGTTTAGAGTTTTGAGGTTTAGATTTGAGGTTTGAAGCTTAAAGAATTAGTTTCATTAATATGTATTTATATTTGAATTCTAATTTTAGATATTATAGTTTTTAGAGCTTTAGTATTATATTTTTGGTTATAGTTTAAGATTTTTTATATATATGGTGTATTTAATTTAAGATATGAATATTGTGGTATTGAATTGAAAATAATAGTTTTGTATATATATAATTAATAGTTTGTATTTTGATTTTATAGTTTGTGATTAAGAATTTAAGGTTTAGAGTGGGAGGTTTTAGGGTATATTTAGGGTTTAGGATTTTGACTAGCCACGGATAAAATCATGGCAATTAACATCAACACTTGATAAATCATAACACTTATAACTGCTATATCATAATAAAAACAATGGATAACATTTCAAAGCTTCACAGAATCAAAACAGGAAGAGTAAACAATACCTAATAGAATCAATTTCTAATCTAATGAATACAAACATAACTATTTCCAAAACAATAAGAGTTAACAATCCTTAATACAAAAATCAGAAGCATTTCCAAAACAATATGGATTCTTACCTCTATGTATGCAGCTGTGAGCTCTTGACTAGAGGGAGTATGGAGGTTCCATCAGAGACAGAAGACTGGTGCGATCTAGAGATATCCAACTCCTCAGCAGTCTTCACGAGAGCCTCTGCTCTTTTATCTATGACTTGGCCGTTTTTGTTCGAGTAAGTTTTATAGCACCACCGCAGTTGCAGGTGGTGCCTCTCCCAACTCAATTTCCTATAAAGAAACCAATGTGTTAGTAGTCAGAAAAAACAATAGACATTATTTAAATAATCAGAATATTAGAAATACTTACCATTTCATGTGTCACGCGAATGTGTGGCCTGGCTCTAGAAGTATAACAGTGCTTCCCTAATCCATATGGATCATATGAACTGTTCTTCGAGTTTGTCTTGCTTCTCTTTTGGTGAGGCTCCTCCTCCCAAGTCTCAAGCATGATGTTCCAATCCGCCAGTCCTATAAAGTTAGGTTTCTTGCCAGAGCGCTTCCTCGTGCTCACGAGGGCTAATAGAAAGTCTCAGAATCTTCTCCCAACGCCGATACACCAAATCTTTATGCTGAGGATCCCAATTGTATTTTTGCTTCAAAAACGAAAACAAGTGATTAGTTAAGTAATGAGACAAAACATAACTGATAACTAATTATATAATGAAAACGATTCAAAAACATACCACAAAACTTGTCCACCATTCATCCTTCTTATCACGTGGCACCATTCCATAATTCCACCATGGACCCCAGAAGTTTGACTGATATGAGGCAACAATGTCCTTGCGGATGCAGCCATTAATGCCAAACCTGTGATAGTAAAAAATCACGAACCAAAGAACAACATCAAACTGAAAATAATAAACAGACAATTCAGACAATACTCACAATACTCAACTCAACTCAAATAAAAAACAAAACATTTAACAACAGAAAATAGAGACACTACTCATCTCAACTCAGATAGCAAAAAAACATTTAAAAACCGACAATACAAACATTACTCATCTCTACTCTAATAACAATACTCTATCAAACAAGTTTCAAACAAGTCAATTAGTTTTCCAGACAAGTCTTCATCTCATCTCATCTCAACTCTAGCTAACAGGACAGTCAATTATATTAGTTGTTTTTCAAACAAGTCTCAGACAATTGAATAAGTTTTTCAGACAAGTCTCACAAGTCAACAAAAGAAAATACTCAACCTAAATATCAGTTCAAACGATCAACAAATTTTTTCTTATATTACACAACATGCACGATTAATTATCAAGCGACAAGATCAATACAGACCAACATAAAGACAATATCAAGATCAACATAAGAATGAAAACGATTTTATCAAGATCTATGGAACAATAGAAACTATATTATCACCAGAACAACACAAACGATATTATCAGGATCAATACAGACCATAATACATACAATATTGAACAACATGCACGAATAATTATCAAGCGAAATACATGGATACAAACCAACATAAAAACACATACATACAATACCGACAATACATACCACAAAATTAGACAACATACAGACAATATCACCACAACAAACGGTAAGGATAAGAGGCATGTGGACTTACCATAAACCATTGTGGAGCCTTTGCGGACCGAGAAGAGGCATGTGCTGTCTCTCCGGCGCAGCCATCAGCCGCAAGGCTGGGTAAGGGATGACGTGGAGCAGCGGTAGCTGTAGTCCTCATCTCTCCTGGCGGGATAGTGGTTTGGACTCGCCTTTAGGATGCGGATCTTCCAGAAGAAGAGGTGCTTGGTCGAATCATCTGCATGCAACAAGAACAAAAGTGAGAAGAAAAACTGAGAGAGGAAAACCACAAAATCATTAGTCGAATCTGCATGCAATGAAAATCAAAGAGAGTAGAGAGGATAATTGCTTTACCGTATTAAAATCGAAGAGATGCGAGAGAGAGAGAGAGATCTAATCGAGATAGAGAGAGAGAGAGAGAGAGAGAGAGAGAGAGAGAGAGAGAGAGAGAGAGAGAGAGAGAGAGAGGAGAGAGAGAGAGGTCCGAGAGGATGAAGATTGAGAGAGAGAGATTGAGAGGAGACCGAGAGATGA